>OY288260.1:43546295-44261295 GCA_958450325.1 Agrostemma githago | reverse complement strand
AGTCTGTGAAATGCCTTGATGAACCTTACTCGTGAGGAGTAAGGTGGCGATTTTAGAGTAAGATTCTATAGAGAGAAAATCTAACCCTCTTCTTGTGGAAAATACCAAAGTATTTATACATTCCCCCAAGAGAGAGGAAAAGAGAGAGAAAGATGAAGAACGAGAGGACGAGGAGGCGACACGTGGGTCTACCTCGTCCACCCATTCCTCCTTACCTCAGGCACGGATAGAAGGGTTTCCAGTTTCTACCTCCCTGAGCCTGCCATGGAAGGACGCCCTGAGGAATGACAGGCAGGGGGGGCTCGACTTGCTCATCCATACCAGGCAGTTTGACCCTGACAGGCAGGGGGGAGCTTTCTTGGAGCTCGAAGAGGCTAAGGTTGCCTTCTGAGGGCTCCTTGGCAAGGTCTTTGCTGGCTGGCCTGCCAAGCAGGCCTTTCTTTACCTTTGGGTCGGGCTTCCTTGGGGCCCATATGGCGGGCGACCCGCGGCAGGCTACCGACCCCCATCACTATGCATACAGAAATCGGGACTAATTCCCCTCAAGTCATCAAGACTATACCCCAAAGCTATTTTATTTTTCTTTAAAACAACTAACAAATCAGAAAGTTGTTGCTCAGTTAAATCAGTACTTACAATCACAGGGTACCTCTCAGTGTCGTCTACAAAGGCATATTTTAGGTGAGATGGAAGTGGCTTATGCTCCGGAACGGTTATGTCAATGGAAAATAAGGTGTGTACGATGTTGGTTACATCGACACCTTGCTCCTCCGTGAACATCCTTCCTTCCGAAGTAGCTTCCAAAGCATCAATGACAACAGAGCTAACGAAAGCATCACCTGCACACGCTTCCAAGCATATCAAAGCCTCTAGGGGGTCTCATATAAGGGACGCCTCCATAGAATCATGAACTAAAACATCAACCACATCTATCATGCAACAAGAATCCGTTACCATTTGGTTCTTAAGTGTACTATCCAAGCAGAAAACAATAGTGTCTCCACCTACTTCCAAAGTTAATTTACCGTTATTGACATCAATCACCGCGCCGGTGGTGTGCAAAAATGGCCTACCCAAAATTATAGGAATTTGGGTGTCCTCGGCCATGTCAAGGACGATAAAATCAACCAGGATAAAAAAATTTCCGACTCTAATGGGTTCGTCTTCTAAAACTCCCAAAGGGCGTTTTATGGAACGATCCGCCATCTGCAAAGTGACACTAGTACACTTAAGAGGACCCATATCAAGTTAATCACAAACCGAATAAGGCATAAAACTTACACTAGCATCTAAATCACATAAAGCCTTATCGATCGATAAGGTGCCGATAGTGCAAGAAATTGAGAAACTACCGGGGTCCTTTAGCTTCGGTGGGGCTTTGTTTTGTAAGAGTTCACTACACTCTGCAGTAAGAGCGACGGTTTCTACCTCACCAATGCTTCTCTTCCGAGTCGAGATCTTCTTCATAAACTTGGTATAAGACGGGACCTGCATAATGAGCTCGATAAATGGGACCGTAACTTGCAAATTCTTCACAACCTCCATGAATTTGCCAAATTGGGTAGTCTCCTTTCGATACTTCAAACGACTCGGGAATGGTACTTGGATTGTTGGAATAGTCGGAGAGGGAACAGGAGTAGTAGGTGGTGGAACTTGTTCATCACTTGGAATTTCCACAATGACACTCTCATCGACATCTTCCACTAAAACCCCCTCCTTCTCGACCGGTGTATCATCCTTAGGCATCGATGGACCCTCACAGTGTGTGCCACTATGAAGAGTGATCGCATTGACCGTATTATGTTGTTGATCACCTTGAGAAGAGAGTTTACCTTGTTGACGTGTTGCTTGTGACGCGGCAAGGTGTCCGACCTGGTTCTCCAAATTTTTAATGGCATTATCTTTGGCTTGATCATTCTTTTGCATTTGAGCCATCATAGAGTCTTGGGTCTTAGCCCCTCATCTGCAACATATTTCTAAGCTCGGCCATCTCACTAGAACTCGAAGAGGAATTACCTTGAGTTTGCGTGGAGGATTGATCAAAGTTCTGTTGACTAGTACCAAAAATTTGATGAGAATTCCCAAAGTTCTGATTGGTATTACCAAAATTTTGTTGGTGACCCGATTGAGGTTGCCGCTGCTGATAATTTCCTTGATTATGGAAATTCCTTTGATTATTGAAATTTTGTTGATTCTGAAAATTCCTTGATTGTGGAATTGCTACTTGTGTGGGGGTACATAGGCTGGTGTAATAAGCGAGTTCAAGACATTAGTGCTCCGATAAGATAAGAGAGACGCATCATAGCCCGGTTGATTCATATAAGGACAATGCGGGCGCATGGACTGAAATGCATTCACTTGTTCTATGGAGCCTAAACAATTTTGAGCTTGGTGGTCCGCGACACCACAACGAACACATGAATATTCTTGCATGGCATGCACTTGATGCATGCCTCCTTCCGGTCCCCTTGAGAATTCGATGCTTCAAAGAAATCGAACCTCTTAGATAAAGCAGCTAATTGAATAGCCACGGCATTTGAGGACCCACTATCACCGGAATTAGATCGCTAATTGAAATAGATTTTTGAACCACGTGTTCTGTAGACATCCAATTTTGTACTGGCTATGATATGGCTTAAGTCGTCTCACCAAATCAATAAGAACATAATGCTACTAACAAGAAGATAGCAGTAAGTAAGGTATCGTATCCACAAGAAAGCGGTTAAAAATGTCTATTAGCTATGGGGATTCAAAGATGCTCTAAACGTTTGTTGATGAGAAAATATTTAAAAGACTACTAAAATGCGATAGTGAATAATGGATTCTAACAATGAGATGAAAACTAAGGTCACGGGTTCACGATAGATCGATGTTCGACAATTATGCGACAATGATAATAAACACATAAACATGCATGCTAGTCGACTATAACACGTCCTCTCGAATCGTATCAACCTAGGAATGATCTAACGGGCTCTCGCAACTTATTAGACTCCCTACCAAATCGCGCGTGATCTAATCCTAATTCGGCTTTCGCACAAGAACTAGAATTTCCCAAACAGATTAAAATGTTGTGGCCTTTAACAGATTAATCAACAAATAAAACGCGCGAAAATGGCACTAGCATAATTATGAGTTTAGTAACGAAGTAACAAAATCGACTAATAACCCATCGATCCCCCTCGACCCTAGCGAGAAAATTATCTACTCATGACGATTATGGAACAACAATTCGCTAATATATAATTCATGATAAGAAAAAAAAAATCTAGCGATAAATCTAATGATAAACGATCAAAAATCTAGTGAACTAAACGGAATAACAAATTGTAGATGGAGAAAGTTACGACGAAAAAAGTAATTCATGATGAAAATTGAAACATAAAATTAAGAATTGCATAAACAAATTTACCGAAATCGAGAACGAGTTTGAGACGGAGTGCGGAATGCTAAGAGTCACGAGTGTTTTCTAATGAAAAATATGCTAAGTTATGAAGTAGTCTCCAAAAAAACTAAGTCTCTCTAGTTATACGAAGTAGGCGGAAAAGAGCTGGGTGCGCATGGCGGCCGGCCGGCAGGGGGCCGGTCACATGCAGGGGCCGAGGTACATACTAAAATCAAGCCTAAAATCTTCAAAACCAAGTGATGTACACTCAAGGCCGGTGCACAGGGGGCCTGTCATCTGTAGTGTGGCACGCACATCCTACTTGAAGCATGGATTGGGCCGCTTCTGATGGGAAACGACTCGTCTCAAGTTCTTCATCGCCTAAACATCTTATGGCATGGGTCTTGTTCCGGGATCGTTCTTCTAACCAGAAATGAGTGTAGATGCGCATAGGAATCTGAAATTATGTAAAATCTACGAAAACACTCACTCAAGGCAAAATGTTAGAAGAAACGGCTCTAAAGAGCGCATTCCGACTGGATAAAGGACAACGGATTCGAGGAAATAAAACTATATAAACATGATACATTAGACTATCTACTCGAGTTGTCGTCCTAACCCCGATGATGAACGACTGCAGCTTGATGTGATTTAACGATGCTTTAGATGTTTTTTCTATAGTTCAATTTTAAACACAACTAGCTCGGAATTAATAAAAAAAAGACATTAAATATTTTATTCAAGTCATCACGGTCGCAACACAATTGAGTAGAGTCGATTCCGACTCCGGCACTCAAATCAGCTCCGAAATACAAAGTCAAACCGAGGCACAATTTTGAAATTGCATTAAATAGTTTTGAAGTTTTCGTGGATATATACTTTCTTGCGATCATTGTGGCTTGTGCCAAACAGATGTTGTAAATTGTTACCAAACCATATTTTATTAGCAATACTCCGTATGTTTTAAACCCTAATTTTTTTTGGGATTTTCTATATGGTACTTCGGTGTTTTCAGTTTTTCTACCCAGTATCCATGCACTTTTATAATCACATTTGCTACCCCTCAATTTTTTTTTTGAAGAAAACCCAAAAAAAAAAGATTAGATCATTGCATTCATATCATCACAAATAACAGCTTGCACTTTTGCCGGACAAAAGTTCTCCCAAACACGCCTTCCAACAAAAATAGGCAAAACCCGCACGAGCTCATGGGCAGCACGATTGCACTGGTGCGGAACAAAAGACCAACGAATACAATCAAAATTACATCCAAAATCCAAAATTTCATCCAAAATAAGAAAAATATCACTTCTTCCTGATTAGCATTCTGTAGGTGGTCAATGACGACTTTGCAATCACTTTCGATGATCACATTCATGTATCTTCGACGCCACGCTTCCTTCATGCCTTCGAGAATGGCCGCCGCCTCCGCACAACCGGCCTCCGTGGACCCTAGTCTTCTAGCACTCATCCCCCATAACATATTCTCATCCTCCCCTCGCCCCACACAACCCATAGTCACCCCACCACCCCCTAGGCCTGCATCACAATTAATCTTGATAAATCCCTCCTCCGGGGCCTTCCACCTCTACTCTCTACCTCCACCAACGCCACCCCCTACTCCACATCGCCCTCCCCCCACGACCTTTCCCTCTTTCACACCCATCATATCAGTCATTAGGTCATGAATCCTAGTCAGTACATCCCCGCCACTAACTCACTTTCCCTCGAACACCCACTTGTTACGAGCCTCCTATATAGCCCAGCACCCCACCATGATCTTCCCTCGCTCCTCCTCCTCCAACTCCCTCCACACATCCTCCACCCACTCCCTCACCCGCTCATGCCCATTTTCAGTCTTAACATCCACCCCCAACCCATCCCACATCCCAAACCGCCACCCACACCCCTTAACAAGATGGAGACAAGTCTTCACCTCACAGCAGCAAATCGGGCAAGTACCATCAAATCCAGAAATACGGTGAGCAATATTACCTTTCGTTGGAAGGGCATCAGAGCATAATTGCCAAAAGAAGATCTTAATTCGGGAGAGCACACGTGCTTGCCAAATTCGTGACCATAACCAGCGCTCACGGGTAAACTCAGAAGGACCATTAGCGTTCTCCATGCCTGCAGAAATAAGTCGGCAAGCCAACTTAACCGTATAAGCACCGTCCTTCTCCATATCCCAACACCACACATCCTCGACCTGTCGAGTACACACCCGCATATTCAATATAATTTCTTGCTCAAAAGGCAAAAAATGAGCCCGAATCTTCCTAGCATCCCACGACCCATCACCCCGCCGCAAGTCAGCCACCAGCCACTCAGCCCCACCCGCGGGACAAGGCGAAAGAACACGTCGTGAACAATCTCCCCGTAGCCATCGATCATACCACACCCTCGTCCCTTGGCCATTTCCAATCCTTCTCCTAACCCCCTGCAAAACCACATCCCTCGCTTCCCAGATCCCCTTCCAAGTATAACTCGGATTATGCCCCAGCTCTGATTGAAGAAACGATCCATTCTTAAAATACTTAGCTTGCAAAAGCCGAGCAAGTAAAGTTCCCGTCTCGGTGGTTAGTCGCCATGCCTGCTTACCTAGAAGAGCCAAATTAAACTTCCTAAAGTCCCGGAAACCGAGTCCCCCAAGAGCCTTAGCAGCACAAAGCTTTTTCCAAGCAATCCACGACATTTTCCTCTTCCCATCCTCCGACCCCCACCAAAAATTCGAAATCATAAATCGAAGCTCCTCACAAAAACTAAAAGGCAGTTTAAAAACACTCATGACATAGGTAGAGATAGATTGGGCCACAGCCTTTATCATAATTTCCTGACCTGCTTTCGACAAAAGCATTCTTTTCCACCCATTAAGCTTCTAAGCAACCTTCTCACGGAGCACTCTTGTCAGTTCAACTTTGGATTGACCCACAACTGTAGGTAACTGATGCGCGTCGAATTGTCGCCTATCCAACGCGGTCAAACGATATTTATAAGACTCGAGATTACACAATAACAAACAAGTAATCGTGGTAAGTCGAGGTCGGTCCACAGGGAACGGAGTGTTGCGATGATGAGTTTCAAGTATCGTGTTCGATGTCTAGAGGGGGTATTTTTCTAGGGTCGAGTCTAAACTAAGGGAATGTCTAGAGGAGCAACTAGGGGAAATGCTAGTGGTGGTCAATCTAGGGAAAAGGTGTTGGGGAGAAGTCGGGATTCGGTACTTGGAGTCTAAGAAGGTCGGAATCGAGTTTTTGTCGCAATATTGATAAACTCACCTAAAATTCCGCTTTCGCAGCGAAAGAGGGTAAGTCCCTAGTCATGGTAATTTCTACCCTGAGTTTCCCCATATATTGATACAAATTAGTCAAGGTCGGTCTAGTTGGCCGGACTAAAACAACAATGACATAACACCATAAATAAGATAAACCAACATGCAAGCAACCCACCAGCATCCCTATATTCAAATAATCCAAGCCCTCATCCCTAAACTCCTCAACAAGAAATCTACTCACAAATCATTATGGAAAACAACAAAATACCTATTAAGGAGAAAATCACTACAACATGCATATTAATTAGATCCAATAAAACTAACAATACCAATATGATCTAGACAAGATAATGATGAGAAAATAACATTAAAACTAAACTAGAGATTTAGAGAGTGGAAGAGAAATATACCAAATATGTAGATCTATAAGAAATAAGAAGATATCATAGATAAAGATTGAAACTTTGATGAATAAAATGGAGAACTTGTCACTAATCCTCCAATAAACCCAACAAATCTTCAAATAAAACTTGAATAATTTTCTTACAAACTTCAAATCTAGATAATTGTTGATGGAAACTATGTAGATCTACTATTAATTACTATGTAAACTACTAGAATTTTGGAGGATTTTTACTAGAATACTACTAAACTATTACTAATGGATGGTGTAATAGGATGGTGGAGTGGTGTAATGGCTTCCCTCCTTAGCACAATGGAGAGGTGACTTGGGCAATAAACTAGGGTAACATATATATAGTAATCTCTTAATGGGTATTTAACCTAAAGCCAAATCCAACTTTATGCTCCATTAGTGAGACAATCTCCCTTTGCATCTCCATGGGGTGAAACTTTGCCCTGCGGACTTGACGATAATTCTCATCGGGTGAAATTTTCGCCCGGTGAGATTTTCTTCCATTTTTCGCGTTTTTAGCACTTCTTTCCATCGGGCCAAATTTCACCCGGTGGGCGAAATTTCGCCCGGTCAGTTTCGCCCGGTGGGTAAGCTCGAAAAATCTTCGGGGGAGGCATTTCACCGTCGGGTGAAATTTCGCCCGGTGGTGTCTCACCGGGTGAAATTTCGCCCGGTCATTTTTTCTGGCCTCGAATCTTGTCTCATTCTTCGTTGTTTGATCGGATGGCTTCAGATGGGTTTAAATTTTAAGTTGTGTGCTTTGCTCCTTGGACGGTTTTCCCTTCTTTTGTGCTCGTGGAAGCTCAATCGTGATTTTTGTAGCAAAACCTATCAAAATTGATAGAAAAACTACCAAAAACACGTAAAATGTACAAGAGGGACGCTAATGCGAGAAGTACGCAAAATATGGCGATAATCGCACTCAAGACTCGCAAAACGAGGGAAAAACGGGTCTAAATGGAGGGAAAAACGGTCTAAATTTAGCACACAACAATTCCCCCACACTAAACCGTTGCTCGTCCTCGAGCAAAGACCCAAATAGAAATTACAAACTACTACTACTAGCTAGACTATGCTAAGCCGATACGGGGCAATTAACGGGCCCGCTCCGTCCCTTCAACTCACATCAAAATACTTATGAGGTAAAGTACTCCCATGCAAGGCAAGTTGGGGCTTGCTCAAAATGGTGTATGCGACTAAACACACAAAAACACATAACACGAAAGAATAGACGCATCCAAAGCAAAAATAAAAAACACCGAATCCCTCATCGAGACGGCGGGGAAAGACACCGATTACTTACCTAAAACAACAAAAAACTTCCAAGATAAATCACCCACGTAAACAAGGACCAAAGTCTAATACTATGACAATTAAGCAATATAGATGTTGATAACTTAGCTAGGTCCTCCTAATCTTCTAAAGGGGTACTACGGGGCGTATAATGGAGTGGAAAAAGTGAACCATGGATTCGTTCGACACTGTAGGTAGGTGCAGTCCCGCTTTCTTCTGCTAAGCCAAGAGGGTCGTTCCAAACTCGAATTTCCTAAATTAGCCTAAATAAAAAAGGTGGAGTGTTTACAATTATTGGGGTGGATCGACTCATCACCGCTATCTTCCTACCTCGGGACTCGGTCCTCTAGTTGGCACTTCACGGCGACAAATCGATCAAAGGGCTTTTTTTTTTTGAAGGAGACGTTTTTGACAATTTGATTTTCATTTGAAGCTCCTTTTCTTCTCCTTTGTTTTTCTTCGTTTTTCATATTTTTGTGCCCTTTTCTCTTGCTTTGGTTTGCCCTTTTTGGCTTTTGATGTGGTTTGTAACCAAGCTTGGAGGTTATTTTTGTGTAAACTTATTGTGATGATGTATAGGTGGAGGAAAAATAGGCAATCGAGAACGCGCGCCATTCCGGATAACCCACAAAAGGCGGAAAGGATTTGGACTAAAGGTGCAATGGTCATTCGAGCAAGGTCACCTAGAAAACGGGATGCGGGAACCAAGGCCTAACTCCTCCATGGGTGGTCAAGGTGGTCAAATGCAAACCCCGAAGTAAACCTCTAGTAGAAAAGGTGGACTCAAAGCTAAAGGATCAACAAATTCATTGCCTAAGAGTCATTCTACTAGACTAAGGTCCAAAATCTACAATGGGTTATCTACAATGGAATGTAAACTCTTGTAAAAGACTTGTAATCGGGTTTTCGAAAAGTTTTAATCCTAGACACGCTATATAAAAACAAAAGAAACACATGAAAATGAAAAAGCAAATAAAAGAAAACACAAGTAAAGTCATGAACTCCGTACTCCATCAACATTCAAGCACACTCAACCACAACACCAAAATGCTCAACTTCGAGAGCCTCCAATAGCATCAACCTAACTCCTCTACAAAATTAAAGAAGAAAGAAGGAAGGAAGTTACCAAGCGGGTGCTTTCATAATCTCTTCAAATCGTGCTATTAAGGTGGTGGTTACCTGTAAGAGTAGAGAACAAGACCATACACGGGACACGAAACATAACGAGAAACAAGAAAAGAGAAGAAAAAGAAAAGAAAATGTTTATGATTTTTCAAATTTTTCAAATTTTTATGGATTTTGAAAAGATTTTAGAAAAATAAAAGATAGTAGACTCCTCCCCCACACTAAAACTGTACATTGTCCTCAATGGACAAGTAGGGGAAAATCGAAAAAGACGGAAAGGAAAAAGAAGAAAAATCTTTTTTGGATTTTTATGATTTTTCAAATGTTTTTGGGTTTTATAAATTTTTTGAATGTTTTTGGATTTTTCAAAATTTTAGAGAAAAGAAAAAGGAAATAAAATAAAGAAAACGATAAGATAGTGGCGGGCCTAGGTGCAATCACATCACCTAGACCCTAGCAAAGTGGCTAAGAAAATGAAAATGAAATAAAATAAAATGAAAGGGTGAAAAATTGGGCGTAGGTGTAGTCACGTCACCTAGCCCGGATTAAGAAAAATTGAGAAAGATTTGATAAAAAAAAAATTGGATTTTTCAAAAGGGTCAAGGTGTAGACACCCACATTTCGACTGCCAGGTGTCTATAGCAGTTTCCGACAAACACCCGATGATGATCGGACGCAAACGTGCTTTAAATACTCAGAAACGGGCTCAAAATCATTGGCATCTGGCTTGGGCTCATTAAGGAGTACATATCTCACAAAACCGACCTCAAAATCAGGCCCAGTGGGTCGTTTCGAGTCAAATAAGACTAATTTGGGTCGACTCCGACACCAGGGGTAAAACCGTCTTTTAGCGACCGAGTCAAAACCCGGTCAAAGATTTTCCCGAGTCACGTGGGGCAGCCGTGACACCTTACACGGCTGATTCATACTCCAATCCTACGAAAAATCAGCTTCACAAAATATTAAACAAATCCGTTTAAGGATAGAATTCGATCTCAAGTAGGAATTCTATCCGAAAACCGTATCAAACACCCGACCGAGTGCAAATACTCGGCCGAGTAGCCTACCAACCAGCCGGTTCCCTTTCTTCCTTCACAAGAAAGCGGAATTCTCATTCCTCTCAAATTCCTACGTTTCCTATCCTAAACGGTAGTTCAAACTCTCCTAGCCAAGGTCGGGAACTCCCTATAAATAGCCCCTTGCACACACAATACAACACACATAATTCAATCATCAACCATCAATTATTCCCACACACTCATAAGCATAAAAACTTAGCATCGAGAAATCGATATTACAAACCCGAAGGAAACCGGTCCGACACCCGACACCCTTCACACGTCCTACTGAACCGAGCCGCCATAACTCACAGACATCCACTCGACGCTCTTGTGCCCAAGCCACGTCCCGACGAGCCCCGATCTGAGTAAACAGAAGCATGTAGGTTGAGGGTGTACCAAACCCGATTTCTCCTTCTCTTCTCCTCCCCGTCGTCCGCTTTTCGTACGGGTCTCGTGTCGGTATTTTTTATTACGGGTCGTTCGTCGCTTTTTATTTTATTTTCTAATATCGGTACTACCAAAAACTATTTTCATACATCGAACATTCTTAAAAATATGATATCCACTCTATAGTTGAATATCGTATCAAAAAGAATTATATTAAATCTCGTCGAAGCTAAGAAAATCATTACATCTTTTTTTATATACAAAATACAACGACTTTAAACGCGGAGAGAATTAACATCTTTTTCATTCAAATTCTTTTTTACAAAACTTTTTCTAAAATTCATTCCGAATATTCGATATCGATCTCATAATCGAATATCGGGTACGACGAATATCGAAAACGTAAATCGAGTATAAATTAATTCATATTTGTACGCGATTTATCAAAATTAACAATTTTCGAACAACAACGGAACCGGGACAGACCCGCACGCGAGTCGCGCCCCTCCCAGGCGACTCGCGCACGGGCCTGAAACCCGACCCCTTTTTTTTAGCTTTTTCGTTCGTTTTATTATTTATTCTACGAAACGATTTCTAAAATTTATATCTTTTCTAAAACTATTCGAAGTATTCGATATTGATTTCGTAGTCAATTATCGAATATAACGAATATCGAAAATATTAGATCGAGTGCAAATTATGCGATATTTGTACGCGATTTAATAAAAGCATCGAATTTTCAAAAAACCGATTTCAAAAGCAGGCCGTCACGCGACCCGCCGGCATCTCAGGCGAGCCGCGCGGCCGGCTGTCACACGACACGTCTTTCTCGCTTTTTATTTATTTTTCGAACTTTGTTTTTTATACAAAACAGCGTCTTTTTAGCAATATTTTTCAGATTTCGATTAATATTTTCTCGATCTCGCATATTCATCATATTTGCTATATTATTTTTTACAAATCGATACTAACTCGTTTGTTCATCCTTTGTAGCAAATTCATATCTTTTTCATCGTTTGTTTTATTATACTAAAACGAACCTCGCATGCTAAATTCAACTTTGACGTTAAATTTTTCATGCATTAAATCGACTTAGCAACCCATTCAATTCCTCGCATGTTTAGGAAAACAATGTTTGCATATCATTCATCGTATTACTAACGCGCGTATTAAAAAATCATTCGATATCCTAGTAGAGGCCGCTAATGTGCGTGCGGGGTTGGGTGTTCTTGGTGAACTTCCCGACACGTGCACTCACCCCTTACTCAGAACCGTGGTTTCCGGATGTCCGAATCCATTGGCAACGAGAGTCATTCAATATACGATTAACCGATCAAGTCGGCATCGGTATCGAACTGCAAAGGGACGAGCCCAATAAAATCTGACATCGGAAATGGGCCGTATTTTGTATACGACCCACTACGACATATAGTGGGCTCGAACGGTTCCGAATAACCATAAAATTCGGTGGCGACTCCAACTTCGATTTAAATTTCAATTTGACCATCTCATATGGAGATTCATTCACCTCCCCAAACCCGCGCGTGGCCGCGTCGGGGTGGACCTATGTCATGTCCACAATTTGGCGACTCCGCTGGGGATCAGCTGATACGTTACTTACCTTCAGCATCCTCAGGGTGAGACTCGAATAGAAATCGTTTGACTAGTACAATACGCGTTTTAGTTTTACGGTTCATGCATAACCCCATATTTTCCCGGGCCGGTACTGGTGACCGACGTCCCACTATACTATCGATGTAGTCCAAATTGGATATGTCGAAGGTGTCCATTAGCCGACTCGTATGGGTTTTACGGCATGTTCTAAGCTCAACTCGACTTAGGAAGTCCGCCCCGATTCTCGATAGGCTGTGTACACTGGTATAGACCCTTACAGACTGACCGAGACTTAGAATTAGAGCATACATGGCGTCGTTATACTGTTTCCATGACTACGTGTTACCTGATTTATAAGTCGTCTTTTCAAAAACCCATCTTTTTCAAAATTGCATCCTTTTCAAAATATCCAATTTCAAAACCCGGGACGTATACCGAATTTAGGATCCACGATTTTACTCAAAATAGCCTATTTTTAGCCGGTATTATGCCCATTTCAAAACTTGAAAAAAATTTCGAACTTTCAAAACCCTCCCCGGTCCGCCTTTCCGTTTTCTTTTTCGAAAAAAAAGGGTCGGGCTCCTCTCCCCGATTTTACTCGGGCTTTAAAAAAATCAATTTCAAAACCTTCCTCTTCTTAGGACTTCCCGTATTTAGCAGTGTCGGGTCGTGTCATAAATCGTCAAGGTCTTCTAGCGTCGAAACTCCGTCGATCTTATATCACGGATTTCCTCCCTATCCCAGTCCGCCTTATTAGACTAAGGCAAGGCCCACCTACGTAGGACATACTCCTACAAGGGTCGGCCCGTCTACACAATCGAGTCTAGAAGTCTAGGGAATGTCTCACGTGAACCTCCTTCCGAACAGGGCCCAGCCCACACAGCTGGATCCTAAAGGAGGCCCACCTCTCACAAGTCATCCGTCTAGATGTCTTTTCCGAGTCGTTTCCTCTCTAGTTTCCCTTTTCCTTGCTCGGGATGTACTTTAGTTCTATGATTTGGGCTAGTCGCTGATTACGTGGTGTTCTTACAGACAGGCCACCTCACACCCGAACCATGACTAAGGACTCTATTGATCAACTGAACGCCTCATTGGCCAAGATCCAAAAACAACTCGACCAAATCAGGGGCGACTAGATCGTCATTGTTACCCGGGTTAGCGCCATAGAGCAGGACAGGCCGAGGGATGAAGATGAAACTCATGGGCCTTTAGCCGAATTGACTAGCGCAGTCCTCAAGCTACAAGAGCAGGTCCACTTGTCGACCCACAACTCGATTCACACGGAGAATGCTCGGACTTATGCGCCTCTAACCAACGAATTGCCCGCCAATCTCAACCTGACGGGCCTCCCAATGTTCGACGGAACTGAAGACCCGGTATTACATATCCGGGCATTCAAGGAATTTATGGCCCTTAAGGGGGTTAAGTCAAACATGTTCAAACATTTGTTTGCCTCCTCGCTCGAGAAGCACCCGAAAGCCTGGTACTACAGGCTTGACTCCAAGAAATACAAAACTTGGGACGATGTCGCAACGGAGTTCGCCCGGAACTATGCGGACAATACTGAGATCCAAACGACCATGCGTACTCTGGAGGTCATGGCCCAAGAGCCAAAAGAGGGTTTCACCAAATACCTCCAAAGGTGGAGGGCCGAAAGTGTCAAGCTGGTCAACAAGCCCAGCGAAAAGGTATTAGTGGAGGCCTTTGTGAAAAACCTCCTCCCATCTTACCGGATCCATCTCCGGTACGCTATCATACCCAATTTCGCCACCTTAACCGAGATGGGTACAAGAATCGAAGACGATTTAAGGTTAGAGAGCCTTACCAAGGCCTCTACAAAGGGTTATCAAGGAGCTAGTTCATCTTCAGGCAAGCCCGCAACTACAAGTGCGGCCCGAAGCATCTTCGATGAGGTTTATTTGCTAGACACCTCAACCAAAAAGAATACTCCAGCCCGAGTATTCACTGACATAGGGACTACTTATGCCGACGCCTTACAAAGGATATCCTCTAAGGGCCTGATCCAGCCAATAGGCCCAATGCCGGAGGTTCCTATCGAGAAACGGTCCAAAAGCTACAACGCTCAGGCCTATTGCCACTATCACCAAGGCAACGGGCATGACACCAAAAAATGCTGGAAGTTAAAGCATCTCATTCAAGATCTGAGCGAGAGTGGGAAGATACCGCTACCCAGCGATAAGCCCAATAACAAAAACAACCCTCTTGCTACTCACGCCATTTTTACTGGAGAAATAGTCGATTGCACTCATCTCATTTCCCCTTTCATTCCCCAAATCAACGGGATATGGAACGACGATGAAGACGATGTTTACTTGGCTAAGGGGGAGACCGTCCCCATCAGTGTCGAAGAGATCCGAAAGGCCAAAACCAAGGCCCTGGCCGGCGCCCATGTCATCACGGCCGGACCTTCGGCCCCACAATCCGTCACTGAACCCGTCAAGACGGACTCTATACTTGAAGAACCAGACACCAACACGGCCCTAGTCAAGCAACTGAAGAGGGTCTGAACCGATCTTACCATATGGCAGCTTCTGGTCAGTTCTCAAGAGCATCGGGCAGCACATACTAAGGCTCTCGATGAGATCAAAGTAGACTCGCTGGTTACCCCCGCGGAGATGGTAGCCACCATTCTACCTCATCTCAAAAGCAAATCCAAAGGAGAAGGCCCACTTATTACCTTCTCCGAGTCAGATCTACCACCATTTGGGGCCACCCACAACCTGGCCCTATATATCACGGTGATTTGTCGAGGCAAGTATCTACCCATGACCCTAATCGATGACGGGTCAGCTGTAAATGTCCTTCCTTTGAGGACTGCAAAGGCTCTCGGCATTACCAAGGCTGACTACCTTCCTACCTCGCAAACTATCCAGGCTTTCGATGGAAGCCCAAAATCAGTTGTTGGGGCCGTCAAACTAACCATCATAACCGACCCAATTGAAAAAGAACTAGAATTCCAAGTAATCGATGTCACCTCATCGTTCAATCTGCTACTTGGAAGACCCTGGATCCACGCAGTCAAAGCCTTGTCCTCCACTCTCCACAGGAAGGTCAAGCTACCTTTGCAAGACGGGGTCATCACCCTCGAAGCTACTCCCATAGCCGTGTCAAGCCGCAACACGGCTGGCTCAATCGACCCACGAGGCTTCAATTTTGTGGGAATGATCGATGAAGAGTATCTCTTCAGGCCCTATTTCACCACCAGCATCGACACAATGTTGCAAAACTTGGGCTACCTGCCAGGGGCTACTTCAAGGCCCGGTCTCCCGGCCGGCAAAGTCATCGACGTCTTAAGCAATAAGGACGCGAAATTCGGTTTAGGGTATGCTTTAACCCCGGAAAACGTGGTCCAGGCCGGCATCCAAAAGGCCTGCAACATTCTCAAGGGTACCTAATTGGACCCTTACAGCCCGAAACTGACCGATTACTTTGTCTCCTCGGTATTCGGAGCTGTCCAGACGGGTCTCTATCAGCCCACTATAACTTATCCTGAGGTTAATTTCATCCCAGATGATATCTTTGCTCTCATCCAGGCCGAATCGAAAGAAGATTCAAACCAAGCCGAGCCCATGCTGGGGCTCTTGTTCGGGGAAAGCAAGATCATCCCGACTCCTAAGGAGGAATTAGTGAACCTGATCCTCCATAGCAGCAAGTTCGATCCAACCAAGCTGATCTCTGAAGTAGGTGCTGACACTGGAAAGAGGGCCTGGAAGAAGACGATCAAGTGGACCGACAGCGAGGGTCGAGTCTACAAGCTCAGTACCGGCGAAGGAGACATGAAAGGCGACGAGTCCGAATCCGAGTCCGAGTCAGAATCAGAGTCGGAGTCTGAGTCTAGGTCTAGAAGGTCCAGTACTAGGGTCGAGTCTGTACCCCCTTTTCCTTTAGCCGCACCTTCGGGAGCCTCGGAGTCTGTCCCGAGAGCACTCCCTATACCGCCTCTGACCAGCGATCAGATGGCTGCTCTCTTTGAGCTATTTTCGAAACTCTCTATCAATAATAACGATAACCGTTCTGCTTACGACTTGTCTTATTTTCAAAACGTTTTCAAAAACTTTATTTGCAATGACATTGAGAAACCCGACGAACAGGTGCCACTACCTCTGCATCTAGTCGAACAGCTCGAGCAAAGGGAATCCCGAGATCCGGTCATTGAAGAAACTGACTTCATCAATGTAGGAACCCCTTTAGAGCCTCAGATGCTTAAGTTAGGTTTATCCCTAGACCCCGAGGAGAAGCAACAAT
Organism: Agrostemma githago; assembly: GCA_958450325.1. NCBI lineage: Eukaryota > Viridiplantae > Streptophyta > Magnoliopsida > Caryophyllales > Caryophyllaceae > Agrostemma > Agrostemma githago. The sequence continues at coordinate 44,244,475 of OY288260.1, read as the reverse complement.
TCACGGAACTCCTCCACGAATTCAATGACGTCTTTGCATGGTCCTACAAGGACATGCCGGGAATAGATCGGGAGATAGCCGAACACCGTATACCTATCAAAGACGGGTGTAAGCCGGTAAAGCAAAAACTCCGAAGAATGAGGCCCGAATGGTCTCTCAAAGTCAAAGAAGAAGTTGACAAACAATTCAAAGCGGGCTTTATCCAAGTGTCTGAATATCCAGACTGGGTTGCAAATATCGTACCGGTACCCAAGAAAGACGGAAAGGTACGAGTTTGTGTAGATTTTCGGGACCTTAATAAGGCCAGTCCGAAAGACGATTTCCCCACATCGACATACTGGTGGACAACACGGCCGACCATGCCCTTCTATCCTTTATGGACGGGTATGCCGGATACAATCAGATCAAAATGGCGAAAGAAGACATGAGTAAGACCACCTTCACTACACCTTGGAGGACTTACTGTTACACTATTATGCCATTTGGGCTTATCAATGCCGGTGCCACTTATCAATGGACCGCCACTACCTTACCGCATGACATGATGCACAAGGAAGTAGAGGTCTACGTGGACGATATGATCGTTAAGTCCAAAGAACGAAACGGGCATATTCCGGCCCTTAGGAAGTTCTTCACCCGACTACGCAAGTACAACATGAGGTTAAACCCTCAAAAATGCAGTTTCGGGGTAACATCGGGCAAATTACTGGGCCATATCGTCAGCCAGCGCGGCATCGAGGTTGACCCAGCCAAAATCAAGGCCATTACCGAGATGCGGCCGCCTAAAACCGAAAAGTAGATTAGGGGGTTTCTCGGGAAAGTCCAATATATCAGCAGGTTCATTTCGAAGCTAACCATGGTATGTGAGCCCATTTTCAAAAAAACTGAAGATAGGAGAACGGGTACTGTAGGAGGACAAATGTCAAGCAGCTTTCGATAAGATCAAAGAGATCCTGTCATCTCCGCCGGTATTAATGCCACCTCAGCACGGTCTGCCTTTGTCGTTATATTTGACAACGACCGAGACAGCCATGGGGGCTATGCTAGCCCAGACAGTCGACTCAGAAGAACGAGTTATTTACTACGTCAGTAAAAAGTTCCTAGAATACGAATGCAAATATACGATGCTCGAAAAGACGTGTCTAGCTCTAGTTTGGGCCACTAAAAAGCTCCGACATTACATGCTTAGCCACGAAGTGCACGTACTATCAAGAATGGATCCAATCAAGTATCTGTTCGAGAAGCCCATCCTCAATGGCAGGATATCTAGATGGACTTTAATGCTAGCTGAGTTCGACCTCAAATTCGTACCATTAAAAGCCATCAAAGGCCGAGTAGTAGCCGAGTTCCTCGCTAATAGCCCGGTATCTGAAGAGGGACATACCGATACTTGGGCCTTCCTTGACAAAGATATATTCCATACTGACACGAAGACATGGGATCTATATTTTGACGGGGCGTCCAGCTTTCGAGGATTTGGTGTCGGGATTTTACTAATCTCACCACAAGGAGAGCACACCCCGTTATCCATCAAGTTAGATTTCGACATGACTAATAATGCAGCCGAATACGAAGCATGCATTCACGGGTTGCAAGTCGCCGCTGATTTAGGAGTAACGAACCTCCGGGTCCACGGTGACTCATCATTAGTCATTAATCAAGCACTCCAGAAATGGAAAACTCGAAACGCATATCTCGTAGCTTACCAAGCGCGAGTAAGGGTTCTCGAAAAACAGTTTCAAAAAGTGGAGTACATCTATCTACCCCGGGAAGAAAACCAGTTTGCAGATGCGCTATCCAAACTAGCATCTTTACTGAATATCCCGGAACACCTAACTAGCATGCCAATTTGCGTCGAAAGACGGTCCGAGCCGGGATATATCAACACTATCCAAGACATCGAAATAACTGACCCAGAACCTTGGTACCAGGCTATTCTAACCTACTTGACGTCAGGAGAATATCCTCCGGGATCTGAAAACCGGGCCAAGAAAGCCCTACGAAGATGGGCCACTCAGTTCATCCGCACGGACAATGGACAGTTGTACAAAAAGACGGCACAGGGGGCTTTGCTCCTATGCATCGACAAAACGCAGGCCGAAAAGGTCATGGCAGAGGTACACGATGGCGAGAACGGTCCGCATATGAACGCCCATATGCTAGCTCGAAAAATCGCAAGACTCGGGTACTATTGGAATAGCATGGAGACCGACTGTCAGTTATATGTCAAGCACTATCACAACTGTCAGATTTTCGGCAACTTCCAGCATATGCCGTCATCCCTGTTATATACTATGACATCACCATGGCCATTCTCGACATGGGGAATTGATATAATCGGAAAGGTGAACCCTTCCGGGACGGGAGGTCACTGCTTCATTCTGGTGGCTATTGACTATTTTACTAAATGGGTTGAAGCCGAGTCATATCGTGTCTTGAACGCCAAGCACGTTGCAAAATTTATCCAAAATAAAATTATATGCCGATACGGGATCCCGCACGAATTCATTAGTGATCACGGGACCCATTTCCAAGCCGAAACCGCTACTTTGCTAGCAAAATATAAAATTCAAAGGCATACATCTTCGCCTTACCGTCCCCAAAAAAATGGAGCGGTAGAGGCAGCTAATAAAACAATTATCAACATACTTAAAAAGATGGCAGATAATTACCGGGATTGGCCCGATAAAATCCCTTTTGCCTTATGGGGGTACCGGACATCAATCCGCACTGCAACCGGAGCAACTCCATACTATCTGACATATGGGATGGAGGCGGTCCAGCCGGTCGAGCTTAAGGTACCATCTCTAAGGATTCTACTCGAAAGTCAAGTGCCTGAAGCAGAATGGGTCCAAGCCCGATACGACTCGTTGATCCTCTTGGACGAACGACGATCCCGAGCCCTTAACAATATCCAGATATACCAAAAAAGGATAAAACGGGCTTTCAACAAAAGGGTTAGGCCCAGAAATATCAAAGAAGGCGATCTAGTCCTAAAATCTGTCAGGGCTTTGCTACCAGTCGACCCAAGGGGAAAATTCAAACCCAATTGGGCCGACCCGTATCTAGTAAAGAAGGTTTTATCAGGAGGAGCAGTAATGCTGACAGACTTGGACGGGAACGAGTTCGTCAACCCAACCAACTTGGACCAGTTGAAGCGCTACTACCCCTAACCTTATCTCTATGTCATTTGCTAAAATTTTATCTTTTTATAAAATTTTCAAAAATTAAGAAAGTCAATAAGTTAGGATTACTTATCCTACTGTCGCACATCTCGAACTAATAGTCTTGATCTATTTCGAAAAATTGCAAAAAAAATCTATATCTGAACTACGGTCGGTTTGATTCCACTAATCGTGGATACGTAGGCAACCCCTCAAAAGGGTACAACCACTGCAATAACGAAAAGACAGGAACGGCTTTCACTAATATGTCTTTTATTATTTCAAAAAAAAAATGCCTCACGCGAAAATAAATCACACAAAAAATAGTAGTAATACTTAAATAATAAAATTTAGGAGACTACTCGTACATTTTTCCCTTCCCCTTATCTTTCGGGTCACGCGGATCCCGAGGCTGACGAGGTGGGGCCGAACGTTCCCTAATCACAAGTGGAACTTCCTTTACTCGAACCCGCTTCTTTGACTTCGGTTTCTCCGTCCCCTGCATCGGTTCGATCCGAGCCCGTACGTGCTCGAGTAGTCTATCCCGAGGACCAAGTCGGTCCTTAGCAGCCAGTCTTGGACCAAGTCTCCTTTCTAAGTCCGTCTGGGGGCTCATCTTCCCCCATGTACCTTTAGTGCTGGACCCTTTAGTCAAAGTTTTGGTCTTCCCTTTCTGGCCTGACATCAGTCGGACCATCGTAGCCGGGGTATCGCCATCATCAAAGAAGCCTCGATTATCCTTAGCCTGTTCTCGGCACAGCAAGTCGAAGGCTTCATCAGTCTTTAAAGCGGCACGGGCTTTAGCAGAATCTACCTGGGTCCACTTCGTATAAGAATCTGATACCCAGATCGAGGGAGAAGCTTTAGAAACGGGCCAAGTGTGCCGGGTATACCATCTTTGCGCCCAAGTATCACACATCACGTCCGTTAGCTGAGTAGATTCACTCACGACCGCCTCGATCTCCGGTATTCTTTGGGCCCGACCATATTGCCTAAGTATGCGATCGGGATAAAGATGAATCGTCTGCCTGAAAGATAGGATTAGTTGATAACGGGCTCTGTCTCGCAACTCTAACCCGGTCCAGATGTAAATGGGCCACCAAGGTACGGTCCAACGGATCAATGGGCCTCCATGGAAAGATAACAGCTCGTCCCAGAATTTTTGGGTAGTAAAGCGAGAAAAGTCAACAGTCCGTCTTCTCGTCATCACTTGGTTCGGACGATATCGGGTTACATCTAGAGGAGGATCCAAGATCGATAGCCTCTCAAAAAGCCATAGCTGAAAAGTCAAAATCGCGAAAAGTCAAAATCGCGAAAAGACAAAGTCGTAAAAAAAAATCGCAAAAAAACGAGAAAAACCGCGGAAGTCGCGAAAAAATCGAAGACCGAAATTGAAAAAAATCAAAAATTGCGAAAATCGAGAAAAAATCAGCCTACCTGTAGAAGACGGGTGCTACCGGTCAGCCTGATCGACGGATCCCTCTTACGATTATCTAAGCCCTGGATAATCTCCCCAGTAATCAGCCAAGCTGGGCTGTGCTCTGTCTCCATCAGGTCAGCTACAGCAAGAAGTCTGACATGGCTCATACAAGATAGCAAATCCATATGACCTTCAAAAGCGTAGACGTGGAGCATGCAAAAAGTAAAGGCCCTACGGCTATATACCGGCCTGGCCCGGACATCATCTGGGTTCATAAATTTCTCAGCCAGATCGATCAAGGAAACTGTATCTCCTTCTATCATACGAGATACCTCCATGTGAGAAAGCCCTAAGAATTCTCGTAATTTTCTCCTTATGTCACGGACTGAAAACGGGACAGTGGGGCGAAGAATGGGATTTCACCCCCCCCCCTACAGCAGTTATTTCCTCAGGAATGGGACAGATTTCGCCTCGAGGAAACCTAAAAACATGATAAGTATCATCCCAGTAGGACAGGCAAGCATCCAAAAAGTGACGATCCACTTGCATCTGACGGATTGTGGATAGCTGGGTGACGCCATTCTGGTTTAAAATAACTTTATCAGCATCCCTGAAAAATCGGGACCAATCTTGCAACATTCCGACTAATCGATCGATACCCATGATGAATTTCTAAAAAGAGGAAATAAGTTTCTCAAGGCTTGCTTTTTCTTTGAAGGGAGAAGAGAATTGTGTGAATTGTGAATAAATTGTGAGAAGGGAGAAGGGTATTTATAGCATGAAATCAAATTCTCCTCCTCACTTTGGGATTCCTAATCCCATGGGATTTAGCATACAGGCCTTTATCCTAGGATCTAGCTAAGTCATCCCGAGCATTCCTATTCCTTTTCTGAGTCAAAATACTTTAATCTTTCAAAATTTTGCCATCCAAAAAATTCAAAAAAAAAAATCTTCTTCAAAAATTTTATTCCCCAGCGCGAGTCATTTCTCCTAAAAATGTGTTACATGCAAATTTTTGCATAAATCATTATACAGGACGACTCAAGCAAAACCGTGCAAACAACTCCCCAACGGCATAGACTTATACGACAAGTCCGATTCCCCACGGAGTTATCATCGTCAACTCAGGTACATTTCTAGTCTCCGGCCGGCGGGCCCTCTACGCAGGTCTAATGGACCTTAAACGACCCGACCGGAAGCTGCCAGGTTTTAATCTTTGATTGACCTGGTGGCTACTCTGACTTTCGCCTTGTCCAAGCCTCAGTCAGAGTGGGGGCTCTGTAGACACCCACATTTCGACTGCCAGGTGTCTATAGCAGTTTTCGACAAACAACCGATGATGATCGGACGCAAACGTGCTTTAAATACTCAGAAACGGGCTCAAAATCATTGACATCTGGCTTGGGCTCATTAGGGAGTACATATATCACAAAACCGACCTCAAAATCAGGCCCAGTGGGTCGTTTCGAGTCAAATAAGACTAATTTGGGTCGATTCCGACACCAGGGGTAAAACCGTCTTTTAGCGACCGAGTCAAAACCCGGTCAAAGATTTTCCCGAGACACGTGGGGCAGTCGTGACACCTTACACGGCTGATTCATACTCCAATCCTACGAAAAATCAGCTTCACAAGATATTAAACAAATCCGTTTAAGGATAGAATTCGATCTCAAGTAGGAATTCTATCCGAAAACCGTATCAAACACCCGACCGAGTGCAAATACTCAGCCGAGTAGCCTACCAACCAGCCGGTTCCCTTTCTTCCTTCACAAGAAAGCGGAATTCTCATTCCTCTCAAATTCCTACGTTTCCTATCCTAAACGGTAGTTCAAACTCTCCTAGCCAAGGTCGGGAACTCCCTATAAATAGCCCCTTGCACACACAATACAACACCCATAATTCAATCATCAACCATCAATTATTCCAACACACTCATAAGCATAAAAACTTAGCATCGAGAAACCGATATTACAAACCCGAAGGAAACCGGTCCGACACCCGACACCCTTCACACGTCCTACTGAACCGAGCCGCCATAACTCACCGACATCCACTCGACGCTCTTGCGCCCAAGCCACGTCCCGACGAGCCCCGATCCGAGTAAACAGAAGCATGTAGGTTGAGGGTCTGCCAAACCCGATTTCTCCTTCTCTTCTCCTCCCCGTCGTCCGCTTTTCTTACGGGTCTCGTGTCGGTCCTTTTTATTACGGGTCGTTCGTCGCTTTTTATTTTATTTTCTAATATCGGTACTACCAAAAACTATTTTCATACATCGAACATTCTTTAAAATACGATATCCACTCTATAGTTGAATATCGTATCAAAAAGAATTATATTAAATCTCGTCGAAGCTAAGAAAATCGTTACATCTTTTTTTATATACAAAATACAACGATTTTAAACGCGGAGAGAATTAACATCTTTTTCATTCAAATTCTTTTTTACAAAACTTTTTCTAAAATTCATTCCGAATATTCGATATCGATCTCATAATCGAATATCGGGTACGACGAATATCGAAAACGTAAATCGAGTATAAATTAATTCATATTTGTACGCGATTTATCAAAATTAACAATTTTCGAACAACAACGGAACCGGGACAGACCCGCACGCGAGTCGCGCCCCTCCCAGGCGACTCGCGCACGGGCCTGAAACCCGACCCCTTTTTTTTAGCTTTTTCGTTCGTTTTATTATTTATTCTACGAAACGATTTCTAAAATTTATATCTTTTCTAAAACTATTCGAAGTATTCGATATTGATTTCGTAGTCAATTATCGAATATAACGAATATCGAAAATATTAGATCGAGTGCAAATTATACGATATTTGTACGCGATTTAATAAAAGCATCAAATTTTCAAAAAACCGATTTCAAAAGCAGGCCGTCACGTGACCCGCCGGCATCCCAGGCGAGCCGCGCGGCCGGCTGTCACACGACACGTCTTTCTCGCTTTTTATTTATTTTTCGAACTTTGTTTTTATACAAAACAGCGTCTTTTTAGCAATATTTTTCAGATTTCGACTAATATTTTCTCGATCTCGCATATTCATCATATTTGCTATATTATTTTTTACAAATCGATACTAACTCGTTTGTTCATCCTTTGTAGCAAATTCATATTTTTTTCATCGTTTGTTTTATTATACTAAAACGAACCTCACATGCTAAATTCAACTTTGACGTTAAATTTTTCATCCATTAAACCGACTTAGCAACCCATTCAATTCCTCGCATGTTTAGGAAAACAATGTTTGCATATCATTCATCGTATTACTAACGCGCGTATTAAAAAATCATTCGATATCCTAGTAGAGGCCGCTAATGTGCGGGCGGGGTTGGGTGTTCTTAGTGAACTTCCCAACACGTACCCTCACCCCTTACTCAGAACCGTGGTTTCCGGATGTCCGAATCCATTGGCAACGAGAGTCATTCAATATACGATTAACCGATCAAGTCGGCATCGGTATCGAACTGCAAAGGGACGAGCCTAATAAACTCTGACATCGGAACTGGGCCGTATTTTGTATACGGCCCACTACGACATAGAGTGGGCTCGAACGGTTCCGAATAACCATAAAATTCGGTGGCGACTCCAACTTCGATTTAAATTTCAATTTGACCATCTCATATGGAGATTCATTCGCCTCCCCAAACCCGCGCGTGGCCGCGTCGGGGTGGACCTATGTCATGTCCACACAAGGGCGTAATCACGTCGCCAAGAGACCGGGAGCAATACCAAGGCCGCGACGGCCGCAAAAATCGTTCAATGGGACGGTGGGATAACTTGCAATTTTTGTTCAAGATAAAACAATCACAATGACTAAAATGATGGAACAGGGAATAAGGAACAAGATTAGTTCAAGGACATACAATGATAGATGGTTAAGACTCACCGACGCAATCCACACATATATACCCACAACACATACAAACCACATAATCTACCGACTCTTGTAGGGGGGTCTAGTTCGAATAGTCATTTGACGCAAAGGAGGCCGTGGGAGTTCTCTCACCGGCATACTCCCAAACTCCTACATCCCCCGAGTTGTTCAGTCGGAATTCACAGGGACCTGGAGCTAGGTCCCAATTGTGACGGTTATAAATATTGGTTCGGTTTTTGCTGGGGACAATTAAGGCTCGGTCATGGCTAAGAGAGACGAGGCGGTGGTCAGGTACGTGAAAGATCCAAGTAGGGAAGTAAGCCTCGTCAAGCCAGACACGGGGGTCATGTGGTTTAAGATGGTCGGTCGCATAACCCAAATTTTTCGCTATTACAGTCACAAGACCACCACAGTCGACGAAGGGGCGTTGGTCAACTATAATTTGATGAAAGTGTAACGCCACGACAATAGGTAGGTCAAGGGGATAAGGGTTACCGAGTAAAGAGTCACATAACAATTGTAGGACACACACATTGAGGTTAATGATGTTATCGATAGATGGCAAAAGACAGTGAGAAAGGATTTCAGCGAAATAACGAATGGCTGGGTTACGGATTTCAGCGGTAAAATTAGAATTGGGTTCGAAATCACGTTGACCTGGCGCTATGCGCCTCCACAAGTCTCTCCTAGTCGCACTACTTTGCGAATCACATAAGGGTCTACTTAGCCCGGTACCCGATGAGGGCAAACCTAGAGCTAAGCTAAAATTGGAAATATTTAAACAGTGATTTCTACCAAACAAATTAAATTTGAACTCTTTAGGTGTGGTCGGGTTATCGATTGTAAAGGTACTTAGAAACTCATAAGTCAAGTCTTTATTTGTGCAAGGCACAAAATCAAGGAGTTTACTAATACCAATTCTAGACGATAACTCTCTAATATTGTTCTTAATTCCTAGAGTTTTCATTGTGAATGGACAAGGCCATCTCGTACTCTGAAAGTTCTTTTCAGAGAAGGTACGAGCAAGGGGTGAATTAGGGTAAGGTAAAAGTTTAGGCCTAGCGGACTTACTAGAAGATGAACATTTAGAAGGATTAGAAGTCGAGGTCATACCTTGTTTACGCGCGGCTCGTTGAGCTATTGTTTCCATGATAACACTTTGCAAGAAAAATCCCGAAACTTTTGCTTCTCCTTTCTTCAAAAACCCAAAATAAATAATCACCCAAGTATGGAATGGAGGTTGAATATGGTATATGGAAGGTGGTGTAATGATTTTGTGATGGGTGAAAGGGTGAAATGATGAGTGAGGTGAAAAAGGTGGTATAAATAAGGGTGTTTGAGGAGGGAAAGTGAAAGTTTAAAGTTGGTGGTAAAAATTTGGTGTAAAAATTATTGGAGGGAAAATTATGTTGAGGTAAATTGTTGGAGGGAGATGAAAATGTATTGAGTGAGTAAAAAGTGTAGGTGATCGGCCAAGTCACACCGCCGGGTGAAATTTCACCCGGTCGGGCACCATCGGGTGAAATTTCACCCGACGACTTTTCGCCGTGAAAATCGATTTTGCCAACATTTTTCCACCGGGTGAAATTTTACCTGGTCAAAATCTCACCGGGCGAAATTTCGCCCGGTGGTATATTCTTCGGTTCCGGCAATTCTGGCAACTTTTCCGTAGGGCGAAGTTTCGCCCGGTCGAGTCTCACCGGGCGAAGTTTCGCCCGGCGGTCTTCTCTGCTGCGTTTTTCCGCCTTGCCATTTCGTGGCTCTTCAATAATCACCTAGAGATTCAAATATATGACTCGACTCACATTACATAAACAATATCTCTCACAAACATGCTTGTGGTCTTCAAATAAGCTCCATAACATCTCCAAAAGCTTGATCTTCATCTAAATTAAGCTCCATGGTGAAATCCAATTTCAACCAATCTTCTCAAGCTAACAAAACTAATAAACTCAAAGAAATATGATACATATATACAAGGTGGTTGTTGAGGATACCACCAAACCTACATCAACTTTGAGAGGGGGTCAAACAACGCTCCCCTATGGGAGCTCATCAAATTTCATAGTAGCGAAGGTCTCACGAATATGACCGGGATGATAAATCTTCAAACGTTGCCCATTAACCATAAACTTCCCGGTTTCCGGGCTAGATATCTCTATTGATCCATATGGTTGCACTCCGGTCACTTCAAATGGACCCGACCATTTTGATTTCAACTTACCGGGGAAAAGCTTGAAACGAGAGTTGAAGAGTAATACCTTATCGCCAACGAAGAAGTCCTTACGTAGAATTCGAGAATCGTGCCATTGGCGAGTTCGTTCTTTGTAGATCTTCGAATTTTCGTAGGCTTCAAGTTTTTGTTCTTCCAATTCTTGTAGTTGGAGAAGGCGATTATTTCCTACAACACTCTCATCGAAATTTAGCTCTTTGATTGCCCATTTCGCTTTGTGTTCTAGTTCCACCAGTAAATGAAAAGCTTTACCATACACGAGACGATAAGGAGTGGTTCCAATCGGCGCTTTGTAAGTCGTCCTCAATGCCCAAAGGGCGTCATTCAATTTTAATGACCAATCCTTTCGGTGTGTATTTACAACTTTCTCTAAAATTCCCTTGATTTGACGGTTGGAGATCTCGGCTTGCCCATTTGATTGAGGGTGGTAGGCTAAGGACATCTTGTGGGTGATACCGTACTTCCTAAGAAGGTGTTCAAAGGTATCCTTCCTAAAATGAGAGCCTCCATCACTAATTATGGTTGTAGGCATACCGAATCTCGGGAAAATCACGTTCTTGAAAAGCTTGATTACAACCTTGGAGTCATTGGTGGGGGAAGCTACGGCCTCGATCCATTTTGAGACATAATCAACCGCAACTAGAATGTACTTATTACCAAAAGAGGATGTGAACGGACCCATGAAATCAATACCCCAAAAATCGAACAATTCAATCTCCAAGATAAGTTGAAGGGGCATTTCACTTCTTCTTGTTATATTGTCACTTCGTTGGCATGCATCGCATGTGAGAATGAAAGCTCGAATGTCCTTGAACATGGAAGGCCACCAAAACCCGCTTTGGAGAACCTTGGAAATTGTCTTTTGGTTGGCCAAGTGTCCACCATAAGATGTCGAGTGAAGGTGCTTCACAATATTATATCCTTCTTCGGCCGTAACACATCGTCGGTAAATTCCATCTACACATCGGCAAAATAAATAGGGCTCGTCCCAATAATAGCGTCGGGCTTCATAACGTAGTTTCTTCCTCTCTTGTTAGGAATAATCGTCCGGAATATAGTGAGACACTAAGAAATTGACGATATCGGCATACCAAGGTGTAATAGTTTCAACGGCCATCAAGGCCTCATCTCTCATAGCTTCATTGATGGGAATGCCATCTTCTTCGTTGCTTTCTCTACCAACCGTTAGTCTACTAAGATGATCCGCTACCAAGTTCTCCGATCCGGCTTTGTCTTTAATCTCAATATCAAATTCTTGTAAAAGGAGCACCCATCGAAAGAGTCGGGACTTTGTCTCCTTTTTGGACATGATGTATCGAATCGCCGCATGATCGGTGTGGATAATGACTTTCGAACCGGTAACATAATTTCGAAATTTCTCCATGGCATAGACAACGGCAAGCATCTCTTTTTCGGTTGTGGTGTTCCTCGATTGGGCTTCATCTAGTGTCTTGCTTGCATAATAAATCACATGTAGCTTCTTGTCAACCCGTTGTCCTAGAACAGCACCAACGGCAAAATCGGATGCATCGCACATGATCTCAAATGGAAGACTCCAATCGGGAGCTTTGATAATTGGTGTGGTAGTGAGAGCGGTCTTTATCCTACAAAAGGCCTCAAGACACGAGTCATCAAAAACAAAAGGTGCATCTTTCATAAGCAAAGAAGTCAAAAGCTTAGCAATCTTGGAAAAGTCTTTAATAAATCGTCTATAAAAACCGGCGTGCCCTAGAAAACTCCTCACCCCTTTAACATTTGTAGATGGTGGCAAGTTCTCAATCACAGAGACTTTCGCCTTATCGACTTCAACTCCTCTATTAGACACAATATGACCTAGGACAACACCTTGTTCAGCCATAAAATGACACTTTTCCCAATTTAAAACAAGTCTATACTCTTCACATCGAGCTAACACTTGATCAAGATTTTCAAGACAAGAATCAAAAGATGTACCATGGACACTAAAATCATCCATAAAAACTTCCATGGATTTTTCAATAAAATTGGAGAAAATAGTCATCATACATCTTTGAAACGTTCCCGGCGCATTACATAATCCAAATGGCATCCTTCTATAAGCATAGGTGCCATAGGGACAAGTAAAAGTGGTTTTCTCTTGGTCATCGAGATGAATAGGAATTTGAAAAAATCCGGAATGACCATCAAGGAAGCAAAAATAAAAATGATGCGCCAATCTTTCAAGCATTTGATCAATAAAGGGAAAGGGGAAATGCTCTTTTATGGTGGCCGTGTTCAACTTTCGATAGTCTATACACATGAGCCAACCGGTAATAGTCCTAGTAGAAATTGACTCACCCTTTTCTCCTTTAACAACCGTCATTCCTCCTTTTTTCGGCACAACTTGTACGGGGCTAACCCATTTACTTCCGGTTATTGGGTATATAATGTTAGCCTCATACAACTTGAGGACTTCCTTCATGACAACCTCTTTCATGGTGGGGTTCAACCTACGTTGACCCTCAACCGAAGGACGGTGGTCATCATCAAGGATGATCCTATGCATGCAAACATTTGGGCTTATGCCTTGGAGGTTGGCAATGCTATACCCGATGGCCTTTTTGTGCTTTCTCAAAACAATCAAAAGTTTTTCCAATTGAGGTCCATCAAGGGTAGCATTGACGATAACGGGATAATTAGTTCCTTCAAGAAAAGCATATTTGAGGTAAGAGGGGAGTGGTTTAAGTTCAAGATTAGGAGGAGAAGATACCATACTCTTACCCACCGGTAGTGGTTCTACCTTTTCATCATGCAAATATTCTTCTTCAAGAGGTGGAGAGTCAAATGGTTCCTCTTCTTGCTTATCATCATCTATCAAGCTATACTCAACCAAACTATCAATAACTTCAATGGAATGCATTTGTTCAATCATTGGTTGTTTAAGAGCTTGAGAAAGGGAAAACTCTACCGACTCGTTCCCTATGTTAAATGACAACTTTCCATTCTTAACATCAACTATAGTACCACCGGTAGCCATAAAAGGTCGACCTAAGATAATGGGGGTAATAGTGTCTTCAGGCATATCCATGACAACAAAGTCAGAGGGGATGAAGAACTTACCAACTTGAACGGGTACATCCTCAAGTATCCCAAGTGGGTACTTGACGGACCTATCCGCAAGTTGAATCGACATGCTAGTGGGTCTCATCTCCCCCACACTAAGTATCTTAGCAATAGAATAAGGTAACAAACTAACACTATCCCCAAGGTCGCATAACGCTTGATTAACAACAACATTTCCTACCCGACAAGGGATGGAAAAACTATCGGGATCCTCTAGTTTCTTTGGCATTTGATTCATAAGAATGACACTACATTGTGTCGTGAGAGAAACACATTCTTTATCCTCTATTGTTCTCTTTTTAGTCAAGACTTCTTTCAAAAACTTAGAATAGATGGGCATTTGAGAAATTACCTCGGTGAAGGGTAGAACTACCTCTACTTTCTTCAACATATCCACGAAATGGCTAAATTGGGCATTCTCCTTATGTGGCTTAGCTCGTTCGAGAAAAGGCAATGGAGGAACAAAAGCGGGAGGCGGTGGAACATTAGATTCTTCTTCTTCTTCTTCGGCTAATCGCTCCGCCTCTTTTCTTTTGGCTTCTTCCGCTTCCATTTGCTCTTTCTTCTTTCTTTGTTCTCTTAGTTCATTCTCCGCATTTTGGAGGATATCAAACTCCGCTTGTATTTCCCGGTTTTGTTTAGGGGAAGTGGGAGATGACTCTTGTGGTGCACTTGGTTGATTAACCTTGGATGAGGCACTCTTGGTGTTCAAGTTCAAGTTCTTATATGGGTCCTCAAGTTCTTTGCCACCTCTCAAAATGACGGCATTTGCTTGGTGTGAAGGATCTCTTGGGTTTTGGGGTTGACCGGGCAAACCATGGGGTGGATGAATTGGGGCGGCTAAGGCTTTTGTTTCTTTTTGTGATTCCCAAACCTTTAGCCTTGCCTTAGTATCTTGATGTTCATTCCATAGTTGGCTAACGGTTCTTTGCAAATCATTATAGTTCTCCCATGAAGGTTCTCCTTGACCAAATTGAGAATTGCTTGATTGGCCATAAGATTGAGAGAGTTGATTGAATGGTTGTTGATTGTAACCTTGGTTACCATGAGAATTTCCTTGGAACCCTTGATTGTATCCATGATTAAAGTGATTACCATGTTGATTTTGGTAATTGTTGTAATTGTTAGGAACATGGAAGTTGCTACCTTGTTGATTGAAGTTGCTCCTTTGATAAGGAGGCATATATGGGGGTATCTTTGGAGGACCTTGATTAAAGGGCCTTTTTTAACTTTGATTGAATGGCCTCATTTGACTCCCTTGGGTGCGCGGCATCGGATTTTGAACATTTTGATTTCCATTAGGTTGCGTTTGGGTACTCGGAATTGATTCGAATATCAAGAATTCAATTCCTGTATTTGAATTTCTAGAATTCAAATCTAAATCCAAATCCAAAATGGTGTTTGGGTACCCTTGGATTTGGATTTGGATTTCGGGCGGGTGGAGTCGGGTCAAGGTCACCCATTTTGATTTTTTAAAATTTTTCATTAGAAGAATGTAAATGTTCAAATACGGTAAAAAATAAATAAAGAAAATAAATACTACGAAAGATTATGCAAAAAAAACAAAGAAACGACAAGTGACGGAATTGAAATGACTACCCATATGCTAGGAATTTGAGAAAACCAAAATTGAAATAGGTTGGATTTGATCAAAATTTCAAATCCAAATCCCAAGGTTTCCAAACGCTCGAAATATTTCAAATCCGGAATTCAATTCCAAATCCAAGTTCCCAAACATGCCATAAGAGAAATTAGGATGAAATCTTGTGCCGGCATTGTAAGTATTATAAAAAGGATCAAATTGAGGTCTTTGCCCATATGCTTGTATAGCTTGGACTTCATTTGGCTCTTTGATGAACTCATTTTGTATACATATTTAACCCCAACTTTTCCTTTATTTTGGTTCATTTTATGTATCCTAGGAGTTGTTTTTCTGTCTTTTCATCCTTCTTTGTTATGCCGGGTATTTTGTTTACGTTTTGTAGGAAACGAAACAAATGAAGGCGATTGTGCTATATTTTGGGCAATGACGAGAGTCGAACCATGAAATCTACAAGAAAGAAGTGATAAAAGTCATAGAATACTAAGTGAATACTTGAGAAAGGATGTGAAGTGAAGAAACAATAAGAAACGACAGAGAAATAAGTTGGAAAGCTCAAACAAATGCAAATCGAGAAGAAAGAACGATCGCTAAAACAAGGGTCAACTTCAAACGTGAATATCTTGAGTTTTAAAACTCCGATTGATCTGATTTTTGTGGCGTTGGAAATCTATTTCTCTTATCTTTCCAACGGTATATCACACGTCCAAATCCGATAAGTAACGAAGAAACAGAAAGCATTTCAAATTTGTCTCGCAGTGTAGAGAAATCCGAACCGGTCGGGACGAACCCAAACCGGTCGGGACAACCTTGAACCGCTCGGTTCAGACCCAAACCGACCGGTTTGAGGCTGTTTCGAGGGATTTCTATTTTTGGACTCCTTCACTTACTATAACTCTTATTTTTCGGGATATTCTTTCCTAATTAGTTTTAGGAAAGTAGGAGTAATGACACTCCTTATCATTATTAGTATATATACCCTCCTTAGGGTTAGATTTAAGGACTTTTTCTCACTTTCTCATTCAGTAGTTTAGTTTACACTTTCATATTCGGTAGTTTAGTTTGGACTTTTTATTAGTATTAGAATTATTCTAGTTTGTAATCCTACCTTTAGATCGTTAATCTTTCAACTCTACGTAATTGGTATTTTTCTCTTTTCTCTTAGTTTCATATTGTCTTTTATTATGCTTAATTTCTTTATTGCTTTATGTTTTAGTATGGGTAGCTAATTTATTTATCTAGGGTTGAAGGGGATCTATGTTAATTGAATTGGGGATGTTGGATTGATTATTTGTTTAATTGTTCATTCATATGTTATTGCCTTACTACTTGTCTTGTATTATTGTTTGATTAGTTTGAGACGTTGAACTAGTCGAATGTTTAGGAACCCGAACCTAAGATCGAAAGCCTGGTAAGGGTAGACTTACAAGTAAGTGGGTAGGATAATCTGATAAGTTGCGAGAGCCCGTCAGAATCTATCCTAAGGTTGACATAAGATCCGAAAGGCCGTGTCTTTACCCTAAATAACCGTGATTGATTGATTGAATGATTAATTAACTTTACCCAATTTAATTACATAGTGAACCGTAAGACCCTAGATCCTTTTAATATTGTTAGAACCTCGATTAATTTACATTATTGCTTTAGTTTAGATAAAATTCAAATCAAACAAACTGGAATTAGAATAGTTTAGAATCGACTTATAGATAATTAGCGGTAATCGTCCGTCTCTCTGTGGATTCGACCCTTACTTACTACTAGCTACTTGTTAGTTGTTCGTTAGGATTATTTTGATATAGGTGATACGACTTTAGCCTTATCACTCTTCAATATATGTTTCTTCATTAGGAATACAAGAGCTAAAGTCGTGGCCACAATTGCCACAATGATCACATTGAACTTCCCATGTTAATTGCTTTGGAGGTGATGGTTGCCTTGGAGGAACACTCCCTTGAATTTGGTACATACCTCTAGGAGTGGGCTTAGAATTCATGGCATCCATTCTCCTTTTCAATTCTTCAAGTTCCGTTTGGAATTTCAATTTGTTAGAACTCGTAGATGAGTTCACTTCAACTTTCTTTCTAGAATCCCTCGATTGACCCATTCTTGAATCACTCCTTGCCATCTTCTCAATAAGATTTTTAGATGCCTCATCGGTGAGAGAAGAGAAGTCTCCTCCGGCGGTCGAATTGAGGTTTTCCTTGGTTCTCGATGAAAGGGTGTTATAAAACGTTTGGGTGGTTAGCCAATCGGGTATTCCATGATGTGGACATTTGCGCAACAAATCTCTAAATCTTTCCCAAGCCTCACTTAGGCTTTTAAATTCATCTTGCTTGAATGTTTGTATCTCCATGCGATATTGGTTAGTCTTTGACGGCGGAAAATATTTCTCCAAGAAGGCATTAGATAATTGAGCCCATGTTGTAAATGTATTAGCGGGATGGCCTTGAAGCCATCTACGAGCTCCATCTCTCAAGGTCTTCGGAAATAATAAACGATGCAATTGACATGAAGTTAACCCATTGAGACGGGCTCCTACTAATTTTTCTTTAAATGAAGCGATGTGCTCTTGAGCATCTTCTTGAGAAAAACCATGAAAAGTATCTTGTTGGACCGCATTGGTCAAAGAGGCTTTCAATTCATAGTTCTCGGGTATCTCTCCGAAATCGACGGGAGAAGGTGTTTCTTCGTGTGTTAATTGGGAATGAGAGGCTAAGGTCGCCATTGGTTGGATTGGTAGTGATGGTGGATTTGAATTTGGTGAATTTGGAGAATTTGGAGGGGATGGATCTTGATTAGGTGGTGGTGTTTTCGGTGATGGTGATGGTGGTGGTGAATTTTGTGAAGTGGAAGGTATGGAAGGATTGCTTGGAGTGGAATTATGTGATGTGGAAGGTGTAGAAGGTGAATGTGGTAGGATGAGATTAAGGTCAAGAGGTGATAATGAAGGATGTGGAATGATGGTGGTTGAGTTATTTCCTCGAAAACGCAATGCTCTAAAAGTCCTTTCCGGCTCTGGATCGAACCACAAGGGCGATGACGTGTTCCTTGGCATAAAACTCAATTTAAACGGTAAGACTCCTAGCACCTCGCGGCACTAGGGAAAAGAGAGAAGGGAAAAGAATCAAACACAACAACTAAAAACACAACAATAACTAGCCGTTCCCCGGCAACGGCGCCATTTTGATGCGCGTCGAATTGCCGCCTATCCAACGCGGTCAAACGATATTTATAAGACTCGAGATTACACAATAACAAACAAGTAATCGTGGTAAGTCGAGGTCGGTCCACAGGGAACGAAGTGTTGCGATGATGAATTTCAAGTATCGTGTTCGATGTCTAGAGGGGGTCTTTTTCTAGAGTCGAGTCTAAACTAAGGGAATGTCTAGAGGAGAAACTTGGGGAAATGCTAGTGGTGGTCAATCTAGGGAAAAGGTGTTGGGGAGAAGTCGGGATTCGGTACTTGGAGTCTAAGAAGGTCGGAATCGAGTTTTTGTCGCAATATTGATAAACTCACCTAAAATCCCGCTTTCGCAGCGAAAGAGGGTAAGTCCCTAGTCATGGTAATTTCTACCCCAAGTTTCCCCATATTGATAGAAATTAGTCAAGGTTGGTCTAGTTGGCCGGACTAAAACAACAATGACATAACACCATAAATAAGATAAACCAACATGCAAGCAACCCACCAACATCCCTATATTCAAATAATCCAAGCCCTCATCCCTAAACTCCCCAACAAGAAATCTACTCACAAATCATTATGGAAAACAACAAAATATCTATTAAGGAGAAAATCACTACAACATACATATTAATTAGATCTATGAAACTAACAATACCAATATGATCTAGATAAGATAATGATGAGAAAATAACATTAAACTAAACTAGAGATTTAGAGAGTGGAAGAGAAATATACCAACTATGTAGATCTATAAGAAATAAGAAGATATCATAGATAAAGATTGAAGCTTTGATGAATAAAATGGAGAACTTGTCACTAATCCTCCAATAAACCCAACAAATCTTCAAATAAAACTTGAATAATCTTCTTATAAACTTCAAATCTAGATAATTGTTGATGGAAACTATGTAGATCTACTATTAATTACTATTTAAACTACTAGAATTTTGGAGGATTTTTACTAGAATACTACTAAACTACTCCCTCCGTACCACAATGATCTTCCCATTTCATTGTGGCACGCGGATTAAGGAGGACATGTAAAACAAATAATAAAATATTAAAACAATAATTAATGGGTTAAGATGGTAAATTAGTTATTAATGGAGAATGTTATATTATTAATATTGATTTTAATGATGTTAATTATTGTAGTTTGAAATTATTAGCAAAGTAATTGATGAATTTTAGTGTAAAAAATTTGCCAAAAAAGGAAAGAAATGAAATGAGAAGAAGTTAGTGGTATTTCCTTATTAGGAAAGTGGGAGGAAGTTAGTGGCATGGAGGGGGTACTACTAATGGATGGTGTAATTGGATGGTAGAGTGGTGTAATGGCTTACCTTCTTAGCACAATGGAGAGGTGACTTGGGCAATAAACTAGGGTAACATATATATATAGTAATCTCTTAATGGGTATTTAACCTAAAGCTCAAATCCAAATTTATGCTCCATTAGTGAGACAATCTCCCTTTGCATCTCCATGGGGTGAAACTTTGCCCTACGGACTTGACGATAATTCCTATCGGGTGAAATTTTCGCCCGGTGAGATTTTCTTCCATTTTTCGCATTTTTGGCACTTCTTTCCATCGGGCGAAATTTCACCCGGTGGGCGAAATTTCGCCCGGTCAGTTTCGCCCGGTGGGTAAGTTCGGAAAATCTTGGGGGGAGGCGTTTCACCGTCGGGTGAAATTTCGCCCGGTGGTGTCTCACCGGGTGAAATTTCGCCCGGTCATTTTTTTTGGCCTCGAATCTTGTCTCATTCTTCGTTGTTTGATCGGATGGCTTTAAACTTTAGTGTGCTTTGCTCTTTGGACGGTTTTCCCTTCTTTTGTGCTCGTGGAAGCTCAATCGTGATTTTTGTAGCAAAACCTATCAAAATTGATAGAAAAACTACCAAAAACACGTAAAACGCACAAGAGGGACGCTAATGCGAGAAGTACGCAAAATATGGCGATAATCGCACTCAAGACTCGCGAAGCGAGGGAAAAACGGGTCTAAATGGAGAGAAAAACGGTCTAAATTTAGCAGACAACAGTAACCCAAGATACTTCCCAGGTTTCTCCACCACCCGCACCCCCAAAACCCCAGCCACCACCTCTCTTCTCTCACTAGGTGTACAACGACTAAACAAAGTCGTTGTGTTATCAAAGTTAACAAGTTGTCCCGACGCAGACTCATACTCCCTCAATATCGCCTTGAAAGCCCCCACCTCCGCCTCCCATGCTCGATAAAACAAAAGGCTATCATCCGCAAAAAATAAATGAGAAATTACCGAAGCCTCATGCGCTATCCTAATTCCATGCATGAATTGACTTCCCCTCCACAGCCCTCCTAATCTTACTCGAAAGCACCTCAGCACAAAGAATAAAAAGATAAGGAGAGAGAGGATCAACTTGCCGTAGTCCCCGCTTGGGCCGGAACTCACACCTAGGTTGGCCATTAAGCAGAATATCAAACATAACAGAAGTCACACAATGCATAACCCGATCCACCCATTGCTCGTCGAATCCTATATGTTGCAACGTAAGAGCCAGGAAACCCCATTCCACCCGATCATAGGCATTAGCCATGTCCAACTTCACCGCCATGTAACCCTCCCCCGCCCTCATATTCTTCATGTGGTGAAACGCCTCGAAAGCCACCAGGATATTATCCGAGATCTACCTTCCAGGGGTGAACGCACTCTGATTCTCTGAAACAATATCTCCAAGGAACAATTTCAACCGATTAGCAAGAACCTTCGAAACCAGCTTATACACCACATTACACAAACTGATTGGCCTAAACTCCCTCATCGTACAAGGATGTTAAACCTTCGGAATAAGAACAATAAAAGTTCGATTGCTCCCATTCGGTAACGGCGCACCCCTCAGAACATCGAGAGTCGTCTTAGACACAACCGGACCCACCACATGCCAATATGTCTGATAGAAAAGTGCATTCATACCATCGGGACCCGGAGCCTTCGTTGGTTGCATCTGCTTCAAAGCAACCCACACCTCACTCTCCACATATGGCCTCCTAAGCACCGCATTCATCTCTTCCGTCACCCTACTCTCCACCCCCACCAGTAAGGTTTCGAAGTCGCGTGAGTTGCACGACTCAAAAAGATTAAGGAAATATTCCCGAGCCACCCTCTCAATTTGTCCTCGCTCCTCCCACACCCTCCCATCCAAATCAACTAGCCTCTTAATCTAGTTGTTCTGTCTCCTAATCGAAGCTTTCTTTTGGAAAAACTTTGTATTACAATCGCCCTCCCGCAACCAATTCTCCCTCGATCGTTGTCTCCAGAATAATTCCTCACTCTTCAACAGATTAGCCAACTCCCTCACTACTCGTCTCTGCTCCTCCACCTTTCGCGTCGTCCGCTCCTCCCTCTCCAGCCTCTCCAAACACCTTCTTTTCTTCTCAATATCCCGTAACACCTTCCCGATGCTCACCCCTTTCCACGCTAGCAACTCCTCACCACACCGTCGAAGCTTAGCCAGAAGGTCATCCTCCTCTTCCCCTTAAGCTCGCTTAACGGCCTCCTCGCACCCCGCTTCCCCAACCCACATCTGCCCAAATCGAAATAACTTCTTCCCACCCCCACCCCCCTCATATCTTCCAAATAAAGTTTAATCGGGGCATGATCCGACCATTCCCGAGTTAGATGAGTGAGTCTCGCTCCCGAGAATAAATCAGACCATGCCTCATTGCCAAAAGCCCGATCCAACCTTCACTGCCTATTCATCTCACCCGCCTGCCCATTATCGTAGGTAAACTCATACCCGTCAAAAGGGACATCTCTAAGCCCACACTCATCCACCGCATCCCGAAAGTTATTCATCTGCCACTGCGCGCTCGTCCCTCCCTTCATCTCGGTAGCATAGAGGATCTCATTAAAATCCCCCATACAAACCTAAGGACCATCATATTCCTCACATAAAAGCCTCCACACCCACCACCGGCCACCCATAAAAACCCGCCACCCTCCACACCCGACCCCCCCCCCCCCAACATAACCTCAAAATCGATATAGTAAACTGAAGACGATCTAAACGTACACTGAATGCCACTCTTCCAAAGAAATGCAAGACCCCCCGACCTACCCGCACTATCCACTCCTACACCCTCGTAGTCATGTAATTGTTTCCTAACTCCCTTAAACTCCATACTGCTAAGCTTCGTCTCGCATAAAAAAGCTATAGCAGGGGCCTCCTTCCGTAGAAGGTTTTTCAAACCGCCCACTGCAGCGCGGTTGCCCAGCCCCCTGCAGTTCAGGCTTAAAAGACTCATTGGGCCCGACGGGGCTGAGCGACCTCAACCTCCGCCTCAGGTGAACTTACGCCCATGGTATATTTCAACTTCTTGCCCTCCCCTACACACCGTCACTCTCCTCATCCCGCTCGCGTTTCCCGGATTCGCCCCTCACCCCACCCAAATTATCTGTGCCCTCCTGGGCAATTCTTTTCCACTTACCCCCTGCCCCCGATTTGATTCCCCCCCCCCCCCCCCCCCCACAATATCCCCCATATGCATAATTAACTTAGGCAGCAAGAATTTTGACCCTGAATCAACTAACATACTCCCTCCACTTTCATCCTCCTTACCCTCCTGAAGCTCCTACCCCATCACGTTAAACTCCTTTATTCCCCCCCCCCCCCCCGACCATAATCACGCCCAACTCCCCGCTTCCTCGTCCTGAATCAACCCTCTCTCCACCCACATCACCCTCCTGATCTCGCCTACCAACATCCCTCTCCAGCCCCACCCCTTGTCTTATCATCCGTCTCTCCTTATTCCTAACCGCGATGGATTGAAGCCTTCCTATAAGCTTTGTAACCGCTTCATCCTTCCTACGTTTTTGTTCCTCCTCAAACTTCGAGTTTAATGTCTTACCCTCCATTCCCTTCTCCTCCCTAACCTGCTTCGTAGGCCTCCATGGCGAAGCCCAAAGTTCCTCGCTAAACAACAACTCCCTCTCTTCATAATACGGCCCCTCCTCGCAATCTTTTTCACCATGACCAAGCACACCACATCCATAGCAAAATAATGGTAAACGTTCATATTTTACAGGAAACTCGACAATCTTACCTCGAGGCATTCGAATTACAATATTCCGAGTTAGACTCCTCCGTAAGTCATGAAGAACTCTTATACGAACTGCTCGATCGATCTGAGTGGTGGTGCTCTCGTCCAGCCCAACATATTGCCCTATTTGCTGACTAATGTTCCTCATATTGTCAATATTTGTCCGTCCCTTTAGCGGTAGTTCATAAACTCAGACCTAGATTGGCACATGAAACAGAGGCGTTTCAGACAAACGTCCTTCCCCATTCGGCTCGTTGAAACACCATATAAAGTGGTCAAAGTGCCATGGTTGACCTTCGACGACCTTAGCCTTGTCATCCTCCGAATCGAAGTGAAACAGGAACGTACACTCTTTGAGATCGAGTACAGTCGCTGTAATTGGCCCCTTCGTAAGCCACAATCAAGTTATTGTATCAATTGCGGCCTTCGCGTTTACCGCCTTATTCGTCCATAGCTTTCCCATCAGGACATGCTCACCCTTCGAATCATCGCTCCTGTCCTCTTCATTCCATGCAAAAACTCGGTCATCCCCCACCTTCTCCTTCCCCTTGTCTCGTTGTTGCATCGTCGACATGATCTTCCCCGCCCTAGATGACATCGTATCACTCTCCAGCATTAAATATCAAGAACAAATCGCAAAACCACGAAGGAATTGTGGATATAGCACAAGGAAAACCCTAGACTCCCCCTTACCAGGCAAACCCTAGAAAAAGACTTACGTTACTGCCCTAGAAGACTCACTTTTAAATATATTATGTCCCTCTATCTCAATGACGTTTTCCGTTTTTTTTTTTTTTTTTTTTTTTTCCGGTTACTATTTAGAAAATCCCATATTAAACTTTTTTTTTGGTTACTTTTGAAAACATTCTCATAGTCTTCTTGTTGACGTGAACCCTATGAATTTTCTTATTCCGGAACTTACCCGGTTGTTTGGTTACCCCCTTCCGTCCGTCTTAAATTCATATATACTCCGTAGCTGACTTTGGCTGACCCTCCTCTCCTCTCCTGCTCCTTTCCCACATTCATGCAGATGCAGTGATCCAACTCTTAAACCAATTACATTTCCTTGGTTCTCAAGATACCCTCTATCAATTATAATTAATTATATCAATTCCAGTTTATGGGAGCGAGCTACTTCTTCTCTTTCGTATTCCTATTCCTATTCGCATGGTGGGTGAGTTTCTGTTTCTGTTTCTATCCTCCTTCCTTCAATTTGGGACTATTTATTTGATGTTGAATTGAAAAGGGATTTGATCCGATTTGTGAAGGGAGGGAAGGGAAGGGTGCTTAGATCTATTCATTGGATCATCCCTTTCCATGGCATATGTTAATTCCATATGTCTAAGCTTTATACTCTTACAACTCTCGATTCTTCCATCTATTTCTGCTGCCGCCCCTAATTCCAGATGCTCAAATCATACGCCTTTCGCCGGCTTTCGCTCTGAATTTGTAATGCTTCAGCATCAATTAAGGGGGCTCATAACCATTGTCGATAATTGTTCTTTTAGGGTTAGTGAGTTTGATATGCTCCCTGGCTCTGATCATGTTCATTGGTGGGGTGCTCTTGGTGATACTCTTGTTAATTTAACAAATGGCTTCGTTATCTCCGATGATAAGCTTAACAAGACTTATAAAAATGATAGCTTTGTTGTTCGTTTGAAGAGTAATGTAAGTTGGGATCAGATTAGGGTAGCCGCCGTTTGGGATTCACCAACGGCTTCTGATTTTGGGCATGTTGTACTCCCTGAAGGGTTAGAAAATTCATCCCTGGCTCCGGCACCTGCACCCGGGGGTCATAGTAGTAGTAGTAGTAGTAATTCAAGTAGTAACGTAACAAAACGGGTTTATGAACAACCTACAATGTTTGAGAACTGTAAGGTCTTGTCGCCCAATTATAGAGCGAGGTGGACTTTGAGGGAGGATGAAAACAAGATAGATATTGGGTTGGAGGCGGTGACCGGGATTCAGAACTATATGGCATTTGGTTGGGCAAATCCCAACTCGTCATCTGGGTATATGCTTCATGCTGATGTCACTGTTAGTGGGTTTACAGAGGAAGGTATGCCTTTTGCCGAGGATTACTATATTAGTGACTATAGTGAGTGTTCTGTTGATGAGAATGACGTGGCTCGTGGTGTATGTCCCGATTCACTCTACAGTGGCTCGGATTCTGTCAACAATACCCATTTAGTTTATGGGCACCGTAAGGATGGTGTCTCTTTTGTTCGGTATCAGCGGCCGTTGAAAGCTAATGACCCGAATGCTGATGTGCCTGTTAACCACACTGCAAATGCGACAGTCATATGGGCATTGGGCAGGATTAAGCCTCCTGATTACCTCCGACCTTATTCTTTGCCTCAAAATCATGGTGGGCCCCGGTTTGAAACCTATGGATATCTGTCGTTGAATGTATCTGAGACTGTGAATGATTGTGTTGGACCACTTGACGCAGACGACAAAGAAGATCAGGAACTTGTTATAGCAGATGCTAATACTCCTCTTGTTGTTACTTCTGGGCCAGCGGTGCATTATCCAAACCCTCCAAATCCATCAAAGGTTTTGTTTATTAACAAGAAAGAGGCTCCTCTTCTGAGGGTGGAAAGAGGTGTCATGGTGAAATTCTCTGTCCAGGCTGGCCATGATGTTGCATTTTACATAACTTCTGACGCATTAGGTGGAAATGCAACATCAAGAAATATCTCTGAGATTATATATGCTGGTGGAACTGAGTATGAAGGAGTTCCAGCCAGTCCTAAGGAATTAGTTTGGACACCTCATAGGAACACCCCAGACCAACTCTTTTATCAATCAGCATATGAGCAGAAAATGGGGTGGAAGGTCCAAGTGGTTGACGGGGGGTTATCAGACATGTATAACAATAGTGTACTTCTGGATGATCAACAAGTTAGCTTCTTTTGGACGTTGTCGGAAAGCTCTATATCTTTTGCTGCTCGCGGGGAGAAA
Source organism: Agrostemma githago (assembly GCA_958450325.1). Lineage (NCBI taxonomy): Eukaryota > Viridiplantae > Streptophyta > Magnoliopsida > Caryophyllales > Caryophyllaceae > Agrostemma > Agrostemma githago. The sequence goes on along the minus strand of OY288260.1, from coordinate 44,217,870 downwards.
AAAAGTGGATATCTTGCCATAGGTTTCGGCAGTGAAATGGTCCATAGTTTTGCATATGTGGGTTGGTTTGATGATGAAGGGAAAGGAAGGGTTGATACGTATTGGATTGACGGCAAAGCTGCGTCAGATGTTCATCCTACAAAAGAGAATCTAACTTATGTGAGATGTAAGTCTGAAAATGGTATCATAACAATGGAGTTTACTCGTCCCTTTAAGCCCTTATGCTCTAAGGACCAGGATGGGCAACCTGAATGCAAAAATATCGTAGACCCAAGTACCCCTTTAAAGGTTATCTGGGCTATGGGTGCTAAATGGTCCAATGAAAATTTGACTGAGAAAAACATGCATTCTGCTCATAGTAGTCGGCACGTCAAGGTCATGTTGACACATGGGTCAGCTGAAACTGAGCAGGACTTACGACCGGTATTAACTGTTCATGGGTTTATGATGTTCCTTGCATGGGGAATTCTTTTTCCTGGCGGGGTAATGACTGCAAGGTATTTAAAGCATATAAAAGGTGATGGTTGGTTTAAAATCCATGTCTATTTACAATATTCAGGATTGGTTATTGCATTGCTTGGATTTCTCTTTGCCGTGGCTGAACTCAAAGGCTTGTTTGTCACCTCCTTACATGTTAAGCTTGGAATGGCAGCTATAACCTTGGCCTGTTTTCAACCCCTAAATGCAATACTAAGGCCTAAGAAACCTGCTACTGGCGAGCCTCCTTCCTCAAGAAGAGTAATATGGGAATACTCGCACGTTATTGCTGGTAGAAGTGTGATCGCAATAGGTGTGGCTGCTCTTTTGACAGGGATGAAACATTTAGGAGAGCGATATGGAGAGGATGTAAGGAGGCTTACATGGGCTTTGATTTGCTGGTTTTTGATAGGTGGAGTGACAGTGCTATACTTGGAGTTCCGGGATAAGCAAACGGGTGGTAGAAGCTCCGCGAGAGGCAATTGGATACTCGGTAATGAAGAAGATGATTCAGCTGATCTCCTAAGTCCTAACGGTACTTATGCAGAGAAGGAGGCTTACGTTCCCCAACGTATGGAAGTTCAGCTGGAGCCTTTGAGTCGATGATAAACATCTTGTGTTTTGCAGCTACATTTTCAAGCATAATGGTACTTGTACTGTCTGTGTCATATACGAGTATTTTTTTTTTCCAGTTGATGGTAAAATCTCTTCGGGCATAGATGAAGATAAAAATTCCATATTTTGGAGTTTGAGAATGCGTTTAATAGCTCAATTTTCGTGGTGTATACTTGTTTTACTTTGTATTTGATCAACTAACTAGTTGAATACGATACTTGCGCTCTCAGTCACCCATTCGCTCATCAAAAACTTTTCATCTTGGGAATTATACTCCATCAGGTATACTACGAGTATGTATAGTATATCCTCTCTTACAGATTTGTAAGCGGACCTGTGACTGGAAGACCCGCGATATTGTTTTATCTCCGATTTGAACCTTGATTGACATTCTGTGAACTGACCTCAGACACTTAACTTGGTTACTAGTCATCAACTGGATATTACTAATCTCAATTTCGAAAAACTTTTACAGTAGTCCATTAAATTTGATAAAAGGACACATGATTTCTGATCAAAGGGATGTTCGTATTGATGCATCTTGGAAAACAAATTATGACAGGATTTGACTGCACCGCGTTTTCATTTGTTATATTAGGTACTCTCATCCATTCAATTATTTGCCCTTATTATAAATGGACAATCCAATCAATTCTTTACATTCCCTTTTAGGCAAAATACTTTACCTTATAATCCTTATATCCTTACTCTATTTACACAAAATGCCACTACTTTTTCCTTATTTTAAGTTTGGTGGACCCATAAAACCCCTTGATTTACCAATAATACCCTTACTTTTACCACTTTTCTTAAAACTTGTGAAATTCTCCATGTCAAGGATTGAACGGATGGGAGGGAGTAGGTTATTTTGTCCACAACCAGGTTATGCTCAATGTTCAATAAATAGACTACTATTATCGTACGATTCAATGATTTAGCTCAAGGACTAACTTGCAATTTCTAAGAATTGTTGGCTACTCCGTAGTAGTTTAAACACTGGAACAGTCCATGTAGACTAACTTTGCTTAAATGGACCCATAAATATTTTGGGGTAGCTAGATAAAAATATAACGCATGAGATATGGATCTATCCAGGGGCGAATCAAGAGTAAAAATTTTGAGGTAGCGAGTTAATCATATTTGCTTACTATGGAGTATATATGAAGATGTGTCATTTTTACGAACGTTAAGTTTGGGTCTATCTAAGTTAAAAGTAAATTGGCTAAACCATTAGATAATTCTATAGCTTCAAGCTATTGTAACTTAAAAATTAAGGTGACAAAGTGAAGTTAGTAGCAATTGACTTCACCATTGCGGTTGCTCCTAGCCAAGAAAAAAAAAAGAGGGAGTAGCTTCTAACATTGTACGGAGTGAGTTGGGCTCTTAAGCATCGTGGGTGTATTGATTCAGTTCTAGATTCTTTTTCTAGAGTGTTGTTGTTTTGTAGGAAGGTTGGGGAGCGACGCAGCCTCGTTATCGTCATTTCAGTTTGCTCTTTGATTTGCTAGCCTTGTCTGTGTGTGTTCGACCTCCAAAATACAGGAGTTTTCACTCCATTGATGACAGGTCTTCAGAACCTGTTATTCACCCTTCCTTTCTACGTCTTTATGATGTAAATGCATTTTGTTTGTGTCAGTCGTCGTATCAGTGGTCACGTGGAGTCTATGATTTGGAAGATGATGTGGCGGATGCTAATGTTCGTGTCCTTTCTATTATTTTCTGTCAGCTCGCTTTGGCCCTTGGACATCACAGCTTTATCATGTTTAGACTTTACTTAAGTTCCTTTATGTTCGTGTTGCACTATATTATTCCCCGATCCCTTAACAAAAGAATATATTCCCTCCGAGTTTCTATCATTGTTCCATTTTTCTTTTTGAACTGAGTTTAATCATTTACCTACTTTCAATTTTAGGTCATAAATGTGTGGTTCACACTCAGCCATTCATTTCTCTATCTTTTTTTTATCCACTCATTTTTCCTTTTTTTTTTTCACCCAAAAATAGATTTGACAATGATAAGAACTCGGAGGGATATATAATTAGGCTCTCAAGTTGTCTCAGGTGGTTTGTTTTCGTTGGCAAAAGAAAAAAAAAAATTGCACGGAGTATACAAATACGAGTACAAGTTATACAACCAACTTGTATGATTGTCCTCCTTGTCGGCATCGGCACTCACTCTTACTCCTTTCTTCATTACTTGACTTTTACTCTCTTACCTTTTTCATCATCAGCATCAGCATCAGCATCCATATCCATATCCATGGCTACCTCAATTCACCAAGGTATATTTATTACCAGTATTATTATTAGTATCCTTACCCTCAGCCTGTTCTTGCTCTTTATCCTTATATACTGGAGTAGCTCGTTTCTGAGATTTATCTGGGTTTTCAGCTTTTTTTACAGCTAATTTTTGTAGATGCTTCCATTTTTTTTTTTTTGTATTGCTTACTCTTTACATACTCGCCTCTCAAACTTGATCAACAATATTCATAAATCACCAAGTTAAATTCATTTCTGATGATCTGAAATTAGCTCAAAATGACTAATTTGATTTTAATTAACAAGTCAATGATCATTCTGATTGGTTGTTTAAAGTTTCTGTAGGCTCAGATTGTTTATTTATCAAATTGCCTTCTGGAAATTTGATTTCCATTAAGTTTGTATTACCGTATATTAACGTATATACGGTATATTATACCCTAATAGTTTGCTTTCGAGTAGAGGAGCAAGACGGTGTTTCCAAGTTGTTTGATGTAAATGGTTGTATTTACTTGAATTCCGAGTAATATTATTTTGAAATCCAACCAGGTTTGTCCAAATGATGTGAATTGTTGTGTTTACTTGAGTGATAGATTCACATGAATCTATTAGTTTGTAATATTCACACAGTAGTCTTGGTGCTTACGACACTCGGTGGATTGCTTGAATGTTTTTATGTTTGATTGATAAGGTAGTTCACTGATATGTGCACTTTTGTAGTCGACGAACAAGATTTGGAGATAGGTCATATCTCGCCCTCTTCAAATCGAACATCCCCAGAGCCTCCCCCTACTCCACCGTCTCTCAATCATTCTGGCAAGTCTATTGACCAAACACCCACAAACCGAGGACCAACAGAACCGTCCCCTTCTCCATCACCAACTGCCACATCAGCGCCTGCCTTGGTTCTCTCTAATTCTGGTAAGCGCATTGATCAAACTGGAAAGAAGAAGTATGTGAAGCAGGTGACAGGTCGCCACAATGACACAGAACTCCATTTGGCTGCTCAACGTGGTGATTTGGCAGCCGTAAAGCAGATTCTTGGCGGAGATATTAATTCACAGATTGGAGACAGTCTGAGTGGGGCTGAGTTTGAAGTAGAGGCGGCCGAGGTGAGGGCCTTAGTAGTGAATGAGAGTAATGAATTGGGAGAGACGGCACTTTTTACTGCAGCTGAGAAGGGTCATCTTGATGTGGTTAAGGAGCTTTTGAAGTATGCTAATAGGGATACTCTTGTGCAGAAGAATCGATCTGGTTTCGATCCTTTGCATGTTGCTGCCAACCAAGGACACCTTGGTACCCATCTAAACTCCTCGTTTTGTTTATGGATTTGACACTAATATTACGTATTTAATTGCCCTTTTTATTAGACATGAATGCTGTTTTCTGAATCTTACTATCTTAGTGTGTTGATTGTTGAATAACTGTACCGTCTTTTCGTTTCTTACTTAAGTTGAGCACCATTGTTTTGTTAGGAGTCATCCGGAACTATATGTAGTGTTTGATATATGGCTGCAACTTCCTGTGTTTGATAAGAAAAATGGAGTTGGGGAATTGGAGGAAAAGGAAAAGGGATCCTCATTTCCTTTTTTACCAGGCTAATCAAAACCCTTCAACATACATGTTATTTGAAAGGGAAATGCATGTACTCCATTCACCTTTCCCTCCTTTCTCTGTATCCAACCACACCCTAAGTAGGAAGTGTTTATTTCACTGCCAATGCCCAAACATTTATTGGTGATAAATAATACAATCACCTTAGATATAGGAAAATATATACCCCAATTACGCAACCCTGTTTCTTTTAGATTATGATATTTTTCTATAATGAGGAGCGTCATTAATCCAAATTTTCCATGCTTCTATTAGTGATAACTGATAAGTGGTCAATTTAAGGAACTATATATAGTGTTAATATAGTGAAAATAATTGTAGTACTTACTTGAGCAATAAATATAACATAGTAGTAAAAGTTACAATTACAGATGTGGGAGTAGTGAATGTGACAACATTACATTAGTGGCCGCATGAGTACTGAAAGCAGGTGTGTTAGCAACAATATTAGTGTATAACAGTAGTACACGGATAGTAGTGAAAGTAACAATAGTAATAGAGAAGTCAAAATAACTCTATTAATAGCGGACAGAGCGAAGGTAACATTAGTAACATTGAATGTTGTAAATTTGTCTGATAATTTGGTTGATAAATTTTAATTTTAAGAAATGTCACACCAAAATGTATCCCACCAAAATGGTTATGTAAGAATTTGATGAGTAAATGCATTATTTATTTATTTCATACAAATAAAATTTGAAACGTATATATAAGTAGCTTGGACGAAGTTGACCACTAAAACATTGTCAATATAAACTAGGTTATTTAACAGGAATTATCTCAACTTTGGGTGATATTCCATAAATAAAACCAACTTTAATTAATATAGGAATAAACCCATGTATAAGACAAATCAAACACGAATGGATTCCGGTTACCTGCTAACTGCTACCTACTATACATGTACGCTATTCCATTATAGTTAAATTGATGTTACTAAACTAACCGATAACAACCATAATCGTAATTATTGAGCTTAGCGGCCATAATGGACCTCCATAAAACTTCTTCCCAGTGTTTTCTCCCTTCTTGATAGTCCTAATCACTGCCCGTAACTTGTGGTTGCAAAAAACATCTTTCGAGACGTTAGATCCCATGAATTCGAAGAACATGAATTTGATGGATTACCCATGGATTTCGAGAATTGTTGCGCAAAATTAGGGTTTAAAATTTAGGCTTAGGGAGAGAGTTTGGGTTTAGGGGAAGAATAACATTGATGCGGAAAGGAAGAAGATGGAGCTGTGTTAATCATTGACTATGAGACCCACATAAACCTACCACATCCGGTCATTAATGAGCCAATTCCATTCGTGTTTGATGTGTGTCATATATGAGTTTATTCCCAGATTAATTAAAGTTTGTTTTATTTATGGAATACTACCCAAAGTTGGGATTATTCCTGTTAAATAACCCTATAAACTAAAGCATCCCATGATAGTACGAGATTAGCTTAGTTGGTAAAGTATGACCAAGGTTAAAACTGTGAGCATCATAATTGATCTTTACACCTAAAAAGAATATAAAGTTCAGATCCTACACGGTATTTATTGCATCTGTTTCATTGCAGAAATCGTCCAAGTGCTGTTAGACCATGATTCTGGGCTGTTGAAAACAATTGGACCATCAAATGCAACCCCTTTGATATCTGCAGCTACAAGGGGACACACAGATATAGTTATGGAACTCCTATCAAGGGATGATAGCTTAGTGGATTCTATCAAGTCCAATGGAAAAAATGCACTTCACTTTGCTGTTCGTCAGGGCCATGTGAATATAGTGAAAGCATTGCTTGAAAAGGATCCGACATTGGCTAGGAAGACTGACAAGAAAGGTCAGACTGCATTGCACATGGCAGTGAAAGGAACTAGTGGTGATGTTGTGAGAGCACTTCTTGAGGCAGATGCAGCCATTGTCATGCGCACAGACAAATTTGGTAATACAGCTTTGCATGTAGCTACCAGGAAGAAGCGGGCAGAGGTATTATCCTTTCTGACAATTTATTTCTCACCTATCTGCTTATGTATAATGGATTCCAATGCCAATTCTGAGGCACTCAGGTGTGCGATAATGTGGTGCACCTTGACCAATGAAAAACCTAAAATTGTAAACGTGAGGGAAGAGTTTCCTATATACGAGTATACAACAAAAACATCAGAGGGTTAGTCCCAAAATGATTTGGTGTCGGCCAACATGAATCATTTTTCGAAATTGCCAAGTTGGCTCCAATCCAACAATCATATGAGAATGCATTATAGTAGTAATTGTAATAAGAGAATAATAAAAACACATAGTTTAGCGTTAATAATTTTTTTAAAAAAAAAGGACTAGAAGTTCCAAATTCCAGGTTAAAGAAGAAATGTTTAGTAAGTGAAAGTAGTAGTAGTAGTAATAATAGTTATGAAAAAATAGAAAATAAAAATAAAAGATGAGAGATACTCCTCAAATGTCATCAACCACCTGAATTCTCTCATTCACGTCGTCCTATCCAACGCCATAGCATCTCTAATACTAAGAAACTTCATATCATTCTCAATCACTCTTATTCAAGTCTGTTTAGGTCTTCCTCTATCACTGACCAATCTATGCACTCTATTTTTACTCTATTTTTCAAGTCTCTGTATCGGTGCATCAATCAACCTCTGTCACACATGCCCCAGTCATCTTAACCGATTCTCCATCAACTTATCCTCTATAGGGTTCACTTATAATTTTTCCCTAATCAACTCATTTATAAGTAGATCCTTTCTTGTATGGTCACCATCCAACTTAGCACACATTTTTGCCATATTCATCTTTTGCACATGACTGTGCTTTACTCCCAACATTCCGTGCCATATAAAAGTGCAGATTGTTTGGTAAAATTTTCCATTTAATTGTGAGGTATGACTTGATCACATAGTAACCCCGTTGTGCTTTTCCATTTCAACCGTTCCGCTTTAATCTCATGGTTCACGAACACCGTCTAATTCTCCATCCTTTTGGAGAATAGACCAAAGATAACAAATAAACTCCGATCCTCCTATAACATTCTCATTAAAAGTGCTTGTATCTCTACTACCATTTTCACTAAATCCGCACTCCGAATATTCAGTCTTACTTCTATTCAACCTAACTAATATATGTCTAAAAAGTTCCAACTTTCTTTCAATTTCCTCGTTAGTTTCCTGAATTAATATTATATCTTCGGCAAACATCATGCGTCAAGGAATGTTGTTTTGAATTGACATCGTCAATTCATCCATGGCTATAGCAAAAAGGAAAAGACTAAAAGTTGAGTCTTGATGCACCCCAATCGTAATAAGAAATTCCTCCATCATTTTAACGGTAGTATGTCCACTTTTACAGTTTACTAGCTCCTTTGTACGTGCCCTTAATGATGGTCAATGTTTTTCTTTCACACACCCTTTTGGCTAATATTCACCACAATATCTCCCTTTGTACATTATCATGAGTTTCTCTAGATCAATAAAATCCATATGCAAGTCTTTCTTCTTAACACGATAGTGTTCCGTCGTCTATCTCATCAGAAATATTGGCTCCATAGTCGATCTCCTTGCCATAAACCACATTGATTTAATTTTCTGATATCTCCACACACTTCCTAAGACATAGGGTATATACTTTATGTCTTTATGTGATATACCTAGTGATAGATATACCGAGGATACCTTAGGATTGTATTGGATCTCAGTGCCTTGCTTCTTTTGCCACATAGTAAAATCTTAGTTGAGCCTTCTAGTTTTTGTGCCTTCAGATTCTCAAGGCTCGAAATTACTGTGAAATTGTCTAGGTTTTTGGCTTATGTGCTCCTTGTTAATTTCTATGCAAGTGTCTTCATAGTTGATACAGTTTTATCCCAATAAGTTGTTTTTATGTGGCTAATATAATGCAGAAGAAATTCGGAGACCCTACCTTCCTAAAGAAAACTGATTCAACAGACAATTGTGTTAGGATGAATATGTTGATTCTATCTCAATCTGATGCTAATGCGCAGATAATATCCTTTCTTCGGAAAATTCGATTTTTTTCCCATCAAACAATGTATGGTTATTGATATAGAGAGAAAGAAGCCAGTAAATTGGGGTAAAAGTAAGTGTAAGACTGATGATAAAAAAAAGGAAAGAAAGAAGTAAGATTGATGATTTAGTCAAAGATGCATGTCATTAATGAGCTCAAAAAGTAAAATAAATATGTCAGGGATTCTTTGTGGGGTGTTAGGGAGTCATAGCTAAAGCATAATGATAATGGACTTTACCTGGTCATGGGTCATGGGTCATGGGTGTATCATGCATGAATGTTACACTAAAGTGACCTCTTTTTAGAAATCTAGAAAAGAGAGGCTTATATCATTTGGTAAGTCACATTGCAGATGGAACCTCAAGCTTTATCTTCCATGTATCTCCAGGGGCCAACCCAATCTAGTTAAAGATGATGTTTACAATGTCCTCAAAGTACCTATGTAATTAAGTATGATATGAAATTGAAATTTTGAAGCACTGTGCAGATCGTAAACGAGTTGTTGATGCTTCCAGACATCAATGTTAATGCATTAAATAGCCAACACAAAACTCCTCTTGATATAGCTGAAGATCTTTCACTTTCGGAAGAATCTGCAGAAATAAAGGATTGCCTGCTCCGAAATAACGCCCTTAAGGCTAATGAACTAAATCAGCCAAGGGATGAGCTGAGAAAAACTGTCAGCCAGATTAAAAAAGACGTTCACCTGCAACTCGAACAGACCCGAAGAACAAACCAAAATGTCAGTGGAATTGCCAAAGAGCTCAGGAAGCTTCACCGTGAAGGGATAAACAATGCCACTAACTCAGTAACTGTGGTAGCTGTACTTTTTGCCACCGTTGCTTTCGCCGCCATCTTTACAGTCCCGGGAGGCGATAATAATAGTGGGGTCGCTGTTGCTGCCACAACCGCCTCTTTCAAGATTTTCTTCATTTTCAATGCCATTGCTCTTTTTACATCGTTGGCAGTTGTGGTAGTTCAGATCACTCTGGTTAGAGGTGAGACCAAAGCCGAGAGAAGAGTAGTGGGAGTTATTAATAAGCTGATGTGGTTGGCTTCGGTTTGCACTTCGGTCGCGTTCATGGCGTCTTCTTATATAGTAGTTGGTCGGAAACAGAAATGGGCCGCCACACTCATTACAGTTGTTGGGGGTGTGATAATGGCTGGAGTCCTTAGCACAATGTCTTACTATGTGGTGAAATCTAAGCGAACACGGTCTTTGAGGAAAAGAGACAGAAGTTCTAGAAGAAGTGGGTCGACTTCATTATATCACTCCGACTTCTCAAACTCAGAGCCTGATCGGTTTTATGCCCTCTAATTCAAGTGCTTCATACAATGGATTCAAGGGCCAACAAATAATCTTCTTGAAACCTCGATTGCACAAGTTCTCAAGGGCCGAGAAGGAGTTTTATGGACGATTATGCAGTCAGGAACAACGTCGATGAATTATCATTTGGTATTGGTAATCCAAGATGAATGAAGATCTCACAAATTTGCTAGATTGTAATTTGTATCAACTTAAAATTGTTGACCGGGTGTACCTGCTAGACGTGGCTATCGGGTCACTCGATGTAGTTTGGGTCGGTCGACTAGAGTCTGGTTGGATCGGGTTTCACTAGTGTAATTTGACGGTTTATATTGCAAACAATCATAGCCTCAACCAATGTATAAAGTTAATGTTATGTACTTTGAATAACATCTTTTATAGCCAGAAAAGAGTATTACAAGTAACAATCATTATGAAATGTGTGGCAAACCGTATGAATCTTATGACAAGGTTAATAGGAGAATTTCAAAATGCCTTTGTGCCAAATAGATCAATCATAGATAATATTCTTATAGCTGATGAGTGTATTCACAAGTTGAATAATCACAAGACTGGGTCCATTGAAGATATTGCTTTTAAAGCTGACATGAGTAAAGCGTATGATAGAGTGGACTCGAATTTTTTGCAGAGTGCTTTGACTAGCTTTGGTTTCCCAGATCAATTCATAAAACTTATTATGAACTGTGTTTCCACAGTTTCATATGCAGTGTTGGTTCATGGTGTTCCTTTGCGATTTTTTAAGCCTACCTGCGGCTTAAGACAAGGCGATCCGCTATCGCCTTATCTGTTCGTCATTTGCACGGAAGTATTATCTAGAAATCTCGTCAAATGTAGAGAGAGGAAGCAAATCTTAGGATTGAAGGTAACCAAAGCAGCCCCTGATATCTCGCATCTGTTCTTTGCGGATGATTCGCTCTTCTTCCTTAAAGGTACACATGCAAACATATTTAATTTCCATAAGTTGTTGCATAAATATTGTTTGTTGTCGGGCCAAAGAATTAATAAGGAGAAATCAGCTTTGGTTTTCAGTCCGAACTGCAATCTCAGTGTCATTAGAGAAAGCCTAAGGATGTTCCAGTTAAAACCTAGTGCTAAACTAGGTAAATATCTCGGTATCCCGGATATTAGCGATACAGGTACTGGGAGTATTGCTAATAAGATTTGTGATCAAATCATCAAAAGAATTGGGTCGTGGAATGGTACTTTTCTGTCTCCGGCTGGGCGTCTTACGCCCATTCATTCGGTTCTTGCTAACCTCTCAAGTTTCTTTCTATCGGCTTTTAAAATTCCGATAAGTGTGGCCAATAAGGCTAATGCCTTATTGGCACATTTTTGGTGGGCTGGCAAGAAATCCGGGAGAACGCTTCATTGGAGATCTATTAAGTATCTCAGCTTGCCCAAGTATTTAGGTGGCCTCTGGATAAGAAACATTGCAATGATGAATTAGGCATTATTGGCTAAGAATGCGTGGAGGATAATTCAAAATAAAGAATCGCTTCTTAGTAAGGTGTTCACTAGCAAATATGGGCCTATGAAGAACTGTGAGGAGTTCAAGTGCACTCTGTTAAAAGGGCCTAAATCAAGAGGATGTGCCGGTATTGTTAAGGGAAGACAACTATTGACTAGGGGCATAGGTTGGAAGATTGGGGTTGGAGAGGTAAGAGGAGAAAACAATATTAATATTTTTCAAGATAAGTGGGTTAATGGTTTGATAAGTGTAGTTTGTAGTGCCAATTTTGTAGTGTTTTGGTCTCATTTTCCTTGTGGAATCGCTCCTTGGGAGCGATTTATGGGCTACTTATGCTTCCTGTAGTTCGTTTCAGGTTCCCGAGACCGCTCATGAAGAGTTGGAGCGAATCCGACTCGATACATACACTTTTTGGAGCCAACGAAGTGAAGGAACGATCACTCGATGCCTTGGAATCGACCCCGAGACCTTGGAACCCAATCCCGAGCCTCTTAGACTCGATCCCGAGACCCGAGATTCGGTGAGAAGCCCATGAGAAGCAAGGAGGGACCATAGAGAGCATATTGGAGGCCTACAGAGCCTTCCCGACCGAGACCAAGTGCCATCTCGGTCGGGAAGAGGTGCACGTTTAAGGAGGCTGCTGTGAAGAGCCGTCTCGGCCGAGACCAACCTTGTCTCGGTCGGGACCAGCCCTTCCCGGCCGAGATGGGGCCGTCTCGGTCGGGACGGGGGTGCTGCAGCCCGTGTCCTCTTGTTTTCTTCTCCCTTGTTATTGTAACCCTATAAATACTCATCCTCTTGTAATCTTATGTTATATTCTTCACTTCTCCTAAAACCCTAGATTACTTTAGGTTAGATTAGATTAGATTAGTGTAGATTAGTCGGTAATTAGTTGTTAATCCTAGTTTAGTCTTGTATTAAGGGAATTCTTCAAGACCCATTCAAGATTGACAACCTTGGGTATTTGTTTTGGGTTTTTCTTCATTAATGCAAGTTTTGTTCTTTCTTCTTCATTAGTATGGTAATCTCCTCTTCCTTTTCCTCTTAATCTTTAATTAAGTTATCCAAGTTTCAATCTTTAGTTCTAGATTATTGTTTTGTTCTTCATACTTGTTAGTTTGTTTATGTATGCTTGTTTTCTTATGTTGATCCATCTTGTTCTCGTTAGTTATAGTTTGATTATGTTAGAGTAGTGTTCTTGCTAGGGTTAGTAGGGTGATTAGGGTGTTAATTGGGTGATTAAGGGTTTGTTGGAGATGTTGGTGGAAGATTTGGGTTTCCTCTTGGTTTGGTGCACATCACATGTTTGTTGAAATGCTTGAATGACTAAGTAGTTGCGAATGCTTGTTTTTCTTGCCTTTCTCTTGTGGGTGATAGTTTGTTTGTGGGTTCGGTTCCCTCCGTCTCCTTAGCCTTAGCCTTAGTTTCCTCCCCCTCTTATCATTCTAGTTTAGCTTAGTCCGTTGACTTAGTCTTGTATTTAGGCGACCTTAGTCTAGGCTTTACATTACCGTCCCCGTGGATTCGACCTGACTTGCCCTATCTACCCTAGTTAGGATTAGCCGGTTATTTATTGATCGGTTGGGACGTGACGAACCCCTCCCATCAATTTGGCGGTAATTAGTAGTTAATCATAGATTAGCTCTTGTATTAAGGAATTCTTGAAGATCTTCACCAAGCTTGACAACCTTGGATGATTATTTTGGGTTTTCTCTTTTATACAAGTTCTTATTCTTCCTTCCATCCTCTAGTTTGGTATAATCCTTTTCCTTTCTCTTTATCTTTGTTTTGTTATTCAAGTTTGAATCTTTAGTTGATTGTTTTGTTCTCACTAAGTTGCGAGAGCCCGGTGAGGACGACCCCTAGGTCGGTCTAAGTAGCGAGAGCCCGGATGCGACCTAGGCCACCATAGCGCGCTAGAACCCCGTTTGTCATGTGTGTCGCCGAGATGGGTTCTAGGTGGAACCTCTAGGTGGGTCTAAGTTGCGAGAGCCCGGACTAACCTAGATCACCCTACTACCTCCTTCACTCTAGTTCTCCCTCGACCATTCCGTTACCCCTTTGACCCCGACCTAATCCTAGCCCGTTCTCCTTAGTTGTTTTCTCCTTAGCCTTAGCCTAGTCTAGCTTTCTCCCCTTTTAATCATTCTTGTTTAGCTTAGCTCGTTGACTTAGTCTCGTATTTAGGCGACCTTAGTCTAGGCTCTACATTACCGTCCCCGTGGATTCGACCCGACTTGCCCTATCTAGGCTCTACATTACCTTAGTCTAGGCTCTAAGTTACCGTCCCCGTAGGAATAGCCAGTTATTTTATTGACGGTTGGGATTCCGCGACAAACCCCTGCCATCAATTTGGCGCCGTTGCCGGGGACGGTGCTAGTTTGGACTTTGTTTTCCTATTTGCTTGACTTAGTCTTTGTGTTTGTGTTTTTCTTTTTTCTTTTTGTTACTTTGCTTCTTGTGTGTGTGTGGTTTATCTCTCTCTTGTCTAGTGCCCAAAAAGCACTAGGCTTCTCACGTTTGTTCTTAGTCTACAGTTTGTGCTTAGAGGTGGTGACTATCTTCTTCTTGCAACTTAGAGCCGCTTTAACGGACGGTTGCTAGGGTGAGAGGTTTCCAACCGGGTATGGACTACGATTTTCGAGCAAGCATGGGGTTTGATCTAAACTCCACATACTCGGGAGCCGATATGAGCTACCCCTCTTCTTCTTTGAACCAAAGCTATGACATGACGTCCCCCTACCATAATCAAGATTCTTGGGGTAATCAAGACGGGTATGATCCTCAAGAATATGGATATGGCTACCAACAAGTGAATGACTATCACTCCTACGATCATGGTGGCTATTACTCAAGCTATGAATGTGAAACCACCATGTTCGATCAAGATTCACCTTATGGAAGCCAATACCCCCAAAACCCACAATATTACCCTTCACCTCAACCACAATATGAACCCCATGACCCACAATACTACCAATCACCCCAACCTTGCTACCAACAATATGATGCCCCACCCCTTGGGCATCATCAAGATTTTCAAGGAGCTTTACAAGACCCCAATGATCACCAATTGCCCGACATGGAGGTGTTTCAATCGCTTCTTCAATTGCAAAAGGGCAACCAAGAAATGGCCGTTCAAATTCAAAAACAACAAAATGAATTATGGGTCCAAATTCGAAGGGCAAACGAGGCGAGGGATGCTCGATTAAATGCATTATCGGTTCAAACCGTAATGTTTTTATCCCGAACATCACAATTAGATGAAGGGTGCCCACTTGAGAAAGAGGAGCAACCTAATCACGAAGCCGCCAACGTAGTTCCCTTTGGAGGAGAAATTTGCTTTGAAGAACCTCAATCGTCTACCCAAAAAGAGACGAATGAGGATATGACCCTTGGTGAAGGCATCGTTGGTGAAGAATTGGAGGAGGATAGTGAGTTGGATGATTTGGTGGAGTTTGTGAGGATGTTGGGTGAAATTGATAGCCTCGAGTTGCCCATGTCCGATAATGAGGATAAGCATCAAGAGCCCCTTATATGTACACCAAGCAATGACTTGGAAGAGATTGAAACCGCCGGTAGAAGTTTCGATCCTCCCCTCCAAGATGATGTGGGGCCGAGTGATGAAGATGGGGAACCGCAACTTGAGGAAAGTGTGGGGGTGTGCAACAAGAAAATGGGGCCAAAGCCGCTTTTTGTGCCTTGTTTCTTGGAAATGAAGCTTGCTTGTGATTGGAGGCGATGCCTAGGGAGGAAGAGGTCGGTGAAGCTCGTAGGATGGATAGACCCCGGAGACAACTTTGATGATGACATTGGGTCTTGGGATTCCTACTTCTTGCCTCCTCCATATTGGAGGCCGTGGAGGTTGGCTAGGCTCGAGCGCTTCTTGGGCCTTCATTATGATGTCAGTAGCGCGTTCTACTTGCTCCTCCATGCCCTTGAGGGCTACGGTTGAAGAAGAGTCCACCATCCTAGGTTTGACGGAGTTCCTAAAGAACCGTCATGTTGTATATTCCCCCTTCTTCTTCTTTAGAGTACTTGTGCTTGTATTTGTGTGATTTGTCTCTTGATTTTGTTTTTTTTTTTGGAATTCTTGTAATTTGGAATTTTTGTTGAGTGATGTGAGGGAGAGGATTCTAATGATTATTGTGAAGTTGTGTAGGATGATTGATGTTTGAAGGTGATTATATGAGTTTTGGAGGTGAATGCTTGAAGCGGTCTTGGGAGCGGTTCTATTATTGATTTTTGGGAGTTTTGATGAAGCTATGTGCTTAGGTGAATATTTGAAAATCAAGAGAAGCTCCACTTATATCTCCTATGATTAGCATCAAGTATTTTGTGCTCGTTCTTCTATTTTTCCGTCAAGTCTCGGTCTGGTGGGATTTTTATTGGAAGACGGGAGTTAGATGGTTGTTTTTGAGCTTACAATAAGCTTTTGGGGACGGGATTTCGGATCCCGAGTTGTTATTTGTGGATTGGGAGGAAGGCTAGGTGAGTTCTTGAAAGGAAGCTTCAAAGGGCATCCCGGGCGAGAACGGGTTTTATTTGGGCAAGAAAAGGTGCCATCTCGGGCGGGATGACAGCTCGTCTCGGGCGAGACGAGCCAATCCCGATCGGGTTGAAGTGACACAAAACTGCAGCTACTGGAGTGCCGTCCCGGGCGAGACGAGCTCGTCCCGGGCAAGACGAGCTCGTCCCGGGCGAGACGAGGACCCGTCCCGGTCGGGACGAACCCTTCTCGGCCGAGACGGGTTGTGTACAACACATTTCTTTTTTCCTTGCAGCCCAAACCCACCCAACATCATTAGCCCGCCCCGCCCCATCCTCCCCTCTCACACAATAATACCCAACCCATTCCCATCTCATACTAACTCATCTTCAACCTCCTTCATCTTCATAACACACAAAATAAACCCCAATTCCAAAACCCCCAAAACACCATAAATATACAAATACTCCATCAAATCTCATCAAATCACTTCCAAAACCACCCAAAATTGGCTTCTATCACATTACTACCTATCCTAGACCCATTTTCTACCATTTAAATCACCAAAAACGAAAAAAAATCGAGTTTTTATCACCATTTATCCCAAGATCCGAGTTTGGGGTTTTGGTTTCAAACTCGATTTAGCTTGTTGGAGTTGGTCTTGGAAGCTTATTACACCATTTTTAAGCTTCTATTCTGTGTTTTTGTAGGTTCTAGTTAGTGTTTTTGGGTAAAATCCGAGTTTGGGTGTTCACCATTTTTGAAGCTTCATCTTTAATGGCTCCAAAGAAAAGAGGAAATGTGGTAGCAAGCAAGAAAAGGAAGAGTGCTTCATCTTCTAGAGCCGAAATCGAGCCTGAGGTCGAGGTTGAAGAGCCGGAAATTCCCTGCCATCCGGATTTTCCTACCCTTATCTTTGGTTCGGAATGGTAAAAGGAGCAATTCTACAAGCTCTTTGGTAAGCCTCTTGAGCCAACTCGTTTTATTTGCAAAATCATACTTAGGAAACTTGGCATCCTTGAACAATGTAGACAATTGTTTGTGGGTATGGGGTTGGAATTATTATTTAACATGTATGAGCGGACCTACAAGCAACTCACCCTTGAGTTATTTAGTAGCTTTGTTCTAAATACTCGAGTTGATCCACCCCGGGTTGCTTTTCGGGTGAACAATGGTGACTACAATTACACCCTCCCCGAGTTTGGTGATATTTTTGGTCTTCCCCTAGCTTCTAATTGTGACCCACCCGCCGGTTTTAGTGAAATTGATGTTTGGAAGAGTATAACCGGTCTAAGCCTTGTCGACTATCGACGGTTGTCTAGCCGTCATGTCCACCACCC
This sequence comes from Agrostemma githago, assembly GCA_958450325.1. Taxonomy (NCBI): domain Eukaryota; kingdom Viridiplantae; phylum Streptophyta; class Magnoliopsida; order Caryophyllales; family Caryophyllaceae; genus Agrostemma; species Agrostemma githago. The sequence goes on along the minus strand of OY288260.1, from coordinate 44,200,265 downwards.
GGTTTTGCGTTTTTGGCATCGATTAATTGCGGGTACGATATTTGGGAGACCCGAAATGAGCTCTTTCACGCAACAAGAATTAAACATACCCGGGGCCTATTTAAATCTTAAGAGTCAACCTAGGTTCACCCCCGACCTTTCCCTTGCTTTGGCAAAACATTTCCATAAGATAAGTAAGGCGGGGAAGAATGTGAGTGAGATTGTTCTCGGGGGGCTTATAACACACATAGCTAAGGCGGTAGATGAGAATTTCAGCGAGGAAGACTTGATCCCCGTACCGGGGGATACTACCATAGATGAGGACCGTTTGACTCGGTTCCATAAATGGATCGCCTATGAGAGGGAGGAGCACAAGAGGTATCAATGGTTTACCTCGGGTCGGCCACACTTCACTTTGCCATGCCTTACGCTTCCGACCCTTGTGCCTTTGCGACATTCCCTAGTCCCGGTCCGAGAGCCTAACCTTCTAATGCCCGGTGCGGGAGGTGACCCCGGTGCCTCTTCCTCCCTTAGTCCTTATACACATGCTAGTGTGAGGCCTCGACAGCAACCAACCCAACAACAACAATAGCAAGCTACCCGACCACTCCCCTTTTACCCTACGCCCCCGGCGTATGTGTACGTTCCTCCGTACACTCCCTACACTCCATTTGCCTACCCTCAGCCCCCGGCCGATGCATCCATGGCCGCGATGCTTAGTGCTCTACATCTAGGGCAATATGAGCAGAGGAGGGATGATTATTATGCTCAATACCCCGGTTATCATCTTTTGGCTCAACAGGGGTATATTGATCCACGTGGCAACCTTCCGTCATGGTATAGACCCGAGTATTTCCCTAACCACGGTAATTCTAGTGGTAGTGGTGCCATGATGGCTGATGAGGAGTACGAGGCCGAGGATGCCTTCGATATAAATACGGGGATGGGTAATCAGGAAGCCGGTGAAGAAGATGAAGATGAAAATGATGTGATGATGACAACAATGGATGTGAGGAGGGGGATGATGACGAGCGAGATGACTATTGATTATTGAAACGATGGAGATGTGTTAGTTGCTAACCCTTGGTATGGCAACTTTCTTTTCTTTTCCGTTTTTGATGCTTGTCTATTTTATTTCCCCCTTGCTATGAGTAATTTGTTGGCCCTCGGGGCCTTTATGGTTATCGCTCCCGATTCTCGATGACGTGATTACATCGAGAATCATTTGAAAAATCCAAATTTACAAGTCTTTTCTCTTTCTTTATTTTATTTTTCTTTTAGTAGAAATTAGTCGGATTTAGGCGGAATCCGGGCTAGGTGACTTGATTACACCTAGCCCTCCCCTCCCATTTCCTTTTATTTCCTTCTTTTTCTTTCTTCCCCCATCCATATCTTTTCTCGTCTCGGCCCATGGTGACTTGACTACACCCCGGCCGGACACTTTCTACCCTTTCTTCACTTTTCTTTTTGATTTTTAGCTTTATTTTCGTAGTTTCTTTTCATTTCCTTTGTCTCTCCGCACACTACGATCGAGCATGAGGACATTGCTCGGTTTAAGTGTGGGGGAGCGATATTCTAGTATAGCTTAGTTTATTTTCTTAGTTTTTCGAAAAATCTTTAAAAAACCCTAAAAATTTGAAAAAATTTCACAAAAATCAAAAAAATTTTCTTTTGTGCGTTTTCATTTTGTGTCTTTGTGTCGTGTATTTGTCGTATTGTGTGTGCTTGCCTCCCTTTGTCCTTATAGGTTGCTTTAATCGCCGATGACTTTGGAAAGCTCTAAAGACTTCCGGTAACATCTTATCCCTTTTTCTTCTTTATCTCTTGTGGAGTTTGGAGGAGATTGTGATGTTGTGTGCTCGGGTGGAGCTTTGTAAAGTTGTGGTTGATTTGGTGGCTTGTTTGGAAGATCGGGGTGGTGTTTGTGTTGTGTATGTGTTCGTTTTGTGTTATTTTTGTTTTGTTGCTTTTGCTTCTTTTTCTTTCGTTTTCATCGAGTCTTTGTTTTGTGTGTGTAGTTGTGTCTTGTGCGTAAAAGGTTTTCGAAAACCCGGTTTAGAGGCTAGTGTGCAAGCGTTTACTTTCCCTTCCTAGTAGTGTAAATCGAGTCTTGGACTTTAATCTAGTAGAATGACCCTAAATCAATGATTTCGTTGGTCCTTTACCTTGAGTCCACCTTGCTTACTAGGGATTTACTACGGGATTTGCACTTTTGACCATTATGACCACCCACGGTGTGAAAAGGCCTTGGTTACCGAGTCTCGTCCCTTAGGTGACTGTGTTTAGGATCGTTTGATTAGTCCAAGTTCTCCACTTTTTGTGGGTTTGAAAGGGAATGCGCAACCCCGACTTACTCATTTACCTACCTCCTACACATATCCACAAAATAAATTGCAATTTGTGATTTCTCTGTTTCTCATCACCAAAAGAAGTGCCAAAAAGCCAAATCAAGCCAAAAGGGCAAAGAAAAGAAAAAGAAAGACAAAATGAAAGAAAGAAAAGAAATGAAGAAAAAGAAAAGGCACAAAAGCCAAAACGAAAATAGAAAAGAAGAAAAAGAAATGGCATGGCGACAAACAAAGCAAAAATGTCAAAAAGAAAGAAGAATGCCAAAAGAAAACTCGTCTCACAAAAAGAATCCCAACATCTCAAAATATATCTTTTTCCGACTTTTGCCGTGAAGAGCCTACCAAAGGACCGAGTCCCTAGAAAGGATGATAGCGGCATTAGTCGGTCTTCCCTCATTTTGCATTATTTCCACCTTTTTACTTGGATTAGTTAAGCGGTTTTAGACATGGGATGACCCTCTTGGCTCACGCTAAAGGGGGCGGGGTCTCACTTACCTACAGTGTCGACTAACACTGTGGTTCATCACTTTCCACTCCGCCGATCGTCCCGTAGTACGTTTTTAGAAATTTAGGAGGACTTAGGTAAGTTACCAACGTTTTTGTTGCTTTATCGTCATACTATTAGGGTTTAGTTCACCTTGGTTTGTATTGCTAGCTTGGGAACGTTGTCACTTACCTCGAGTCCTAAACCGGTGTTTCATTCACCGCTTTTAGAGGGAAGCAGTATTTGTTTTTCTTTGGGTGCAGCCTTGTGTTTGTTTGTTTGTGTGTTTGTTGTTTATGTGTTGTTGTGTCCGGTTGCATCCACAGTTTTGTCGCAAGACCCCACTTGCCTTGCGGAGTACACTTGTCCTCTAAGTGTACTCGCGTGAGTTGAAAGGGCTTAGGGTGCACTAATACCCACTCGGCTAGTTTAGTAGATAGTATGTGCTTACTCGAGGGCGAGTAAGGGTTAAGTGTGGGGGAGTTGATAAGTGTAGTTTGTAGTGCCTATTTTGTAGTGTTTTGGTCCCATTTTCCTTGTGGAATCGCTCCTTGGAAGCGGTTTATGGGCTACTTATGCTTCCTGTAGTTCGTTTCAGGTTCCCGAGACCGCTTATGAAGAGTTGGAGCGAATCCGACTCGATACATACACTTTTTGGAGCCAACGAAGTGAAGGAACGATCACTCGATGCCTTGGAATCGACCCCGAGACCTTGGGACCCAATCCCGAGCCTCTTAGACTCGATCCCGAGACCCGAGATTCAGTGAGAAGCCCATGAGAAGCAAGGAGGGACCATAGAGAGCATATTGGAGGCCTACAGAGCCTTCCCGACCGAGACCAAGTGCCATCTCGGTCGGGAAGAGGTGCATGTTTAAGGAGGCTGTTGTGAAGAGCCGTCTCGGCCGAGACCAACCTTGTCTCGGTCGGGACCAGCCCTTCCCGGCCAAGATGGGGACGTCTCGGTCGGGACGGGAGTGCTGCAGCCCGTGTCCTCTTGTTTTCTTCTCCCTTGTTATTGTAACCCTATAAATACTCATCCTCTTGTAATCTTATGTTATATTCTTCACTTCTCCTAAAACCCTAGACTACTTTAGGTTAGATTAGATTAGATTAGTGTAGATTAGTCGGTAATTAGTTGTTAATCCTAGTTTAGTCTTGTATTAAGGGAATTCTTCAAGACCCATTCAAGATTGACAACCTTGGGTGTTTGTTTTGGGTTTTTCTTCATTAATGCAAGTTTTGTTCTTTCTTCTTCATTAGTATGGTAATCTCCTCTTCCTTTTCCTCTTAATCTTTATTTATGTTATCTAAGTTTCAATCTTTAGTTCTAGATTATTGTTTTGTTCTTCATACTTATTAGTTTGTTTATGTTTGTTTTGTTTTCTTATGTTGATCCATCTTGTTCTTGTTAGTTATAGTTTGATTATGTTAGAGTAGTGTTCTTGCTAGGGTTAGTAGGGTGATTAGGGTGTTATTTGGATGATTAAGGGATTGTTGGAGATGTTGGTGGAAGATTTGGGTTTCCTCTTGGTTTGGTGCACATCACATGTTTGTTGAAATGCTTGAATGACTAAGTAGTTGCGAATGCTTGTTTTTCTTGCCTTTCTCTTGTGGGTGATAGTTTGTTTGTGGGTTTGGTTCCCTCACTAAGTTGCGAGAGCCCGGTGAGGACGACCCCTAGGTCGGTCTAAGTAGCGAGAGCCCGGATGCGACCTAGGCCACCATAGCGCGCTAGAACCCCGTTTGTCATGTGTGTCGCCGAGATGGGTTCTAGGTGGAACCTCTAGGTGGGTCTAAGTTGCGAGAGCCCGGACCAACCTAGATCACTCTACTACCTCCTTCGCTCTAGTTCTCCCTTGACCATTCCGTTACCCCTTTGACCTCGACCTAACTCTAGCCCGTTTTCCTTAGTTGTTTTCTCCGTCTTCTTAGCCTTAGCCTTAGTTTCCTCCCCCTCTTATCATTCTAGTTTAGCTTAGTCCGTTGACTTAGTCTCGTATTTAGGCGACCTTAGTCTAGGCTTTACATTACCGTCCCCGTGGATTCGACCCGACTTACCCTATCTACCCTAGTTAGGATTAGCCGGTTATTTATTGATCGGTTGGGACGTGACGAACCCCTCCCATCATGGTTGTATTCCGATTATTAAAACAGGGGTGAATTTGGATGATCCATCTGTTAGAGCTAGTAATTGGAAAATTGAGGATTTAATTACGAATGAACGGAAATGGAATAAGACTAAATTAGAGTTGATATTCGATCAAGATTGGTGTAATAGGATTCAAGCGATTCCCTTACCTGCTTCTTCTAAGAGACATCGATGTTATTGGACTAGATCGGGTACGGGAAACTATAATGTTAAAAGTGGATACTTTGAATTATTACAATTGGAACTTGAGAATGCTGAAGATAAATTTAGGGCTAGGAGCTGGGTTGATAAATTTCCTATGTTTTACAAGAAAATTCTATGGAAACTGCCTGGACCGTCGATTTGGAAAGTTTTTGTTTGGAAAATTCTATCTGATGTGCTTCCAATAGGATATGAAAGAGCAAAAAGAAATCTGGCTGGGCCGCATCACTGTGTTCTTTGCTTCGACAATGGAACAAGAGAATCCACAGTAATTTCTCAGTCTGGGATGCGATCCCCAATCATGGAGACATTAGTCCATTTGTTTAAGGATTGTCCAATAAGTAGGTAGCTTTGGATGTCTACTTCGCTTGGCATTAATTTTCAAGAGGGGAGTAACATGGAGTTCAAAGAATGGCTAATTGCACAGATAACATCATTTTTCGAACTGGGTGATCTTTGGCTTCGTTTACTCCAATTTATTAATGTCTTATATACTATATGGCTCTTCAGAAATGACATAATGTTTAAAGGAGAAACAATGCAAGTTTCAAGGTTGATTGCGAGGTATCAAGGATCGCTAAGTTACTTGAAGGATATTTGGGAAGATATGAAGAAGAGAAAACAACAGGAGAAGATCATTTGGACAGAAGGATAGGAAAGGAGGATCTTAGAAATAAATTAAGGAATTCGGAGGAATTTGGGTTGATCTCTTCGGCACACCCTGATTTGCATTGTTCTAGGATTGTTATAAATGTTGATGCAGGTTGGAAAGAGTCTGGACATGCATCAGCTGGTTGGGTTTGTAAGGATGGTAGACATGGGCAAGTAAGGAATTGCAGTGCTATGTTCTGGGCGGAATCAGCCATACAAGCGGAATTGGTTGCAGCTATCAAGGCAATCCGATGGGCTAGACAGATCGGATATGTTCACGCTGTTCTTCAAATGGACTGTTTGCAGCTGGTCTGGCAGTTGGCTGATGTCGCTGATCATCATCACAGTGTTCGTGACCTTATTTTGGATTTCCACGAGGAATCAGCTTATTTTCATTGTCTCTCTGTAAAATTTATTAATCGAAACCTTAATTCCGATGCGCATGATCTGGCGAACCAGGTTTTACGCAAGATTTAAGGTGGGATGTTTCTAGTATGATGGCAAAAAAAAAAAAATAACAATTTTTTTTTTTTGAAATTGTGCAAACAATGATTAAACTATGATTGAACGTTTGCATATAAATAGGGTGAATCAATCAATCAATCAATATATATTAATAAAGCAGGAACTTTTTGAGTAATGTGATTGGTCGAAATTTTTTATATATTTTTTATGTTAATAAAGAATATAAAAATTTGTATATGAAAAAAAATCCTACTCCAACTCAGACTCGATTTTTTTGAAATTTAGATAAAAAAAAACATATGAATTATTTGTATAGAAGAAAACAATCGTACTCCATTTAAGATTAAAAACTTATCACTATATAAACCGACGATTATCACCTCATAAGATAACAAAAGTTGGACCTCATAAGATTATAAACTTAACTAAAAAAATTCTGTCATCGAAAAATTAAAATAATTCATGTATAGAAAAAAACAATCCTACCCCATTTAAAATTAAAAAACTATCACTATATAAACCGACGATTATCACCTCATACGACAACAAAAGTTGGACCTCATAAGATTATAAACTTTAAGTAAAAAAATCCTCTCATCGAAAAATTATAATAAGGCGATAATTCTATATTACTTCATTATAAATAAGAGTAATAATTTATTTTTAGATATTAACAATCTTTTGAATCTTAAAAAAAATTCCTAAGATTATAAAGTTAGGTAAAAATTATCCACATCGAAAAATTATGATGGGCAATGAAATTCTGTATTATAAATAAGAGCAATCATTCGTTCTTAGATATCAACTAAAAATCTTTTGAGTCTTATAAAAAACGATCTTATGAATATAAACTTAAGTTAAATTGTCTCACATTAAAAAATTATAATATAATGTGATAGAATTTTATTATATAAATAAGAGTAATAATCATTCATTTTTAGATATTAACCAAAAATCTTTCGAGTTTTAAAAAATCTCTTTAGACTATAAAGTTAAATAAAATTATAAATTATAATGAGGTCATAGATTTCTATTATATAAATAAGAGTAATAATTCGTTATTAAATATTAATAAAAAAAATTTGAGTCATTAATGAATTTAAAAAGAATTCTTAAGACTATAAACCAAAAATCTTATACTCCAATTCTTTAGAAATTCTAAAAATATAAAATTAAAATTTTAAAATAATTAATAATAAAAATAAAATTATTATTATTTTTTTTTGCAAGAAAATTAATCCCTTTATTCATCCACAAAGGGGAAAATGAAGAGATGATCTTACAAAAGCCATACCCTTTAATTTAGAAAAATCCAAAAAGACAACAATAAGCCTACAACTGACTCACTCTAGCTCGAACTTTCATTTTTATCTTCTCAAGCCTTTGATCAACACTGTTCTCTATCTCATTGAAAATTCGGTGATTCCTTTCTTCCCAAATGTTGTAAACAATTGAGCAAACGGCCACCTTATATCCAATATGATTTGTAGATTGAAAACTCAACTTTCTGAGTTCATGCTGAAGGTCCTGCTGGTACATCTTCACCTGCAACCACTGCTGAACCTCAGCCCTGAGCCGCCTTGAATAAGGACATCTAAAGAATAAATGACTATGTGACTCCAAAGCCATCTTGCATAGGACACATCTATTCACCATCATCATTCCCCTAGATTGTAGTTTATCAACAGTAGGGAGCTGCTGCTGAGCTGCTAATGAAGTAACCACCTTCTGTCTGGGGTATATAGCATTCACCTTCAGAACTTTAAGAAATTGCAGCTTAATGCTTTTCTCACGAAACCACTCATAAGCTTTTCTGGTGGAAAATTTATGACCTTCAGTCCAACTAAGGATGAGCTTTTTACTAGCTTCAACTGAACCAGATCTCTCCAAAATTACATTTTTGACATGGATAATACTTCTTATAGCCTCAACATGCCTATCTTTGGCTTCCAGGGCCCAAAGTGATATATCATGAAACACATATGACTTTAGCCATTGAATCCAAAGACTGTTGTGATCAATCTCAATTTGCCAAATCCAATTTGCAATGAGCGTTTTATTCCAAGACAATAACTCTTTAACATTGAAACCTCCCTCAATCCAAGGTGAGCATATTGACCTCCATCCCTTGAATTGCATTTTTCTATCAGACCAAAAGAAGTTTTTGCAGAATCTATTAATGATCTGTATTACATTCTTGGGAATCAGAGCAGCAGCACACCAGTAGTTGGATATTCCAAAAATAACAGAATTAATAAGCTCAATCCGTCCCGCATAACAGAATTAATAAGAGTTGGTAGACCAGTGAAGAAGAGCATTATGAATCTTAGTGATGAGACTTCCATGTAAAAATTTATTATTATTATAATAAATAATAATAATAATAATAATAATAATAATAATAAAATTATAATAAAATTATAATAATAATAATAATAAAATTATTATTATTATTATTATTATTATTATTATTATTATTATTATTATTATAATACTAATACAGGTAGATATATTTTCTTTTCCTTTATTTTATTATGATAAATAAGAGTAATCGTTCATTCTTAGATATCAACCAAAAAATTAACCCACATCGAAAAATTATAAGAAGAAAATTATATGAAGGTGATGGAATACTATATTATAAATAGGAGTAATTGTTCGTTCATAGATATCAACAAAAAATTTAAGAAAGTAAGATAATCAACCACATCGCATGGTCTTAAAACTCTAACGTGGTGAACAGAGTATCTACAAGACTACAATTATAAATATGAAGTCGTAATTTTTGAACTTTTCTATCATTTCAAATGCATTTATAATTATATTATTATAAATAAGCAAAGGTATGCATCGTTACTTTAAGCTCAACATTCTTTATAATAACTTGTGCATTGATGATAAATTTGTTTTTTATCCCATGTTTCATCGTTGTTGAATGTAATATGTTCCCATTTTACCCAGTGAATATTTATATCCACGTATATTTATGTGCGAGGAACTTTAATTAGTCTTTTATTCTAATTACAACGCACCATATATAATGCCTATAATTTAATATGATCTTTATCGTATATATTATCTCTGATTCCTTGAAACACATTTAGGTATATGGATAATATTTCTTTACTATTAGACTTACTCTTAACCTCGACTGACTCTCTACTGTTGTACAACTTCACAAATTTATGCAATCATTCAACTTGGTATCCTTATCAACGTCACTAAAAAGTGGCCCGTGCATCGCACGGGCTTTACATCTAGTATATATATAAAGGAGAAAGTTTTCGAGCGATGTGATTGGTCCGTTGTATCAAAACTCAATTTAGGAAAGTATCATTAATAATAAAAAAAATCAAGTAGAGAATCTTTTAATTATTATTAATAATATAGTTAATCTACCATATTAATGTGATGTTTTATAATTTTCATCTTAAAACTATTAAATTTCGTTTAACAAAAAATTATCGTATAAATTTTTTTAAAAATGAAATAATTAGATTCGTGATAAAAATGCTTTCATTTGAGTATAAATTTCATATAATTTGTTTCATATTATTGGTTTAAAAAGTGATGAATTTATTACATATAAAGATATATACTAAAGTTATACCACATCCTCAAATTTTAATAAGGTGATCAAATTTTATATTATAAATATTAGTAATTATCCGTCATTAGATATCCACCAAAAATCTTTTGAGTCAGTAAGAACTCTTTAGATTATAATCTTAAGTAATTATTTCACATCGAAAAAATTATGATTATTTTGAGGTTATGAAATTCTATAATATAAATAAGAGTAATCATTGTTTTTTTGAATATTGATAAAAAAAAACTTTTGAGTCTTAAAAAAACTCTTAATAACACTACAAACTAAAAATTGTCCCACATCAAAGCAATTAAAATAAGATGATGATTATATATTATAAATAAGAGTAATCATTTGTTCTTTTGGATCTTGAAAGGAGCTCTTAAGACGGTAAATTATCCCACATCAAAAAAATTATGATAATGAAATTCTATATTATAAATAAAACTAATCATTTGTTCTTAAATAAATAAAAAAAAATTGAGTCTTAGAAAATATCTTAATAAGGGTACAAACTTAAGCAACATAATTTCACATCGAAAAATTATAACAAATTAATGAAACTCTATATTATAAATAAGAAATAAGAGTAATTAATTTTAAAATAAGACGATGAATTTCTATTATACAAATAAAAATAATCATTTCTCCAAATTATGATGAGATGATGGAATTTTATATTATAAATAAGTGTAATCTTCCGTCCTTAAACACGACTAATCATTCGTTATTAGTTTTCTTCCAAAACTCAATTGAGTCTTAAAAACCTCTTAAAATTATAAGCTCAAGTAAAATTATTACAAGAGTTCTTAAGACTATATCTACTCTTAAGTCAAAATTATTCTATATCGAAAAATTATGAGGTGATGAAATTTGGTAGATACTATAAATAAGATTAATCATTCGTTCTTAGATATCAAAAAAAAGTTTTTTAAGCCTTACAAAAGTACTTGAGACTATAAACTTAGGTAAAAGATTATCCCACATCGAAAAATTATAATAAGGTGATCGAATTTTCATATATAAATAAGAGTAATCGCCCATTCTTAAGTTAGATATAAAACCAAACTCTTTTATTATTATAATTATCCTAACGTTGTCTCACATCGAAAAATATGATGAAGTGATGAAATTCTATATTATACATAATAATCATTTGTCCTTGGATATCAGCTAAAAAAAAAATTTGAGTCTTAAAAATGCTCTTAGGACCATAAGCTGATGGAAAAGAGAAATCATTTTGAGTCTTAAAAATGGTCTTAGGACCGTAAGCTGATGAAAGAGAAATCATTCGGGTTTTGATATTAACCAAAAATCTATGTTCTAAAAAGAGTTTTTAAGACTATAAACCTAAGTAGAATTATCGCATATCGAAAAAATGATGAAGTGATGAAATTCAATATCACAAATAAGAGACCTCATTCGTTTTTAGATATTAACCAAAAAAAAAATTATCTTATAAAAGCTCTTAAAGCTATAAATTTAAATAAAATTATATTACATCGAGAAATTATAATAAGGTGATAAAATTCTATTATATAAATACGTAGTAAAAGCAATCATTCGTTTTGGATATCAACGAGAAATCTTTTGAGTCCTAATTAAAAGAACTTTTTAAGACTATAAACTTTAGTAAAATTATCCCACATCGAAAAATCATCATGAAGTGATGAAAATCTACATCATCAATAAAAGAAAGTATTCGTTTTTAGATATAATCAAAAATCTTTTGAATCTTATAATACTTCTCTTAAGGCTATAAATTGAAATACAAATTATCCAACATCGAAAAATTACAAAAAAGTGATGAAATTCTATTATATAAATAAAATTAATCATTACCTTTAGATATCAATCAGAAATCTTTTGAGTCCTAAAAAGAGTTAGTTCTTAAAACTACTATAAATTTAAGTAGAATTATTACACATTGAAAAATTATGATGAGATATCATAAATAAGAGAAATTATTCATTATAAAGATAATCATTTGTCCAAAAGTATACTCCGTAATAAGATGATTGATTTTTATTATATAAATAAGAGTAATCGTTCATCCTTAATAAGGAGGATGGAAAAACAAACTCTTTTGGGTCTTAAAAAAATTCTTAAGACCATAAACTTAATTAAATAAAATTATCTCATACTTTTGAGTCTTAAAAGAACTCTTAAGTCTATAAACTTGAGTAAAATTTCTCAACATCAAAAAATTATTAGAAAGTCATGAATTTCATTGATATAAACCAAACATCTTTTGAGTTTTAGAAAAGCTCTTAGGACGATAATAAACCGACGTAAGTAAAAATTTATCTTTTGAGTCTTAAAAAAGTTCTTAAGAACGTATGTGAAATTTTCCCACATCCAAAAATTATTATAAAGTTATGAATTTCATATTATTTGTCGAAAAAGTAAGGAATCTATTACATATAGAAATAGTAAAATCATCTCACATCGAAAAATTATATTAAAGTGATAAATTTCTATATTATAAATAAGAATAATCATTATTCGTTCTTAGATATCGAGAAAAAATCTTTTGATCCTTAATCTCTTAAGACTATAAAATTAATTTAAATTATCCCACATCGAAAAATTATAGTATGATCAGCTGATTAAATTCTATATTATAAATAAGAGTAATCATTCGTCCTTATATATTAACCAAACCTCTTTTGAGTCTTAGAAAAACTCTATCTCACATCGAAAAATTATATAATAGGGCGATGATTTTTTCTTAATCGACAAAAAAATAAAGAGCTTTTAAGACTACAAAATTAAGTAAAATTATCTCACATTAAAAGAATAATGTCATTGAAAGAATAACGTCATAGGTATAAATTAAATATTTCTCCCTTCTATAATTGTAGTTATAAGTGAAAAGTGAGGTTAATATAGTAAAAATGTTGGACCAAATAAAAAATATTTGCGATGGGAAGAAGATAGAAAGACGAATGAAAATAGAATATGGAAGGAGGTAGAAGGAAGGAGGAAGTACACCGTAGTACAGTATAATTGAACCACATTGAAATATTACCATAAGAGGATGATTCTGTGATTATAAATTGAAGTCATTATTGTGGACATGACATAGGTCCACCCCGACGCGGCCACGCGCAGGTTTGGGGAGGCGAATGAATCTCCATATGAGAATGGATCGAATTGAAATTTAGGTCGAAGTGGAGTCGCCACCGAACTTTGTGGGAGTTCGGACCCGTTTGAACCCACTCTATGTCGTAGTGGACCGTATACAAAATACGGCCCATTTCCGATGTCAGTGTTTATTTGGCTCGTCCCTTTGCATTTGATACCGGTACCGACATTATCGGATACCGTGTATTGAATGACTCTCGTGTGCCAATGGATTCAGATATCCGGAAACCATGGTTCTGAGTAAGGGGTGAGGGTACGTGTTGAGAAGCCCACAAAGGACACCCAACCCCGCCCGCACTTAGCGGCCTCTACTAAGATCTCGAATGACTTTCTAATACGCGCTTTAGTAATTCGGTGAAAAAATGCTTATGCAAGGATTGTTTTCCCTAAGCATGCGAATGAATTTGAAAGGGTTTCTATGTCGATTTAATGCAATTATTTCTAACGTCAAAGTTGAATTTTAGCACGTGGGTTCATTTTGTACAATAAAATAAACGATAAATCGACAAGAGGAATAACAAACGGTTAGTAACGATATAACGAATAATAACGGTTTGCAAAGATGAATGATATGAGATGATTCGAATATGATGACGTATGGTTTTGAAAAAGTGATGTTTCCACGTGATGGATTAACACGTGTTGACATAAGTCGTAGAAAAACATTACCGAGATTAAAAGAGGATGTAAGACTCACGGTATTGTCGTGATAAGGGGCCACTCGACCGAGTCATGGAGGGACTCGACCGAGTGTATCCTTAAAAAGGGGTTCTGTTTCTGATTTATGACCCTACTCGGTCGAGTTACTGACGAACTCGACCGAGTACGTTGCCACTCGATCGAGTTATTGCGAGACTCGACCGAGTGGAGGTCATTCAGACCCTTCTGTCTCAGTTTTGTGATGTCCCTCGATCGAGTGGCACCTGTACTAACCGCTAGTTCGCTTTGATTTCGGTTTTGAAAAGGGTTTTTTATGTTCGAAAAACCGTCGATTCGTGAGGCCGCGGAAAAATATTGGGAAATTAATACTTGGCTTGAATCGATACTCATCATATTCCATATTCGATCACGGAATCGATATGAAATATTAGAGTAAAAAAAAACGTAGAAAGTAATGTGAGTCGTTTTAAGTTAACCAAATCGATATGAATTTTCCTCCGCGTTGTAGTGTCGTAATTCTAACGAATTGAAAGACATCTACGTTAGCATCAACGAAAAATCGAATTGATTAAATTATTTGACTAGATCGTTAGATTCGACGTCCAATTATGGATTTGATATCGAATCTAGCGGATCGACGCTTTGCTTGAATTGGAGGACTTGATTCCCTCGGCTTTTCGGACATCGAAATAAATCCCTAGAGATTGTGATGTCGGATCCGCGTCAACGGGTTTCGACTCTTATTGAAATAGAATACTTGTTTTGAAAATCGATGCTAATATGCGACTTGAACAATGATGCAAACGAAAATAAACAAACTATTATTTAGGTTGACTTGTTTCAATAATCAAGCAATTGGGGTGTCGGAATAAGCGACTGACAACGCTGTGTGCGGTACACTTGTATATTCGGGTTTCCTTATTCCGACATCCCTCATACTCGACACAAATCGACAAGTATTTTAATATCTTTTGGTACTAGCGATATTAGTGATATTAGGACGCGATAATAGCGATAAAATAAATAAAAGACACGACCCTTATGCCGATGACGACGACGTGACGCGAGAAAAAAAATAGAAAGGAGAAGAGCGGGAATTGGCACCCTCAACCTACATGTTTCTTATGCTCGGACAGGACTCGTAGTGACGGATTGCACGAGAGTTCGAGTATGTAAATTGAGTTGTGGTGGTGTGGACATGACATAGGTCCACCCCGACGCGGCCACGCGCGGGTTTGGGGAGGCGAATGAATCTCCATATGAGATGGTCAAATTGAAATTTAAATCGAAGTAGGAGTCGCCACCGAATTTTGTGGTTATTCGGAACCGTTCGAGCCCACTCTATGTCGTAGTGGGCCGTATACAAAATACGGCCCATTTCCGATGTCAGAGTTTATTGGGCTCGTCCCTTTGCATATCGATACCGATGCCGACTGGGCGGTTAATCGTATATTGAATGACTCTCGTTGCCAATGGTTTCGGACATCCGGAAACCACGGTTCTGAGTAGGGGGTGAGGGTACGTGTTGGGAAGTTCACTAAGAACACCCAACCCCGCCCGCACTTAGCGTCCTTTACTAAGATATCGTTCGTTTTTGGTGTACACGCGTTAGTTCGACGGTTGAATGATATGCAAACATTATTTTCCTAAGCATGTGAGAAAAATAAAGTGGGTTGCTAAGTCGTTTAATGCATATTAAACTAATAACGTCAGAGTTATTTTAGCATGTGAGTTCGTTTTAGTCTAATAAAACGATAAAAACAAATAAATCGCTACAAACACGAGAAAACGAGTTAGTAACGATGAATAAATTGAATAAAGATGTAAATAAATAATATGCATGATTTTAGAAAAGATTTGATGACACGTGATTGATTAACACGTGTTGACCGAGGTCGAAAAAAAAGTATTTATTAAAATATGTCGCGAAAGTCGCATTTTAATATAAGGTTCGAAGAGAATTAAAAATAGAAAAGCGAAGAAACGAAAAAAATAAGGGGCCGGCGGATCAGGCCACCGCGCGAGCCGCCTGGAGGGCGCGCGACTCGCGTGGTGGTCTGTCGGGGTTTTTTTATTTTGTCGAAGAATCGTTAATTCTTTATAAATCGCGTACAAATATGGATTAAATTATACTCGATTTATATTTTTGATATTCGTCGTATTCGATTATGAAATCGATATCGAATAGTCGGAATGATTTTATAAAAAGTTTTGAAAAACTTGTTTTGAACGAAAAAAAAAAAAAAAAGAATTTTGAACGAAAAAAAGATGTTAATTTTCTCTGCGTTAAAAATCATCGAATTTTGTAAAAAAAAAAGATAATGATTTTATTAGCATCAACGAAAATCGATTTAATTTAGTTCTTGTAGGTACGATATACGATTAGAGAATCGATATCGTTAAGAACGTTATAAAAAAGTTTTTATTAAATAAAAATATGATGCGACGAATGACCCGTAATAAATTTGAGACGATCGATGACCCGAAATAAAAAAAGAAAGACGGACGAAAAAGGTAAAAAAAAACGTGAGATAGGGAGAGAGAAAGGAAAAGAGTCGGGTTTGATTTACACCCTCAACCTACATGCTTTGTGTTCTCGGTATAGGGCTCGTCGGACGGTGGCTTAGGCACGGGAGCGTCGAGATGATGTGGATGAGTTAAGGTGTCGGTTTTTGGAGTGTTTTTCTGTGTGTATGTAGGCGTGGATTCGGCCGGGTAGGATAGGACGGTTTCGTCGGCTTTTGGACAATTTTTCGGTATTCCTTCGGATGTGGATTTCGAGATTATTTTTGCTATAATAATTACGTATGAGTTGCTGAAAAGTTGTAGTGTATTAATCGATAATGAATGTATTTTTTGTGTTGAATATGAGGTCCTATTTATAGGAATCGAGGTGGTCTTGCTTGTGTGACAAGAAACACCGGTTTGGATAGGAAACACGAGAGTTCGTAAGGAAATAAACTTCTCGTTTCTTGGTGAATAAGCCAAAAGTCTCGGCTGGTGGGGAGGTATTTCGGCTGTCCTGGGGTATCTTGGCCGAGTATTTTGATGCTCGGTCGATGTCTGATTCGGTTTCCGGATAGAATTCCTACTTGAGATTGAATTCTATCCTTAAACGGATTTGTTTAATATTATTTGAAGCTGATTTTTTTTGGTGTTTGAGTCCGAATCAGCCGTGTAGTGTCACGGCCAGCTCGTGTGACTCGGGAAAAAATATCTTTGACCGGGTTTGACTCGGTCGCTAAAAGACGGTTTTACCCCCGGTGCCGGAATCGACCCAAATTAGTCTCATTTGACTCGAAACGACCCACTGGGCCTGGATTTGAGGTCCGTTCTGTGAGATTTGTACTCCCTAATAAGCCTAAACCAAATGTCCATGATTTCGAGCCCATATCCGAGCCCATTAAAGCATGTTTGCGTCCTATCATCATCGGGTGTTTGGCGGGACCTACTATAGACACCTGGCGGTCAAAATGTGGGTGTCTACAGAGCCCCCACTCTGACTGAGGCTTGGACAAGGCGAAAGTCAGAGTAGCTACCAGGCCAATCGAGGATTAAGACCTGGCAGACTTCCGATCGGGTCGTTTAGAGTCCATTAGACTTGCGTGAAGGGCTCGCCAGCCATAAGATAGAAATCATACCTGGATAGATGTCGATAACGGCGCGGGGACTTTCTACTAAAAAAGTCTTGGGTCCGTCTGTTTACAGACAATCTCCATCTTGAAATTGCGTGGGAGTTTGCCTTGGAGGCTATGGGTGTACCGCTTACTGATACGTCCCATCTTTGAATTGCGCGGGAGCCTCTATTAGAAGTTGCGGATGTACCTCTTACTGATACATCCGATTCCTTAGCGAAAATGTTGCTTGAATTTTCACTGAGAACTTTGAGAATTCTCCAGGAGTCTTGGGATACCTGTCTGTTTTGCATGCAACATACAGATAAACATCGACTCGTGCTGGGGGAGAAAAATGATTTTTTGGCTGATTTTTTTTTGAAAAAAAAAACCGATTTTTTTTTGAAAATGGCGGAAATTTTGAAAAATTTGGAAGAAAAGGAATGTTTGGGATGACTTGATTCCTGATCAGATTCTGACACGGATTCCTAAAAATTTCTGGTTAGGCCTGTATGCCGACAGACTCGATTCTGGATGCGAGAGGATGAGTTGACAGATACAACTTGGACTCTCTAAGGGTTAGACCGTGACTCG
Source organism: Agrostemma githago (assembly GCA_958450325.1). Classification (NCBI taxonomy): domain Eukaryota; kingdom Viridiplantae; phylum Streptophyta; class Magnoliopsida; order Caryophyllales; family Caryophyllaceae; genus Agrostemma; species Agrostemma githago. The sequence goes on along the minus strand of OY288260.1, from coordinate 44,182,384 downwards.
GTAGGGGATGGGCCACCTAAGATGACAAGACTCTTAAGTTGCGCTATTCCGTAGCCTAGGCGAGTGGCAACATGGTCGAATCCTCGGAACGGGAAAGATGAGACTGTTTCTGTACGACAGGGCTTTGTGGTAGCAACGCCGTAGAATGGTGTTCTTTTGGATTTTTGATTTTTAGGGCACATTCCCAAAGTGGGTGTTGCTTCGAGTCCTGGCAGATTCTCGTCTTCGACTGAGCCGAGTACTAGGACACACTATAGAAAGGAGGCTAGTTTTTTAAGGTCTTTGGATTATGTGAGTGGATGGAGAACTTCTGCCTAAGAGAAGCCCCCGGGACGACAAAGCTAGCTGCTGAGAACATGACAGTGTCGTGACCGGAATGATGGTGCTTTTGAATGAGTGTCAATGTGGGTGGTTGTGCCTCTTTTGAAAGGCTGCCTACGTATTCACGTGTTGTGAAATCAAACCAAGCCGTAGTTCAGTGTTGAAAAATGTATTATGGTGCCTAGTTTATTAGGGCTTGGTGTGTAACTAGCCATAGTGATGGTTAGGCTAGGTGTGCTCCCAATGATGCCTTGACCAAAGGGCTAGAATAGTTAGGATGTTGATCCTGTGACTGTGAGCATTTTCCGGGGTAGCCCCCAGGGGTGGTGTGAACTATTAGGGCATGTTCTATGCTGACTGCAAGTTGAATTCCCGTGTTTGGGGCTGGTAACTGGTTTAGATGTTTTTGGAAATGTGATGCTAGGAAGTAAGTGGCTTCGATGATTCGAAATCTGGAGCTTGATTTTGTGGAGCTAAGGCTTCGAGGGTAAGGTATTGTAATGTGGTAGGAAAGGGGGAAGTCGAGTAATAATGACTCGAACTTCGATCGGGGTAGGTTTGATAACGCGGGATCTGATTTCCATGTCTGGCCCTAATGGTTAGGGTATCCTATGGAGCTTGAATCTTCGAAATTCCGGGCTGTCTCTAGCCTAGGTCTCGAGAAGGTCTTGAGGGTTGTAATGTGGGAAGGCTAAATGTGGTGTTAGCTGACCAGCTTGATTGTTACTCCCCTATTGGATGGTATTGATAATTTTGAATTTGACCGTACCCCGGTCAAAGGATTTTTACTTGAGTTGACCGTTGACCACGGTCATGGGTATTTGATTTTTTTTATTGACCTTTTAGCCCCGGTCATGGGTTTTTTGAATTTTTGCTGGTTGACCTCTTAGCCTCGGTCATGGTTTTTTTTTTGAATGTTGGTTGACCTCTCAGCCCCAGTCATGGGTTTTTTGAATTTTGGTTGGACTAATACCAAAGGTAGGGATCGGTTGATCTTATCGGACGGGTGTTTATTGTGGGAAATGGGCTTGCCTCCCGTCTTGGACCCAAACTAGGATACTACCTAGATTCGTCATAGGATTCGATACCGCTCCTACTAAGGGTGGTTATGTGGCTTTCTATGTCAGACATGGAACAGGTAAAAGGAAAACACGGGCCTTGATTTCCTGCAGTCGTTATAGATGTGCCTATAATAGTCACGTGCATGTGCTCACAGTGTATGATGGTGTTCATCATGTTCTCGGAAACACATAAGGAAGGTGTATATGAGAAATAGGAAAGGCTGGTGTTATTGAAATGTGAAAAGAGGACAGAATGCAAATGACTCTGACTCTGATTTGGAAATGACGATGTAGGGTATCCTAGACTCGGACTCGGACTTAGACTCGAATCAGATCCGGACTCGGATGCTCGGTTGGTTGTTTTTTTGGTAAGGTCTTTGACAGGTGTCACGACTCGCCTAAACTCGGCTTTGCGCAAATGCAAGAGAGGGAGTCAAACTAGACATGGCCTGGGGTGACGGGAATGACTAAGACTCTTGAATCGGGATACTCGAACGTTGGCCTAGACGAGGTAACGACCGCGAATTAGACTCGAGCTGCAGAAGGGTAAGTCCGAAAACGAGGGGACCGTGTTTGATCGTGTCACTTTCTCGGACTAACCGTGGCGACCTAGATCCTATGTGACTCGAGTATTCGTAGCATAGGTATGACTCGAAGAAAGCATCATAAGGACGCCAGTGTAGGATAAACGTAAGGTACCCCTTAAGGCGACCGTGGTTGACTGCTCGGGTGGAGGACAGCCCCCGAGTAAGACTAAAGACTCAGATGGTGTGACATCTAAGTGACTCAAAAGTGGGGTACGTGAGACACGTGTAAGACAAGACCCTTAGAGCAACCATGATTGATCGCTCTGCTGAAGGGTAGCCCCCGAGTGGGGGTGAAGACCGAATTCTAGACGGGTGACTCGTGGACGGTGGGCTTTCTTTAGGATTTGGCAAGGTGGGCCTAGTCCCGTTCGAAGAAAGACCTACGTGTGAGCTAATCCCCAGACTTTGGACTCGATTGTGTAAGTGGGCTTCCCTCGGTAGGAGTTTGTCCTACGTAGGTGGGCCGTGCCTTGACTAATAAGGCGGACTTGGGATGGGGTGGAAACCCGTGATGTAAGATCGACGAAGTTTCGACGCTATAGACTCTTACTACTTACGACAAGACCCGACACTGCTAAATACGGGAAGCCCTAAGAAGAAGAAGGTTTGAAAAGAGGATTTGAATTTGAAAACCGAGCAAAGTCGGGTTGGACGGCCCAATCTTTTTTTGAAAATCGGAAAAAAGGTTTATCGGGCCGAGTTTTGAATTTTTGAAAAGGTTTGAACAGCATACCGGCTAAAAATAGGCTATTTTGAGTCAAAATCATAAGTCCTAAATTCGGCAGCTTTCCGGGTTTGAAAAATGGATGGTTTTCGAAAAAAGGTGCAAGTTTTTTTTTTGAAGACACGGTTTTTTTGCAAAAAAGGATGAGACACGGACCAAGTAGCATGTAGTCACGGAAACAGTATAACGACGCCATGTATGCTCCTAGTCTAAGTCTCGGTCGGTCTAATAGGGTCTATACCAACAACGATGGCTTTCTCGTACTGAGGACGGACTCCCTAAGCCGAGTGGGTCTTAGGACATGCCGCAAAACCTAAACGAGTTCCACCATCGATGTCTTTAGTGGGTCCAAGTGGGAACGCACCGTGGTATAGTGGGACATCGGTCACAAGTAACCGGCCCGGGAAAGATTGGGTTATGCATGGCCCATTGAACTAAAACGTGTACATTACTATTCGAACGATTTATTTCCGAGTCTCACCCTAGGGATGCCGATGGTAAGTGACTCATCAGTTGATCCCCAGCGGAGTCGCCAAATTGTGGACATGACATAGGTCCACCCCGACGCGGCCACGCGCGGGTTTGGGGAGGCGAATGAATCTCCATATGAGATGGTCAAATTGAAATTTAAATCGAAGTAGGAGTCGCCACCGAATTTTGTGGTTATTCGGAACCGTTCGAGCCCACTCTATGTCGTAGTGGGCCGTATACAAAATACGGCCCATTTCCGATGTCAGAGTTTATTGGGCTCGTCCCTTTGCATATCGATACCGATGCCGACTGGGCGGTTAATCGTATATTGAATGACTCTCGTTGCCAATGGTTTCGGACATCCGGAAACCACGGTTCTGAGTAGGGGGTGAGGGTACGTGTTGGGAAGTTCACTAAGAACACCCAACCCCGCCCGCACTTAGCGGCCTTTACTAAGATATCGTTCGTTTTTGGTGTACACGCGTTAGTTCGACGGTTGAATGATATGCAAACATTATTTTCCTAAGCATGTGAGAAAAATAAAGTGGGTTGCTAAGTCGTTTAATGCATATTAAACTAATAACGTCAAAGTTATTTTAGCATGTGAGTTCGTTTTAGTCTAATAAAACGATAAAAACAAATAAATCGCTACAAACACGAGAAAACGAGTTAGTAACGATGAATAAATTGAATAAAGATGTAAATAAATAATATGCATGATTTTAGAAAAGATTTGATGACACGTGATTGATTAACACGTGTTGACCGAGGTCGAAAAAAAAGTATTTATTAAAATATGTCGCGAAAGTCGCATTTTAATATAAGGTTCGAAGAGAATTAAAAATAGAAAAAGCGAAGAAACGAAAAAATAAGGGGCCGGCGGATCAGGCCACCGCGCGAGCCGCCTGGAGGGCGCGCGACTCGCGTGGTGGTCTGTCGGGGTTTTTTTATTTTGTCGAAGAATCGTTAATTCTTTATAAATCGCGTACAAATATGGATTAATTTATACTCGATTTATATTTTTGATATTCGTCGTATTCGATATTCGATTATGAAATCGATATCGAATAGTCGGAATGATTTTATAAAAAGTTTTGAAAAACTTGTTTTGAATGAAAATAAAAAAAAAAGAATTTTGAACGAAAAAAAGATGTTAATTTTCTCTGCGTTAAAAATCATCGAATTTTGTAAAAAAAAAGATAATGATTTTATTAGCATCAACGAAAATCGATTTAATTTAGTTCTTGTAGGTACGATATACGATTAGAGAATCGATATCGTATTTTAAGAACGTTATAAAAAAGTTTTTATTAAATAAAAATATGATGCGACGAATGACCCGTAATAAATTTGAGACGATCGATGACCCGAAATAAAAAAAGAAAGACGGACGAAAAAGGTAAAAAAAAACGTGAGATAGGGAGAGAGAAAGGAAAAGAGTCGGGTTTGATTTACACCCTCAACCTACATGCTTTGTGTTCTCGGTATAGGGCTCGTCGGACGGTGGCTTAGGCACGGGAGCGTCGAGATGATGTGGATGAGTTAAGGTGTCGGTTTTTGGAGTGTTTTTCTGTGTGTATGTAGGCGTGGATTCGGCCGGGTAGGATAGGACGGTTTCGTCGGCTTTTGGACAATTTTTCGGTATTCCTTCGGATGTGGATTTCGAGATTATTTTTGCTATAATAATTACGTATGAGTTGCTGAAAAGTTGTAGTGTATTAATCGATAATGAATGTATTTTTTGTGTTGAATATGAGGTCCTATTTATAGGAATCGAGGTGGTCTTGCTTGTGTGACAAGAAACACCGGTTTGGATAGGAAACACGAGAGTTCGTAAGGAAATAAACTTCTCGTTTATTGGTGAATAAGCCAAAATTCTCGGCTGGTGGGGAGGTATTTCGGCTGTCCTGGGGTATCTTGGCCGAGTATTTTGATGCTCGGTCGATGTCTGATTCGGTTTCCGGATAGAATTCCTACTTGAGATCGAATTCTATCCTTAAACGGATTTGTTTAATATTATTTGAAGCTGATTTTTTTTGGTGTTTGAGTCCGAATCAGCCGTGTAGTGTCACGGCCAGCTCGTGTGACTCGGGAAAAAATATCTTTGACCGGGTTTGACTCGGTCGCTAAAAGACGGTTTTACCCCCGGTGCCGGAATCGACCCAAATTAGTCTCATTTGACTCGAAACGACCCACTGGGCCTGGATTTTAGGTCCGTTCTGTGAGATTTGTACTCCCTAATAAGCCTAAACCAAATGTCCATGATTTCGAGCCCATATCCGAGCCCATTAAAGCATGTTTGCGTCCTATCATCATCGGGTGTTTGGCGGGACCTACTATAGACACCTGGCGGTCAAAATGTGGGTGTCTACAGAGCCCCCACTCTGACTGAGGCTTGGACAAGGCGAAAGTCAGAGTAGCTACCAGGCCAATCGAGGATTAAGACCTGGCAGACTTCCGATCGGGTCGTTTAGAGTCCATTAGACTTGCGTGAAGGGCTCGCCAGCCATAAGATAGAAATCATACCTGGATAGATGTCGATAACGGCGCGGGGACTTTCTACTAAAAAAGTCTTGGGTCCGTCTGTTTACAGACAATCTCCATCTTGAAATTGCGTGGGAGTTTGCCTTGGAGGCTATGGGTGTACCGCTTACTGATACGTCCCATCTTTGAATTGCGCGGGAGCCTCTATTAGAAGTTGCGGATGTACCTCTTACTGATACATCCGATTCCTTAGCGAAAATGTTGCTTGAATTTTCACTGAGAACTTTGAGAATTCTCCAGGAGTCTTGGGATACCTGTCTGTTTTGCATGCAACATACAGATAAACATCGACTCGTGCTGGGGGAGAAAAATGATTTTTTGGCTGATTTTTTTTTGAAAAAAAAAACCGATTTTTTTTTGAAAATGGCGGAAATTTTGAAAAATTTGGAAGAAAAGGAATGTTTGGGATGACTTGATTCCTGATCAGATTCTGACACGGATTCCTAAAAATTTCTGGTTAGGCCTGTATGCCGACAGACTCGATTCTGGATGCGAGAGGATGAGTTGACAGATACAACTTGGACTCTCTAAGGGTTAGACCGTGACTCGGTAGGGGATGGGCCACCTAAGATGACAAGACTCTTAAGTTGCGCTATTCCGTAGCCTAGGCGAGTGGCAACATGGTCGAATCCTCGGAACGGGAAAGATGAGACTGTTTCTGTACGACAGGGCTTTGTGGTAGCAACGCCGTAGAATGGTGTTCTTTTGGATTTTTGATTTTTAGGGCACATTCCCAAAGTGGGTGTTGCTTCGAGTCCTGGCAGATTCTCGTCTTCGACTGAGCCGAGTACTAGGACACACTATAGAAAGGAGGCTAGTTTTTTAAGGTCTTTGGATTATGTGAGTGGATGGAGAACTTCTGCCTAAGAGAAGCCCCCGGGACGACAAAGCTAGCTGCTGAGAACATGACAGTGTCGTGACCGGAATGATGGTGCTTTTGAATGAGTGTCAATGTGGGTGGTTGTGCCTCTTTTGAAAGGCTGCCTACGTATTCACGTGTTGTGAAATCAAACCAAGCCGTAGTTCAGTGTTGAAAAATGTATTATGGTGCCTAGTTTATTAGGGCTTGGTGTGTAACTAGCCATAGTGATGGTTAGGCTAGGTGTGCTCCCAATGATGCCTTGACCAAAGGGCTAGAATAGTTAGGATGTTGATCCTGTGACTGTGAGCATTTTCCGGGGTAGCCCCCAGGGGTGGTGTGAACTATTAGGGCATGTTCTATGCTGACTGCAAGTTGAATTCCCGTGTTTGGGGCTGGTAACTGGTTTAGATGTTTTTGGAAATGTGATGCTAGGAAGTAAGTGGCTTCGATGATTCGAAATCTGGAGCTTGATTTTGTGGAGCTAAGGCTTCGAGGGTAAGGTATTGTAATGTGGTAGGAAAGGGGGAAGTCGAGTAATAATGACTCGAACTTCGATCGGGGTAGGTTTGATAACGCGGGATCTGATTTCCATGTCTGGCCCTAATGGTTAGGGTATCCTATGGAGCTTGAATCTTCGAAATTCCGGGCTGTCTCTAGCCTAGGTCTCGAGAAGGTCTTGAGGGTTGTAATGTGGGAAGGCTAAATGTGGTGTTAGCTGACCAGCTTGATTGTTACTCCCCTATTGGATGGTATTGATAATTTTGAATTTGACCGTACCCCGGTCAAAGGATTTTTACTTGAGTTGACCGTTGACCACGGTCATGGGTATTTGATTTTTTTTATTGACCTTTTAGCCCCGGTCATGGGTTTTTTGAATTTTTGCTGGTTGACCTCTTAGCCTCGGTCATGGTTTTTTTTTTGAATGTTGGTTGACCTCTCAGCCCCAGTCATGGGTTTTTTGAATTTTGGTTGGACTAATACCAAAGGTAGGGATCGGTTGATCTTATCGGACGGGTGTTTATTGTGGGAAATGGGCTTGCCTCCCGTCTTGGACCCAAACTAGGATACTACCTAGATTCGTCATAGGATTCGATACCGCTCCTACTAAGGGTGGTTATGTGGCTTTCTATGTCAGACATGGAACAGGTAAAAGGAAAACACGGGCCTTGATTTCCTGCAGTCGTTATAGATGTGCCTATAATAGTCACGTGCATGTGCTCACAGTGTATGATGGTGTTCATCATGTTCTCGGAAACACATAAGGAAGGTGTATATGAGAAATAGGAAAGGCTGGTGTTATTGAAATGTGAAAAGAGGACAGAATGCAAATGACTCTGACTCTGATTTGGAAATGACGATGTAGGGTATCCTAGACTCGGACTCGGACTTAGACTCGAATCAGATCCGGACTCGGATGCTCGGTTGGTTGTTTTTTTGGTAAGGTCTTTGACAGGTGTCACGACTCGCCTAAACTCGGCTTTGCGCAAATGCAAGAGAGGGAGTCAAACTAGACATGGCCTGGGGTGACGGGAATGACTAAGACTCTTGAATCGGGATACTCGAACGTTGGCCTAGACGAGGTAACGACCGCGAATTAGACTCGAGCTGCAGAAGGGTAAGTCCGAAAACGAGGGGACCGTGTTTGATCGTGTCACTTTCTCGGACTAACTGTGGCGACCTAGATCCTATGTGACTCGAGTATTCGTAGCATAGGTATGACTCGAAGAAAGCATCATAAGGACGCCAGTGTAGGATAAACGTAAGGTACCCCTTAAGGCGACCGTGGTTGACTGCTCGGGTGGAGGACAGCCCCCGAGTAAGACTAAAGACTCAGATGGTGTGACATCTAAGTGACTCAAAAGTGGGGTACGTGAGACACGTGTAAGACAAGACCCTTAGAGCAACCATGATTGATCGCTCTGCTGAAGGGTAGCCCCCGAGTGGGGGTGAAGACCGAATCCTAGACGGGTGACTCGTGGACGGTGGGCTTTCTTTAGGATTTGGCAAGGTGGGCCTAGTCCCGTTCGAAGAAAGACCTACGTGTGAGCTAATCCCCAGACTTTGGACTCGATTGTGTAAGTGGGCTTCCCTTGGTAGGAGTTTGTCCTACGTAGGTGGGCCGTGCCTTGACTAATAAAGCGGACTTGGGATGGGGTGGAAACCCGTGATGTAAGATCGACGGAGTTTCGACGCTATAGACTCTTACTACTTACGACAAGACCCGACACTGCTAAATACGGGAAGCCCTAAGAAGAAGAAGGTTTGAAAAGAGGATTTGAATTTGAAAACCGAGCAAAGTCGGGTTGGACGGCCCAATCTTTTTTTGAAAATTGGAAAAAAGGTTTATCGGGCCGAGTTTTGAATTTTTGAAAAGGTTTGAACAGCATACCGGCTAAAAATAGGCTATTTTGAGTCAAAATCATAAGTCCTAAATTCGGCAGCTTTCCGGGTTTGAAAAATGGATGGTTTTCGAAAAAAGGTGCAAGTTTTTTTTTTTGAAGACACGGTTTTTTTGCAAAAAAGGATGAGACACGGACCAAGTAGCATGTAGTCACGGAAACAGTATAACGACGCCATGTATGCTCCTAGTCTAAGTCTCGGTCGGTCTAATAGGGTCTATACCAACAACGATGGCTTTCTCGTACTGAGGACGGACTCCCTAAGCCGAGTGGGTCTTAGGACATGCCGCAAAACCTAAACGAGTTCCACCATCGATGTCTTTAGTGGGTCCAAGTGGGAACGCACCGTGGTATAGTGGGACATCGGTCACAAGTACCCGGCCCGGGAAAGATTGGGTTATGCATGGCCCATTGAACTAAAACGTGTACATTACTATTCGAACGATTTCTTTTCGAGTCTCACCCTAGGGATGCCGATGGTAAGTGACTCATCAGTTGATCCCCAGCGGAGTCGCCAAATTGTGGACATGACATAGGTCCACCCCGACGCGGCCACGCGCGGGTTTGGGGAGGCGAATGAATCTCCATATGAGATGGTCAAATTGAAATTTAAATCGAAGTAGGAGTCGCCACCGAATTTTGTGGTTATTCGGAACCGTTCGAGCCCACTCTATGTCGTAGTGGGCCGTATACAAAATACGGTCCATTTCCGATGTCAGAGTTTATTGGGCTCGTCCCTTTGCATATCGATACCGATGCCGACTGGGCGGTTAATCGTATATTGAATGACTCTCGTTGCCAATGGTTTCGGACATCCGGAAACCACGGTTCTGAGTAGGGGGTGAGGGTACGTGTTGGGAAGTTCACTAAGAACACCCAACCCCGCCCGCACTTAGCGGCCTTTACTAAGATATCGTTCGTTTTTGGTGTACACGCGTTAGTTCGACGGTTGAATGATATGCAAACATTATTTTCCTAAGCATGTGAGAAAAATAAAGTGGGTTGCTAAGTCGTTTAATGCATATTAAACTAATAACGTCAAAGTTATTTTAGCATGTGAGTTCGTTTTAGTCTAATAAAACGATAAAAACAAATAAATCGCTACAAACACGAGAAAACGAGTTAGTAACGATGAATAAATTGAATAAAGATGTAAATAAATAATATGCATGATTTTAGAAAAGATTTGATGACACGTGATTGATTAACACGTGTTGACCGAGGTCGAAAAAAAGTATTTATTAAAATATGTCGCGAAAGTCGCATTTTAATATAAGGTTCGAAGAGAATTAAAAATAGAAAAGCGAAGAAACGAAAAAATAAGGGGCCGGCGGATCAGGCCACCGCGCGAGCCGCCTGGAGGGCGCGCGACTCGCGTGGTGGTCTGTCGGGGTTTTTTTATTTTGTCGAAGAATCGTTAATTCTTTATAAATCGCGTACAAATATGGATTAATTTATACTCGATTTATATTTTTGATATTCGTCGTATTCGATATTCGATTATGAAATCGATATCGAATAGTCGGAATGATTTTATAAAAAGTTTTGAAAAACTTGTTTTGAACGAAAAAAAAAAAAAAAAAGAATTTTGAACGAAAAAAAGATGTTAATTTTCTCTGCGTTAAAAATCATCGAATTTTGTAAAAAAAAAGATAATGATTTTATTAGCATCAATGAAAATCGATTTAATTTAGTTCTTGTAGGTACGATATACGATTAGAGAATCGATATCGTATTTTAAGAACGTTATAAAAAAGTTTTTATTAAATAAAAATATGATGCGACGAATGACCCGTAATAAATTTGAGACGATCGATGACCCGAAATAAAAAAAGAAAGACGGACGAAAAAGGTAAAAAAAAACGTGAGATAGGGAGAAAGAGAGGAAAAGAGTCGGGTTTGATTTACACCCTCAACCTACATGCTTTGTGTTCTCGGTATAGGGCTCGTCGGACGGTGGCTTAGGCACGGGAGCGTCGAGATGATGTGGATGAGTTAAGGTGTCGGTTTTTGGAGTGTTTTTTTGTGTGTATGTAGGCGTGGATTCGGCCGGGTAGGATAGGACGGTTTCGTCGGCTTTTGGACAATTTTTCGGTATTCCTTCGGATGTGGATTTCGAGATTATTTTTGCTATAATAATTACGTATGAGTTGCTGAAAAGTTGTAGTGTATTAATCGATAATGAATGTATTTTTTGTGTTGAATATGAGGTCCTATTTATAGGAATCGAGGTGGTCTTGCTTGTGTGACAAGAAACACCGGTTTGGATAGGAAACACGAGAGTTCGTAAGGAAATAAACTTCTCGTTTCTTGGTGAATAAGCCAAAAGTCTCGGCTGGTGGGGAGGTATTTCGGCTGTCCTGGGGTATCTTGGCCGAGTATTTTGATGCTCGGTCGATGTCTGATTCGGTTTCCGGATAGAATTCCTACTTGAGATCGAATTCTATCCTTAAACGGATTTGTTTAATATTATTTGAAGCTGATTTTTTTTGGTGTTTGAGTCCGAATCAGCCGTGTAGTGTCACGGCCAGCTCGTGTGACTCGGGAAAAAATATCTTTGACCGGGTTTGACTCGGTCGCTAAAAGACGGTTTTACCCCCGGTGCCGGAATCGACCCAAATTAGTCTCATTTGACTCGAAACGACCCACTGGGCCTGGATTTGAGGTCCGTTCTGTGAGATTTGTACTCCCTAATAAGCCTAAACCAAATGTCCATGATTTCGAGCCCATATCCGAGCCCATTAAAGCATGTTTGCGTCCTATCATCATCGGGTGTTTGGCGGGACCTACTATAGACACCTGGCGGTCAAAATGTGGGTGTCTACAGGTGGTTTAGGGTTTGGAATTCCTAAAGCTAGGTTTAGGGTTTGCTAGTGTAGTCTTTGATTAGGGTAGAATTAGGGTTGTTAAGGGTGTAAAAAGATGATTGAAAGGTTGTGCATGGGGGTGTTTATATAGGGATGCCTAGTGTTCCCCGGTTAGGGTTAGTCGACCGAGTAACCAGCTAACTCGGTCGAGTGACCCGTTGTGCCTGAATTCGGGCCTGAATAAGGCCCACTCGATCGAGTGGGTTGGGCACTCGATCGAGTGGCCCAGCTGGGTCGCGCGGGTCAGCTTCTTGGACCGTGGCTTTGGATGTTTGTTGGGTTTTGTGTTTGACTTGGACTTTTGATGATTGTGTGGCAGCTTTTTGCATGTCTCGGAAACGACTTTGACTGGGGTTGACCCAATTGCTAAAAGTCGGTTTTAATTCCGATGTCGGTTTTGGCCCAAATTAGTCTTGTTTGACTGGAAACGGTCCACTGGGCATGGATTTGAGGTCAATTTTGTGAGATTTGTACTCCGTAAGTGCATTAGCCAGCAACTAATGGTTTTGAGCCCATATCCGAGCGCGTAGAAACACGTTAGCGTCCGATCATCATCGGGTGTTTTTTTGGAAACTGCCATAGACACTTGGCAGTCAAAATGCGGGTGTCTACAGAGCCCCCACTCTGACTGAGGCTTGGACAGGGCGAAAGTCAGAGTAGCTACCAAGCCCACTAAGACCTGGTAGACTTCCGTTCGGGTCGTTTATAGTCCATTGGACTTGCGTGAAGGGCTCGCCAGCCATAAGATAGGAGCCACACCTGAGCTGACGATAATAACTTCGGGGGAATAAGGACTTGTTGCGTAAGTCCTGGGTGTGCCTGTGTGTGGGCCCATCCCATGTTATTCCGGGGAAAATGCCGCCTCGGGCTTTCAGTTGGGGAATTGGACTTGTCGTATAAGTCCCGGGTGCGCCTGTATATAGGCCCATCCCGCGTAAGTGCCGCTTTGGGCTTCCGCCGGGGAGATTTAGTGGGTTGCATGTTCCCGCTTGAGTCGTACCTGTATAAGTCACATAAAATTTGCATGCAACACGTAGGTAGTAAAATGACTCGTGCTGGGGAAAAATGATTTTTGAATTTTTGAAAGTTTGAAATTTTGAAATTTGGAATTTTTTTGGAATTTTTGACTCCTAAAGAAATTAGGAAAGTTTGGGATGATTATTTCCATGCTAGTATCGGGACTAGGCTTATGGGTTGATTCCGTTTAGGATTAGGAAACTATTGTGCGAGGAGAGATTAGGAAATAAAGTTGTAAGGTTGATGCTATATATAGCTCTCCTTGTCCTTGATTTTCTTCATAATTTTCTCACAAATAACCCTTCTCAAAAAGAAAGCTCCTTATTCTTCTTAAGAACTTTAACCATGGGTATTGATCGATTGACTGTTATGTTGCAAGAATGGTCCCGACGCTTCAGGAACACGGATAGGGTGGCTCTCAACTAGACGGGTATTACTCAGTTGTACCCGTTTCGCCAGATGCAGGTTGATCGCTACTTTCTGGATGCGTGCTTATCTTATTGGGATGACATATATCATGTCTTTGCCTTTCCTCGGGGCGAAGTCTGCCCTTTACCTGAGGAGATTGCTGCAGTGGGAGGGTGGAATCCAATACTTCGACCAGCCATCCCATATTCGATCTACGACTTGAGGAGGAAGCTTCGAGAATTTTTAGGCCTCTCCCATAACGAGGTGTCTCGAATGGCCCGGGACGACAACACAGTTTCTTTGATTGACCTGGCTGAGAAGTTTATGAACCCGCATGACGTCCGGGTGAGATCAATTCACAGCCGTAGGGCCTTTTCTTTTTGCATGCTCCATGTTTATGCCTTTGAGGGTCACATGGACTTGTTATCATGTATGGGTCATATCCGTCTTTTGACCGTGGTTGATTTAATGGAGACGGAGCACAGCCCGGCTTGGCTGATTACGGGTGAAATAATCCAAGGATGGACAATCGTAAGAGGGATTCGTCCGTCCGTCTCACCGAAGCACCCGATTGCTGCAAGTATGTCGGATTTTTGTTTCTTCTCGATTTCTCGATTTTTATTATTTTTTCGAGATTTTGACTGCTGCAGTGGGCACTCGATCGAGTCACCCTGGCACTCGATCGAGTCACCCTGGCACTCGATCGAGTGCCTTCGTAAAAAGCCCCCTGTTTGCTCCCAGGGATGCCACTCGACCGAGTCACCCTGGCACTCGATCGAGTGTCATCAGGCGGACGCCTATTTCGCCTTGGGAACTCATGTTTTTGTTTCCTTTTCAGATTTTGCTATACTAGAGGTTATCGGTGATAGATCCTCCCCTTGATGCCAGCAACTACCGTCACAATCAACTAATGACGAGGAGACGGGCTATTGATTTTTCTCGTTAGATTACTCAGAAGTATTGGGACGAGGTGTTATCTTTCCAAGGTGGTCGGTTAATTCGATGGGTTGTGCCGTGGTGGCTCATCTACGTTTGGACCGGCTTGGATCCAAAGGACAGAGCTCGTTACCAAGTAATCTTATCTTTCAGGCAAACGGTTCATCTCTACCCGGATCGCATACTAATGCAGTACGGACGGGCCCAGCGAATCCCAGAAATCGAAGTAGTTGTGAGTGACCCTACCCAACTGACTGATGTGATGTGTGATACTTGGATGCAGAGATGGTACACCCGGCAAACTTGGCCTATTCCCAAATCTCGCCACTCGATCTGGGTTTCAGACTCCTATATGAAGTGGACTAAAGCTGGTGATGCCAAAGCCCGAGCTGCTCTGAAAGTTGATGAGGCTTTTGATTTGCTACGAAGGGAGCAGGCTAAAGACAACAGGGACTTCTTTGAGGAAGGAGACACTCCGGCCACCCTAGTTCGCCTGATGTCAGGTCAGAAGAAGAAGACTAAGACTCAAGCTGAAGGGTCTAGTGCTAAAGGTGCGCGGGGGAAAGTGAGCCCCCTGACTGACTTGGAGAGGAGACTGGGCCCACGATTAGCCGTGCAGGACCGACTTGGCCCACGGGATAGACTACTTGAGCACGTGCGGGCCCGACTTGGGCCGAAGACTGTTACAGAAGACCCGTTGTCAAAGAAACGGGTTTGAGCTAAGGAGGTTCCCCTTGTGATTCGGGAACGCTCTCCCCTGCCCCGGCGACCTCGGGCTCCACGCGACCCGAAGGACAAAGGGAAGGGTAAAATGCCCGGATATTAGTCTCCTTAGTTTTATTATTTGAGTATTATTATTATTATTATTATTATTATTTTGGTGTGATTTTTTTCGTGTGTGTGCCGATTTCGGCATTTTTTTGTTTTTTTTAATTTTTTTTTGTAATTCCCGAGTTTATCGAGACTTTAATAAAAGACGTATTATTGAATACCGTTCCCGTCTTTTCGTTATTGCAGTGGTTGTACCCTTTTGAGGGGTTGCCTACGTATCCACAATTAGCGGAATCAAACCAAACGTAGTTCAAAATTTGATTTGATTTTTTTGCAATTTTTCGAAATACATCAAGATTATTAATTCGAGATGTGCGATAGTAGAATAATTAATTCTAACTTATTGACTTGTCTATAATTTTGAAAATTTATAAAAAGACAGATTTTTATAAATTCTTGCAAATGACATTGAGATAGGGTTTTAGGGGTAGTAGCGCTTCAGCTGGTCCAAGTTGGTCGGGTTGACGAACTCGTTCCCGTCCAGGTCTGTCAGCATCACCGCTCCTCCTGATAGGACCTTCTTGACTAAGTATGGTCCAGCCCAATTAGGTTTGAATTTTCCCCTTGGGTCAACCGGTAGTAAGGCACGAACCGATTTTAGGACCAGATTCCCTTCTTTAATGTTCCTGGGCCTAACCCTTTTGTTGAAAGCCCGTTGGATCCTCTTTTGATATATTTGAATATTGTTGAGGGCCCGGGACCGCCGCTCGTCTTAAAGGACTAGCGAATCATATCGGGCTTGGACCCAATCTGCCTCCGGCACTTGGCTTTCAAGTAAAATCCTGAGAGATGATACTTCTAGCTCGACCGGCTGGACTGCTTCCATTCCATATGTCAGATAATATGGAGTTGCTTCGGTCGCGGTGCGAATTGACGTCCGATACCCCCATAAGGCAAAAGGCCAGGTATTTTGTCGGGCCAGTCCCGATAATTCTCAGCCATCTTTTTAAGTATGGTGACAATTGTTTTGTTAGCCGCTTCTACCGCTCCGTTCGTTTGAGGTCGGTAGGGCGAAGATGTATGCCTCTGAATCTCGTATTTTGCTAGCAATGTAGCGGTTTCAGCTTGAAAGTGGGTCCCGTGATCACTGATGAACTCGTATGGGATCCCGTATCGGCAAATTATCTTATTTTGGATAAATTTGGACACGTGCTTGGCGTTCAAGACACGGTATGACTCGGCTTTGACCCATTTGGTGAAGTAGTCGATGGCCACTAAAATGAAGCAATGACCTCCCGTCCCGGAAGGATGCACCTTTCCAATTATGTCAATACCCCATGTCGAAAATGGTCGTGGAGATGTCATGGTATATAATAGGGAAGATGGCATATGCTGTACATTGGCAAAGATCTGACAATTATGACAGTGTTTAACGTATAACTGACAGTCCCTTTCCATGGTGTTCCAATAATATCCGAGCCTCATGATTTTCCGGGATAGCATATGGGCATTCATATGCGGACCGTTTTCACCATCGTCTACCTCGGCCATAACCTTCTCGGCTTGTACTTTGTCAATACACAGGAGGAGAACCCCCTGTGCCGTCTTTTTGTACAATTGCCCGTCGTCTGTACGAACAAATTGGGTTGCCAACCTTCGCAAGGCCTTTTTGGCACAGTTTTCAGTTCCCGGGGGATATTCTCCCGTTGCCAAGTAGGTTAGGACGGCTTGATACCAAGGTTCTGGGTCAGTTATCTCGATATCCTGGATGGCGTGGATATAAGCCGGCTCGGACCGTCTTTCAACACAGATTGGCATGCTGGTAAGATGGTCCGGTATATTTAGCAGGGTGGCTAATTTGGAAAGTGCATCTGCAAATTGATTTTCTTCCCGGGGCAGGTAGATATATTCTACCTTCTGGAATTGTTTCTCTAGAACCCGTACTCGTGCTTGGTAAGCCACGAGATTGGCGTTCCGAGTTTTCCATTTTTGGAGCGCTTGATTGATGACCAGTGAAGAATCACCGTGGACCCGGAGGTTTGTTACCTCTAAATCAGCGGCGGCTTGCAACCCGTGAATGCATGCTTCGTATTCGGCTGCGTTGTTGGTCACGTTGAAGTCCAATTTGATGGATAGAGGAGTGTGTTCCCCTCGGGGTGAGATTAACAAAATTCCGAACCCAAATCCCCGGAAGTTGGATGCCCCATCAAAATACAAATCCCACGTCTCGGTATCGGTATGGAATATGTCTTCGTCAGGAAAGGCCCAGGTATCGGTGTGGCCCCCTTCGGATATCGGGCTATCAGCGAGGAACTCGGCTACTACCCGGCCTTTGATGGCTTTTAATGGTACAAACTTGAGATCAAACTCAGATAACATTAAAGTCCATCTGGACATCCTGCCGTTGACGATGGGCTTCTCGAACAGGTACTTGATAGGATCCATTTTGGATAATACATGTACCTCGTGACTGAGCATGTAATGTCGGAGTTTTTTAGTGGCCCAAACCAATGCTAGGCACGTCTTCTCGAGCATTGTATACATGCATTCGTATTCGAGGAACTTTTTACTGATGTAGTAAATAGCCCGTTCTTCTGAATCAACTGTCTGGGTCAGCATAGCCCCCATGGCCGTCTCGGTCGTTGTTAGGTATAAAGACAAAGGCAAGCCGGGTTGAGGTGGCATTAATACCGGCGTAGCAGACAGGATCTCCTTGATTTTGTCGAAAGCCGCTTGACATTTATCGTCCCATAGTACCCGTTCCCCTATCTTCAGTTTTTTGAAAATGGGCTCGCACACCATGGTTAACTTTGAGATAAACCGGCTGATGTATTGGACTTTCCCGAGAAGTCCTCTTATTTCTTTTTCGGTCTTGGGTGGTTGCATCTCGGTGATGGCATTGATTTTAGCTGGGTCGACCTCGATGCCGCGTTGGCTAACGATATGGCCAGTAATTTGCCTGACGTTACCCCGAAACTGCACTTTTGAGGGTTCAGTCTCATGTTCTATTTACGCAGCCGGGTGAAGAACTTTCTTAGGGCCGTAATATGCCCGCTTCGATCTTTGGATTTAACAATCATATCGTCCACGTAGACTTCCACTTCTTTGTGCATCATGTCATGTAACAAAGTGGTGGCGGTCCGTTGATAAGTGGCCCCGGCATTGATAAGCCCAAATGGCATAACGGTGTAACAGTAAGTCCCCCATGGTGTAATGAAGGTGGTCTTACCCATATCCTCTTCTGCCATTTTAATTTTATTGTATCCGGCATACCCGTCCATGAATGATAGAAGGGCATGATCGGCCGTATTATCCACCAATATGTCGATATGTGGTAACGGAAAATCGTCTTTTGGGCTGGCCTTGCAGACACTTGTATAAAGCCCGCTTTGAATTGCTTGTCTATTTTCTCTTTGACTTTGAGGGACCATTCGGGCTTCATCCTTCGGAGTTTCTGCTTTACCGGTTTGCACCCATCTTTGATGGGTATTCGGTGTTCAGCTATTTCCCGGTCTATCCCCGGCATGTCCTTGTAGGACCATGCGAAGACGTCTTTAAATTCTTGGAGGAGGTCTGTGAATTGTTTTCTCTCCTCGGGATCTAAAGATAGGCCCAACTTAAGCATCTGGGGCTCTAAAGTGGTTCCCACGTTGATGGACTCGGTGTCTTCAATTACTGGATCTCGGGATTCCCTTTGTTTGAGCTGCTCGATCAGATGCGGAGGCAGAGGTACTTGTTCGTCGGGTTTCTCAATGTCATCGCATATAAAATTTTTGAAATTGAGAGAATTTTGGAAATAAGACAAGTCGTAAGCAGAACGGTTTTCGTTATTATTATTAATGGTAAACTTTGAGAACAGCTCGAATAGAGCGGCCATCTGATCAATGGTCAGTGGCGGGATAGGGAGAGGTCTTGGGAGAGGCCTCGAGACCTCAGTGGAAGTGGCTAAGGGAAGAGGGGTTACAGACTCGACTTTAGCACCAGACCCTCTAGACTCAGACTCAGACTCGATATCCGGCATGTCTCCCTCGCCGGTGGTCAGCTTGTAGACCCGTCCTTGACTTTCGGTCCATTTTATGGTCTTCCTCCAGGCCTTTTTCTCGGTGTTGGCATCGACTTCGGTGATCAGCTTAGTTGGGTCAAACCGATCGCTGCGGAGGATCAAGTTGACCAAATCGTCCTTTGGAGTGAGGACGACCTTGTCTTCTCCAAATAGGAGCCCTAGCACGGGCTCGGAGTTGCTTTCACCTTTCTCGGGCTCGGCCTGGACAATGGTGAATATATCATCGGGGATGAAGTTGCATTCTCGAGCCGTTTTGGTCTCGGGATATGTGGTTGTGGGTTGGTAGAGGCCCACTTGGATAGCTCCGAATACAGGAGTGATGAAGTGGTCAGTTAACTTCGGGCTATAAGGGCCTATGTAAGTACCCTTGAGGATGTTGGTGGCCTTGTGAATACCGGCCCGGACCACATTTTCTGGAGTTACGGCATATCCCAACCCGAATTGTGATTCACCATCATTTAGGACTTCGATAATCTTCCCAGCTGGAAGATGTGGTCTCGAGGTAGCCCCCGGTAAGTATCCCAAATTTTGTAGCATCGTGTCGATGCTATTAGTGAAGTAGGGCCTGAAGAGATATTCCTCCTCGATCATACCCACGAAATCGAATCCTCGTGGTTCGGCCCGGCTCGTGGCATTGCAGCTAGCCACGGTCATAGGGGTCGCTTCCAGTGTGATGATACCGTCTTTAAGTGGCATCTTGACTTTTCGGTGGAAGGTAGATGATACGGCCTTGACTGCATGGATCCAAGGCCTTCCTAGTAGCATGTTAAAGGATGAGGTGACATCGATCACCTGAAATTCCAACTCTTTCTCAAGTGGGCCCGTTATGATCGTTAGTTTAACGGCCCCAGCTACCGGTTTTGGGCTTCCATCGAAAGCCTGGATAGTCTGCGCTGTCGGGAGATAGTCGGCATCGGTGATGCCGAGGGCCCTAGCGGTCCTTAGGGGAAGGACATTTACGGCAGATCCGTCGTCGATCAGGGTCATCGGGAGGTACGTACCCCGACAGATGACTGTGATGTACAGGGCCAGATTATGATTGGGCCCAAACGGTGGCAGATCGGCTTCAGAGAAAGTTATGAGTGGGCCTTCGTTTTTGGACTTGCCTTTGAGATAGGGCATGATAGTGGCTACCATTTCAGCGGGGGTAGCTTGTGAATCGACCTTGATTTCATCGAGAGCCTTAGTCAGTGCTTCCCGATGAGTTTGTGAGCTAACTAATAGTTGCCATATGGTTAAGTCAGCTCGAACCCTCTTCAGTTGTTGGACCAAAGCCGTGTCATTGCTTGGCTCTTCGAGGGTAGATCCCGTCCTGGCAGGTTCAGTGACGGGTGTTGGAGTGGCGCGCCCAGCGGTGGCGAGGTGATTAGTGGCTAAGGCTTTGGACTTAGCTTTTCGGACCTCTTCTCTGGTGACGGGGACAGATTCCCCTTTGGCTAGGTAGATATCCTCCTCATCATCGAACCATATCCCGTTAATTTGTGGGATATAAGGGGAAATGAGGTGAGAACAGTTGATTATCTCCCCTGGCGCTGAACAGGTTTTCTTTGTTGCTCGGCTTGTCCCCGGGCAACGGTATTTTCCCGCTCTCGATTAGATCTTGGATTAGATGCTTTAGCTTCCAGCATTTTTCTGTGTCATGCCCATTACCTCGGTGATATTGGCAATAGGCTTGGATATTGTAGCTTTTGGGCCTTTTCTCCACTGGAAGCTCGGGAGTCGGGCCTATCGGTTGGATAATGCCTTTCGAAGATAGCCTTTGTAAGGCGTAAGTATAGGTAGTCCCTATATCTGTGAATACCCGATGTGGAATATTCTTCTTGGACGAGGTATCCAGCAAGTTAACCTCAACGAAAATGCTGCGGGCTGCAGCTGCAGGTGTGGGCTTGTTTGTAGACGAACTAGCCCCCTGATAGCCCTTGGTAGAGGCCTTAGTCAGGCTCTCTAATCTTAAGTCATCCTTGATTCTTGTGCCCATTTCAGTAAGGACAACGAAATTGGGGATGATAGCATACCGGAGGTGGACCCGGTAGGATGGGAGGAGGTTCTTGACGAAAGCCTCCACTAGGACCTTCTCACTGAGCTTGTCGACCAGCTTCACACTTTCGGCCCGCCATCTTTGCAGATACTTTGTGAACCCTTCTTTGGCTCTTGGGCCATTACTTCCAGAGTACGCATGGTAGTCTGGATTTCAGTATTGTCGGCGTAATTCCGAGCAAATTTGGTCGCCACGTCATCCCAGGTCTTGTACTTCTTTGAATCGAGCCTGTAGAACCAGGCTTTAGGATGCTTCTCGAGGGAGGAAGGGAATAAGTGCTTGAACATGGGGGACTTTACCCCTTTGACCACCATGAAGTCCTTGAAAGCCCGGATATGGTGGACCGGGTCTTAGGTACCCTCAAACATAGGAATTCCCGTAAGGTTGAGGTTAGTCGGTAGTTCGTCGTTCAAAGGTGCATAGGAACGAGCATTTTCAGTGTGGATCGAGTTGTTCGTTGATAGGTGAACTTGTTCTTCGAGCCTGCGAACAACACTGATCAATTCAGCTATGGGCCCAGTGGGCTCAGATCTTGCAATAGGGACCAACTTCTCTACGGTACTCAGGCGGGTGGATAAAGTCGCTTGGTTAGCCTGAATGGCAGTCAGTTGAGTCTCGATCTTGGTCAGAGCATCTTTCAATTCGTCCATCTTGCAATGGTATCTAGTCTTGGGTGGCCTGTCTGTAAGAACACCGCATGATCAGAAACTAGCCCAAATCCCGAAATAGAAAGTACATCCCGAACAAGACTAAAAAAGGAAAATGACTCGGAAAAGACACCTAGACGGGTGACTTGTGAAAAGTGGGCCTTCCTTAGGAATCGGTGGGTGGGCCGAGTCCTGTTCGAAGGAAGGTTCACGTGAGACATCCCCAGACTTTTGGACTCAATTGTGTAGACGGGCCCTCCTTTGTAGGAGTATGTCCTACGTAGGCGGGCCTTGCCTTAGTCTAATAAGGCGGACTGGGATAGGGAAGAAACCCGTGATGTAAGATCGACGGAGTTTCGACGCTAAAGACCTTGACAACTTAAGACACGACCCGACACTGCTAAATACGAGAAGTTCTAAGGAGAGGAAGGTTTTGAAAATTGGTTGTTTTTGGAAAGCCCGAGAGAACTCGGGGGAAGGCCCGATTTTTTTTCCGAGAAAATCGGAAAGTGTGTCGGGCCTCGGTTTTGAAAGTTCGAAAGTATTTTTGAGTTTTGAATTGGGCAGCATACCGGCTAGAAAAAAGGCTATTTTGAGTAAAATCATAAGTCCTAAATTCGGTATGCGTCCCGGGTTTTGGAATTGGATAGTTTGAAAAAAGATGCAATCTTTGAAAAAAAGACGGTTTTCTGAAAACGACTCGGAAACCAAGTAGCATGTAGTCAGGCAAGCATTATAACGACGCCATGTATGCTTTACACTAAGTCTCGGTCGGTCTATAGAGGGTCTATACTAGTGCACATAGTCTAGACGTTGATCGGGACGGACTTCCTAAGTCGAGTTGATCTTAGAACATGCCGCGAAATCCACTCGAATTGACTATGGACACCTTTTGACATATCCATATTGGAGTACATCAACGGTACAGTGGGACGTCGGTCGCGAGTACCAGCCCAGGAAAATATGGGTTATGCATGAACCGTAAAACTAAAACGCGTATTGTACTAGTCAAACGATTTCTATTCGAGTCTCACCCTGAGGATGCCGATGGTAAGTCACGCATCAGTTAATCCCCAGCGGAGTCGCCAAATTGTGGACATGACATAGGTCCACCCCGACGCGGCCACGCGCGGGTTTGGGGAGGCGAATGAATCTCCATATGAGAATGGATCGAATTGAAATTTAGGTCGAAGTGGAGTCGCCACTGAACTTTGTGGGAGTTCGGGCCCGTTCGAACCCACTCTATGTCGTAGTGGGCCGTATACAAAATACGGCCCATTTCCGATGTCAGAGTTTATTGGGCTCGTCCCTTTGCATTTGATACTGGTACCGACATTATTGGATACCGTGTATTGAATGACTCTCGTGTGCCAATGGATTCGGATATCCGGAAACCATGGTTCTGAGTAAGGGGTGAGGGTACGTGTTGGGAAGCCCACAAAGGACACCCAACCCCGCCCGCACTTAGTGGCCTCTACTAAGATCTCGAATGACTTTCTAATACGCGCTTTAGTAATTCGGTGAAAAAATGCTTATGCAAGGATTGTTTTCCCTAAGCATGCGAATGAATTTGAAAGGGTTTCTATGTCGATTTAATGCAATTATTTCTAACGTCAAAGTTGAATTTTAGCATGTGGGTTCATTTTGTACAATAAAATAAACGATAAATCGACAAGAGGAATAACAAACGGTTAGTAACAATATAACGAATAATAACGGTTTGCAAAGATGAATGATATAAGATGATGCGAATATGATGACGTATGGTTTTGAAAAAGTGATGTTTCCACGTGATGGATTAACACGTGTTGACATAAGTCGTAGAAAAACATTACCGAGATTAAAAGAGGATGTAAGACTCACGGTATTGTCGTGATAAGGGGCCACTCGACCGATTCATGGAGGGACTCGACCGAGTGGATCCTTAAAAAGGGGTTCTGTTTCTGATTTAGGACCCTACTCGGTCGAGTTACTGACGAACTCGACCGAGTACGTTGCCACTCGATCGAGTTATTGCGAGACTCGACCGAGTGGAGGTCATTCAGACCCTTCTGTCTCGGTTTTGTGACGTCACTCGATCGAGTGGCCTATAGCACTCGGTCGAGTGGCACCTGTACGAACCGCTAGTTCGCTTTGATTTCGCTTTTGAAAAGAGTTTTTTATGTTCGAAAAACCGTCGATTCGTGAGGCCGCGTAAAAATATTGAGAAATTAATACTTGGCTTGAATCGATACTCATCATATTCCATATTTGATCACGGAATCGATATGAAATATTAGAGTAAAAAAAACGTAGAAAGTAATGTGAGTCGTTTTAAGTTAACCAAATCGATATGAATTTTCCTCCGCGTTGTAGTGTCGTAATTCTAACGAATTGAAAGACATCTACGTTAGCATCAACGAAAAATCGAATTGATTAAATTATTTGACTAGCTCGTTTGATTCGACGTCCAATTATGGATTTGATATCGAATCTAGCGGATCGACGCTTTGCTTGAGTTGGAGGACTTGATTCCCTCGGCTTTTCCGACATCGAAATAAATTCCTAGAGATTGTGATGTCGGATCCGCGTCAACGGGTTTCGACTCTTATTGAAATAGAATACTTGTTTTGAAAATCGATGCTAATATGCGACTTGAACAATGATGCAAACGAAAATAAACAAACTATTGTTTAGGTTGACTTGTTTCAATAATCAAGCAATTGGGGTGTCGGAATAAGCGACCGGCAACGCTGTGTGCGGTACACTTGTATATTCGGGTTTCCTTATTCCGACATCCCACATACTCGACACAAATCGACAAGTATTTTAATATCTGTTGGTACTAGCGATATTAGGACGCGATAATAGTGATAAAATAAATAAAAGACACGACCCTTATGACGATGACGACGACGTGACGCGAGAAAAAAAAAAGAGAAAGGAGAAGAGCGGGAATTGGCACCCTCAACCTACATGTTTCTTATGCTCGGACGGGACTCGTAGTGACGGATTGCATGGGAGTTCGAGTATGTAAATTGAGTCGTGGTGGTTTAGGGTTTGGAATTCCTAAAGCTAGGTTTAGGGTTTGCTAGTGTAGTCTTTGATTAGGGTAGAATTAGGGTTGTTAAGGGTGTAAAAAGATGATTGAAAGGTTGTGCATGAGGGTGTTTATATAGGCATGCATAGGGTTCCCCGGTTAGGGTTACTCGACCGAGTAACCAGCTAACTCGGTCGAGTGGCCCGTTGTGCCTGCAGTCGGGCCTGAATAAGGCCCACTCGATCGAGTGGGTTGGGCACTCGATCGAGTGGCCCAGCTGGGTCGCGCGGGTCAACTTCTTGGACCGTGGCTTTGGATGTTTGTTGGGTTTTGTGTTTGACTTGGACTTTTGATGATTGTGTGGCAGCTTTTTGCATGTCTCGGAAACGACTTTGACCGGGGTTGACCCAATTGCTAAAAGTCGATTTTATTTCCGGTGTCGGTTTTGGCCCAAATTAGTCTTGTTTGACTGGAAACGGTCCACTGGGTCTGGATTTGAGGTCAGTTTTGTGAGATTTGTACTCCGTAAGTGCATTAGCCAGCAACTAATGGTTTTGAGCCCATATCCGAGCGCGTAGAAATACGTTAGCGTCCGATCATCATCGGGTTTTTTTTTGGAAATTGCCATAGACACCTGGCAGTCAAAATGCGGGTGTCTACAATTATTGGTTCTTAGATATCAACTATCAACCCAAATATTCACCGAGTATTGTCTTAAAGAGAGATATTACAAGTTTTAAATACAATGCACGCGTATAATTTAATTTGACGTTCATCGCATATACGACCTTCCAAAAAACGCTTACGTATGTGGATAGTATTCATTTACTATTGTAGACATACTCTCTGGGGTGTTTGGTTCAAGGTTTTGTGATGGATTGGATTGGATTTGATCCATTCCAATGTTTGGTTGGAGCATTTAGGATTGGAATTAGAACCCCAATGGATTCCAACTCCATCCCAACCCATTGGAATCCCATCCCCTACCCCAACCTCAAGTTTCTAACTCCATCCCACTTTAATACAAACACAATCCGCTCCACCCTCGAACCAAACAACCGTAAACAAGTATGGGTATCTAACTCCAACCCTTCATGGAATCACATTCCATTCCAATCCATTCCAATCACTTTCTACTGTTGCATAGTCTCACAAATTTATGCAATCCTCTAACTTGGTGTCACTATCATTGTCACTAAAAATCGGCCCGTACATCGCACGGACTTTCCAACTAGTAAATTAATAAAAAATAAAAAAATTGAAAATCTGTTATAATATGGATGTTATTATCCTTCCAAGCAATACGTCTCTCCACGAAGAGACGTGTCCTTTATGTTTCGATATCTATAAATATCGATCAACTCATGTATTGTAATACATATATCAATATAATCTCCATTCCGATTTCCAGTTTACGATATTGTTCTACAACATATTTATAACACGTTATCAGCACGATCCTCTTTAAAAATTAACAATTGGTTAACGAATATATATCGACGATAATCATTGCGGAATCAATCGCATGGGAATTCTTGATTTTTTTGAGAGGTACATCGACGGTATGGTAATTCGACTATAGTATTTTGTTTTGAAAATCTCTACATTCTGTTATGCAATCAGATAAACATTCCTCCGGTATGATTTTTTTTACAAAAGATATTTACCATTATTACACACTTTATCTCTCCTCAAATCTCTGCAACTTACTCCGTATCTCTTTAATTTTTGCATTTGCCTATGATCACCGTATATATGTGTCATCTTGCATGTTCTAAAAAGTATTTAATATGTATTTTTTATCATCAATTTGCAACCTGATGTTTGAAAGATTTATATATTTTCGGAAAGAATGAAGTAGAAGATATATCCAATATATGCGTAAAATGGAAAATTATGATGTTTAAAATACTCAAAGAAAGAGTAATATAGTCATATTCCCGGAAGAACATTGACGGTCTTGCCTATTTATATGCACTACTACAAATGAGCACTTGGGCCACGGCTGAATTCGTGGCAAAAGTGCTAAATTTCTATGGCTAAAGTACTTTGCCACGGAAAAACCATCCGTGGCGCAAGTGGCTGTGGCAAACAAATAGCCATGGGAAAAAAAAAGTGTGGCAAGTTTTGATTTTATTGCCACGGAGTCTCCCATGGCTAGAATAAATTTTTTGCCACGGATTATCCGGTGCTAATTATGTTTGTGGCGAAATATTTATTCCGGTGACAAAATATATAATAAATTAAATAAATTAATAATTGTAAGAAATTTTTACCCCTATAGTAGTCACATTTGGAACGGTTACTAGCTATACAACTGATTCATTCCAATGATTCATTCCAATATTATTTAATTTCACCATACGCATCTCGAAGAGCCTTCCCAGGAGGTCACCCATATTAACACTACTCTCACTCAAGCACGCTTAACTGCGGAGTTCTCATGGGCCAGCTATCAGAAATGAAATTGAACTTTATTGACCTAATCATTGGTTTGAATTCTTTTAAAGTGATTTTTTTTCAAACTCCATTTTCTTTTGAGTAATTAAATTTTTTCCCCAATGATTTACCTATTATGATTAAAAAATTATTATTCCGGAAAGAAAAAGGTTCGAAGTTGATTTTCGGACTCATGATTTCATTAATTTATCGATATTTTTATTTTAGTTTCTATTTTCCACGTTCTTTTATTGCTAGTTCTTTCGATATGTTTTTTTCTTTTTCGTTATCGGTCGTTATTTTATTTCATCAGTTTTTTATCTCATTACGTTTCCTTTAGCCTATTTCAAGTTTTACCTGAATTTTATTTTTCATTAAGTAAATTTTATTTTAAATTTATTTTCTTAAATATCTTTCAAATAATATTACAGAACAGTTACCGAATTAAACAGTTGACGATAAATTAATTTTTGATTTTCTCACTATTAATCCTTAATTATTAAATTTTCTTACTTGTATTTGTTAATTATTTGACTTTCTCACTTATACCTCTCTTTTTTTTTAAAATTATTTTGACTGGTTATTGAACTTAGGCATGACTCTCTAATACGTTAATCTTTCTTCCAAACCAAACAACTTGAAAGACAATTAATTTATAAAAACAATTATTGTTTTCGTAGTCTAAGTTAATTCCATAAAAACAATATAGACCGATAAGAATTCTTAAATACGAGTTTAATAAAGCGGTTTTTTTCACACTGAAAATATTGTAAGAAAATCAATAATTTGGAAAAAACAATCATGCTCTGTCACTTTCTTTTTAAGTTTTTTTGTCTTGAAAAGAAGTGTATTACATGTGAAAAAATTAATTAATTAAGCGGTAAAAATGAAAGAGTCTTAAATAATAGTAGACATCTTAATGATGAATGATCAATCACGTACTAATTTTACATGATATGCTATTTACGCCGCATTTTAGCTAGCATATATTACACTATATAAATGTTAGTTGTCTTTCAAAAGTCATACTTAAGATTATAAAATTTTAATAAAACATGTTGTCAAATTAAGAGAAATCAATTTCTTCACAAATGCTGATTAATAAAAAATAACCAAATTAGACAACGAAAGTTTTCTTGTATTTCATTTTACAAAAAATCTATTTTTTTTCTTAAAACTAAATAAAATAATACGAACTTTTTTTTATTAATAAAATATTTTCAAATTTAATTTTTTTTCTTCATATTATCTTTAGCTTTTAATTTTAATGAATTTTTTAAGATAAATATTTGACACTCGGCTTAACTTGAAAGTAATTTGATTAAAGTTCGGAGAACCATTATCCACATGCGTTTATTACATTTGTGGCTAAAAAATAATTTTGCCACGGAAGTTAATTATGTGGTGGCTAAATAATATTTACCACTGAACAAATTCGTGGCTAAATATATTTTTGCCACGGGTGTGGCATCTTTCGTGGCAAGAGTGATTATTGGCCACGACTTTTATAAAATTCGTGGCGCAAGTGACTTTTTGCCACGGGAAAAAATGTTCCCGTGGCATATTTTTTTTCCCAAGTATTGAATCAAATTTTTCCCGTGGCTAGGTCAAATTTAGCCACAAATAACAAATTTTCGTGGCATAATTCATGGCGCAAGTGTCAATTTGTTGTAGTGATGAGACACTAGTTGTGTCATGTCACATCTATCATTTTTGTTTTGGCCATATGATAAAATACAATTATTGTGCACATACGATATATATATATATATATATATATATATATATATATATATATATATATATATATATATATATATATATATATATATATATATATATATATATATACACCAGAAGTTTAGCATGATCATGAGATTCAGTTAACTGAAAATACGGCATACGATAAGTGGATTTATCGAGATATAGCTAAATGCATAAGAAAATTGCAATGAAATGAAGCCAAAGTCGACAAGAAAATGTTAAAGATGTGACAATAAAGGCCATCCGGGTTCTTATTATTACACCCGTTTTTGATAAACCCGTAGTTTATCTTGAAAGAAATGGAAAAGTGCTGAACTTCTCTCGTGTATCTGATGTGTCGTGTTTATATAATTTTATTCCCTCGATTCCGTTGTCTTTTCCGGTCGGAACGCGCTCTTTAGAGCCGTTTCTTCTAACATTTTGCTTTGAGTGAGTGTTTTTGTAGATTCTGCACGATTTCAGGTCTTTATGTGCATTTACACTCATATCCGGTTAGAAGAACGATCCCGAGACAAAACCCGTGCTTCAAGACGTTTAGGCGAAGAAGAAATGGGAGGTGTCGATTCATTGGGCCATGGGAAGCGGCCCATTACTCCTTTTATTAATGCGTGCACGCCAGCCTGCATGTGACCGGCGGCCTGCCAGCCGGCCGGCATGACACAAGAGTATTTTAAGCCAGTTTTTTAGTGTGTCTCGGCCCCTGCATGTGGCAGGCGGCCTGCCAACCGGCCGGCGTGACACGCAACCCATTTCCGCCTAATTTTGTATAACTAAGGATTTTGTATTATCTTCTAGGATGACTTTTTCATACTTAGTTAGATTTTCCTTAGAAAAAGCTCGTGCCTCTTAGGATTCTAGCACTCGGTTTTCACTCGTACTCGAATTCGGTAATCTCGTTTATGCAATTTTTAGTTTTATATTTTCAATCTTTATCGTAAATTACTTAGTTCGTCGTAATTTTCTTTATTTGGAATTCGTTGCTCTCTGTTTAGTTCGTTAGATTTCCGTTCGTTTATCGTTAGATTTATTTGCTTCACTTTTATCATGAATTATTTGTATGCAATTTGTTGTTTCGTAATCATCATGCGTAGCTAATTTTCTCGCTAGGGTCGAGGGGGATCGATGGATTATTATACGATTATGCTACCTCGATACTAAATATATAATTATGCTAGTACCATCTTCGCGTGTTTTATTTGTCGATTAATTTGTTAAAGGCGAGTTAGGATTAGATCACGCACGATTTGGTAGGGAGTCTAATAAGTTGCAAGAGCCCGTTAGATCCTTCCTAGGTTGACACGATTCGAGAGAACGTGTTATAGCCGACTAGCATGTTCATGTGTTTATTATTATTGTCGCATAATTGTTGAGCATCTATCGTGAACTTGTGACCTTAGTTTTCATCTCATTGTTAGATTCGATTTTTATTATCGTCTTTTAGTAGTCTTTTATATATTTTCAATCAATCAACCATTTAGAGCATTTTAGAATCGCCATAGCTAATAGACGAAAATTGACTGTTTTCCTATGGATTCGATACCTTTCTTGCCGCTATCTTCTTGTTAGCAGCATTAGGTTTATCTTGATTGGGTGATACGACTTAACCCATATCAAATTTGGCGCCGTTGCCGGGAAAACGGTTTTTCTTGTTTTTTAGCTTGTTTCTTTTATGCTCTCTTTCGTCTAAAGGAATTAAAATTCCTTGAGATTGATCTCACTCCCTACTTGAAGTTTTGCTTATGCCCAGGTCTTTCCGGTCATCAGAGCTTACTCCGTTCGATCCTGAACCCGAGAAAACCTTTCGTAGGCGACGACAGTTTTGGAGAGAGATTTCCGCAGCTCCCGATCTTGTGACTTTGGAAGCTATTCATACTGAATTTGTAGCTGAGAATCAGTCCTTTGAGGAGGAACATCAATCTCAGTCCGAGATCATTTTACCACCTCCTCCGATCATAAAAATGCCGAAGCTTTCTAGTCATTCGGAGCCCGAGCAAACTTCTCTTCCTAAGTTGGTTAAATGACCAATTGCCACTCAAGGTACATTTGAGATTCGACCCGCCTTTATCACCTTGGTGGAGAAGAATCAATTTGGTGGTGACCCTAAGGAGGATCCTTACAAGCATATGAGGATTTTTACCGACTATTGCTCCACGATTCCACTTTCGGCCGGGGTAACTTAAGAAGAAGTCATGGAGATGCTCTTCATGTTCTCACTACGGGATTCCGCTAGGGAGTGGATAACCGATCTTGATAAAGTCACCGAGGGGATCACCGACTGGAATTCTCTTGCTCTTGCCTTCTACAAGCACTATTACCCTCCACAAAAGACGAACATGCTCCGGAGTCAAATCAACAATTTTCGTCAAACTCCGAACGAGAATACTCATGAAGCGTGGGAGCGGTTCAAGAAGCTTGTGAAGGAATGCCCGCACCATGGTTTTCAGGTTTGGTTTCTTTGTAACCAATTTTATAACGGATTGTATGATGATTGCAGGAGTACACTTGATTCGGCATGCAATGGGCGTTTCCAATGTAATGTGGATGATGATAAGGCTTGGCAAACAATAGAAGAGATGACATCTCACCACTCCCGATGGGGTAATCCACGTGGTAATACTCGATCAAATTCCGGTGAAAGTGGGTCCTCTAATGCCGTGGCCGTTCAATTAGCCGCTTTGGCTAAGAGATTTGATGCATTTGAAGTGTCAAATTCTCAAAGGGGGGGGGGGGGAGTCATGCATCAAGTACATGCCATGCAAGAGTATGCATGTATGCGTTGTGGTGCCGCGGACCATCAAGCTCAGGATTGCCTAGGCTCCATAGAACAGGTGAATGCGTTCCATTCTATGCGTCCACGTTATCCGTATATGAACCAACCAGGCCATGATGCATTTCTTTTGTCTTACAGGAGTACCAATGTCTTGAACCCGCCTATTACACCAGTTTATGTACCCCCACCAAAGCAGGATCTCCTGAATCAGCAGAATTTCCAAAATCAAGGAAATTTTCAGAGTCAGCAGCAATTCCATAATCAAGGGAATTTTCAGAACCAGCAGAACCAGCAGATTTTCGGTAATCAAAAGAATTTCCAAAATCAGGGAAATTTTCAGTAGCGACCTCACTCGGGTCAACTTCAACAAAATTTTGGCAATACTAATCAGAACTTCGGGAATTCTCACCAGAATTTCGGTACTAGTCAGCAGAATTTTGGCCAATCCTCAGCACAAGCTCAAGGTAATTCTGCTTTTTCTTCGAGTTCTAATGAAATGGCTGAGCTTCGTAGTATGATGCAAATGATGACCAAGACCCAGGACTCTATGATGACACAAATGCAAAAGAATGATCAAGCTAAGGATAATGCCATCAAGAATTTGGAGAACCAAGTGGGACACCTTGCCGCGTCACAAGCAACGCGTCAACAAGGTAAACTCCCTTCTCAAGGTGATCAACAGCATGATACGGCTAATGCGATCACTCTTCGTAGTGGCACACACTATGAGGGTCCGTCGATGCCTAAAGATGATACACCGGCCGAGAAGGAGGAGGTTCTAGTGGAAGATGTTAATGAGGACGTTATTGTGGAAACTCCAAGTGAAGATCAAGTTCCACCACCCACTACTCCCGTTCCCACCCCGACTAGTCCAACAATTCATGTACCATTCCCGGGTCGATTGAAGAATCGGAAGGAGGCTACCCAATTTGGCAAGTTCATGGAGGTTGTGAAGAATTTGCAGGTTACGGTCCCATTTACCGAGCTCATTTTGCAGGTCCCGTCTTACGCAAAGTTTATGAAGGACATCTTGACTCAGAAGAGAAGCATTGGTGAGGTAGAAACCGTCGCTCTTATTGTAGAGTGTAGTGCATTTTTTTAAAGAACAAGGCCCCACCAAAGCTAAAGGACCCCGGTAGTTTTTCGATTCCTTGCACTATTGGCACCTTATCGATTGATAAGGCATTATGTGACTTAGGTGCTAGTGTAAGTGTCATGCCTTACTCCGTTTGTGAAAAATTTAATATGGGTCCTCTTAAGTGTACTAGTGTAACTTTGCAGATGGCAGATCGTTCCATAAAACGCCCTTTGGGAGTTTTAGAAGACGTGCCCGTTAGAGTTGGAATTTTTTTTATCCCGGTTGATTTTATCGTCCTTGACATGGCCGAGGAGACCCAAATTCCCATAATTTTGGGAAGGCCATTTTTGCACACCGCCGGCGCGGTGATTGATGTCAAGAACGGTAAATTGACCTTGGAAGTGGGTGGAGACACCATTGTTTTCTGCTTAGATAGTACACTTAAGAACCCGATGGTAACGGATTCTTGTTGCATGATTGATGTTGTGGATGTTTTAGTTCATGATTCTATGGAGGCGTCCCTTATACGGGACCCCTTAGAGGCTTTGATATGTTTGGAAGCGTGTGCAGGTGATGCTTTTGTTGACTCTGCTGTTGTTGATGCCTTGGAAGCTGCTTTGGAAGGAAGGATGCTCACGGAGGAGCAAGGTATCGATGTCACCAACATCGTACACACCTCATTTGCTATTGACATATCCGTTCCGGAGCGTAAGCCACTTCCGTCTCACCTAAAATCTTTTTAGACGATACCGAGAGCTTCCCCATGATTGTAAGTGCTGATTTAACTGAGCAACAACTTTCTGATTTGTTAGTTGTTTTGAAGAAACATAGGAAAGCTTTGGGATATAGTCTTGATGACTTGAAGGGAATTAATCCCGATTTCTGTATGCATAGAATTAATCTTAAGGAAGGTCATCGTCCTTGTGTCCAGGGTCAACGTAAGTTGAACCCGAATATGCAAGAGGTTGTTAAAAAGGAAGTTATGAAATTGTTGGATGCGGGAATTATTTATGCGGTTCCCGATTCAAAGTGGGTGAGTCCGGTACAAGTTGTACCTAAGAAGGGAGGGACTACTGTGGTCCCGAATGAGAAGAATGAGTTAATCCCTACACGAATTGTGACGGGATGGAGAATGTGCATAGACTATAGAAAGTTGAACACCGCTACACTTAAAGACCATTTCCCATTGCCCTTTATCGACCAAATGCTTGAGAGACTAGCTTCTCACAAGTATTTTTACTATTTGGATGGATATTTGGGATTTGGAAAAATCCCGATACACCCCGCCGACCAAGAAAAGACCACGTTTACTTGTCCCTATGGCACTTTCGCATATCGCAGGATGCCATTCGGGCTATGTAACGCACCCGCCACCTTTCAAAGATGCATGATGAGCATCTTTTCCGACTACATCGAGTCCATTATGGAAGTGTTTATGGACGACTTTAGTGTGTATGGTATGAGTTTTTCAGCTTGTTTAGCTAACTTGGATACCATTTTAAACCGATGTATCGAAGTCAGTTTGGTCTTGAATTGGGAAAAGTGCCATTTTATGGTCACTGAGGGTGTAGTTTTGGGTCATGTGGTCTCCGTAAAGGGCATTCAGGTGGATAAAGCAAAGATGCAAGTGATTGAGCAATTGCCCTTGCCGGTTAATGTAAAGGGAGTGAGAAGTTTTCTTGGTCATGCGGGATTTTATCGCCGCTTTATCAAGGACTTTTCCAAAATTGCTAAGCCACTTACACAATTGCTCCTAAAGGATGCCCCTTTCGATTTTACTGATGAGTGTGTTGAAGCTTTTAACAGGATTAAGAAGGCCCTCATTTCTGCTCCGATCATTCAGTCACCGGATTGGAATTTGCCATTCGAGATAATGTGTGACGCGAGTGATTATGCTGTGGGGGCGGTTTTGGGCCAAAGAAAGAACAAAGTCTTACATGCTATATACTATGCTAGTAAAACACTTGATAATGCTCAAGTTAACTATGCAACTACCGAGAAGGAATTGCTAGCTATAGTGTATGCTTTGGAGAAGTTCAGAACTTACTTGGTTGGATCGGAAGTCATTGTTTTCACCGATCATGCGGCTCTCAAGTACCTCCTTGCTAAGAAAGAAGCGAAGCCCCGATTACTTCGATGGATCCTCCTCCTCCAAGAGTTTGATTTATCGATCCGGGATAAGAAGGGAGCGGAAAATGCCGTTGCAGATCATTTATCGAGGTTTAGAGTTGAGGAGGAAGGAGTTGTCATCCCCATAGTTGACTCTTTTCCCGATGATTCTCTCATGACCTTAACTACCGGTGAAAGCGAAGGACCTTGGTATGCGGATTATGCCAATTATTTAGTTGACAAGGTATTACCCTCTGATCTCTCTTATCAACAAAAGAAAAAATTTCTACATGATGTTCGACAATTTTTCTGGGATGACCCCTATTTATTTAAGGAGTGTGCCGATGGTATTTTCCGTCGATATGTCCCTCAGTGGGAAGTTCTAGAGAGTTGTCATTCATCACCATATGGTGGCCATCATGGACCGAGCCGAACCACGGCTAAGGTCCTCCAGTCGGGTTTTTATTGGCCAACCTTATTCCGAGATGCCCAAGCTTTTATTATGTCCTGCGACGCATGTCAAAGGACCGGTAATATTTCTAGGAGGCATGAGATGCCTCAAAATGGGATTCTCGAGGTAGAAATTTTTGATGTCTGGGGTGTAGACTATCAAGGCCCGTTCCCGTCATCCGAGGGCAACCGATATATTTTGGTTGCGGTTGATTATGTCTCCAAGTGGGTGGAGGCGGTAGCATCTCCTGCTAATGATGCTAGGACGGTAATATCTCTGTTTAAAAAGACTATTTTTCCCCGCTTTGGTGTTCCAAGAGCGATTATTAGTGATGGTGGAAGCCATTTTCATGAGAAGCGACTTGATGCTTTACTTGCTAAGTACGGTGTCTCTCACCGTACCGGTCTTGCCTACCACCCTCAAACGAGTGGGAAAATTGAGGTGTCCAATAGGGAAATTAAGTCTATTCTCCAGAAGGTCGTGTCAAAGGCTCGAAAGGATTGGAGCTCGAAGCTAGAGGATACATTATGGGCTTATCGTACCGCCTTTAAAACACCTATTGGTACTTCCCCTTACCGATTGGTTTATGGCAAGTCATGCCATTTACCCGTCGAGCTAGAGTACAAGGCTTGGTGGGAGATCAAGGAGCTTAACTTGGATCCACATTTGAGTGGGGAGAAGAGACTCATGCAATTGAATGAGTTAGAAGAATTCCGTCTTGGTGCCTATGATAGTTCTCGGGTTTATAAGGAGCGCACCAAGCGGTGGCATGACAAGCATATCCTTCACCGTGAGTTCAATGTGGGGGATAAGGTATTATTGTTTAACTCTAGACTCCGGTTGTTTCCCGAGAAGTTGAAATCTCGTTGGTTCGGACCTTTTTCTGTCACCCATGTGGGTAAGTTTGGCTCGATTGAAGTCGAAAATGATTCGGGTGAACGATTCAAGGTGAATGGTCAACGATTGAAGTTATATCATGAAGCTGCTCACATTGGAGCGATTGAAGTTATACAACTTCATCCCGTTCCCTCATTCCACTAAATCTTGAAACTCATCAAGTCGTGCGGGACTCTAAACCAGCGCTACCGGGTGGCAGCCCGAGTATGTAAATAATTTCCCTCATTCTCGTTTTATTTTTATTTTTCCTTTAGTTGTTTTAGTGAGGACGAGAGAAGGGACTAATGTTTTTGGAGACGCGCAGAATCATCGGAAATGACTTGAATTGAAGATTTTAGGAAAAAAAGAGAGGAGAAATTCACCATGTTTGTGATAATATAGCAGGTCGCCTCAGCCTAGGCCTAGGGGGCCTATCGACTTTAGGGGCCGAAACGCGAAGTGAATTTGAGTACTAATAGAGTGATTTGTGCGTCTCAGCCTGCCCCCAGGCCCCCTATTGACTTCAGGGGCCGAGGTACATGGGAAATTAGAGGATATTGGAGCAAAAATCTCGAAACCATGAAGGAAAA
Source organism: Agrostemma githago (assembly GCA_958450325.1). NCBI lineage: Eukaryota > Viridiplantae > Streptophyta > Magnoliopsida > Caryophyllales > Caryophyllaceae > Agrostemma > Agrostemma githago. The sequence goes on along the minus strand of OY288260.1, from coordinate 44,145,572 downwards.
GAGGGTCCGGCCGGCTGCCAGGCCGCCGGTTCAGACCGGCCGGCTATTAGACACACTATATATATTAAAAAATTCGAATGTTCATCCGGCCGGTTAGCCGGCCGCCGGTCCAGACCGGCCGGGTCGCCTTACAGACCCTAAAACCCCAATCCCTCGTGACATTCATTCATTCATTCATTCATACTTCCCAACTCACTCTCTCTCTTCTCTCTCACCTCCCCCCAAAACCCCAATTTCCCCATATTCTCAGCCTTTATCTTCCCCTTCTTCACTCTCATTCCTCCAACTTTCCCCAACTTTCCTGAACTTTCCCCATAAACTGCTACTTTCAGCTGATTTGCAATGCCTCCTCGGAACAAGCGCACCAGGAACGAGCATGCTCAACCAGACATTGAGTCCGATCCAGTTTTTCCAGGTGTAATTTTTACCACTATTGACCAAAAGGTACGATTTCAAAATTTGAGAAAGCGGTCTATTGTTCCAACTCGTTTTATCGATCGTGATGCTATGCGAACTTTAGGCTTAGATTCTGCTTTGGAACTATTATTTAAGGGTGTTGGTATGGGTACATTTTTTACGATGCGTCGTAATACGTATACCCAGCTTACGTTGGAATTTCTGAGTTCATTTGAGGTACATAAGAATAGACGGTCTGGTGATATTTCTGTTGAGTTCCGTTTACTGAATACTAGTTTTGCGCTGAGCCTGAAGCAGTTTGGGAATTGTTTTGACCTTAAGGATTATGATGACCGTACAACACCCGAGCATGCTAATTTTAGGGTGGGTGATTTTTGGGAATGTATCGCTGATGCCCCGTACACTACCGCGGGGCATATGAGTTCAAACAATATTCATAATCCTGTTATTAAGGTTTGACAGAGGTTTATGGGATGGACGATTTTTGCTAGGAAGGAGCCACATAATGTGCGCATCGAGGAGGTGTCTATTTTGGGCTCGTATTTGCGGCGTAAGCCGAAGGTGTGACATATTAATATTGCCTATCACCTCGTCCTTCAGTTTAGGAGAATAGCTACGGCCGTTGCCGATGTTCCTATTTATATAGGCGGGTTAGTCACGCAATTAGCTCTTCGGTTGACCGCTTTTCACGAAGCGGATCATGATCCGGTCCAGGGCGAGCTTACCGTTAGCCTCCGATATTTGGCTTCTCTTAACTGGATTTCTTCTAGGCATCAGAATCGTTGGGCTTGGCTTATTCATGAGCAGGCGACCATTATTTTGCAAGCCGGGTCGGTTTTGTCACTTGAGGCTGATTAGCCTAATTATTTCTTACCCCTCGCTGCCCCTAGCTCTCTTCCTTCGTTGCATGCTGTTACCTATACTCGTCGCCCGACGAGCGAGCCTAGTACTTCCCAGCCCGCCTATGAGCCCGGTCCATCTCAGCCTGCTTCTGAGTCCACCACCACTACTGCTTTTGAACAGCCTCCTCCACCACCCCAGTATGCTCCCCTCCATCCCAATCTGATTTCTTGGATGGAGCGCATGGAGTTGAGTGCCGGTTCGTTCCGTTCTGATTTGGATACTCTTCGCACGGAGACTCGTGCCGACACCGCTGCTACTCACGCTCGTCTAGACAGGTTATATGCTGATCAGTTCCTCGGGATGTATCCCGTTTATGATGACTATGCTAGGCGTGCGGTTGTGCCACCATAGGGCCCTTACCCCTCGTACTTTTCGTGGCCCGTGGGTGGTTATACTGACCCTTCGATTCATGGCGGCTTCCATCTTCACACCGACTATTTCAGTGCCCCGACGGGCCCTGCTTTTGGAGCCGCTAGTGATTTTCAGGGAGGTGGTTGGTATACGGGTGGTGCATCTGGCTCCGGGACTACTGCAGATGATGATATGGAGGATGATGATTTCGGTGATGATGACGATGATGATGATTTCGGTGATGATGACGATGATGATGATGATCAGTAGCAGATTGCTGATTCCGCTACCTCTACGTGTATATATTTGGTATGTCTTTTCTCTATCCTCGGTTTTTATTTGTGTCCCCCCCACCAATTTTGAGTCTGTATGATATAGACATTAAGGACAATGTCGAGTCTAGCGTGGGGGAGTTTTTAGTATTTCTAGTTTTATTTCCTTGAGTCTTAGCGTCTGTCTATGATACCGATTATGCAGCAATGATGATAATTTGCACTCTTTAGGTTACCTACTCGTTCCTAATTGGCATTCATTTGACTTTTGTTATGTGGAATAATAATTAATCGACAAGTATGCAACCAACTGAGCTATAATTTGTGATTCCCATTTAGACCGACCCTGCATTTAGGCTTTAGCTACAAAATTGGTGTGATTTAGAGCCTCCTGTAGCCAGTACATTCATACCTGGCTACCACTTAGGCTGTGTGTGTAGGTCTCCTCGTGGAATATGCTATGTCAATACGCATAAGTACGGTGTTTTCCCCTTTATTTTGACTAACCTGCTTAGTGATCATTTTTGGGGTATTTTCATTTTCATCTGTTTCTATCCATTTTCTCCTTGGCCAAAATGTTAAAGAATTCACAAAATGAACTACTAAATCAAATTTGCCTACCTAGCCAAGCTTGATGAAGTAGGTCACCTAGTGCGTTCCATGCTCGTTATTGTGTGAATATGGAGATTTTTGATGGATGTTTGGATGTGGTTGACTTTGTTTCAAGGGAATTTGTAGATCTTGTCCGGGTCAATTTTGGTTGTTGTATATATTTTTGCTTCTAATTTCATCAAGCTTTGAAAAAATCAAAAAAAGAAAAAAAAAACCAAAATAAACCAAAAAAAAAAATCGGAAAAAAATCAAAAAAGAAGAAAAAAAAAGAGAAAAAAAAAAAATCAAAACAACAAAAAAAATATGTTATTCTCGTTACTTTTATTTTCCGTTTACTTGATGAAATTTGAGCGCCCTCTTGTGACCCCGGACTCGTTCTCGTTGGTTGGTGATTGGTATGTTTTGTTTATGGAAGTGGAAGATTTTTTTGAGTTGAGCATTATCACACTAGTTAGTTCACTAGCTTGGCTTTAACCTCACATGACCATATCGATTTCCACCTTCTACCTTGTTATCACCATCCTTGCCTCCCTTTGTGATCTTAGCATGTTTTGTCAAAATTTAGAGGTCGATACCATAATAGATTGCGGGCATATTTCCATGAGTTGGAGTAGTTGAGCGTTTTCACATATATATTTCACATATACACACCCTTCCTAATTGAGCGATGAGTGGTTCCGTGAGTAGCCTATGCAAGGGCTTTGGTTGAAAATGTGGTTTCTACATATTATGCTTGGTGAAGTTGTGCATTTGTTGATGGATTATTTTTCCTATTTCCCGTCTTGGAATTCGTTTCTTAGACTTGGTTAGATGTTTGTTATGACGGACTTGAGTATTTGGTTGCCTATTATTTGCTTTGAGCTGTTTCGGTATTATATTAGTTGTTTTCTTACGGGTCTTGCTTGAGGACAAGCAAGGGTTCGGTTAGGGGGAGTTTGATGTGTCGTGTTTATATAACTTTATTCCCTCGATTCCGTTGTCTTTTCCGGTCGGAACACGCTCTTTAGAGTCGTTTCTTCTATCATTTTGCTTTGAGTGAGTGTTTTTGTAGATTCTGCACGATTTCAGGTCTTTATGTGTATTTACACTCATATCCGGTTAGAAGAACGATCCCGAGACAAAACCTGTGCTTCAAGACGTTTAGGCGAAGAAGAAATGGGAGGTGTCGATTCATTGGGCCATGGGAAGCGGCCCATTACTCCTTTTATTAATGCGTGCACGCCAGCCTGCATGTGACCGGCGGCCTGCCAGCCGGCCGGCATGACACAAGAGTATTTTAAGCCAGTTTTTTAGTGTGTCTCGGCCCCTGCATGTGGCAGGCGGCCTGCCAACCGGCCGGCGTGACACGCAGCCCATTTTCCGCCTAATTTTGTATAACTAAAGATTTTGTATTATCTCCTAGGATGACTTTTTCATACTTAGTTAGATTTTCCTTAGAAAAAGCTCGTGACTCTTAGGATTCTAGCACTCGGTTTTCACTCGTACTCGAATTCGGTAATCTCGTTTATGCAATTTTCAGTTTTATATTTTCAATCTTTATCGTAAATTACTTAGTTCGTCGTAATTTTCTTTATTTGGAATTCGTTGCTCTTTGTTTAGCTCGTTAGATTTCCATTCGTTTATCGTTACATTTATTTGCTTCACTTTTATCATGAATTATTTGTATGCAATTTGTTGTTTCGTAATCATCATGCGTAGCTAATTTTCTCGCTAGGGTCGAGGGGGATCGATCGATTATTATACGATTATGCTACTTCGATACTAAATATATAATTATGCTAGTACCATCTTCGTGTGTTTTATTTGTCGATTAATTTGTTAAAGGCCACAACATTTTAACCTGTTTGGGAAATTCTAGTTCTCGTGCGAAAGCCGAATTGGGAATAGATCACGCGCGATTTGGTAGGGAGTCTAATAAGTTGCGAGAGCCCGTTACATCCTTCCTAGGTTGACACGATTCGAGAGAACGTGTTATAGCCGACTAGCATGTTCATGTGTTTATTATTATTGTCGCATAATTGTTGAGCATCTATCGTGAACCCGTGACCTTAGTTTTCATCTCATTGTTAGATTTGATTTTTATTATCGTCTTTTAGTAGTCTTTTATATATTTTCAATCATTCAACCGTTTAGAGCATTTTAGAATCGCCATAGCTAATAGACGAAAATTGACTGTTTCCCTGTGGATTCGATACCTTGCTTGCCTGTATCTTCTTGTTAGTAGCATTAGGTTTATCTTGATTGGGTGATACGACTTAACCCATATCAGTATCAATGAAATATTATTTGAGGTAAGGCAATACACTGAGATGAAAATTTATGTTGGAGATTTGAATACTACTCGTAGTTGGATGATGAAAATGAATGTTTATGTATGATTTAATTATGTGACCTGTAGTCACAAAGATTTTTACAAGTAGTTTGGGTAATTAAAGTTCACAATTTGAGTATTATGTGAACAATATAATCTCCTGAATGGGCAATTTTAAGTCAGCACGTGGAAAACCAACTGCGTTATATCTAACTCCCCAATATATTATTCGATTGAAAAGAAATAATTGTTTAAAGTTTATGAAATATGAAATAATTTCTAGCTAAGGTGGATATAATTGGCCTTTAAGTCTATCAGGTTACCTTAGGGGAGATCGATAAGATAAGCTGGTAAAAATAACAAACAAGTAATAATTGGTCCCCAACTGAACTCGAAGTTCAGTGACTTGTTAAAATATGAATATGTCAATCCGAGAGTTAAGAATACTCCGTATGAAAGATGATTTACATCACTTGGATATCAGCACCTTATCATACAAAGATATAAATTGAGAAGCTTGCCAAAATCATAAATTAATCACATCTGATGTGTAGTATGAAAATAATATTCGGTTCATATATTATAAGTAAGAAAGTGGTAAGCATGTGCAGTTGGTACTAAAGTTTGGAAAAATAAATGTCCCAGAAGTGACGTAGATATCTGAAAGAAAATAGATGGCCTATACGAAATATATGAATTCAGATATCAAGCAGTACTGATAAATAAGAAATAATATCGATATATTTACTTTTTGGAACCGAATAAAATTTGCGCGCAGTGTATAATGGACACTAGTGGGGATCTTATATAAAAGTCCATCTAGAAAGTCGACATATAATTTATGGTTACAATGAGCTCATGGACATGAAGTCCACCTATTGACCCTAAGTCAATCAAATTATGAATATTGGTTAAAAATCCCGTGTAATTTACATTTGGTCTTTATGTGCATGTAAATAGAATTCCATTTTTTGTTTCATACATTATCATCATTAGCTTAAGACATTTATCATAAAATATTGTTTATATTTATATTACATGCATGCACATTATTATTAAGTGTTTTACTGCAGGATAAATATATCGAATTATAGATGTTGTCATTATCTATGACTCCCTGAAGGAGCTTGTTTTTAAATGATCATGTAATTGAGATTAATGAATGGAGTGGTTATTGTAATATTATGTATAACTTCTTTATTATGATGTGAAGTTAACTTGAGTTGAAAGAGAAATTTTAGAGCTCTTGAAGAGTTCATTTGAGTAAGATGTGAAGTTAACTTGAGAAGAATGAGAAATTTTATAGCTCTTGAAGAGTTCATTTGAGTAATTCAATATTGTCATAACCAAAAGTCTGAGCGTAATATCATCTTAATTACCAGAAGTTTAAACATATGAGAGTTAATAGAAGAAAGAATATAATGCAAAGTATACGAGATTATTTGAGGTCCAGAAGTACTATAATGATTGAAAATCATGATAACTTAGCAAGAAAATCAATGAAGTATTTAAGTGACATATTTGATGATCGGATTAATTCTCCTGGAGAGATCAAAATGGATAAGCTGCTACACTCTTTTTTCCCTTCTACTAGGTTTTTTTGTCCCAATGGGTTTTTCCTAGCAAGGTTTTCAACGAGGTAGTTGTATACGTATTTTTCATGTTCTGGACGTGACAAATATCGTGGATATGTTATGTATAGTTTCTCCTGAGAAATATTTAAATGATTTCAACCACAAAATAGTATATAATACTTGAAGTGAGTGGTATGTGAGATATTTTGAGTTTTGAAGACACATGATGATTAGAAGTATATCACGAAGTTTTATCAAACGAAGATATCAAGTTTATCGGCTACAATGGAATCAACATCGATGATCAAGATTTTTCGCCAAATTATGTATCATTTCAACGTATTAAGTTATGTAACCATGAGGGGGAGTAATGCGAGCTGTACTCTTTTTTCTTAACCATGGTTTTTTCTTACTGAGTTTTCCTGGTAAGGTTTTAATGAGGCAGCGTTTCATTCGCATTGTAAAATGTCATATTTTTGGATAATAAACATCCAAGGGGGAGTGTTATAATATGGATGTTATTATCCTTCCAAGCAATACGTCTCTCCGCGAAGAGACGTGTCCTTTATGTTTCGATATCTATAAATATCGATCAACTCATGTATTTTAATACATATATCAATATAATCTCCATCCCGATTTTCGGTTTACGATATTGTTCTACATCATATTTATAACAAAATCTTTATTTTGATTTTGTGTCAAATTCAAAAGGGTAAACATGTAATTTAACATTTATTATTTATTATAAATTATTTAATTAAGAATATTTAAACTAAATTAATATTGTGAGATGCGCCCCCGGGTGTCGCCGAATTTGTGCGTGCCTCACCGAAGATATTTTAATAATTTACTAGGATTATATTATTTTTCTCCTTTAAAATATGATTTCAAAATTAGTTAGTTGTGAAGGGTAAATTCGGAACTTCACAAAATAAGTTATAATTATATTATATATAATAATTATATAATTTAAGAAAAGAAAAAATAAAAACAATATGAATTGGTTAGGCATATATTGCTTACCCAAACAATTAAACATTGTCCATTTTAATAGTCTAAACCAACATTTTTATCCTACTGTTTTATTGTTATTGATAACTCTGACTATTTTTTTGATGACGGAGAATTTGCAGTCGCTACCTTTGGCGCGCTCTCGGAGTCTCGGGTGTACACAATAACAAATCTGATATGGTTAATTTTAATCGTGAATGTTAATTCTTTTATTTATACATCCTAAATTTTAGTATTATTTAACAAGAATAATTCCAACTTTGGGTGATATTTTTATAATAAACCGAACTTTATTTAATTTGGGAATAAACTCAAGTATTGAACATGTCTTACATTAATGGTATTAGGTCTAAAATGACCTGATACATCGGGTTACTACGGGCCACATCTTTTTTTTAAGCAAAATGTTTCTTCTTCCTTTCGTTGAACTCGCTAAAGGCCATGTTTTCTGAGTTAAGACCAAACAATTTTTTTTTGCAAATTTTTTGGGATCTAAAATGTCAAAGGATGTTTTCTGCAAACAAAATATGCGAGTGTATTTTAAACAAACAAATCTTGGAGCAAGGAAATCCCAGGAAAATCAATTTAGGGAAAAAAGAAAAATCAATTAGTTGAAGAAGGGAAGCACGTGATGAAAATTATTTGTTAAAGTTTAGGTTAACTTTTCAAAGAGCCGTGATTTATTTCCAGATTAGCGATACAGTATGATACAAAAAAAATTTGAAAATGGAAATGGTAATATAATTAAAAAGTGGAAAGGTTTAGCAGGTAGCCGGTTATCCAGTTCCATTAATGTAAGATATGTCCAATACTTGAGTTTATTCCCAGATTAAATAAAGTTCGATTTATTTATAGAAGACCACCAAAGTTGGGATTATTCTTGTTAAATAATCCTAAATTTTATTACAACAATTGATCCTTTATAATATCAATTAGTTACATGTGTCTTGATCATCATCATAAAACGAAAGGGGCGGGGGAGAACCGCCTGATAGCGCGTTTAATAAAGGCATCTGGTATATATCATGCGTTTTAGTATAGGGGCGCACATACCAAAACGTTCATTCTAGCTTGATAGGAGTACGAGCTTTTGGGAATTGTCTCGTCTCGACTTATCCTTGTAAACGTTAGATCCTTTTTTGTGCATCATCATCGTTGTTGACTATTGAAGTCCAAGATACTCGAATGTGCGTCATCATATATTCACTCAAAGTCAAAAGTGTAGAATAGTTTTATAATATAGTACAAGATAATAAAAGTAAGAACGAGTTAAGCTAAAAAAATGCTCGTGCTGATATAGAATAAGCTTCCCAGGAGAACCTAAACTTTAATGAGAACCGTGAAAACCAACTAATTACACTTTTAAGGATCTCAGTTACACTTCTATATACCCAAGTTACACTTTTATATAAGCAAGTCGAAAATGCACAAGGCTGACTGGCCGGCTGGTATGGGACATGGGGAGTATTAAAATTACATACTCCCTCCGATTTTTAATTTTCGCCCCAGTGTCTTTTGCACATAATTTAAGAAAGTGATAAAGTATGGATAAAGAGAGAAATGATGATGTAATTTCGTTGACTTGACACAAATGACTCATCAAAGTTAAATATAAATGACATATTTAATTGTTAGTATGATTAGTTTGATGGCAAAAAGTGTAAAAAGTACAAATGCATAAGGATAGTTTGGTAAAATACACTAGACAAATATGAAAGGTAGAGAAGTGGGACAAAAAATAAAAACTTGTCAAATAAGAAATACGGGGCGATAAATAAAAAACGGAGGGAGTATATAAAAAGTTAAAAACGAGTCCAAACGATCTTTCGGAGCCTAGCATAGTTGAGCTCAAGATTGACTTAAATTTGACCATCTCTTGACCAAGATTCATCCCATCCATCACGAATTTGACACCATTCAACACCTCCATTACTTCAATGGAACGGTGACCAATTGTGCACTATACCATGTTCTACCCATTGCTTTCATCCATCTTTAATTTGGACCACTAAGATTATTACATCTGTGGATTAGTATTACTACTAGTGCTACTACTGTACATAACACTTAGATTGTATATATATATATATAGTACACATGTAATAGTTATCATTATCAATAATAATACACTCTTTCTATTTACTCTTTCTCTCTCTATAACCGATTCTCTCTCTCTCTATAACTAACTACTACGTACTACCTTCAAGCTACTCTACAATGACGTCCTACTACATTTCATATGGTATCAGAGCGGGCGACGGTTTCTGATCTCTACGCCGATTGATTCTACACGGTTGTATGACTTCAATACTACACTACTTCATTTTTTTTCGATTACTCTGTGATTTGTGCGTTTTTTTGCTGGTTCTCCTTCGAGAATTCGTGTTTAATTCCACATTCTTTCTTGAAATTGCTTCCGCGTTCTTGTTCGTCTGATTGTTCCGATCGAAAGCCCTATCATTTTGTGCAATTTTTTTTTTGCAATTGGTCGTGTTTGATTCTTGATTCTACGTCTTTCTTTGCTTCATTTTTGCTTCAATGGCTGGTGATCATGTGAAATCCTCTTATGCTGTTTTCGATGATCCTCTTCATCTCTCGTCATCGGATCAACCTGGAATTCAATTGACTGATGTTGCATTCGATGGAATGAATTTTCTTTCCTAGAAGCGCGATGCGTTTTTAGCATTAATCTATAAAAACAAAGATGGTTTTATTAACGGCGCCTGTAAAATGCCTTCTGAGAAAGATCCTAAGTACCATCAATGGATCAGATGCGACGTACTAGTCATGCGGTTGATTTTGAATTCATTGACTAAGGACATTCGTGAAACTGTTGCATACTCTCGATCTTCCAAGGAGTTATGGAAAGAACTCATTGAGCGTTACGGCCAAACTAATAGTCTCGAGATTTATCAGCTTCGTAAAGATCTGAATGCTATAACTTAGGATAATGCTCCATTAGTTGAGTATTACAGTAAATTGAAACGCTCTTGGGAGACACTTGACAGTCTCGATCCCTTACCTCTTTGCACTTGTATTGCGATGGACAGCTGCACCTGCAAACTTCTCAAGCGCGTGCTTGACAGGGAAACACAATACAAGCTGATCCAATTTTTAATGGGCCTCAATAATGGTTATGAGGCCGTCAAAACTCATGTTCGGTCACTTGAGCCGCTTCCTCCGCTTAACAAAGCGTTTCACCTCATACAGAAGATTGAGAAACAGAAGCTCATTTCAGATACTGTAGATGTGTTGGCTGAGGCCAATGCATATGCAAGTTCTCGGGCTCATGAGGGTACCAACAACAGGCATAAGAAGAGTAGGACAGAAAGTGATGCTACTGAAGGTGAAATCAAGCATTGTGTCTATTGTAAAGCTGAGGGACACACGGTTGATACTTGTCATAAAACCAAAAATTGCAGCCACTGTAAAAAGAGGGGACATACTATAGAATTCTGTTATGACCTTAGGAAGGGCAAGCCTCAGACACATCAGAGGGGACCTGATATGCGTTTTCAGAGGGGGAAAAACGTGTACAGGCGCACTGCCCATAATGCAGAGACTATTCCTGCTGCTGATGTTACCCAGGCTGAAGAAGACTTACCTTTGGAACAACCTGAAGGATCTTACTACGCTCAGAATTATGTCCAAGATCCACATCTCGTCACAAGTATTGCTGATTCTGTTTATCAAAGACTCATGAAGTCATTTGCAGATAATCCTTCTACCTCAGCGGCTGTTAACTTTGCTGGTATAATACTTCATACCCATGCTTGTTCAGTAACATCGACTTAAAATACTCATACTTGGATAGTAGATACTGGGGCCTCTGATCATATCACATCTTTTGAGCATTTATTAACTGGTATCTACAAGCTTCCTAAACTAGTGGGTATTGCATTACCTGATGGGACTATTAAGATGGTATATATGGCAGGGAATATGCAGATCAATGAGCATATTTTGCTGCAGCATGTCTTATTGTTGCCAGATTTTAAGGAAAACCTATTATCCATTGGTAAACTTTTAGAGCATTCACAATTACTTGTTACAATTACTAAAACCATTGTTTTCTTCCAGGACCTTTCAAGTAAGGTTACTTATGCCCAAGCCAAGAAGATTGACGGCCTTTATCGACTTGACACCAGATTTCTTAGCAGTTATAGCATAAATACTAGTACTAATAAACACTCTTGAAACCGTTGTGTCTAAGCTAGACAGTTTTGAGAAGACCCAAGCTAGAATAGGTCATTCTTCCATAGAAAAGCTTGTGCATATTCCTGGTGTATCCCGTCCTTCTAAAGATTTTTTTGTGAGACATGTACTTTGTCCAAACACCATGTTCTCCCTTTTGCTAGAAGTGAATCTCGAGCTCCAAGTTGTTTCAATTTAGTGCACATGGATCTTTGGGGTCCTTATAAAGTCCCTAGTCTTAATGGTGCTCGGTATTTCCTCACCATTTTAGATGATCATTCAAGATGTACTTGGACTTATCTACTTCATAATAAATCACAAGTTCCTGGTCTCATTAAAGGCTTTATTCAATTCACCAACACACAATTCCATACTCAGATACAAAGCATAAGAACCGATCATGGTACCGAGTTTGTTCAACTTTCTTGCAATCTTCTCTTCCAAAATCTGGGTATCATTCATCAAAAATCTGTTGTTGGAAGACCGCAACATAATGGTCGAGTGGAGAGAAAGCATAGACATCTCATTGAGACAGCCCGTGCTCTCAGAATCCATGCTCATCTTCCTATTAAATTCTGGGGGGACTGTGTTCTTGATGCAAATTTTCTCATAAACAAAATGCCAACTGCTATTTTGGAATGGAAAACTCCTTTTGAAGTCTTATATAAAGTCCCTCCTAGTTATGATGAATTAAGGGTATTTGGATGCTTGTGTTAGTCGACACTGTAGGTAAGTGAGACCCCGCCCCCTTTAGCGATGAGCCAAGAGGGTCGTCCCATGCCCAAAACCGCCCAACTAGTCCAAGTAAAAAGGTGGATAATATTGCAAAGTGAGGGAAGACCGACCATTACCGCTATCATCCTTCCTAGGGACTCGGTCCTTTGGTAGGCTCTTCACGGTAATAGTCGGTAAAAGGCTTATTTTTGAGAGGGGATTCTTTTTGTGAGACGTTTTCTTTTGGCATTTTTCTTTCTTTTGCATATTTGCTTTGTGTATTGCTATGCCATTTCTTTTTCTTCTTTTCTATTTTCTTTTTGGCTTTTTGTGCCTTTTCTTATTCTTCAATCTTTTCTTTCTTTCATTCTCTTTCATTTTCTTTTCTTTGCCCTTTCGGCTTGATTTGAGTGATAGGCATTTCTTTGTAACTAAGAAAGATGATTTCAACAATTTGCAAATTTATTTGGTGGATATGTGTGGAAGGTAGGGGAATGGGTAAGTCGGGGAGCGTCCTTCCCTTCAAACCCACAAAAAGGGGAAAAACTTGGACTAATCAAACAATTCCGAACACGGTCACCTAAGGGACGGGACTCGGCAACCAAGACCTTTTCACACCGTGGGTGGTAATAATGGTCAAAATGCAAATCCCGTAGTAAATCCCTAGTAAGCTAGGTGGACTCAAGGCAAAGGATCAACGAAATCATTGATTTAGGGTCATTTTACTAGACTAAAGTCCAAGACTCGATTTACATTACTAGAAAGGGAAAGTAAATGCTCGCCCACTAGCCTCTAAACCGGGTTTTTGAAAACCTTTTTACACACAAGACACAACTACACACACAAAACAAAGACACGACGAAAACGAAAGAAAAAGAGAGGCAAAAGGAAACAAAGCAAGACAAAACAAAACAAACACATATAACAAACAAACACCACCCCGAACTTCCAATCAAGTCACCAAATCAACCACAACTTTACAAAGCTCCACCCAAGCACACAACATCACAATCTCCTCCAAACTCCGCAAGAGACAAAGAAGGAAAAAGGGATAGAAGATGTTACCGGGTATCTTGAAAGCTCTCCAAAGCTATCGGTGATTTGAGCGACCTATAAGGAAAAATGGGAGGCAAAACACGCACACAAAACAAATATACGACAAAACGACACAAAAGGAAAACACACAAAAGAAAATATTTTTGATTTTTGTGAAAAGTTTTCAAATTTTTATGGTTTTTTAGAGATTTTTCGAAAAACTACGAAAATAAAACTCGACTATACTAGAATATTGCTCCCCCACACTTAAACCGAGCAATGTCCTCATGCTCGATCGTAGTGTGCGGAGACACAAAAGAAAAGAAAAGAAAATACGAAAATAAAGCTAAAAATCAAAGATAAAAGTGAAGAAAGGGTAGAATGTGTCCGGCCGGGGTGTAGTCAAGTCACCATGGGCCGAGACGAGAAAAGACATGGATGAGGGAAGAAAATAAAAAGAAAGAAATAAAAGGAAATGGGAGGGGAGGACTAGGTGTAATCAAGTCACCTAGTCCGGATTCCGCCCGAATTCGACTAAATCCTACAAAAAGGGTGAAAAATCTTCTAAACTTGGATTTTGAAAATGACTCTCGATGTAGTCACGTCATCGAGAGTCTGGGGCAACAACTACCAAGGCCTCGAAGGCCACCATGACACCATGACACAAAAGTGTATAAGGGTGAAGGGGACAAACAAGGAAAAAACAAGCGATAAAAGACGGAAAAGAAAGGATAGTTGCCGTACCCATCGGTTAGCAACTCACTCGCTCCATCGTTTCAATGATCAATATAGGCACTTTGCTTGTCTTCTTCATTGTCAACCCGCTTCAAATTTAATAAAACCGCATGGTTGAGGTAGTAATGGTGTGAGGGGGGTAGGATTTGATGTGAAACTCGGTGTAAAGTGAAGAGAAAATGAGGTGAGGGTATGTAAATGAGGTATATGGGTTATATGATATGGGCAAGGATAGGTAGGGAGGTTGGGAGGGGGTATGTAGTGGTTGGGTGGGCTCTCATGACCAAGAAGAGGCAAAAGGAGGAGTAGGGGGCCATCCCGGTCGGGATGACACACCCGTCCCGGTCGGGATGGCTCCACAGGAAACTCCATTTCTTGTACCCTCATCCCGATCGGGATGGCTTCCTCCCGGTCGGGACGACACATCCTTCCCGGTCGGGAAGGCTTCTTCTCGGCCGGGAAGAGTCTTCATGACCTCCCCGACCCCAAAAGCTTATCCAAAGCTTCAAAAACCGACTCCCTAACTCAGAATCCAAACTCTAACCACAACCATTCCTCTCTAGGATTCCTCTTCACTTCACACCTAACAAACAAGCTCTAAGCATTCATCAAAATCCCTCTCTCACATCGCTCATCAAAATACCAAATTAATTACAAGAGTTTCACAAAACAAACAAAAATCAAGAGATAAATCACACAAATACAAACACAATTACTCTAAAGAAGAGGAAAGAGGAATATACAACATGACGGTTCTTTAGGGACTCCGTCAAACCGAGGATGGTGGACTCTCATTCTTCAACCATAACCCTCAAGGGCTTGGAGGAGCAAGTCAAACGCACGACCGACATCGTAAAGTGGCCCAAAGAGTGCTCGAGCCAAGCTATCCTCCAAAGCCTCCAAGGTGGAGGCAAGAAGTAGTCCTCAAAAGACCCAACGTCATCTTTCGTGTTGTCTCCGGGGTCTATCCATCCTACGAGCTTCACCGACCTCTTCCTCCCTAGGCACCGTCTCCAATCACTAGCAAGCTTCAAGTCTTCATCATGAGGCACAAAAAATGGCTTTGGCCTCATTTCCATGTTGCACATCCCCACACCTTCCTCAAGTTGTGGTTCCCCATCTTCATCACTTGTCCCCACATCAACTTGGAGGAGAGAACTGAAACTTCTACCGGCGGTTTCAATCTCTTCCAAGCCATTGCTTGGTTTACATACAAGGGGTTCTTGATGTTTTTCCACATTCTCGGACAAGGGCAACTTGAGCTCATTAAATTCACCCAACAACTTCACAAACTCAGCCAACTCATCCAACTCACTAACCTCCTCCAATTCTTCACCAACAATGCCTTCACCACGGGTCATATCCTCATCCGTCTCTTCTTGGGTGGACGATTGAGGTTCTTCAAAGCAAGTTTCACTTCCAAAAGGGACTTCATCGGCGGCTTCATGATTAGGTTGCTCCTCTTGCCCAAGCGAGTACCCAGTGTCAAGTTGTGACGTTCGGGCTAAAAATATTGCGGTTTTAACCGCTAACGCATTCATTTGAGCGTCCGTCGCCTCGGTTTCCTTTTGATATTGGGCCATGAGTTCCTCTTGGTTCTTTTGCAATTGAATGGCCATTTCTTGATTGCTCCTTTGCAATTGAAGAATCGATTGATACAACTCCAAGTTTGGCGATTGGTGGTCATTGGGGTCTTGTAATGCTCCTTGAAAATCTTGACGATATCCAGGGAGTGGGGCATCATATTGTTGGTAGCGAGGTTGAGGTGATTGGTAGTATTGTGGGTTATGGGGTTCATATTGTGGTTGAGGTGAAGGGTAATGCGGTGGGTTTTGGGGAAATTGGCTTCCATATGGTGAATCATGATGAAACATGGTGGGTTCACATTGATAGCTTGAGTAATAGCCACCATGATCATATGAATGATAAGCGTTTACTTGTTGGTAGCCGTATCCATATCCTTGAAGCTCATACCCACTGGTGTCTTGATTATCCCAAGAAGCTTGATAGTAATAAGGAGTCATCATGTCATAGCTTTGATCCATAGAGGGAGAGGAGTAGCTCATGTTGGCTTTTATGGGTTGGGAGTTTAGATCAAACCTCATGCTAAACTCGAAAATCGCGGCTCGTACCCGGTTGAGGACCTCTCAATCTAGCAACCGTCCGTTAAAGCGGCTCTAAGTTGTAAAGAAGAAGATGGTCACCACCTCTAGGCACAAACTGTAGACTAAGAGCAAACGTGAGAGGTCTAATGCTTTTTGGGCACTAGACAAGACAGAAATAAACTTCACACACAAGAAGCAAAGGAACAAAAAAAAAGAAAAACACAAAAATAAAAGACAAAGTCAAGTAACTAGGAAAACAAAGTCTAAACTACCACCGTCCCCGACAACGGCGCCAAATTGATGGCAGGGATTTGTCATGGATCCCCACCGATCAATAATAACCAACTACACCTAACACGTAGATAGGGCAAGTCGGGTCGAATCCACGGGGACGGTAAGAGGCGTCTAGACTAAGGTCACCCAAATACGAGACTAGGTCAACGAACTAAGCTAAACTAGAATGATAAGAAGGGGAGAAGGCTAAGACTATGACTAAGGTGACGAAGAAAACAAATAAGAAAAGGGTAGGGTTAGTGTAGACACCCGCATTTTGACTGCCAGGTGTTTATGGCAGTTTCCAAAAAACACCCGATGATGATCGGACGCTAACGTGTTTCTACGCGCTCGGATACGGGCTCAAATCCATTAGTTGCTGGCTAATGCACTTACGGAGTACAAATCTCACAAAATCAACCTCAAATCCAGGTCCAGTGGGCCGTTTCCAATCAAATAAGGCTAATTTGGGCCGAAACCGACAATGGAAATTAAACCGACTTTTAGCGATTGGGTCAACCCCGGTCAAAGTCGTTTCCGAGACATACAAAACAGCCCCTCACAACATCAAAAGTCCAAGTCAAACACAAACCCATAAAAAAACCCAAGTCACGGTCCAAAGCAATGGACCCGCGCGACCCAGCTGGGCCACTCGATCGAGTGCCCCACCCACTCGATCGAGTGGGCCCATATTCAAGCCCGACTGCAGGCGTAACGGGCCACTCGACCGAGTCAGCTGGTTACTCGGTCGAGTAACCCTAACAGGGTGCCCTTGCCTTTGCCTATATAAGCAACCCCATGCACACTCAATTTCACAACTTTTTTCAATCCTTTACACCTTGCAAAACCCTAAGTACTACAACTTTAATCAAACCCTAGCACTACACTAGCAAACCCTAAACCTAGCTTTAGGAATCGAAACCTTAACCACCATAACTCAACCTCCATAAACCTCGAAGCTCCCGTGTTAAAGCCACAATTACGAGCCTTATCCGAGACAAGAACATGTAGGTTGAGGGTGCAAAACCCCTTTCTTTCCCTTCTCCTTCTCTCTCGCGTCATGTGTCGTTCGTGTCATCGTAATCGTCTTTTTTTATTTTTATTATTATTTTGTTCGCATACTAATATCGATAATATAAATAGTATAAAACATTAAAATATTCGTCGATTCATGTCGAGCATGAATGATGGTGGGATAAGGAAAACCGAATATACAAATGTACTGCACACAGCGTTGCCGGTCGCTTATCCCATCACCCCGATTGCTTGATTGTTGAGACGAATTAACATCAACCATAATTTTCTTATTTTATCATCGTTATCGCATATTTATCAATTCTAAAATTTATTTTCAAAATCAAGTCTTTATTCAATCAAAGCGTCGATCTTTTAGATTCGATACCAATTCCCTAATTGGATGTCGAATCTAACGATCTAGTCAAATAATTCGATCAATTCGATTTTCTCGTTGATGCTAACGTAGATGTCACGTTACAATTATGGCACTACAAACGCGGAGAGAAATTCATATCGTTTTGATTGACTTAAAACGACTTAAATCAATTTTCTTTATTTTTCACTCTAGTATTCCATTTCGATTCAATAATCGAATATGGGATATAACGAGTATTCAGATTTAGTATCGAGTATAAACCCTATAATATTTATATCCGATTCAACAAAAATCAATGATTTATAAAATCCGAGTTGAGCATAAATTGTGCAATATTTATGTCCGTTTCAGTAAAATCATCGAATTATCAAAAACCAAAAGCAATTTCAAAATCAATAATAAAATTGCAAGCGAACATGGTTCGTACAGGTGCCACTCGACCGAGTGCCTCGGCCACTCGATCGAGTGACATCACAATTTACCGAGCAGAATGCTCTTTCGACCTCTACTCGGTCGAGTCTCATAGTGACTCGATCGAGTGGCGACGTACTCGGCCGAGTTGGTCAATAACTCGGTCAAGTAGGGTCACGAAATCCGGGACAGAAAACTTTTTTAAGGATCCACTCGGTCGAGTCCCTCAATGACTCGGTCGAGTGGCCCTTTATCACATTAAACCGTGAGTCCTACAATAGCATTCGAGCCTCGTTAATCGTTTTTTTTTACTTAGGTCAACACGTGCCTAATTAATCACGTGAAACATCTTTTCAAAACCATGCATTAACTCATTTGCATCATTCTATACAATTCAATATTTGCACAAACCGTTAATATCGTTATACCGTTACTAACCGTTTGTTGTTTATTTTGTCAATTTTGCTTGTTTATTTTATTTTACTAAAATGAACCCACATGCTAAAATTCAACTTCGACGTTAGAATTAATTGTATTAAATCGACGTAGAAACCCTTTCAATTCCATTCACATGCTTAAGGAAAATAATCTTTGCATATCATTTTCCCGTTCAACTAACGCGCGTATTGAAAAGTCATTCGAGATCTTAGTAGAGGCCGCTAAGTGCGGGCGGGGTTGGGTTTCCTTTGTGGGCTTCCCAACACGTACCCTCACCCCTTACTCAGAACCTCGGTTTCCGGATGCCGAAACCGTTGGCGCACGAGAGTCATTCAATACACGATATCCGATAATGTCGGTATCGGTATCAAATGCAAAGGGACGAGCCCAATAAAACTCTGACATCGGAGATGGGCCATATTTTGTAT
Organism: Agrostemma githago; assembly: GCA_958450325.1. Lineage (NCBI taxonomy): Eukaryota > Viridiplantae > Streptophyta > Magnoliopsida > Caryophyllales > Caryophyllaceae > Agrostemma > Agrostemma githago. The sequence goes on along the minus strand of OY288260.1, from coordinate 44,126,392 downwards.
ACGGCCCACTACGACATAGAGTGGGTTCGAACGGGCCCGAACTCCCACAAAGTTCGGTGGCGACTCCACTTCGACCTAAATTTCAATTCGATCCATTCTCATATGGAGATTCATTCGCCTACCCAAACCCGCGCGTGGCCGCGTCGGGGTGGACCTATGTCATGTCCACAGTTAGGTCGGGGTCATAAGTGTAGTATGATGGTTGGGAGATCGAGGGTGTAGGTTTCACCTAGTTACTAAGGTCGGTCCGCGCTCTCGCGTCAAGGCCAATGTCCGCACTCTCGTGTCAAAGACCAAACCCGAATACTTATGCAAGTTGTCACCCAATACACAAGGATTCAACCACAAATCAATCACACAATGAGAAGAGGAAGACAAGCAAGAGGAGTATTTGCAACTACTACTCTAACAAGCAATTCAACAAACACATGGTGCTCTTAATATGTGACTAGTAACAAAGAATCCATCTTTACCCACAATCAAACCTTAATCATCCATAATCAACACTTAATCCCCCTACTAACCCCACAACAAGTCTACTCACACATAATGAAGCTAATCTTAGCCATAACAAAAGAAATCAACACAAACATCAAAACATCCATTATGAAATAACAAGAACAATGAACAATAAGTAAAGATTAAAACTTGAAAGATTAAACAAGAATTAAGATTAAAAGGAATAAGGAGATTATACCTACTAACAAGAGGAAGAAAGATTGGAACTTGTATTAATAAGAAAAACTCAAAACAATCTCCCAAGGTTGTCAATCTTGGTTGAATCTTGAAGAATTCCCTTAATACAAGGATTAAACTAAGATTAACGATAAACTAAAGACTAATCTACACTAATCTATGCTAATCTATGCTAATCTATGCTAAAGTAGTCTAGGGTTTTGTGGGTAATGAAGAACATAACATAAGAATACAAGAGGAAGGGTATATATAGGGTTACAATGAGTAAGGAGAAGAAAAGAGTTGACGCGGGCCTAAACTGGGCTCATCCCGGTCGGGATGAGGTGGTCCCGGTCGGGATGAGGTCGGTCCCGTTCGGGATGAACTCATCCCGGTCGGGATGGACCCAAAACAGCAGCTATCGCATTTGTGCACCTCATCCCGGACGAGATGAGGTCCTTCCCGTCGGGGATGAGTCTTGTAGGCCTCCAATAAGATCTTTAAGGTCCCTCCTTGCCTCTCATGGGTTTCTCATCGATTCTCGGGACTCGGGATCGAGCCTAAGGGGCTCGGGAATGGGTCCCAAGGTCTCGGAATCGAATCCAAGGCATCGAGTGATCGTTCCTTCTCTTCGTTGGCTCTAAAAGTGTATGAAACGAGTCGGAATCATTCCAATTCTTCATGAATGGTCTCGGGAACCTAAAACGAACTAAAGGAAGCATAAGTAACCCATAAACCGCTCCCAAGGAGCGATTCCAAAAGGAAAACGGGACCAAAACACAACAAATTAGGCACTACAAACTACACTTATCAACTCCTCCACACTTAACCCTTACTCGCCCTCGAGTAAGCATAAACTAACTACTAAACTAGCCGAGCGGGTATTAGCGCACCCTACGCCCTTTCAACTCACGCGAGTACACTTAGAGGAAAAGCGTACTCCGCAAGGTAAGTGAGGTCTTGCGACAAAACTGTGGATGCAACCGGACACAAAACACATAGACAAACAAACATACAAACAAACAAATAATCGGTTGCACCCAAAAGAAAACAAATACCGCTTCCCTCAAACAAGCGGTGAAAGAAGCACCGGTGTAGGACTCGAGGCAAATAACAATGTTCCCAAGCTAGCAATACAAACCAAGATGAACTAAACCCTAATAGTATGACAATAAAGCAACAAAAACGTTGGTAACTTACCCAGGTCCTCCTAACTTTCTAAGAACGTACTACGGGACGATCGGCGGGATGGAAAAAGGATGAACCACGGTGTTAGTCGACACTGTAGGTAAATGAGATCCCGCCCCCTTTAGCGATAAGCCAAGAGGGCCGTCCCATGTCCAAAACCGCCGAACTAGTCCAAGTAAAAAGATGGATAATATTGCAAATTGAGAGAAGACCGATCATTACCGCTATCATCCTTCCTAGGGACTCGGTCCTTTGGTTGGCTCTTCACGGTAATAGTCGGTAAGAGGCTTATTTTTGAGAGGGGATTCTTTTTGTGAGACGGTTTTCTTTTGGCATTTTTCTTTCTTTTGCATATTTGCTTTGTGTATTGCTATGCCATTTCTTTTTCTTCTTTTCTATTTTCTTTTTGGCTTTTTGTGCCTTTTCTTATTCTTCAATCTTTTCTTTCTTTCATTCTTTTTCATTTTCTTTTCTTTGCCCATTCGGCTTGATTTGAGTGATAGGCATTTCTTTGTAACTAAGAAAGATGATTTCAACAATTTGCAAATTTATTTGGTGGATATGTGTGGAAAGTAGGGGAATGGGTAAGTCGGGGAGCGTCCTTCCCTCAAACCCACAAAAAGGGGAAAACTTGGACTAATCAAACAATTCCGAATACGGTCACTGGCGCCGTTGCCGGGGACGGTGCTAGTTTAGACTTTGTTATCCTAGTTACTTGACTTTGTCTTTGTGTTTGTGTTTTTCTTTTTTTTTTTCTTTTTGTTACCTTGCTTCTTGTGTGTGTGAAGTTTATTTCTCTCTTGTCTAGTGCCCAAAAAGCACTAGGCTTCTCACATTTGTTCTTAGTCTACAGTTTGTGCTTAGAGGTGGTGATTATCTTCTTCTTGCAACTTAGAGCCGCTTTAACGGACGGTTGCTAGAGTGAGAGGTTTCCAATCGGGTATGGACTACGATTTTCGAGCAAGCATGGGGTTTGATCTAAACTCCACATACTCGGGAGCCGATATGAGCTACTCCTCTTCTTCTTTGAACCAAAGCTATGACATGACGTCCCCCTACCATAATCAAGCTTCTTGGGGTAATCAAGACGGGTATGATCCTCGAGAATATGGATATGGCTACCAACAAGTGAATGACTATCACTCCTACGATCATGGTGGCTATTACTCAAGCTATGAATGTGAAACCACCATGTTCGATCAAGATTCACCTTATGGAAGCCAATACCCCCAAAACCCACAATATTACCCTCCACCCCAACCAAAATATGAACCCCATGACCCACAATACTACCAATCACCTCAACCTCACTACCAACAATATGATGCCCCACCCCTTGGGCATCATCAAGATTATCAAGGAGCTTTACAAGACCCCAATGATCACCAATTGCCCGACATGGAAGAGTTTCAATCGCTTATTCAATTGCAAAAGAGCAACCAAGAAATGGCCACTCAAATTCAAAAACAACAAAATGAATTATGGGTCCAAATTCGAAGGGCAAACGAGGCGAGGGATGCTCGATTAAATGCATTATCGGTTCAAACCGTAATGTTTTTATCCCGAACATCACAATTAGATGAAGGGTTCCCACTTGAGAAAGAGGAGCAACCTAATCACGAAGCCGCCAACGTAGTTCCCTTTGGAAGAAAAATTTGCTTTAAAGAACCTCAATCGTCTACCCAAAAAGAGACGAATGAGGATATGACCCTTGGTGAAGGCGTCGTTGGTGAAGAATTGGAGGAGGATAGTGAGTTGGATGGTTTGGTGGAGTTTGTGAGGATGTTGGGCGAAATTGTTAGCCTCGAGTTGCCCTTGTGCGATAATTTGGACAAGCATCAAGAGCCCCTTGCTAGTACACCGAGAGATGGTTTGGAAGAGATTGAAACCGCCGGTAGAAGTTTCGATTCTCTCCTCCAAGATGATGTGGGGCCGAGTGATGAAGATGGGGAACCACAACTTGAGGAAAGTGTGGGGGTGTGCAACGAGGAAGTGAGGCCAAAACCGCTTTTTGTGCCTTGTTTCTTGGAGATGAAGCTTGCTTGTGATTGGAGGCAATGCTTAGGGAGGAAGAGGTCAGTAAAGATCGTAGGATGGATAGACCCCGGAGACGATTTGAGAGATGACGATGGGTCTTGGGATTCCTACTTCTTGCCTCCTCCTTGGAGGCCGTGGAGGTCGGCTAAGCTTGAGCGCTTCTTGAGCCTTCACTATGATGTCGGTAGCGCGTTTGACTTGCTCCTCCATGCCCTTGAGGGCTATGGTTGAAGAAGAGTCCACCATCCTAGGTTTGACGGAGTTCCTAAAGAACCGTCATGTTGTATATTCCCCTCCTCTCTTCTTTAGAATACTTGTGTTTGTATTTGTGTGTTTTGTTTCTTAGATTTTCACATTCTTTTTTGAGGATTTAGTCGGATTTAGGCGGAATCCGAGCTAGGTGACTTGATTACACCTAGCCCTCCCCTCCCATTTCCTTTAATTTCCTTCTTTTATTTCTTCCCCCATCCATATCTTTTTCTCGTCTCGGCCCATGGTGACTTGACTACACCCCGGCCGGACACATTCTACCATTTCTTCACTTTTCTTTTTGATTTTTAGCTTTATTTTCGTAATTTCTTTTCTTTTCTTTTGTCTCTCCGCACACTACGATCGAGCATGAGGACATTGCTCGGTTTAAGTGTGGAGGAGCGATATTCTAGTGTAGTTAGCTTTATTTCGTAGTTTTTTGAAAAATCTTGAAAAAAATCCCTAAAAATTTGAAATTTTTTCATAAAAATCAAAAAGATTTTCTTTTGTGTGTTCTCCTTTTGTGTCTTTGTGTCGTATATATGTTTTATGTGCGTGTTTTGCCTCCCTTTTCCTTATAGGTTGCTTAATCACCATTGTTTGGAAGGCTTTGAAGACACCCGGTAACATCTTCTAACCCTCTTTCCCTCTTTATTCCTTGTGATGTTTGGAGAAGGTTGTGTTGAGGTGTGCTCGGGTGGAGCTTGTACTTACTTGTGGTTGATTTGGTGATATGTTTGGAAGTTTGGGGTGGTGTTTGTTTGTTCATGTTTTGTTTTTGTTGCTCTTTATTTCTTTTTCTTTCGTTTTCGTATTGTCTTTGTTTTGTGTGTAGTTGTGTCTTGTGCGTATAAAGGTTTTCGAAAACCCGGTTTAGAGGCTAGTGTGTGAGTGTGTACTTTCCCTTCCTAGTAGTATAAATCGAGTCTTGGACTTTACTCTAGTAGAATGACCTTAAATCAATGATTTCGTTGGTCCTTTACCTTGAGTCCACCTAGCTTACTAGGGATTTACTACGGGATTTGCACTTTTGACCATTATGACCACCCACGGTGTGAAAAGGCCTTGGTTACCAAGTCTCGTCCCCTAGGTGACCGTGTTTAGGATTGTCTTGATTAGTCCAAGTTCTCCACTTTTTGTGGGTTTGAAGGGAAGGGCCCGTCCCGACTTACCCATTCACCTACCTCCTACACATCTCCACACAATAAATTGCAAATTGTTGATTTCTACCTTTCTTGTTATACAATGAAAATGCCAAAAAACCAAATCTTGCCAAAAGGGCAAAGAAAAGAAAAGAAAGAAAAAAATGAAAGAAAGAAAAGAATGAAGAAAAAGAAAAGGCACAAAAGCCAAAAAGAAAATAGAAAAGAAGAAAAAGAAATGGCATGGCAACAAACAAATCAAAACGTCGAAAAGAAAGAAAATGCCAAAAGAAAACCCGTCTCACAAAAAGAAATCCCCACAAAAATAAGCCTTTTTCCGACTTTTGCCGTGAAGAGCCTACCAAAGGACCGAGTCCCGAGGAAGGATGATAGCGGCATTAGTCGGTCTTTCCTCATTTTGCATGTTTTCCACCTTTTTACTTGGACTAGTTAGGCGGTTTTGGACACGGGACGACCCTCTTGGCTCACGCTAAAGGGGGCGGGGTCTCACTTACCTACAGTGTCGACTAACACCGTGGTTCTTCACTTTTCCACTCCACCGATCGTCCCGTAGTACGTTTTTAGAAAGTTAGGAGGACCTAGGTAAGTTACCAACGTTTCTGTTGCTTTATCGTCATACTATTAGGGTTTAGTTCACCTTGGTTTGTATGTCTAGCTTGGGAACGTTGTCACTTGCCTCGAGTCCTAAACCGGTGCTTCTTTCACCGCTTGTTTGAGGGAAGCGGTATTTGTTTTCTTTTGGGTGCAACCGATTTGGTTGTTTGTTTGTGTGTTTGTTTATGTGTTTGTGTCCGGTTGCATCCACAGTTTTGTCGCAAGACCCGACTTGCCTTGCGGAGTGTACTTTTCCTCTAAGTGCACTCGCGTGAGTTGAAGGGGCGTAGGGTGCGCTAATACCCACTCGGATAGTTTAGTAGTTAGTTTGTGCTTACTCGAGGGCGAGTAAGGGTTAAGTGTGGGGGAGTTGATAAGTGTCATTTGTAGTGCCTATTTTGTAGTGTTTTGGTCCCATTTTCCTTGTGGAATCGCTCCTTGGGAGCGGTTTATGGGCCACTTATGCTCTCTTTAGCTCGTTTCAGGTTCCCGAGACCGTTCATGAAGAGTTGGAGTGATTCCGACTCGATACATACACATTTTGGAGCCAACGGAGTAAAGGAACGATGATTCGATGCCTTGGAATCGACCTCGAGACCTTGGGACCCAATCCCGAGCCTCCGAGACCCGATCCCGAGTCCCAAGAATCGATGGGAATCCCATGAGAACAAAGGAGGGACCGAAAAGTTCATATCGGAGGCCTACAAGGCTCATCCCGGACGGGTATGGCCTCATCCCGACCGGGATGAAGGAGGAAACAAAAATGAAGCTACTGAGGGTCCATCCTGACCGGGACCATGGCGTCTCGACCGGGACCGACCACGTCCCGACCGGGACCACCTCATCTCGGCCGGGATGGCCATGCTGCAGCTCCGCCTTGTTTCCTTTCAATTCCTTTCCACTTGTAACCCTATATATACCCCCCCTCTTGTATTAAGACACCATCTTATGTTATGCACTTCATTAGACATTAAACCCTAGACTACTTTAGGTTAGATTAGATTAGATTAGTGTAGATTAGTCGATAATTAGTGGTTAATCATAGATTAGATCTTGTATTAAGGAATTCTTGAAGATCTTCACCAAGCTTGACAACCTTGGATAATTATTTTGAGTTTTCTCTTTTATACAAGTTCTTATTCTTCCTTCCATCCTCTAGTTTGGTATAATCCTTTTCCTTTCTCTTTATCTTTGTTTTGTTATTCAATTTTGAATCTTTACTTGATTGTTTTGTTCTTGTTCATTGTTATTGCTAGTTTGTAGATGTTTCTTTTGTTTCTTTTGTTGATCCATCTTGTTCATGTTAGTATTAGTTTGATTATGTTAGAGTAGTGTTCTTGCTAGGGTTAGTAGGGTGATTAGGGTGTTGATTGGGTGATTAAGGGATTGTTAGAGATGTTGGTGGAAGATTTGGGTTTCCTCTTTGTTTGATGCATATTACATGTTTGTTGAAATGCATGAATGACTTGTAGATGCAAATGCTTGTTTTTCTTGCCTTTCTCTTGTGGGTGATAGTTTGTTTGTGGGTTCGGTTCCCTCACTAAGTTGCGAGAGCCCGGTGAGGACGACCCCTAGGTCGGTCTAAGTAGCGAGAGCCCGGATGCGACCTAGGCCACCATAGCGCGCTAGAACACCGTTTGTCATATGTGTCGCCGAGATGGGTTCTAGGATGAACCTCTAGGTAGGCCTAAGTTGCGAGAGCCCGGACCAACCTAGATTATCCTACTACCTCCTTCACTCTAGTTCTCCCTTGACCATTCCGTTACCCCTTTGACCCCGACCTAATCCTAGCCCGTTCTCCTTATTTGTTCTCCTTAGTCATAGTCTAGCCTTCTCCCCTTCCTATCATTCTAGTTTAGTTTAGCTCGTTGACTTAGTCTCGTTTTTAGGCCGACCGAGTCTAGACGCCTCTTACCGTCCCCATGGATTCGACCCGACTTGCCCTATCTACCGTAGGAATAGCCGGTTATATCATTTGTCGTGGAATCCCAACCGTCAATAATATAACCGGCTATTCCTACGGTAGATAGGGCAAGTCGGGTCGAATCCACGGGGACGGTAAGAGGCGTCTAGACTCGGTCGGCCTAAAAACGAGACTAAGTCAACGAGCTAAACTAAACTAGAATGATAGGAAGGGGAGAAGGCTAGACTATGACTAAGGAGAACAAATAAGGAGAACGGGCTAGGATTAGGTCGGGGTCAAAGGGGTAACAGAATGGTCAAGGGAGAACTAGAGTGAAGGAGGTAGTAGGATAATCTAGGTTGGTCCGGGCTCTCGCAACTTAGGCCTACCTAGAGGTTCATCCTAGAACCCATCTCGGCGACACATATGACTAACGGGGTTCTAGCGCGCTATGGTGGCCTAGATCGCATCCGGGCTCTCGCTACTTAGACCGACCTAGGGGTCGTCCTCACCGGGCTCTCGCAACTTAGTGAGGGAACCGAACCCACAAACAAACTATCACCCACAAGAGAAAGGCAAGAAAAACAAGCATTTGCAACTACTAGTCATTCATGCATTTCAACAAACATGTAATATGCATCAAACCAAGAGGAAACCCAAATCTTCCACCAACATCTCTAACAATCCCTTAATCACCCAATCAACACCCTAATCACCCTACTAACCCTAGCAAGAACACTACTCTAACATAATCAAACTAATACTAACAAGAACAAGATGGATCAACAAAAAAAAACAAAACAAACATCTACAAACTAGCAATAACAATGAACAAGAACAAAACAATCAACTAAAGATTCAAACTTGAATAACAAAACAAAGATAAAGAGAAAGGAAAAGGATTATACCAAACTAGAGGATGGAAGGAAGAATAAGAACTTGTATAAAAGAGAAAACCCAAAATAATCATCCAAGGTTGTCAAGCTTGGTGAAGATCTTCAAGAATTCCTTAATACAAGATCTAATCTATGATTAACCACTAATTATCGGCTAATCTACACTAATCTAATCTAATCTAACCTAAAGTAGTCTAGGGTTTAATGTCTAATGAAGTGCATAACATAAGATGGTGTCTTAATACAAGAGGGGGGGGGGTATATATAGGGTTACAAGTGGAAAGGAATTGAAAGGAAACAAGGCGGAGCTGCAGCATGGCCATCCCGGCCGGGATGAGGTGGTCCCGGTCGGGATGGACCCTCAGTAGCTTCATTTTTGTTTCCTCCTTCATCCCGGTCGGGATGAGGCCATACCCGTCCGGGATGAGCCTTGTAGGCCTCCAATATGAACTTTTTGGTCCCTCCTTTGTTCTCATGGGCTTCCCATCGATTCTCGGGACTCGGGATCGGGTCTCGGAGGCTCGGGATTGGGTCCCAAGGTCTCGGGGTCGATTCCAAGGCATCGAATCATCGTTCCTTTACTCCGTTGGCTCCAAAATGTGTATGTATCGAGTCGGAATCACTCCAACTCTTCATGAACGATCTCGGGAACCTGAAACGAGCTAAAGGAAGCATAAGTGGCCCATAAACCTCTCCCAAGGAGCGATTCCACAAGGAAAATGGGACCAAAACACTACAAAATAGGCACTACAAATGACACTTATCAGTCACCTAAGGGATGGGACTCGGCAACCAAGGCCTTTTCACACTGTGGGTGGTCATAATGGTCAAAATGCAAATCCCGTAGTAAATCCCTAGTAAGCTAGGTGGACTCAAGGCAAAGGATCAACGAAATCATTGAGTTAGGGTCATTCTACTAGACTAAAGTCCAAGACTCGATTTACATTACTAGAAAGGGAAAGTAAACGCTCGTCCACTAGCCTCTAAACCGGGTTTTCGAAAACCTTTTTACACACAAGACACAACTACACACACAAAACAAAGACACGACGAAAACGAAAGAAAAAGAGAGGCAAAAGGCAACAAAGCAAGACAAAACAAAACAAACACATATAACAAACAAACACCACCCCGAACTTCCAATCAAGTCACTAAATCAACCACAACTTTACAAAGCTCCACTCGAGCACACAACATCACAATCTCCTCCAAACTCCGCAAGAGACAAAGAAGGAAAAAGGGATAGAAGATGTTACCGGTATCTTGAAAGCTCTCCAAAGCTATCGGTGATTTGAGCGACCTATAAGGAAAAATGGGAGGCAAAACACGCACACAAAACAAATATACGACAAAACGACACAAAAGGAAAACACACAAAAGAAAATATTTTTGATTTTTGTGAAAAGTTTTCAAATTTTTATGGTTTTTTAAAGATTTTTCGAAAAACTACGAAAATAAAACTAGACTATACTAGAATATCGCTCCCCCACACTTAAACCGAGCAATGTCCTCATGCTCGATCGTAGTGTGCGGAGACACAAAAGAAAAGAAAAGAAAATACGAAATAAAGCTAAAAATCAAAGATAAAAGTGAAGAAAGGGTAGAATGTGTCCGGCCGGGGTGTAGTCAAGTCACCATGGGCCGAGACGAGAAAAGACATGGATGGGGGAAGAAAATAAAAAGAAAGAAATAAAAGGAAATGGGAGGGGAGGACTAGGTGTAATCAAGTCACCTAGTCCGGATTCCGCCCGAATCCGACTAAATCCTACAAAAAGGGTGAAAAATCTTGTAAACTTGGATTTTGAAAATGACTCTCGATGTAGTCACGTCATCGAGAGTCTGGGGCAACAACTACCAAGGCCTCGAAGGCCACCATGACACCATGACACAAAAGTGTATAAGGGTGAAGGGGACAAACAAGGAAAAAACAAGCGATAAAAGACGGAAAAGAAAGGATAGTTGCCGTACCCATCGGTTAGCAACTCACTCGCTCCATCGTTTCAATGATCAATATAGGCACTTTGCTTGTCTTCTTCATTGTCAACCCGCTTCAAATTTAATAAAACCGCATGGTTGAGGTAGTAATGGTGTGAGGGGGGTAGGATTTGATGTGAAACTCGGTGTAAAGTGAAGAGAAAATGAGGTGAGGGTATGTAAATGAGGTATATGGGTTATATGATATGGGCAAGGATAGGTAGGGAGGTTGGGAGGGGGTATGTAGTGGTTGGGTGGGCTCTCATGACCAAGAAGAGGCAAAAGGAGGAGTAGGGGGCCATCCCGGTCGGGATGACACACCCGTCCCGGTCGGGATGGCTCCACAGGAAACTCCATTTCTTGTACCCTCATCCCGATCGGGATGGCTCCCTCCCGGTCGGGACGACACATCCTTCCCGGTCGGGAAGGCTCCTTCTCTGCCGGGAAGAGTCTTCATGACCTCCCCGACCCCAAAAGCTTATCCAAAGCTTCAAAAACCGACTCCCTAACTCAGAATCCAAACTCTAACCACAACCGTTCCTCTCTAGGATTCATCTTCACTTCACACCTAACTAACAAGCCCAAAGCATTCATCAAAATCCCTCCCTCACATCGCTCATCAAAATACCAAATTAATTACTCCCTCCGTTCAATTCCAACCTTCCCCTTCCTTGTCTTGACACTATTTGCAATCACGGATAACTTTCGATATTCACGACAATCTATTAGAGAAAATATATGCATGTGGGATCTTGTTTGATTCGTCTTTAAAAGTAGATTATTAATATCCAATTTCCATAATTTTTACCAATATGTTACGAAAGATATTAACGATGCAAAATGCGTGTTGGCAATCGTGAAAAAGCAAAAGGGAAGCTTGGACTTGAACGGAGGGAGCACCAGAGTTTCACAAAACAAACAAAATCAAGAGATAAATCACACAAATACAAACACAAGTACTCTAAAGAAGAGGAAAGAGGAATATACAACATGACGGTTCTTTAGGGACTTCGTCAAACCGAGGATGGTGGACTCTCATTCTTCAACCATAACCCTCAAGGGCTTGGAGGAGCAAGTCAAACGCACGACCGACATCGTAAAGACGGCCCAAGGAGTGCTCGAGCCAAGCTATCCTCCAAAGCCTCCAAGGTGGAGGCAAGAAGTATTCCTCAAAAGACCCAACGTCATCTTTCGTGTTGTCTCCGGGGTCTATCTATCCTACGAGCTTCACCGACCTCTTCCTCCCTAGGCACCGTCTCCAATCACTAGCAAGCTTCAAGTCTTCATCATGAGGCACAAAAAACGGCTTTGGCCTCATTTCCATGTTGCACATCCCCACACCTTCCTCAAGTTGTGGTTCCCCATCTTCATCACTTGTCCCCACATCATCTTGGAGGAGAGAATTGAAACTTCTACCGGCGGTTTCAATCTCTTCCAAGCCATTGCTTGGTTTACATACAAGGGGTTCTTGATATTTTTCCACATTCTCGGACAAGGGCAACTTGAGCTCATTAATTTCACCCAACAACTTCACAAACTCCACCAACTCATCCAACTCACTAACCTCCTCCAATTCTTCACCAACAATGCCTTCACCACGAGTCATATCCTCATCCGTCTCTTCTTGGGTGGACGATTGAGGTTCTTCAAAGCAAGTTTCACTTCCAAAAGGGACTTCATTAGCGGCTTCATGATTAGGTTGCTCCTCTTGCTCAAGCGAGCATCCATTGTCAAGTTGTGACGTTCGGGCTAAAAACATTGCGGTTTTAACCGCTAACGCATTCATTCGAGCGTCCGTCGCCTCGGTTTCCCTTTGATATTGGGCCATGAGTTCCTCTTGGTTCTTTTGCAATTGAATGGTCATTTCTTGATTGCTCCTTTGCAATTGAAGAATCGATTGATACAACTCCAAGTTTGGCGATTGGTGGTCATTGGGGTCTTGTAATGCTCCTTGAAAATCTTGACGATATCCAAGGAGTGGGGCATCATATTGTTGGTAGCGAGGTTGAGGTGATTGGTAGTATTGTGGGTTATGGGGTTCATATTGTGGTTGAGGTGAAGGGTAATGCGGTGGGTTTTGGGGAAATTGGCTTCCATATGGTGAATCATGATGAAACATGGTGGGTTCACATTGATAGCTTGAGTAATAGCCACCATGATCATATGAATGATAAGCGTTTACTTGTTGGTAGCCGTTTCCATATCCTTGAAGCTCATACCCACTGGTGTCTTGATTATCCCAAGAAGCATGATAGTAATTAGGAGTCATCATGTCATAGCTTTGATCCATAGAGGGAGAGGAGTAGCTCATGTTGGCTTCTATGGGTGGGGAGTTTAGATCAAACCTCATGCTAAACTTGAAAATCGCGGCTCGTACCCGGTTGAGGACCTCTCAATCTAGCAACCGTTCGTTAAAGCGACTCTAAGTTGTAAAGAAGAAGATGGTCACCACCTCTAGGCACAAACTGTAGACTAAGAGCAAACGTGAGAGGTCTAGTGCTTTTTGGGCACTAGAAAAGAGAGAAATAAACTTCACACACAAGAAGCAAAGGAACAAAAAAAAAAGAAAAACACAAAAACAAAAGACAAAGTCAAGTAACTAGGAAAACAAAGTCTAAACTAGCACCGTCCCCGGCAACGGCGCCAAATTGATGGCAGGGATTTGCCGTGGATCCCCACCGATCAATAATAACCAACTACACCTAACACGTAGATAGGGCAAGTCGGGTCGAATCCACGGGACGGTAAGAGGCGTCTAGACTAAGGTCACCCAAATAAGAGACTAGGTCAACGAACTAAGCTAAACTAGAATGATAAGGAGAGGAGAAGGCTAAGACTATGACTAAGGTGACGAAGAAAACAAATAAGAAAAGGGTAGGGTTAGGTCGGGGTCATAAGTGTAGTAGGATGGTTGGGAAATCGAGGGTGTAGGTTTCACCTAGTTACTAAGGTCGGTCCGCGCTCTCGCGTCAAGGCCAATGTCCGCACTCTCGTGTCAAATACAAAACCCGAAAACTTATGCAAGTTGTCACCCAATACACAAGGATTCAACCACAAATCAATCACACAATGAGAAGAGGAAGACAGGCAAGAGGAGTATTTGCAACTACTACTCTAACAAGCAATTTAACAAACACATGATGCTCTTAATATGTGACTAGTAACAAAGAATCCACCTTTACCCACAATCAAACCCTAATCATCGATAATCAACACTTAATCCCCCTACTAACCCCACAACAAGTCTACTCACACATAATAAACTAATCCTAACCATAACAAAAGAAATCAACACAAACATCAAAACATTCATTATGAAATAACAAGAACAATGAACAATAAGTAAAGATTAAAACTTGAAAGATTAAACAAAAATTAAGATTAAAAGGAATAAGGAGATTATACCTACTAACAAGAGGAAGAAATATTGGAACTTGTATTAATAAGAAAAACCCAAAACAATCTCCCAAGGTTGTCAATCTTGGTTGAATCTTGAAGAATTCCCTTAATACAAGGATTAAACTAAGATTAACGATAAACTAAAGACTAATCTACACTAATCTATGCTAATCTATGCTAAAGTAGTCTAGGGTTTTTTGGGTAATGAAGAACATAACATAAGAATACAAGAGGAAGGGTATATATAGGGTTATAATGAGTAAGGAGAAGAAAAAAGTTGACGCGGGCCTGAACTCCGCTCATCCCGGCCGGGATGAAGTGGTCCCGGTCGGGATGAGGTCGGTCCCGGTCGGGATGGACCCAAAACAGCAGCTATCGCATTTGTGCACCTCATCCCGGACGGGATGAGGTCCTTCCCGTCGGGGATGAGTCTTGTAGGCCTCCAATATGATCTTTAAGGTCCCTCCTTGCCTCTCATGGGTTTCTCATCGATTCTCGGGACTCGGGATCGAGCCTAAGGGGCTCGGGAATGGGTCCCAAGGTCTCAGGATCGAATCCAAGGCATCGAGTGATCGTTCCTTCTCTTCGTTGGCTCCAAAAGTGTATGAAACGAGTCAGAATCGTTCCAATTCTTCATGAATGGTCTCGGGAACCTAAAACGAACTAAAGGAAGCATAAGTAACCCATAAACCGCTCCCAAGGAGCGACTCCACAAGGAAAACGGGACCAAAACACAACAAATTAGGCACTACAAACTACACTTATCACCAATAATGGTTTCGGACATCCGGAAACCTTTGATTCTGAGTAAGGGGTGAGGGTACGTATTGGGAAGCCAACATCCGACAGATGTCAACACCTAATCCCGCCTGCACTATAGCGGCCTCTACTAACCAATCCGTGGGCTGATATCCTGGTTCTTTTTTTGTGGTGGAAGTACTATAACATCCGTTGTTTTAACCCTATACCTTTTGCTACGTCGGTTGTTTAAGGACAACTAAGCTTTGTCGTCAAAGTAGTTGTGATTACATTCTTTGCATGTGATTTCACGTGACAAGCAGGCCATGAAAAGATGCACGTAGGAGAGTAGAGAGTACTATTATTATACGTATTAGCAAATCAGTTTTAAAGCGATAATACGGATATTAGTCATTCTTGTGGTATACCTTACCTGGTATTTTGCTTAAGATGCGTCGGTTCGGTATTAATAGGGATGCGTCGAACCTAATAAGGCGATCACCGGGACTAATACGGAACCCGACCATCACTTTGTTCAGTTTTAGTTGTTTTACGTTTTGAATTCCGTGTTAGGTGATTTAGCATGCGATTATAAGGTCATAAAAGCAATAAATCATACGAAAAACTGTAAATGCGAAATGTAAGTAAATCACATAGTGAGGACTTGCACCCTCGGAGTATACGCTAAACGGGACTCGATGCATAAATAGTTTGAGAACGGATCTCGGAAATACTCGGGTCTATTTAGTGTGTTTTAGTGTTTGTGATTGAGGTTGGGACGTTACGTATATTAGTAGATGTTTGTGGGCCTAGTGCCCACATCTAGTGTTGTCGTAGTGCATAATAATAGAAAGTACGAGTATGGAAAGTTTTGTTTAAATGGCAACCTAGTGACGATACGACTTCGACAGGCGGATCCTCCTAGCTTGACCAGTTATTCTGGCAGAGTTCCATTACCGTTTGACCTTTCCGCGACTAATCCGGTAGAGCTTTGTTATTATTTGCTAGTTCTGCGGATAATTCGACAGAACCGGTGTACTAGTTTTGGAGCTAGTCGATCACAGGCAATTCGGTATCGAGTGGAGTGCTCGAAGGTGAGGAGTAGTGTCGATTTCTCTTTTATTATTATCGGAACTACGATCGAGTGGATCGTTTGCCTCAGGTGTCGGAGTGCGAGCCCTTAGCGAGAGTTTTAGAGGGGGAAGAGAGGATGTTGAATTTTGTCGAAATAAGGGCGTGAAGGGGGGTAATTATAAGTGTTTTCGGCCCTCGCCGCCCATATAGGCGCCCGAGCTGGTGCGGACTAAGACTCAGGCGCCTGGGTCCGGGCATGGGGAGACCCAGGCGCGTCAGGTGGTACGGTTGGAGTTTTGAGGATACGATTTTGATACTTTCCAAAACCGAGAGGGAGGAGTGTGATATGTTACTTGGGGGTTAAGCTTACCGTGGCTTGACCTAGCGCCGTGGGTTTAGTGGGTCTCAGGTGTTCATCCCGAGGTTCGCTTGGCGCGGTGTTGACTCGGTTCGAGTTTCGGGGCCGACTCGGGGTCCCGGTGTCAGAATTGACTCTAATTAGGTTCTATGCGATCGTAACGATACGACTAAGGCTGCCATCATGTTAGTTTCATTTGCCCGAATAATTTATTTGATCTGTTCTATATAAAAACTATCTAGAACACCGCGAACCCGCGTCGCGTTGCAATCCTATCGTCATCGGGTGTTTGTTGGGCACTTCTGCAGCCACCAGGTCCAAATCTGGGTGTCTACAGAAGCCCCCACTTTGACTGAGGCTTGGACAAGGCGAAAGTCAAAGTATAGTCGCCCAGGTCAATCGAAGGTTACGACCTGGTGGCTGTCCGGTCGGGTCATTTTAAGTCCGTTAGACTGTGCATTGGGGCTCGCCAGCCAAGGTTTAAGAGTCATACCTTATGTCTTCGCTTGGGGTTGCTTACTTGGGCCCGGGCCGTTACTTGTTGTCTCGTTCTTGATTCTTTGTGCGCGCGCGCTTTGTCTTCTTCGATTTATTTAAGGTTTTGTTTAATTTTAAGCGCTTTTATGTGTTAGGTGTAAATGTTTTTGCTTTTATTTGGGATGCCTATGAACCCTTGATGACACAGAACATTCGAGGGCGTTAGTCTCCACTCGAGAGGTCGTCTTCGGGATGCTTACGACCCCTAGGACAAGGTAAAATGATATAAACTACGTGAGGGCGTCGGTCTCCACTCGGATAGTTGTCTTTCGGAATGGCTCTGACCCCTAGGACAAAATAAAGTGATATAAAACTATTCGAGGGCGTTAGTCTCCAGTCGAGTAGCTGTCTTTCGGGATGCCTCTGACCCCTAGGACAAAATTGATGTTGTTGTGCCTCCGGGATCACTATGATCCCTTTGGCAAAAGTCCTTGAGGGCGTCAGTCTCCACTCGAGTAGATGTAGTTCGGGATGCCTCTGACCCCTAGGAAAAAATTGTTGTTGCTGTGCCTCCGGGATCACTAAGATCCCTTGGGCAAAACTCCTCGAGGGCGTCATTCTCCACTCGAGTAGCTGTCGTTCGGGATGCCTCTAACCCCTAGGAAAAAATTGTTGTTGCTGTGCCTCCGGGATCACTAAGATCCCTTGGGCAAAACTCCTCGAGGGCGTCAGTCTCCACTCGAGTAGCTGTCGTTCGGGATGCCTCTGACCCCTAGGACAAAATTGTTGTTGCTGTGCCTCCGGGATCACTAAGATCCCTTGGGCAAAACTCCTCGAGGGCGTCAGTCTCCACTCGAGTAGCTGTCGTTCGGGATGCCTCTGACCCCTAGGACAAAATTGTTGTTGCTGTGCCTCCGGGATCACTAAGATCCCTTGGGCAAAACTCCTCGAGGGCGTCAGTCTCCACTCGAGTAGCTGTCGTTCGGGATGCCTCTAACTCCTAGGACAAAATTGCTGTTGTTGTGCCTCCGGGATCACTAAGATCCCTTGAGCAAAACACCTCGACGGCGTCAGTCTCCACTCGAGTAGCTGTCGTTCGGGATGCCTCTGACCCCTAGGACAAAATTGTTGTTGCTGTGCCTCTGGGATCACTAAGATCCCTTGGTCAAAACTCCTCGAGGGCGTCAGTCTCCACTCGATTAGCTGTCGTTCGGGATCCCTCTGACCCCTAGGACAAAATTGTTGTTGCTGTGCGTCCGGGATCACTAAGATCCCTTGGGCAAAACTCCTTGAGGGCGTCAGTCTCCACTCGAGTAGCTGTCGTTCGGGATGCCTCTGACCCCTAGGACAAAATTGTTGTTGCTGTGCCTCCGGGGTCACTAAGATCCCTTGGGCAAAACTGCTGTTTGATTTAGTAAAATGTTGGTGTTGTGAGTTTGTCTTAGTTAATTTTGTTTTGCAGGCTTGTTTTATTTTGTTCGGGTTTGTCCTTGATTTTGTTTTGATCTCGGGTTTGTTGAGTCTGCTCAGAGTTTGCTTATGTTAATCTTGGTTGTTTTTGTTACGCGTCCGGATGCAGCGTTAAATGCTTGTTTTATTAGTCGAGATTGTATCATTGGCGTTAGTTGTCTTGTTATTGTTGTTTGGTTTGTCTTAGTAGGTGCATGTGTATTGTCTTTGAGTCGCGTTTGTTTTGCTTCGTTTTGGTTTGTTATGTATTTGAGTTGGTTTAGAATTTGCTTAGTTCAATTTGGTTCAAAATTGTTTCGCTATGCGTTCGAGTGCAGCGCTTAGGTTAAATGCGATTCTATTGTTTGTTTCATTATTGAGAATGTATTACCGACGTCGATTAGTATTTATTCCGTTTATTGTTACTTTGTTTGTTCTAAAGGTTGGTCGTATTGAACCTTGAGTTTGCTTGTTTTGTTTTGTTTTGTTTTAGTCTGCACCGAGCAATTTAGGCGCGCGTTTGTCTGCGGCCTAGTCTTGAGGCGCCTAGCCCCCAGCGTACCCAAACTTAGATGCGTCAGCTTATGCGGTCGGGGTTTTGCGGTCCGGGCCTGTTTAAGTAATCGAAGATTGGGGCGCTCGTCTTATTTCACTAAGAACTCGAGTGCGTCATTCTCTTCGCCTCAAGACCGATTTTTGACCTTTCTTGCCAAGTTTCAATTCGATTTCCACCATTTACGACAATGTCGACTCCGGGTTAGTGTTCCTTGCTTGTTTATTGTCGGTTTTGCTTGATTTGGTTGATTATGAGTTCGTTTTGTTGGAAACCCTAGAAAATCAATTTGGGTGTTTTCATTTTACTAAGTTTTGATGCTTGTGCTTAGTTTCAATGTTAATTTAAGATTGATTGGTGCTCGTTAAAGTAGTTATAAGCTTGATAAGGATGTTCGAGGTGTGACAATGGCTTGCTATGGAAAAGGGTTGGAATGCTAGGGTTTAAGGACCGTTTCCCAATTATTCCCGCGTTCATTTTGCGTGATTTTGCTCAAATAATGTTTATGAGAATGTGGGTAGCTCTTTTGTCGATTGTTAGGGGCTAGGGTGACCTTCAGGACCCTCCGTGAGGTTTTGTGTGTCTTAAGACGGACTAAAAGGCGTCATAAGTTTTGATGCTTGTGCTTAGTTTCAATGTTAATTTAAGATTGATTGGTGCTCGTTAAAGTAGTTATAAGCTTGATAAGGATGTCGAGGTGTAACAATGGCTTGCTATGGAAAAGGGTTGGAATGCTAGGGTTTAAGGACCGTTTCCCAACTATTCCCGCATTCATTTTGCGTGATTTTGCTCAAATAATGTTTATGAGAATGTGGGTAGCTCTTTTGTCGATTGTTAGGGGCTAGGGTGACCTTCAGGACCCTCCGTGAGGTTTTGTGTGTCTTAAGACGGACTAAAAGGCGTCGTAACAATGCCGGATTTTCCCGAAACCACTTCCATTGTGATCGGGATCGAAAATGCGTGCTAGCGGCCTTTTCGGAATTTTGATATCCAGATTCAAAATTTTGACCCTATTTTGACCTGTTTAAGCTGATTTAGCCTGACTAGAGCTATGCTTTATTGTGTTTTCTTTTTGTTTTGGGTTTCACAGCTAGAGGTGATACCGAGCGTCCCGAGGGAACTTCCTTGTTTGGTGCTAGTGGGGAGACTGTCGGGGCAAGTTCACAGACTCCTCGAGGGATTCACAGGAGGAGACGAAGTGTCTCATCTCAGCGACGTGACCCTGAGACTATTAATGAGGCCGAGTTCGATAGAGTGAAGAAGCGCAAGCTTCCGGAGACCGTGGCTAGGAGGGTTCACGTCCCGATTCCTGTACCGGAGGATGAGGAGGTTTTCTACGAAGATCCCGATTGGGCTCGGGACTGGGATGGTCATCAGCTGATGTTTCATCTTGACCTCCATATTTCTAACCGCATTGTGCGGGGCCTAGTGAGTGTCCTATTCGTGTTTAGTTATGCCTTAGATTTCATTTCTGCTTGGGTTAGATTAGGCTTGTTTTGTTTATATTTGCATTGTGTCGGTTTGCAGTCCCCAGGCCCGATGAGGACTTTCTCGGACTTTACTACGTGTCTCGATATCTATTTCCAGAAGCTGACCCCTACGATAAAGAAGATTATCTCGAGGACCGCTCTAGGTCCCGTGGTTGGTCAGTGGGTTAGGTTGGTGGGTTGCTAGAATAAATGCAACCTTATGGTGATCAGGGCGATGATAGATCGCTTTCATGATACTACCTCGACCTTCCACATGGCTTTTGGGGAAGTCGGGATGACCCTAGAGGACTTTGGGATGATTAGTGGTATGCCTTGGGGTCCGGATAGGATTAAGTAGGCCGCCGAGGGTCCTAGTCTAGATAGTGATAAGGTGCGGGGCCTCATCGGGGATTGTTTACCACGTGAGGCATACAGTATGCCTCATGCTATAGTGAGCTCATACATCACCGTTGTGTGCTAAATTTAGACCATTTTTCTTCTCATTTAGACCCTTTTTTCCCTCGTTTTGCGAGTCTTGAGTGCGATTATAGCCATATTTTGCGTATTTCTCGCATTAGCGTCCCTCTTGTGCGTTTTACGTGTTTTTGGTAGTTTTTCCATCAATTTTGATAGGATTTGGCATTGAAATCACGATTGAGCTTTCACGAGCACAAGAGAAGGGAATACCATCCAAAGAGCAAAGCACACAACTTAAAGTTTGAAGCCATCCAATCATACGACGAAGAATGAATCAAGAAAAGAGGCCAGAAAAATGACCGGGCGAAATTTCACCCGGTGAGACACCACCGGGCAAAATTTCATCCTACGGTAAAAATGCCTCATGAAGATTTTCCGAGACTCCCCACCGGGCGAAACTGACCGGGCGAGATTTCGCCCACCGGGTGAAATTTCGCCCGATGGAGAGAAGAGCCGGAAACCGCGAAAAAAGAAGAAAATCTCACCGGGCGAAAATTTCACCCGGTGGGATTTATCGTCAAGTCCGCAGGGCGAAGTTTCACCCTATGAAGATGCTAAGGGTGATTGTCTCACTAGTGGAGCAAAAAGTTGGATTTGGGCTTTAGGTTAAATACCCATTAAGGATTTACTATATATATATATATATATATGTTACTCTAGTTTGTTGCCTAAGCTACCATCCTCATATCCCATCATTAGTGTTGTTACACCATTCCACCATCTTATTACACTATCCATTAGTAGAGTAATAGTAGTAGTATTCTAGTAGTAATTCTCTACAATTCTAGTAGTTTACATAGTAATTAGTAGTAGATCTACATAGTTTTCATCCACAATTCTCTAGATTACAAGTTTGTAGAAGATTATTTCAAGTTTTATTTGAAGATTTGTTGGGTTTATTGAAGAATTAGTGACAAGTTCTTCACTTTATTCATCAAAGATTCAATCTTTATTCATGCAATCTTATTATTTCTTATAGATCTTCATAGTTGGTATATTTCTCTTCCACTCTCTAATCTCTAGTTTAGTTTTTATGTTAGTTTTCTCATCATTGTCTTGTTTAGATCATATTAGTGTTGTTAGTTTTGTCTAGATTTTATTTATGATGTTTTAGATTATTCTCTAGTTTATTTTGTTAGATAGTGTTTCCTCCATAGTTTAGTGGGTAATTGTTAGATCATAGTTTTCTCATAGTTTAGTTGTTAGTTTCCTTATATCTAGTTAATATGGATGTTATAGTGGTTTTCTCTTTAGTTAATGTTTTATTGTTTTCCATTATGATTAGTGAGTATATTTCTTGTTGGGGGGTTTAGGGATGAGGACTTGGATTATTTGAATATAGGGATGTTGGTGGGTTGCTTGCTTGTTGGTTTAACTTATTTATGGTTGTTATGTCATTGTTGTTTTAGTCCGGCCAAATAGACGGACCTTGACTAATTTCTATCAATATGGGAAACTCGGGGTAGAAATTACCATAGCTAGAGACTTACCCTTATTCGCCGCGAAAGCGGGTTTTTAGGTGAGTTAGGTGAAGAAACCGAAAGGTGGCGTTCTCCTTTATCAATGTTGCAACAAAAACTCGATTCCGACCTTCTTAGACTCCAAGTACCAAATCCCGACTTCCCCCTTACACCTTTTCCTAGATTGATTATCACCCCTAGCTATTTCTCTAGTCATTTCTCTAGACTCGACCCTTAGAAAAACCCCATCTAGACATCAACCACACCGCTTTAAACTTAACGTCACACTCCGTTCCCTGTGGACCGACCTCGACTTACCACGATTACTCTAGTAGTTTTTGTGTTATTCCGAGTCTATAAATATCGTTTGATCCCCCGTCCTTCGTTAACGACCGATCCGATTGGGAGGCGATCAAAATGGCGTCGTTGCCGGGGAACGACTAGTAGTTGATTGTGTTTTTAGTTGTTGTGTTTGATTCTTTTCTCTTCTCTCTTTTCCCTAGTACCACGAGGTGCTAGGAGTCTCACCGTTTAATGATGGGAATACCCACATACACCTCCTAACCTTAACTTTAATTCATAACCTAGTTTCTTCCTCTCTTTCTCTCATAGCTTCATTGATAGGAATACCACCATCTTCATTGCTTTCTTTACTAACCGTTAGTCTACTAAGATGATCCGGTACCAAGTTCTCCGATCCGGTTTTGTCTTTAATCTCAATATCAAATTCTTGTAAAAGGAGGACCCACCGAAAGAGTCGGGACTTCGTCTCCTTTTTGGACATGATGTAACGAATGGCCGCATGATCGGTGTGAATAATGACTTTGGAACCGGTAACATATTTTCGAAATTTCTCCATGGCATAGACAACGGAAAGCACCTCTTTTTCGGTTGTGGTGTACCTCGATTGGGCTTCATCTAAGCTCTTGCTTGCATAATAAATCACATGTAGCTTCTTGTCAACCCGTTGTCCTAGAACGGCACCAACGGCAAAATCGAATGCATCGCACATGATCTCAAATGGAAGACTCCAATCGGAAGCTTTGATAATTGATGTGGTAGTGAGAGCGGTCCTTACCCTACAAAAGGCCTCAAGACACGAGTCATCAAAAACAAAAGGTGCATCTTTCATAAGCAAAGAAGTCAAAGGCTTACCAATTTTAGAAAAGTCTTTAATAAATCGTCTATAAAAACCGGCGTGACCTAGAAAACTCCTCACCCCTTTGACATTTGTAGGTGGTGGCAAGTTCTCAATCACGGAGACTGTTGGATTTTACCGGTTCACCTTGAGGAGGTAGTTGTCCCCTTTGCCTTGAAGAACTACCGGAAGCAACTTGAGCTAGTTGAGTTTCGAGCATCTTGAGATGAGTTCTTGTTTCCTTGTTTTCCATTAGAAGTTGGGCAATAAGTTCTTGTTGGGATCTTTGTATCTCCATTTGGCTTCTTTGCAACTCCATCATTTGCTTTTGGGTATCAAAATCTCGAGGTGGAGATTTTTGATTGTGTGGAGTATCGGTGATGGCTAGAGGAATGTCATAATCATGAATAGAAAACCGGCTCCTTGGCTTACTTTCTTGTCGGGCACCTTGAGCCCCTTGTTGTTGTTGATGGTTCCCTTAGAACCCATTAGAGTTTGCTTGATTAAGGCCTTGATTGTTGCCATGGTTGTAGTTTTGGTGTCCTTGATTGTGTTGGTTTCCTTGAAAACCACCTTGATTGAAGTTTCCTTGTTGGAACCCTTGATTGTTGTTGAAGGTACCTTGGTTATGTTGCTTGAAGTTGTTGAATGGCCTTGGGTTACCCACATAACCTTGGTAACCTTGATTGTTGTCCCTTAAGGGAGGTGGCACATATGGACGGTGTTGTAGAGATTGTTGATTGGAAGCTTGATGGGAAGCTTGGAACGTGCGTGTTAGGATAGGGGGCACCTTGCTTGAACGCTTGAAAGGTGTTCACTTGCTCAATACTACCTCGGCATTGTTGAGGTTCATGCCCAAATATCCCGCAAATCTCGCACATCCCGTAATAAGTTGTAGGAGATACAACTTCCAAAGCATTAAATTCATGATTCGAGTGTTGGTTGGAGGAACTGGTGCTTTGAGCTTGATTAAGGTGGCTTTGGAGCTTCTTGTCAATAGTCTCCATATGAGTTTTTAATTGAGCTCCAAGATCAATGCTTAGTTGTGTAATGGCATCGACCTCGTGTCTACCTCCTCGATTCGCCTTTCTAGGCCTTGAGTATTGGGAGTTATGCACCGCCATCTTCTTGATTCTTGCCCAAGTTTGATCGTCATCGACCTCGGTAAACCTACCATTGGAGCCCATATTGAGTATACCTCTTGACTCCTCATATAGACCGTTCCAAGACTGTTGGACTAAGAACCATTGTGAAAGTCCATGGTGGGGGCATGATCCAACCAAAGATTTAAACCGTTCTCAAGCTTCATAAAGGCTCTCTTCATCCCGTTGTTGGAAACCGGTGATGGAGGCCCTAAGAAAATTTGTCTTCTCCAGAGGGTAAAATTTTTGGTAGAACGCCAATTCAAGTTTCTTCCAAGTATCGATACCCATGGTTGCCCTATCGAGACTCTTGATCCATTGCTTTGCTTTTCCAATGAGAGAGAACGGGAAAAGTACCCAACGGATTTGATCTTGAGTAACCCCGGTTTGAGAGATAGCATCGCAATAATCGGAGAAAGTCTCCATGTGTTGGTGCGGGTCTTCGGTGGGAAAACCACTAAATTGATTTCTCTCCACAAGTTGGATGAATTGTGTCTTTGCCACGAAATTCCCGGTATATGTATCCGGTAGAGCACTCGGTCCCGGCAAGACATCCTCCGTAAAAGTGGAGTGAGATAAAAACTTCGGCATGATTGGATATGCGGGAGAAGATGGTGTAGACGGTGTTGATGTAGAACTAGAAGGGGAACTAGGACTAGAAGAATGGATAGATGAACCAAAGGGATTTATGAAGATCCCTTCGGCCGTCTCTCGAGGTGACTCGTTAAAGTCGGATCCTTGAGCTTGCTTTTCAATGGTATTGCTAGTACCCGGTTGAGAGTGTCTAACCCGATCAATCGTCCGTTGGCGAAAGGCTCTAAAGAGTCTCTCCGGCTCTGGATTGAAGAGAAAGAAATCGTCTCTCCTCCTAGGCATACACTACACACTTGAGCAAACGTAAGACCACCTAGTGCTTTTTGGGCACTAGGCAAAGACAATAAACGAACACAAAGAAAAACAAAGAGAAAAGAAAGCTAAGAAAACAAGAGAAACCTACAAAATATGCACAAGAGATGATAGAAGAGCACAAAGAAGGGTAACTAAGTCAAGCTAGAAGTAAACTAAGTCTAAACAATGCACCGTCCCCGGCAACGGCGCCAAATTGATGGTAGGATTTTGTCGTGGGTCCCAACCAACAATAAATAACCAACTAATCCTAGTGGGTAGCTAAGGTAAGTCGGGTCGTGTCCACGGAGATGGTATGGTAGAGTTTAGACTAAGTCAACCTAAAAACGAGACTAGGCTACCAAAACAACACAAAGATGGTGATAATTGACAAACTATGATGGGAGAAGAAGTATGAACTAAGCTAACAATGAACTAGCTAAAACAAGACTAAATGAAATAACTAGAGACTAACTAAGCAATGAACAAGGGAAATTACAACTAATAACAAGGATGAATCAATAAGGAAGGGAGTAGGGTTAGGTCGGGTTCTTAAGTGTAGAAGGGTAATTGGGTGATCAAGGGTGTAGGTGTCTCCTAGTTGCTAGAGTCGGTTTGCGCTCTCGCGTCTAAACCAAGGTCAAGGTAGGTTCGCGCTCTCGCGTCTAAACCCAAGTCCGCACTCTCGTGTCTACGACTATTCCCAACACAATCACACACTAGACAAACAAGGAGAAGAGGAATACAAGTATGAGAAGCATTGGCCACTACTACCCACACAAGCAATTCAACAAACACATAGTGCCCAATATGTGACTAACAACAAAAGATTCACCTTTACCCCTAATCAAACCCTAATCACCCATAATCTACCCTTAATCCCCCTACTAACCCCACAAGAAAACTACTCACTCATTGTCAAGATAAAACTAACATGAACAAGAGAAATCAAACTAAACATCCATAATAAACAAACAATAACAATAAACAATATGTAAAAATTCAAACTTGATAAATAAACAAAGAACAAAAGTAAAAGGGAGAAGAGGATTATATCAAACTAACAAGGATGAAAAAGATGAGGACTTGAATTAATAAGAAACCCAAATAAAACTCCAAGGTTGTCAAGCTTGGAAAAATCTTCAAGAATCTCCTTAATACAAGACTAATTACAATGATTAACTAAAAATTAAAGAAAGATTAAACTAATGGGAGGAACACTAATCTAGGGTTTTGAAAGCTTAAGAGAGGCCTAAGAGAGTCTAGGGTAATGTAAGATAGTTAAACAATACAAGAAGGAAGTATTTGTAAGGTTACAAGAGTGGAGGAGAAGAAGAGAAGTCACGCAGGCTGTATCTGATCCTTCCCGGTCGGGAAGGAATGGTCCCGGCCGGGATGGGTCATCCTTCCCGGTCAGGAAGGACCTTCCCGGTCTGGAAGAGCTCTTCACAACATCTCTCTCTTTTGTGCACCTCATCCCCGACGGGATGAGGTCCTTCCCGTCGGGGATGGGTCTTGTAGGCCTCCAATATGATCTTTAAGGTCCCTCCTTGCCTCTCATGGGTTTCTCATCGATTCTCGGGACTTGGGTTCGAGCCTAAGGGGCTCGGGAATGGGTCCCACGGTCTCGGGATCGAACCCAAGGCATCGAGTGATCGTTCCTTCATTTCGTTGGCTCCAAAGAATGTATGTATCGAGTCGGATTCGTTCCAATTCTTCACAAATAGTCTCGGGAACCTAAAACGGACTAGAAGAAGCATAAGTAACCCAAAAATCGCTCCCAAGGAGCGATTCCACAAGGAAAACGGGACCAAAACACAGCAAATTAGGCACTACAAACTACACTTATCAGAGACTTTCGCCTTATCGACTTCAACTCCTCTATTAGAAAAAATATGACCTAGGACAACACCTTGTTCAACCATAAAATGACACTTTTCCCAATTTAAAAAAAGTCTATACCCTTCACATCGAGCTAACACTTGATCAAGATTATCAAGACAAGAATCAAAAGATGTACCATGGACACTAAAATCATCCATAAAAACTTCCATGGATTTTTCAATAAAATCGGAGAAAATAGCCATCATACATCTTTGAAACGTTCCCGGCGCATTACACAATCCAAATGGCATCCTTCTATAAGCATAGGTGCCATAGGGACATGTGAAAGTGGTTTTCTCTTGGTCATCGGGGTGAATGGGAATTTGAAGAAATCCGGAATGACCATCAAGGAAACAAAAATAAGAATGATGCGCCAATATTTCAAGCATTTGATCAATAAAGGAAAGGGGGAAATGGTCTTTTATGGTGGCCGTGTTCAATTTGCGATAATCTCTACACATGCGCCAACCGGTAATAGTCCTAGTGGAAATTGACTCACCCTTTTCTCCTTTAACAATCGTCATTCCTCCTTTTTTCGGCACAACTTGTACGGGGCTAACCCATTTACTTATGGTTATTGGGTATATACTGTTAGCCTCATACAACCTGAGGACTTCCTTCATGACAACCTCTTTCATGGTGGGGTTCAACCTACGTTGACCCTCAACCGAAGGACGGTGGTCATCATCAAGGATGATCATATGCATGCAAACATTTGGGCTTATGCCTTGGAGGTCGGCAATGCTATACCCGATGGCCTTTTTGTGCTTTCTCAAAACAATTAAAAGTTTTTCCAATTGAGGTCCATCAAGGGTAGCATTGACGATAACGGGATAATTAGTTCCTTCAAGAAAAACATATTTGAGGGAAGAGGGGAGTGGTTTAAGTTCAAGATTAGGAGGAGAAGATACCATACTCTTACCCACCGGTAGTGGTTCTACCTTTTCATCATGCAAACATTCTTCTTCAAGAGGTGGAGAGTCAATTGGTTCATCTTCTTTCTTATCATCATCTATCAAGTTATACTCAACCAAACTATCAATAACTTCAATGGAATGCATTTGTTCAATCATTGGTTGTTTAAGAGCTTGAGAAAGGGAAAACTCTACCGACTCGTTCCCTATGTTAAATGACAACTTTCCATTCTTAACATCAACTATAGCACCACCGGTAGCCATAAAAGGTCGACCTAAGATAATGGGGGTAATAGTGTCTTCGGGCATATCCATGACAACAAAGTCGGAGGGGATGAAGAACTTACCAACTTGAACGGGTACATCCTCAAGTATCCCAAGTGGGTACTTGACGGACCTATCCGCAAGTTGAATCGACATGGTAGTGGGTCTCATCTCCCTCACACTAAGTATCTTAGCAATAGAATAAGGTAACAAACTAACACTAGCCCCAAGGTCGCATAAAGCTTGATTAACAACAACATTTCCTACCCGACAAGGGATGGAAAAACTACCGGGATCCTCTAGTTTCTTTGGCATTTGATTCATAAGAATGGCACTACATTGTGCCGTGAGAGAAACACATTTTTTATCCTCTATTATTCTCTTTTTAGTCAAGACTTCTTTCAAAAATTTAGAATAAAGGGGCATTTGAGAAATTACCTCGGTGAAGGGTAAAGCTACCTCTACTTTCTTCAACATATCCACGAAACGGCTAAATTGGGCATTCTCCTTATGTGGCTTAGCTCGTTCGGGAAAAGGCAATGGAGGGACAAAAGCGGGAGGCGGTGGAACATTAGATTCTTCTTCTTCGGCTAATCTCTCCGCCTCTTTTTTTTGGCTTCTTCGGCTTCCATTTGCTCTTTCTTCTTTCTTTGTTCTCTTTGTTCATTCTCCGCATTTTGGAGGATATCAAACTCCGCTTGTATTCCCAGGTTTTGTTTGGGAGAAGTGGGAGATGATTCTTGTGGTGCACTTGGTTGATTCACTTTCGATAGGGTACTCTTGGTGTTCAAATTCAAGTTCTTATATGGGTCCTCAAGTTATTTGCCACCTCTCAAAACGACGACATTTGCTTGGTGTGAAGGGTCCCTTGGGTTTTGGGGTTGACCGGGCAAACCATGGGGTGGATGAATTCGGGCGGCTAAGGCTTTTGTTTCTTCTTGTGATTCCCAAAACTTTAGCCTTGCCTTGGTATCTTGATGTTCATTCCATAGTTGGCCAACGGTTCTTTGCAAATCATTAAAGGTATCCCATGGACTTCCTCCTTGATCATATTGAGAATTGCTTGATTGGCCATAAGATTGAGAGGGTTGATTAAATGGTTGGTTATTGTAACCTTGATTTCCATGAAAATTGCCTTGGAACCCTTGATTGTATCCATGATTGAAGTGATTACCATGTTGATTTTGGTAATTGTTGTAATTGTTAGGAACATGGAAGTTGCTACCTTGTTGATTGAAGTTGCTCCTTTGATGAGGAGGCATATATGAGGGCATCTTTGGGGGACCTTGATTAAAGGGCCTTTGTTGACTTTGATTAAATGGCCTCATTTGACTCCCTTGGGCACGTGGCATCGGGTTTTGAACATTTTGATTTCCATAAGAGAAATTAGGATGAAACCTTGTGCCGGCATTGTAAGTATTAGAAAAGGGATCTAATTGAGGTCTTTGCCCATATACTTGTATAGCTTGGACTTCATTTGGCTCTTCGATATAAGTTTCTTCGTTAGGAATGCAAGAGCTAGAATCATGGCCATAATTGCCACAATGATCACATTGAACTTCCCATGTTAATTGCTTTGGAGGTGATGGTTGCCTTGGTGGAACACTCCCTTGAATTTGGTACATACCTCTAGGAGTGGGTTTAGAATTCATGGCATCCATTCTCCTTTTCAAATCTTCAACTTCCGCTTGAAGTTTCGATTCATTAGAACTCGTAGATGAGTTCACTTCAACTCTCTTTCTAGAATCCCTCGATTGACCCATTCTAGAATCACTCCTTGCCATCTTCTCAATAAGATTCTTGGATGCCTCATCGGTGAGGGAATAAAAGTCTCCTCCGGCGGCCGAATTGAGGTTTTCCTTGGTTCTCGATGAAAAGGTGTTATAAAATGTTTAGGTGGTTAGCCAATCGGGTATTCCATGATGTTGACATTTGCGCAACAGATCACTAAATCTTTCCCAAGCCTCACTTAGGCTTTCAAATTCATCTTGCTTGAAGGTTTGTATCTCCATGAGATATTGGTTAATTAGCCTTTGACGGCGGAAAATATTTCTCCAAGAAGGCATTAGATAAATTGAGCCCATGTTGGGAATGTATTAGCGGGATGGCCTTGAAGCCATCTACGAGCTCCATCTCTCAAGGTCTTCGGAAATAATAAACGATGCAATTGGCATGAAGTTAATCCATTGAGACGGGCTCCTACTAATTTTTCTTTAAATGAAGCGATGTGCTCTTGAGCATCTTCTTGAGAAAAACCGTGAAAAGTATCTTGTTGGACCGCATTGGTCAAAGAGGCTTTCAATTCATAGTTCTCGGGAATCTCTCCGAAATCGACGAGAGAAGGTGTTTCTTCGTGTGTTAATTGGGAATGAGAGGCTAAGGTCGCCATTAGTTGGATTGGTGGTGATGGTGGATTTGAATTTGGTGAATTCGGAGAATTTGGAGGGGATGGATTTGGTGGTGGTGTTTTCGGTGATGGTGGTGAATTTTGTGAAGTGGAAGGTATGGAAGGATTATTTGAAGTGGGGTTGTGTGATGTAGAAGGTGTAGAAGGTGTATGTGGTGTATGTGGTAGGATGAGAATAATCGTCCGGATTGAGCTATTGCTTATCCGCCTTCTTAAAATGGATCAAACAATGGAACATTGTGTCAAAGACAAAATATTTAGTAATTATCTAGTACTTCGTACTAGTTTTTTATCGCTCGTTTTTTATACAGTTTCAATATAACTGTCACAATTTCTTTTAAATTTAATTGTAACATATAGTTGTGAATATCGTCACTATTAAAGGAGTATTGTTATAATATCCGGTTAAACCCAAGAATCCACTGAAGTCCTTAACTGACTTAGGAGGAACACCAATATGAAATGCTCACTAAAGATATAGTTCATCAATAATTGGAATGTTGAGGGGCATTGGTAAGGCCAAAAGACATCACTACAATATTTCGGTCGTGCTGTCGACGATTGAAACCGTGATTCAACATTATAAGATAAGTTTGGTTAGTGATCTGGAAGTGGTTCGCTTCTTCAAACTGATTTTTGAGAACTTTCACTTGCCAACTGCAGCCCAGTGTTCTTTTAGTTTTTTGTTCTTATTTTCTCCTCTACGCTCTATCTTAGTTATCATCATTTTTGCTCTTCGAATTCCTTATTGCAATCTTAATTGTTGACGCAAGAATGATTTATTAGGCTAGTGATAAATCTATTTCCGTCCATTTTAATTGATGCAAAATGTTATTATTGTTTGACCTCATATTTAGGCTTCATATAATAAAGTTCACGCCCAGCGACAAGAGGGCGTGAACTTTAAGCGACTCGATTAAAAAGAGTGAATCTGTTACCCACCATAAGTCATTATTTGACATGTTTAGTATTGTTAACCATCAAATATAATGAGTATTGTTAGTAATTCAGTATCATAACAATCCTTTTTTTTTTCCAGATTGGCAGTGCGATAGTGACTTTTCCTTTTCCGTCTGAGGCTTGTACACTACCTTGTGCAGTGGTCTCCAGGAAACATTGAAGGTAACACTTTTTAACTTTAAAATATTTTTTTGACCTTAGAAAACAAAATTTGCTACCTGTACTACTTAAAAAAATTACAATAAGATTTAAATTAAACATATTGATAACGTAAATAACATGAATAATAAACAATTGAAATCAATATATATTAATAAAGGCGGAACTTGCAAGTTGAAATATGAACTGATGTCTTTGACCCGTTTTATGATTTACCGTGAATTGAAGTAGAACAAATTTTTTTTACATGTGAAAATCATCGATATATTTCAATATAACTGTCACAATTTTGTTTTTAAATTTAATTGTGACACATAGTTGCGAATATAACTAAATTGTGACAGTTGTTTTTGATATTTTGAATAAGATTGTTTATTATTTTGTTATTGTAGGAGCCGGTTCACCTTGAATGTTGTCTTTTCCCTATGTTCCTCTTTTTGGCGTACTCACATCAGTTGCGTACGGAGGTAACTAAATCGGTAATGGGAGTGAGGGAGAAGTCGCCCCATTTGAGCATCTTCTGTGATAGATGCAATGAGTTCTGCAAAATTAATGATATCAGGCAGCGCCCCAAGGAAAGACATGCAAATGTTTGGTACACGAAAGAAGTTAAGAAGATAGTTGAGTCGTTTAGGAACAAGGTGAATGAGTCATTTTTAGAAACAAGGGTAAATGAGTCGTTTAGGAAATTATTAGTATTAGTTCTCTTTATTTTATCGTTTTCCTTATTTACGAATAAAATTATCTACTTATTTTATTTCCTAGTGTTATTTGGTCCTCTTTTGTGTTTTTTCTCCTTATTACTCGAATTGGTCTCATCAGTAGGAATAGATGAAGTTTTACCACTGAATTTGTGAAATTTTTCAGTCCAACTTTTTTTACGCTTGCTTCCTATTTTGTTCACTTTCCTCTTCTTTAGGTTTATTTGGTTAATATTGAAAGATTGTTCATAACTTTGCTGAATATATATATATAAAGGCGGAACTTGCAAGTTGACGTATGAACTGATGTCTTTGACCCGTTTTATGATTTACCGTGAATTGACGTAGAACTAATTTTTTTACCTGTGAAAATCATCGATATATTTCATTATAACTGTCACAATTTTGTTTTTAAATTTAATTGTGACATATAGTTGCGAATATAACTAAATTGTGACAGTTGTTTTTGATATTTTGAATAAAATTGTTTATTATTTTGTTATTGTCGGAGCCGGTTCACCTTGAATGTTGTCTTTTCCCTCAGTTCCTTTTTTTGGCGTACTCACATCAGTTGCGTACGGAGGTAACTAAATCGGTAATTGGAGTGAGGGAGGAGTCGCCCCATTTGAGCATCTTCTGTGATAGATGCAATAAGTTCTGCAAAATTTGTGATATCAGGCGGCGCCCCAAGGGAAGACATGCAAATGTTTGGTACACGAGAGAAGTTAAGAAGATAGTTGAGTCGTTTAGGAACAAGGATGAATAAGTCATTTTTAGAAACATGGGTAAATGAGTCGTTTAGGAACAAGGGTAAATGAGTCGTTTTTAGAAACAAGGGTAAATTAGTCGTTTAGGAAATTATTAGTATTAGTTCTCATTGTTTTATCGTTTTCCTTATTTACGAATACAATTATCTAATTATTTTATTTTCTAGTGTTATTTGGTCCTCTTTTGTTTTTTTTATCTCCTTATTACTCGAATTGGTCTCATCAGTAGGAATAGATGAAGTTTTACCACTGAATTTGTGAAATTTTTCAGTCCAACTTTTTTTTACGCTTGCTTCCTATTTTGTTCACTTTCTTCTTCTTTAGGTTTATTTGGTTAATATTGAAAGATTGTCCACAACTTTGCTTAATATCAGCATTTAGGTCAGTAACTACCGAAGTGTTGTCACACACTTCAAAGCTCATGTTTGAAAAAAGCTTCTCAACCTCAATCCCGACTTTATCCACTAAATCAAATTTCATGCCGATGTTAGAAAGAACATTTGATGAAGACACGATCTCCCAAACAGCTCGTTTTGTAGTGTATAATACACGTTTTTTTAGACATTTTGGGGTCTGAAATAAAAATGGCTAAAAATGGTAGGGAGATTGCATCGGGTAGGTAGAAATGTCTCCACAAAATATGCGGAGCAACACGTTTGGGTGTTCCGGTGTGTGCCAAACCATCTCAACTTGAAAACTCGTTTATCGTGTAAAAGCAATTTGTACTCGTCACTTGGCCGTGAAATCAGGCAGAAAACCTCCTGAAGAAATCCTAGTCACGTGGTATCAAAATCAGGTTGATTCGTAACGGAACCTGATATGACCTCCCAAACAGCTCGTTTTGTAGTGTATAATATACGTTTTTCAGACATTTTAGGGACTGAAATAAAAATGGCTAAAAACAGTAGGGGATTGCATTAGGTCGGTAGAAATGTCTCCACAAAATATGAGTAACGGAGAACTCTTGGAGGTTCCGGTGTGTGTCAAACCATCTGTACTTGAAAACTCGTTCATCGTGTAAAAACAATTTATACTTGTTGTTTGGCCGGAAATCAGGCAAAGAGCATTCTGAATAAATACTAGTCACGTGGTATAAAAAACAGGTTGATTCGAAACCGAACCAGACATGACTTCCAAAACAACTCGTTTTGAAGTGTATAATACTCCCTCCAATTTTAATTTTTCGCCCCATTTCATATATATATATATATATATACAGAGAGAGAGAGAGAGAGAGAGAGAGAGAGAGAGAGAGAGAGAGAGAGAGAGAGAGATGAGAGAGAGAGAGAGAGAGAGAGAGAGATAGAGAGAGAGTTAAGATCGGGTGAGATCCTATGCTATGATGAGAACCGTGAGAACCTATCTCAACCCTTAGATCTTAACACATCTTAACAGAAAGATTAATTTCGTACATGATGATCCGACTAAATTCATTCTACTGAAAAAAGCCTGATACCTCCCCCTTCTCTCACTACTTCCTATAAACTTCATTCAGAAAATAATGAAATTAAATGAACAATTCTCCAATTTCACTGTTCGATTCGTTGATTTATGGAGTATGCCACCTGCTGCTCACTTCTGACATTATTTACTCTCCCCTATGGTCTTACACACTTCACCCTTCACCTCATAGTATTTGTTTACTTTAATTATTAATTCTACTCTGTATTATTATTTATTGGATTGTGTTTTGTAATCTAAATTATACTCTAATAATGGACTCATTGTGACCCATTAATTAGTATCGATCTTATTTTATTAAGATTGTTAGCAATAGTAACGTTAGTGCATAGTTTATGTTCATCGAATTATTACCGACATTCATGAAATTTCCTTATAAACATCAAAATTAATGTTTATCAGTAATTATTAGAATAAAAGTCATTTAATTATTGTTTTTAGTTTGTGAGATTGGGGATTTGGCAAATTTAGTGTTTATTCATAAGGTATGCTAACATTTAAAAAGGATACACTAACATTTAAAAAGGTACACAAAAATTGAAAAATGTTACGCTAAAATTGAAAAAAATGTATGTTAAAATTGGAAGAGTGTACACCATAATTAAAAGAGGGTACGATAAAATTAAGAAACGGTATGCTGTAAGGTACACTAAAATTGAAAAAGGATATGATAAAATTGAAAAAGGTACGCCATAATTAAAAGAGGGTACGATAAGGGTACGCTAAAATTGAAAAATGATATGCTAAAATTGAAAAAAAAAGGTATGTTAAATTTAAAAAGGGTACACGTAACCAAAATTAAAAAAGAGTACGATAAAATTAAGAAAATGTATGATAACATTTAAAAAGGGTACGCTAAAATTGAAAAAGAGTATGCTAAAATTAAGAGAGGGTACGCTAAAATTGAAAAGGGGTAAACCATAATTAAAAGAGGGTACGATAATGGTACGCTAAAATTGAAAAAGAGTACGCTAAAATTTAAAAATAGTACACCAAAATTTAAAAAATGGTACACCAAAATTAAAAAAGAAAATTAAATTGAGTAGGGTTTGAAGAAGAAGTGTTTGTATTTCATATAAAATCCATACAAAAGAAAATTAAAGGACAATATTTTAGAAAAACTCTTAAATCAATCAGGAAATTTGAAAAAAAAACGTTAACATATTGTTCTGAGATTATTGCAATTATATTTGCCGACTATAATACTATTCTATTGTAATGAATTAATGAATTTAATCGAATAAGTTAATCATAAAATGATGAATTTTAAAAAAAATTAAAACTTAAGTTACTGGGGTTCAATACCCAATTGTGATGAATTGATGGATTGAAGAAAAGCCGATTGAAAAATCGATGGATTGAAGAATCAGATTCAATGGTCGATTGAAGAATTTATGGATTAAAGGATTACGGATCAAAGAATTTTGTAGAAGGAGAAGGAGTTACGGGTTGAAGGATTAAGCAATTGTGATGAATTGATGGGATTGAATAATTTTAAAGGATCCAACGAATAAGATTGAACACTATGATCCAATGACTCATGTTATAGTTTTCATGGTTCTCATTGATGGAGTGGTTCTCACATGAACCTAAATATATATATATATATATAGAGAGAGGGGGGATCAGGGGAGTTAGCAACTCTCCAAGAGTTGCTTAGTGTTGATCCCCTCCATCCATTCATCCTAAGATGGATGGTGGATGGATGGGGTTCAATTATTAAAAAAAAAGACAATAAACTGACATAGCAGCAGTGGAGAGAGGGAAACATCCCCTCACCCAAATCAATCCTTACATTACTTCCCTCATACACTTCCCAATCCCCTCATTTTCAATTCATTTCTCAACTCAATTCATCTCTCTCTAACAAAACCCCAACAAATAATCACCATTAATAGCTCCGACCACACCATTAATAACTCCGACCATACTTCGTCAACTACTCCGACCATACTGCGTTTTTAACCCAACATACTCCGTCAGTAACTTCGATCATCATACGAAGGTATCTTCATCTTCATCTTCATCTTCATGCTTCTTTTTCTTCATCATCTTCATCTTCATCTTCACCTTCATCTTCATGCTTCTTTTTCTTCATCATCTTCATATTCATCTTCATCTTCATCTTCATCTTCATGCTTCTTTTTATTTTTCATATCCTTTTTTTTTATTTATAAAATTATTCATCTTTATTATCCACAAAAAAAAAGAACAACTTCATCGTTAAGATGAAATTTGAAGATGAAGTTGTTCTTTTTTTGTGGGATGAATGAATGTTGAAGATGAAGATGAACAAGTTATTTAGTGCGTAATGTTCTTACAATTGCAAGACCACACACTTTCAGTTGTATAGTCACACTCATTATGTTGTAGAATCATGCAGCAGTACACTCATTGTAGTCACATATTCAGTTGTATAGTCACACTCATTACGATGTATAGTCACACTCTTTATGTTGTAGAATCACTCAGATGTAGAATACCTTCACAATCATTTCATCTTCATGCTTGTTTTACTTTTCATACCTTTTTTTTTGTATTTATAAAATTATTCATCTTCATTATCCAAAAAAAATGAAGATTAAATATGGATTAAAATGAAGGTTGAATATGAATGAATGAAGGTTGAATATTTAATGAATGTTATAATTTAGTTGTATAGCCACAGAGATTATGTTGTATAGTCACACCGTCGAAGTTGTATAGTGATACTCGTTATGTTGTAGGATCACAGTCATTATGTTGTAGGATCACACCGTTTATGTTGTATAGTCACACAGTTAAAGTTGTATAGTCACACTCATTATGCTGTACAATCATGCAGTTGTACAGTCATTGTAGTCACATATTCAGTTGTATGTGTGATTTAGATTGATTGTGTATTTTGTTGCAGCGAAATGATTGGTGGAAAGAGGAATGTTGGTAAAAGGGGCGGTGGGAAGAAGAAGGTCGTGGAAGATACAACGATCGACCATGTAATTGGACAATGTATTGTTGCGAAGATTAAAATGAAGATTGAATATGAATGAATGAAGGTTGAATATTTAATGAATGTTTAAGTAATTTGTTCTGAATCGTATGTATAATCATCTTTCTAATTATGAATGTGACTTTTCTAATGATGATTGAAGAATAATTGACTGTATGGCTTTTATTTTCCATTTTACGGTTTCAGTTTTGTAGTTACACACTTTAGGTTGTATAGTCACACTCATTATATTGTATAGTCACACTCATTATATTGTAGAATCACACAAATTCTTGCAGTTATTAGTGTATGTAATATTTGCTAATGATGGTTGAAGTATAAATAAGTACGAGTATAATTTAGTTGTATAGTCATAGAGATTATGTTGTATAGTCACACAGTTGAGGTTGTATAGTCATACTTGTTATGTTGTAGGATCACAGTCATTATGTTGTAGGATCACACAGTTTATGTTGTATAGTCACACAGTTAAAGTTGTATAGTCACACTCATTATGCTGTACAATCATGCAGTTGTAGAGTCATTGTATTGTAGAATCACACAAATTCTTGCGGTGATTAGTGTATGTAATCATCTTTGCTAATGATGATTGAAGTATAAATAAGTACGAGTATAATTTAGTTGTATAGTCATAGAGATTATGTTGTATAGTCACACAGGTAGAAAGATATGTGATTTTGCTATAGACCTCGCATGATTAATTATGAAACCAGAAAATAGCGATGAAAATATATTTACATTGGACAAGGTCCATCCTTTACATATAGTACGTCAAACATAAAAACATTCTAACCCACCAAACATCATTTACACATGGTACGTTCATCCTAAAGCAAATATTTTATCTCACATAAACACACAAGAGCTTAACGATGGTCTCCAGTACGTGCACAACAATACATTGTCCAATTACGTGGTCGGTCGCTGTATCTTCCACGACCTTCTTCTTCCCACCGCCCCTTTTACCAACATTCCTCTTTCCACCAACTATTTCGCTGCAACAAAACACACAATCAATCTAAATCACACAACACAACTGAATATGTGACTACAATGACTCTACAACTGCATGATTGTACAGCATAATGAGTGTGACTATACAACTTTAACTGTGTGACTATACAACATAAACTGTGTGATCCTACAACATAATGACTATGATCCTACAACATAACGAGTATGACTATACAACTTCAACTGTGTGACTATACAATATAATCTCTGTGACTATACAACTAAATTATAATCATACTTATTTATACTTCAATCATCATTAGCAAAGATGATTACATACACTAATCACTGCAAGAATTTGTGTGATTCTACAATATAATGATACAACCTAAAGTGTGTGACTACAAAACTGAAACCGTAAAATAGAAAATAAAAGCCATACAGTCAGTTATTCTTCAATCATTATTATCAAAGTCACATTCATAATTAGAAAGATGATTATACATACGAATCAGAGCAAATTATTTAAATATTCATTAAATATTCAACTTTCTTTCATCCATATTCAACCTTCATTTTTTTTGTGAATAATGAAGATAAATAATATTATAAATACCAAAAAAAAGAAGGAATGAAAAATAAAACAAGCATGAGTATGAAGATGATTAATTATTTTAAAGATAATCTAAAA
The DNA here is from genome assembly GCA_958450325.1 of Agrostemma githago. NCBI lineage: Eukaryota > Viridiplantae > Streptophyta > Magnoliopsida > Caryophyllales > Caryophyllaceae > Agrostemma > Agrostemma githago. The sequence continues at coordinate 44,086,943 of OY288260.1, read as the reverse complement.
AGATAAAAACAAATACCTGAAAATCATCGAGGTTCGGAAGTAAGGATTTGACGAACGTGGAAACTTGAACGTAGATAAAAAAATACCTGAAAAAAGTCACACACTTTAAGTTGTATAGTCACACACTTAAGTTGTACAGTCACACTCAGTATGTTGCATAGTCATACTCATTATGTTGTAGAATCACGCAGCTGTAGAATACCTTGGGATTAAGGTATCATGCGTTTAACCACCTTCATTTTCATGTTTGTTTTATTTTTCATACCTTTTTTTTTGTATTTATAAAATTATTCATCTTCACTATCCACAAAAAAAAATGAAAGTTGAATATATATGGATGAATGAACGACTATGACTTTAAAAAAATGAAAATATCTAAACATTCATTAAATATTCAACATCCATTCATCCATATTCAACCTTCATTTTTTTTTGGATAATGAAGATGAATATTAATTTTATAAATACAAAAAAAAAATTATGAAAAATAAAACAAGCATGAATATGAAGATGATTGAACGAATGATACCTTAATCCCAAGGTATTCTACAGCTGCGTGATTCTTCAACATAGTGAGTGTGACTATACAGCATAATGAGTATGACTATACAACTGAATATGTGACTACAATGAGTGTACAGCTGCGTGATACTACAACATAATGAGTGTGACTATACAGCATAATGAGTGTGACTTTGCAATTCTGCAAAAACATTACGCACTAAATGACTTGTTCATCTTCATCTTCATCTTCATCTTCAAGCTCCATTCATCCCACAAAAAAAGAACAACTTCATCTTCAAACTTCATCTTAGAGATGAAGTTGTTCTTTTTTTTAGATAATGAAGATGAATAATTTTATAAATACCAAAAAAAAGAAGATATGAAAAATAAAAAGAAGTTTGAAGAAGATGAAGATGATCGAAGATGAAGATGAAGATGAAGAAGAAGCTAAAAAAAATGAAGATGATCAAAGTTTATGCATAAACATACCTTAGTATAATTATCCGTCATGTTGTGTTAAAAACGGAGTATGATCGGAGTTGTTGACGGAGTATGGTCGGAGTTATTAATGGAGCTTATTTGATGGAGTTTTGTTAAGGAGAGATGAATTGAATTAGGGAAATGAATTGAAAAGGAGAGGAGGGAAGTAATGAAGAAGGGAGAGTTTGATTGAGGAGAGGATGCTCCCCTCTCTCCACTGCTGCGAAGTGTGATTGAGGGGAAGGTTGCTTCCCTCTCTCCACTTCTGCTTGTCAGTTTGCTGTCTCCTTTCTCTCTCTTTTTTTTTCTTTTTACACATCATCCATCTAAGCCATCCATTCAACCCAAGATCAAGGGCCAACAACACAACTTCCCAACTTCCCACTTTTCACCAAACTCCCTTTATTCCTTATATATATATAGATAGATAGATAGATAGATAGATAGAGAGAGAGAGAGAGGGGCAGGATTTGGTACATTTGTCAAATTTGGTACAATTTACCTTTTAGTTGTGGTCATTGGATCTCACATGATCAAGAGCTAAGATTAAAACTCTCTAAATCCCCAAAGCAATTTTTTCTCAGGTTTTTATAGTTATTTTGATGTACAAACAAGATTATTTTAATGAAGAAATATAATTATTTTAGGGTGTTGCTCTTCGCAGTACGCGTTTTACTCAACGCAGTACCATATTTCCAATTTTGCCCCTCTCATTTCCCTTTCCTTCAAATTTCATCTTTTCTTTTCCTTTCTCCTCCGCTTCCCTCCTACCTATTCTAATTAACGCAGTACATTATTTTTTTACTTTTACACAGTACATTATTCGTTTTACTTTTACGTAGTACATATTTTTTTTTTTATCTTTGGTGCATTGCATTTTTTTTTTGACGCAACTTTTTTTATTAACTGCGGTACATTTTTTTCCAACTTTGACGCTATACATATATTTTAACTTTGATCGAGGATATTTTTCAATTTATTGACATACCACATTTTTTTTTATTCCAACCGTACTACGTAAATAAAAAGTAAGGTCGGAAAAAAAAAGAACCAAAAAAAAAATCTATAATCAAGTTTATAATTGTTTTTCAATCTAACACATATCCATAATCTTATACTATGAATTGATAAATTGAATGATATGTATAGTTAGAATTGGAAGAAATCGATGATAATTGAAAAAAATTAGACGATTTCTAGAACCCTAATTTCAATAATTAGGGAGGGAACCGATGATAATTGAAAAAATTGGACGATTTCTAGAACCCTAATTTCAGTAATTAGGGATTGGAGAGAATTGATGTTAATTGAAAAAATTGAACATTTTCTAGAACCCTAATTTCAATAATTAAGGATAAATTACAATTCATACCTATTTTTCGATCAAATTGTATCCATAATCTTATAAATTTGATCAATTGATTGAGGTCGTATAGTTAGAAATTAGAATTGAAATGAACCGATGATAACTAGAGTACAATAGAGAGGTTGAGAGTTGAGAGTAATAGGAATATTTTTGTTTTTCAGTGAAGGACATATAATGGAAATATATGTGCAAAAAGTACTGCGTCGAGTAAAATTGGTACTGCAAAGAGTAACTCCGTTTTATAGTTAACTACTCAATTGTTTACTGAGAATAATGTTATCAGGTTATACGTAGTTATTCAATTGAAGAATAATGTTTTGTTGTAACTATATCTGGTACGTAGTTATTTCATAGTTATTTCAACGTAGATACGTAGTGATTCCAATTTAGAAAGTCAGTTATTGTATTAAATAACTTGTGTTATTGTATTGAGATGAAATTCAAAAATATAATTAACTTTATACTAATGTCATCTGATTTTAATTAGTTATTCCAATGTAAAAACTCAATTATTGTGATGAATAGCTCGTGTTATTATATTGGGCTGAAACTCTAATATAATCCATTTTAGAATAATGTTATATGATTTTACGTAGTTTGTCCAATGTGAAACTCAATTATTGTAAAGAATAATTCGTGTTATTGTACTGAGATGAAACATCTTGCATGTCATTGAGAGCACACCCAGTAAAAAAAAAAGCTCACAGAAAGACAAAAAAAACAAAAAAGATGGAGTTAGTTAGAGTACAAAACAAAAATGAAATACAATAATCACATATATGCGATAGAATAACTGTAAAAACACTATAAAATAACTGCTTATGCAACATAGTAACTAATATAATAAAATAACTACAAGAATAATATAAAATAATTGCAACAATAGTATAGAATAACTGGAATAACATAATAAAATAATTGGGTATTTCATAGTTAAATAATGTACAGGATACCAAAAAAAGAAATTCATGCTATGCAATAATGGGTAGTTATTTCAATTTTTTAAAATAACTACAGTACATTACGAAAAAATTGAAAAATCAGAATCAAAATTGATAAAATTGAAAGAATCAGAATCGAAAAAATTGAAAATTGATAGATATGTTTTGTGATTTCAATTGAAATAATATAAAAGAAATTGAAATACGTGATTTCAAATGGGGAAAAAATCAGAATCGAAAAAATTGAAAATTGATAAAAATTGATAGCTGCGTTTCGTGATTTCAATTGAAATAATATACATAAAAAATTGAAATATGTGATTTCAGATGCGACTTGCGATTCAATTTCGTGATTTCAATTGAAAAAAAACTGACCTTCGATGTGAATATGGTGAGCGTCCGCGATTCAATTTCGTGATTTCAATTGAATAAAAACTGACCTTCGATGTGAATATGGTGAGCATATATATATATATATATATATATATATATATATATATATATATATATATATAGAGAGAGAGAGAGAGAGAGAGAGAGGGGAGTTCTAATAAGGTCTATAGTAAAATTAAGGTCCTAAGGTCAAATTCTGGCCATTGGATCCATCTTGCTTGGACGGGTAAGATTGCTTCTCAACACCTAATTGTTTCTCACCTAATTATTCATGAGAATGAATAATAAAAGCTACTGTACAAGTAATTAGGCGGGTGTAATTAACCCCTAATTGTTTCTCACGAGAAAACTTCTCACGAGGCAATCAAACCCGCGCGCCATTCCAATGTCATCTTCAGTGGTAATTAACGCAGTCTTAAATATGAGCGGCATTCCAATGATGACGGAATTTCATACTTCATCATCACATTTTCAGTATAAATTGTTTTTGGGCTCTTCGGTTCTGTAATTTGTCGGCGATTCAGAATCGAAAGTAGAGGGTTCCATACTTTTACCGATTTCGTTGTCAAGGCGGCTGTCGATTCCGATCGTAGTATTAAATTGGAATGGAGAATTTCCAGATTGTTGAAGTGTCCCCTGGTATGTTTATTTTTATTTGTAGTTGCTTTAATCTTTTATGAAGTTTTGTGTGTTTTTTATTTTTGTAATTACTGTGCTGCAGTGGCAGAGCATCGTCCCACTGCGGAGGAGGTGCGTGCGGTCGAGTACAGTAGGGTAGTTTCGAAGGATTTGACGTCGTTTGTTGGTCAGTAGTTTGTGAACGTTGAGAAGGCGGTTGAGTTTTATGAGTCGTATGGTCTTGCTTGTGGTTTTGATGTGCGTCGGTGGTCGACGAAGAGGTTTCGGGACGGTACGCTAAATTCTCAGCTGATAGTTTGCAATCGGGAGGGATTCCCGTACGTACCGAAGAATACAGAGTCCTGTGAGGAGAAGAAAAGTTCCGTAGGTGATGTGGTAGCGATGTCCGCGAAGTTGAAGTCGAAGAAATCTGCATTGGAGGATGAGAGTTCTCCTGTTACTACGATACGTGGATCAAAGGTGAAACGGGTGGGCTGTAATGCACGTATCAAGTTACTTGCGAAGGGCGGTGTGGTAGTTATTTCGGAATTCAGCGAAGGTCATAACCATGAACTCTATTCTGAGGTGGATAGAGAGTTCCAGAAGCTGTCACGTAACTTGTCCGCTTACCACAAGCAGTTGATAGTTTACAACTCTCGAGTAAGTTCTTTGAATTGCTTGCTTTCGATTTTCGTTAATTTGATTCCTGTTGATGTCGTGAATTAAGTGTAGTTAATGAAGTTTTAAATGTTAGTTACTGAAGTTGTAAATGGACTGTACTGGAGTTAAGTTGCAGTTAAGTGAAAGTGTGTAATAGAGTACTATGTCAGTAATTAAAGTTTCATAGATTCAGTGGTGGAGTTTCAATTATAATATGTTGTAGTTGTGTAGAGTGATTGGTGGACGTACCTAAAAAATTTTGTTTGTTGACGTACCTTCATTTATGAAAGTATTCTTTTTTGCAGTTGAAAATTGGACCGACACGTACATACGCTATGGTTAAGGAGCATGTGAATGGATTTGAGAATATTGGTGCTAGCTTAAATGACTTCAAGAATTTTAGTAGGGATCTTAAGTGTTATCTTCATGAACGGGATGGGCAGCTTTTCATTGATAATTTTAAGGAAATGGTGGCGAACCGGGAAGGGTTTTATTTTGACTACGAACTGGCAGCTGATGGTAGCTTATGTAGGGTTATTTGGGTCGACGGTGTTGGTAGGAGGAACTACGAAATGTTTGGGGATGCTGTGTCCTTTGATCCTACAAATGGGACGAACATGTACTCGATGATTTTCACTCCGTTCAGTGGGGTTGACAATCACAAAAGGTCGGTGACATTTGGTGGTGCCCTCATTGCTCGCGAGAACACAGAGTCCTTCAATTGGGTGTTCACTCGTTTTTTGGACGCAATGGGGGGGGGGGGGGGGGAAGAACCGGAATACATAATAACGGACCAAGATCCCGGTATTATCAGCTCTGTGGCGTTTGTCTTTAAGAAAGCGAGGCATCGGTTCTGTATGTGGCACATAATGAATAAGGTTCCTGTGAAGTATGGTTCGACTAGGAGCGATTACATGGAGTTCATACATAAGCTAAATGGAATTGTTTGGGACGACGCCATTGAACCCGCAGAGTTTGACTCAAGGTGGAAGGAAATTATGGAGGAACATGGAGTGGCTGAAGTTGATTGGTTTAAAACCGCATATGCCGATAGAAAGCAGTGGGTCATGGATCATTGTCGAGAGATACGAATGAGCAGCGTTATGAGAACAACGCAAAGGTCGGAGAGTGCAAATAGTTTCTTCAAGAGGTTTGAAGGCAAGTCCGGTACTTTGGTGGAGTTCTAGATGCGCTACGAAAGCGCGATGGAGCAGCAAAGACATACTCAGAAGAAGCTTGACAATGAGAACAAGCACTCGAGGCCTAAGTTGGAGACTCATTTAGCTATTGAAGCTGATGCTGCGAAGCTGTATACTCATGAAGTATTTAGTGAATTCCAGACCGAGGTGAAGTATTCTATGGACACGTGCACGGTACGTGGCTTTGAGGTGAATGAAGGGGTTGAGGTTACTACGGCGAAGGATCAATCTAGGAATCGAGTTTACGTTGTTCGTTATAACCCAGGTATGCAGTTGTTCGTTTACAGTTGTTTTTTTTACCGTTGAAGTTCCTTTTTTGGTTTCCAAAGTTACGTTGGTAGTGCTTTGAAGTTCCTTTTCCTGTGTCAGAGTTGATGGAGGCGACGTGTACTTGTACATTGTACGAAAGAAGAGGGATTCTATGCAGACATGTTATTTGGATTTTGACGTCACATGGGCAGAAGACGATACCAACAGCTTACGTGTGCAGAAGGTGGTCGGTTGACGCATCGGGAGGAAATTATGTTCGCAGGGTAGATGAAAAGCAGTTAGAGATAACGAAGCTGTGGTTTGAATTTCACGAAGCAGTTGGCGTGGTTCGTGAATTGGGTAAGGAAGATGTTCAGAAACTGAGGGAAGTGGTAAGGGCTTTTATTGATAGCGTTAGTAAGCCTGCCGAGCCACTAACGAAGGAACAGGAATTTGAGAAATTACTTGGTTGTACGTCTACTACTGAAATAACTATTCTGCCTCCACGAAAGTCGAAGACTAAAGGTAGTGGGAAGAGAATGTTGTCAACAAAGACGAAGGCAGCTGCCCTTGCGAGAAAACCTAAGCGGCTGTGGAAGAACTGCAAACGAATGGGTCACCATGATAAGAGAAATTGTCCTAATCCATTTGCAGATCATCCACCGTCCGAGGACGAAGTTTCAGACTTTGTCGATGACGACGTCGTAGAGGAAGGAACTTCTGTTTTGTGAGTTCAGTGATCAGGAATTGTAATGTCGTAGGTAGTTCATCTATTTTGTTGAGAAGTTTAACAATAGAAGAAATCGTAGATATGTTGGGGAATGCAACTTTAATTTAGTGGATTTGAAACTTTGGTGGCCTGTCGCAGAACTTTGACACTACTAAATCGCAATTTCGATGTTATTTGAACCATTTCAGCTCTTTTTGTGAGATGTGTGACATTAGAATAAATCTTAGATATGTTTGAGCATGTAACTTTAATTCAATGTATTTGAAACTTTAGCGGCCTGTTGCAGAACTTTAACACTACTAAATTCGCAATTTCAATGTTATTAGAACGAGTTCAGCTGTTTTGGTGAAAAGTTGAACAATACAAGAAATCGTAGATATGTTTCCGTATGCAACTTTAATCCAATGAACATGAAACTTCAGTGGCCTGTCACAGAACTTTGACACTAATAAATCGCAATGTCAATGTTATGTTGTCGAGTTCATCTCTTTTTGTGAGATTTTAATTCAATGGATTTGAAACTTTACGGCCTGCCGCAGAACTTTAGCACTACCAAATCGCAATGTCAATGTTGTTAGAACGAATTCAAGTGAAAAGTTGAACAGTACAAGAAATCGTAGATATGTTTGAGTATGCAACTTTAATCCAATGAACTTGAAACTTCAGTGGCCTGTCACAGAACTTTGGAATGTCAATGTGAAATAATGTGCAGCGAATAATTATTTAAGTTTTGGAAGTTATGTGCTGAAGTTATGTTACAGTCGACTTAAAGTTTCAAAAACAATAATAGATAAATATTGATCAAGGCTATGAAGTTTGGAGGAAAATGGCACATGGTTAGAAAATGATATGACGTTCCTCAAAAATTGCGTAAAATGAAAATCGGAACGATTGTTTACAGAAGACAATGACGAAATCCGAGTTTAAGGATAACTACATTGTAGCGGATACAAGTTCTTCTTGACGAAAACATAAAAGTTCAGTAACCACGGGGAATCGTTTGTTCACCTCCTACGACTAGTATAGACCTTCGATGACTTACGTTTCTCCTTCAAAATATCCCAAATGTGTTCTTTCTCCGCGTTGAACTTGTCGAGTTGTTTGCGGACTGTTTTCCGTTCTCTGTTGTAGTCGGAGAGAATTAGTGTGGCAGTGAGCTGCACAATGAGGAATCGCCTACCAACTTTACGCTGCAGATCCTCGTGGGGTGGCACCTCATCCTCACCCTCATGCAGTAGCATGTGCATCATTGTGAACAATCCAGATTCTATTTGATTGATGAAATTGCTCTGCCACTCTGTTTTCACCTGCCTTATTTCAAAGAAAGGAAGTTGTAAGGCCTTGGTAACCCCCTTCACTTCCATGTAGTTACTCATTCCAGATGCCTGCAAGAAGTTGAAGTGAGCTGTGTAAGCTTGTAATTATCTGGTACAATATAGTAAGTTTTGCAGGAGTAGTACTTACAATAATTTGTGCGGCCTTGTAAACATCCGAGTTCGGGAAATCAGGGTGTAGGTAATGGTCCAGCACGTCGATTGTATTCCTCTTGAAGTTGAGACAAATACAGACAAAATGTTGGTTGAGTTTGACTGGCACAAAAATAAGGTCGGACTGCAAATTGACTGCTGGACGGCAATCTTTGATGAATACGTCCCAAAATCTGTAGAGCTTCTGTTGGAGATCATGGTAAGGTGTTGCTTGGTCGTCGCAATTCTCTACAAGATTCTCTATAACATCCTGTGGAGATTAAAACATGTAGGAATACTGAGCCAAGATTAGAAAATGATAGTACCCTATGTGCTGAAGTCAATTAGAAGTTGAGTTGAAGTTGCGAAACTGATGTGTTGATGTTTTAGAGCAAAATAATGAACAACTTGACACTGTCTGCTGATGAAGTTTTCACTGTTGTTCTATGAAGTTCTGAACTGACTTAGCTGAAGTTTTAAATTAATTCTATCGACATTTTCTACAATGTCTAAAGTTTCGGAATTTGAGAATTGAAGTTCTTAAAAAATTGATTTAAAGTTTCAAGCGTAATGCAGAGTACTTCCGAAGAAAAACTAATGTAGAAATAGTAAGAGTGGGGGTTAGTGCATACCGAGTGGCGTACCCCCATGAACGTCATTGTTGGAAGAGTGCCGCCCCTGGGTCTGCAGCGGAAATACGAGTGAGGAGTATCGACCAGCACTCTAGGACGGAAGAAGACATGTCCGTGTCAGGGAGCATGGTCAGTACGTCGGAGCGAGTTATCATTGCGTCCTTCCCGTAGTATGCTAGCAGCTCACTGAATTAGGTCGAAAGGATCGTATTAACTGGTTATCACTGGGTGGGTACGTCGCAACAAATAAGAAATCAGTAATTTGAAAAGGAAGCTTACTCGTTAGGATAATCGTAGTCATCGAGCAGGCTATAGTCCGATACATGCTTCCGTAAATTCGGGAGGTTGCTTAACAGTTGTTGGTTGCTGCGGAATGTTTTTGACATGGTCAGCGCTTTAGTGTCAATGTCCCCGAAATCCAAAGTGCACCCGAGACCATCCCCCCGACCACGGATGCGGCTCCTCAATGATGACGATGCTTCCCGCGGTGTTGAATTTGCAACGGGACCTTGCACTGGAGTATTTACTGGCTGATTTTCTGTGGAGCGCTGCCGCTTAGATGACGAACCTCGTACGTTGTGCTGACCTCGTTTGTGAGACTGCACTGCGGAGTCTGCCAATGATGCCTCAGGTTGCTGTTCCTCACCGCCAACGTCCACCTGGTCGGAACCCGCATCGGCGCCCACCTGCACAGTTCCAGCAGACTGCTCTAATGGAACTTCAGGTTGCTCGCTTACCTGCACATCTATGGGTGTGATGTCGGCTGTAGTCTTTCCAGCCGCTGCAGCGTACACTGGTACATTGGCAGTTGAATCTCGGAAACGAAATGCTGACTCGCAGACCTGGTCAACATATCGATGGAGTTCGTCGCTAGTCCAGAACGCCTGGGATGATTGGCAGTGATCTGTTTCGGTTCCGAGAGAAGACGGCATGGTCCGATCCTTAATTTCACCAGCTGCTTCGCCAAACCAAGCAGGAAAAGCAACCTTATTCCTTTGCATTTTGAGGAGCAGCAGGTGAACGTTCTGCAACGTTATTGTTCACCGTAGTGGATGAGTAAATAATTAGCGTGCAAATAATAGAATTCGTTCAAATAACATAGAAATTGCAGCATAATTGTGTTAATGTTCTGTGACAGGCCACTGAAGTTTCAAATCCATTGAACTAAATTTGCATGCTGAAACGTATTTAATATTTCTTCTACTGTTAAACTTCCTACAAAAAAGTTCTGCGACAGGCCACTGAAGTGTCAAATCCATATCACTAAAGTTGCATGCTCAAACATATCTAAGATTCCTTTTCACACTTGAATTCGTGAAAATAACATTGAAATTGCGATTCAGTAGTGCTAAAGTTCTGCGACAGGCCACTGAAGTTTCATCTCCATTGAACTAAAGTTGCATGCTGATACATATACAATATTCTTCTACACTTCCTACTAAAAGAGCTGGACTCGTCTAATAACATTGAAAATGGGATTTAGTAGTGTTAAAGTTCTGCGACAGGTCACTGAAGTTTCAAATCCATTGAACTAAAGTTTCATGGTGAAACATATCTAAGATTTCTTGTACTGTCGAACTTCATACAAAAAGTTATGCGACAAGCCATTGAAGTGTCAAATCCATATCACTAAAGTCGCATGCTCAAAGATCTAATAACATTCAAATTGCGATTTAGTTGTGTTAAAGTTGTACGACAGGCCACTGAAGTTTCATATCCATTGTACTAAAGTTGCATGCTGATACATATATAATATTATTCTACTGCTAAACTTCCTACCAAAAGAGCTGAACTTGTCCTAATAACATTGAAATTGGGATTTAGTAGTGTTAAAGTTCGACGACAGGTCACTGAAGTTTCAAATCCATTGAACTAAAGTTTCATGCTCAAACATATCTAAGATTTCTTGTACTGTCAAACTTCATAGAAAAAGAGCTGAACACGTTGTAATAACATTAAAAATTGCGATTTAATAGTGTCAAAGTAGATAATTAACGTAAAGGTTAATGACAGATTGAGGATTAAATATATGACAGATTGTAAAAATTTACTTACATCGTCAGCCCGAGCGGCAAGTTCGCTATCGTCCTCGAGCCCATGTGGAAGCTCTATCTCGATGAATTTCCTCCCGCTGTTTCGGTGATTGGAACATGTAGGTGTACGTCCCGGGTCATCGTGACCGGTGATAAGCAGCACCGTGTTGACTTCGACTCCGTCGGAGTAAGACCGTGGATAGGTCGTTTTCGACCACACCTGTCTACCCAACGAACCAGCCATCATCTCACCATGTAGTCGTGCTGCCAGATTCTCGTTGTTCCAGTGCTTAATTAAGGGTAGATCATGTGGGCAAGATTCTCCACGGAAATCGAACCTCTAGAGGTAGGTGATCATGAGGAACGGAACACAACCTCGCAAATGCTTCGGACTTTTCCTCGTCTCAGCAACTGCATCGACCAAATTTTTGAGAATGTACGAACACCAGTCGTACTTGCTAATACCTGAGACGTCGTCCACGGCTTTTACCAGCTTCAGGTCTATTCCGTTGTTTGACGTAGGGCACAGGAACGATGACATTGCAAATAGGACGAACATCTTACAGAATAATTCACCCCCATCTTTATCGGCCATAAGTTCGTCGAAAAGACCACCTAGTTTTACTTGGTTGCTGTTGTTAGCGACATGGTACCGAGCCCTCCAAAAATCCTTCAATGCCTTGAACTCCTCGTCGGAGGAGTGTTTTTTACGTCCGGTCGGTGCCAACTCCACCTCATTCGGCCCGCGTGGCAGTAGAAAACAATCGTGGACGTCGTGTTTCGTCACACAGAATTCCTTGACCTCCGACGCACGAAATACATGGGAACCGTCATCAAACGCTTTCAAAAACAGTAGTACGTACTGCAATGGGTACTTACTGATCTTGAAATCCAGCAGCCCACCAAACCCGATCGAGCGTACGGACTGTTTCTGCTTGTCATTTAGATTGGAAATTAACTTGGCGAGCCTCTGTCCCCTACATCTGACAAGAACGCTTGCATTCTCCTCCTCCTCGTCTAATGGCTCATTGCTCGCAGCTTCAACGATTTGACGTTCTCCGGAAGACATATCAACCAGAAAATCTGCAATGATAAACAAGACAAACACGATAACATCTGCAATGTGACTAAAAACCCCTAATTTCTTTAATATTAAACGAAATCTACAACGATAAATATTCAATATGATTTTTTAATATGAAATCTGGAACGATAAACAAAACCACAACAATACACACAAATTGTTATGTATAAGTTCGATTCTATGCCTAAAAACCCCTGATTTTTATGATTGAATAAAATCACAACAATACACAGAAAATATGCAATGATAAACGAACTTACAACAATACACAGAGAACCCCTGATTTTTATGATTGAATAAAATCACAACATTAAAATCACAACAATACACAGAAAATATGCAATGATAAACCACAACAATACACAGAAAATATGCAATGATAAACGAACTTACGAACAATCGTTGAATAAAGAATCGTAAACCCTAAACCCTATGCGAAATTAGGGTTACTCGATAAACAGATTAGGGATTACTGAAACTGAAATGAAATAGTGTAATGGAGACCAGAAATTAGGGTTACTCGATAAAGAAGTGTAATGAAGAACTGAAATGAAGAAATTAACAATAATATTTACCTGAAATGAAGAAAACAAGTAGAATTGGAGATGGGTTTGAAGAGCAACAAGTAGATTGAAGCGCAACAAGTAGACGGAGATTGAACTGGAGATTGAAGAGCAATGATAGATTGAAGAGCAACAAGTAGACGGAGATTGAACTGGAGATGGGACGGAGATTGAAGAGCGGGCAGTGTTAGGTAATCAATTGAGAGAATTGGAGATGGGTTTGAGAGAATTGAATGGAAAACGTAAAGAGTTAATCAATTATGGTGGGAAAACAGAGAGTGGGAAAAATGAGGTATGCATGGAAAACGTAAAGAGGTAATCAATTGCTTTTATTTTTTTTTAAATAATTATATATATCACTCAATCTCAGCCATCCATCTATATTTAATCTGACGGCTGAGAATGGAACTTATGCCCTTACTTATTTGATCTGCTCTTATTTGATCTCCCCTCTATATATATATATATATATATATATATATATATATATATATATATATAGGAAGGATCAAGTGAGTCCTCCTATATATATTGAGTCCATGAGTCCAATCTTGGACCATTGATCAAGTGGAAGATGGATGGTTGTAATTGCTTGAGGTGAAATAAGGAAATAACTAACAAATCTTGATAAATATATCATTTCTCTCCCTTCCTTAATTATCCCAATGCAAATCTTCTCTCTCATATCAATCTTTTAATTGCCTCTTTCTCTCACACAACAAGTTTCTTCAAAATTAAGTTTTTTTCATCTTCACCAAAAAATCATCATTTTTCTACTGTCATTGTACGTATGTTACTATGTTAATGCCATAATCCATAAACTAGGTTACTTTAACTCATACAATGTGTTACTTTAATTCATGAACTGTGTTACTTTAACTCATAAAATCTGTTACGTTGTATAACAGTCTCTTGCAAAACTGTTACTTTAACTCATATAATGTGTTACTCTAATTCATACTGTGTTACTTTAACTCATAAAATTTGTTACGTTGAATAATAGTCTTTTGCAAAAACATGACTTCCAATCAACCAAAAGAATAATGTAGGTTTCTATTAAGGATACTCCAAAACAAAAATTATAAAACTCCATTATAATTCCAATGTTTCACACCTGTTACTCTATGAACTGGATATTGGAAATCAAATTACACTCATAAACTGTGTTACTGTAACTCATTAAGTATGTTACTCTAATGTGTGTTATTCTAACTCATTTTACTCCAATAAAGGATGTTACTCTAAGGACTAGATATTGGAAAATCAATCAAACTCATAAACTGTATTACTGTAACTTATTCAGTATGTTACTCTAATGAATAATGTATGTTACTCTAACAATATATTGTCCTACTCAGAATTGTGCTTCTTCTTCTTCTTCATCCTCTTCTTCTTCTTCTTCTTCTTCTTCTTCTTCTTCTTCATCGTCAAACGATGACTTACATGACGTTTCCTAATGATTCTTTCTTCTTCTTCTTCTTCTTCTTCTTCTTCTTCTTATCATCTACATCTTTGAAGATCTGCTCTATGTATGGAGTGAAACTCTCACCCACATCCTTGCACCATTCCTCTGCTTTTACGTCTACTACAAAAACAAGAACAATGTCAATAAACGTGGCGACAAACAAACAATCAAAACTTGAAATATGGCGGTATTCTAACCAAAACATTAATAACTAAATCCGATGACATGTTACTCTAATGCTTCAAACGTGTTACTGTAATACATTAGGTATGAATGAGAGTATGAATGACAATATAAACATGTATACTGCTATGAATAAGAGTATGAATGAGAACGTCATACTTTGATATTGTTTCCTATTTTGATGGCAATCACGTTCCATCATTATAGGAAGCAGTATTTTTTTAATATGGCAGTATTCTAAATCCTTTGTTACTCCAATGCATTACAGTAACAGATGACATGAATTAAAGTAACAGATGAAGTGCATTAAAGTAACACGAGATTCAATTAACAGAAGATGTCTATACACAGGGTTAGACATTAAAATAACAGATGGTCTATATTAAAGTAACACATTATGTGCATTACAATAACTCCATATATATGTTTGTGCGAAAAAATCATATAATGATCAGATCTTTAAAAAATCATACTATGAAAGTAAAATCTAATAATATGGAGCATCTTAATGACTTCCATGGCAATGAAAGCATAACAATTGATGAAGATTATGAAAAACCTAAATAATAATCAGTGAAGATTATGAAAAAAACCAAAATAATAAACCTAACAATCTGCAATCTATACTAATACAAGAGCAATGAATTGTTTATATATGAATATATGATGAATGAAATGAATAAAATTGACGCAAAACATGAAAGTAATATCGAAACTCACCATTGTTGTACTCCACGAATTGCTTATCAACAGTTGATGATGATCTCGCGATAATTGAATCCATAGCAACGTGATGTCGAGCACAGATTTTGAATGAATGAATGGATGAACGTGATGTTGGAAGCGTTTTTTTTAGGTTTGATGAACGTGGTAACGTGAATGAATGAATGAGTGAATGAATGGGTGAATGAATGTGATATTATTGTTTCTTAAAATTATGGGAGTTATTTTAGGAAGCAGTATCTCCCTTCTTTTTCTTTTTTTTCTTTTTTTTAATGCAAATTGTAGAATGAATCATGTCCATCCATCCTCATCTCATCCAATGGATGGGATGAGGACTTATGGACTCATATATAGAGAAGGACTCATAAGAGCCTTACTCTCTCTCTCTCTCTCTCTCTCTCTATATATATATATATATATATAATGTATATATATATATATATATATATATATATATATAGAAGTGGGATCAGGTGAGTCCACTTATATATGTTGAGTCCGTGAGTCCCCATATTAGCCCTTGATTCAAGATTAGATTAATGTACAAGATTTGATCTCATAATTAAGGAAATAACTAACAAATCTGGTAAATATATCATTTTTCTCTCTCCTCCTTAATTATCTCAATGCAAATATTTTCTCTCTTTTATCAATCTTTTTAAATGTCTTTTTCTCTCACACAACAAGTTTTTTCAAAATTAAATTTTTTTCATTTTCACCAAAAAATCATCATTTTCCTACTGTCATTGTACGTATGTTACTATGTTACTGCCATAATCCATAAACTATGTTACTTTAACTCATATAACGTGTTACTTTAATTCATGAACTGTGTTACTTTAACTCATAAAATCTGTTACGTTGTTTAATATATTCTCTTGCAAAAACTATTACTCTAACTCATACAATGTGTTACTCTAATTCATGAACTGTGTTACTTTAACTCATAAAATCTGTTACGTTGCATAGTCTCTTGCAAAAACCGTTACTCTAACTCATACAATGTGTTACTTTAATTCATGAACTGTTTTACTTTAACTCATAAAATCAGTTATGTTGCATAGTAGTCTCTTGCAAAAACAGGAGTTCCAATTAACAAAAAGAACAATGTTTGTTTTTATTAAGATACTCCAAAACAAAAAGTGGTACAAGATTCCAACTA
Source organism: Agrostemma githago (assembly GCA_958450325.1). Classification (NCBI taxonomy): domain Eukaryota; kingdom Viridiplantae; phylum Streptophyta; class Magnoliopsida; order Caryophyllales; family Caryophyllaceae; genus Agrostemma; species Agrostemma githago. The sequence continues at coordinate 44,070,492 of OY288260.1, read as the reverse complement.
AATCAATTCCATTACAATTCCAATGTTTCACAATTGTTACTCATAATGTCCTACTTATAATTATGCTTCTTCTTCATCCTTCTCGTTCTCTCCGTCTTCTTCTTTTTCATCTTCTTCATCATCATCTCAGAAGCTTTGATTTAATCTCACCACCGCACAATGGAGGAAACTCTCACCCACATCCCTACATCATTCATGTGGATTAAAGTAACAGATAACAAGAGTTAAAGTAACAGATGAAGTGCATTGAAGTAACATTGAATTAAATTAACTGAGTATGCTTATACACCAGGTATAAAGTAACAGAGGTCAGACATTAAAGTAACAGATAGTATGAATTAAAGTAACAGATAATGTTCATTAAAATAACACCAGATATAAGTTAGTGTAAAAAATTCATATAATGATAAAAAATGATAGTATGACGCAGTATCTTACTCTTTGATATTGTTTTCTATTTTGAAGTCATCATGTCCCATAATTATAGGAAGTAGGAGTAGTATTTTTTTTTCTTTTTTTATATGGCGTTACTCTTTGATATTGTTTCCTATTTTGGTGGCAATCACGTCCCATTATTATAGGAAACAATATTCTTTTTTTATTATTTTTTTAATATGGCAGTTTCCTAAATTCTTAGAACACTACAATGCACTACAATAACAGATGAAAAACACTAAAGTAACAACTGGAGTGTATTAAAGTAACACGATATATAAAGTAACAGATGGTAGACATTAAAGTAACAGATGCTCTACACTAAAGTAACGCAGTATATGAACTACAATAACTCAATATATTGTAAACGTAAAAACTAATAATTGAGTAGCATCTTAATGACTTCCATGGCGATTCCAGTATAAATTACAAAACATATATACTCACCGTTTGTGTGTTTTACGATTTGCATATGAATCTATGATGAATAACACGACCATGAAAACAATATCAACATGAAAATTGACGCAAAATATGAATAACACGACCATGAAAACAATATCAACATGAAAATTGACGCAAATTAATCAAGATAATGAATAAAAATTGACGCAAAACATGAAAGCAATATCGAAACTCACCATTGATATACTCGATGAATTGCTTATCAACCGTTAATGAAGATGTCACGATCATTGAATTCATAGTAACGGAATTTCGAGCACATATTTGATTGAATGAATGAACGTGATGATCGATGAGAGCGTTTTTTTTTAAGGTTTTGATGAACCTGTGAATGAACGTGAATGAATGAATGAGGGATGATTGCGATTATGGGAGTTATTGTTTCCTAAAATCATGGGAGTTATTTTAGGATACTAAATCTTCCTCTTTTTTTTTTTAAATACAAAATATTAGGATGCATATTGTCCATCCATCCTCATCCCATCCAATGGATGGGATGAAGACTTAGGGACTCAACATATATAAGGGGACTCATTAGAACCCATCTCTCTCTCTCTCTCTCTCTCTCTCTCTCTCTCTCTCTCTCTCTCTCTCTCTCTCTCTCTCTCTGTATATATATATATATATATATATATATATATATATATATATATATAGGTATCATATTTTAATGAAATGTATCAATAAATAAAGAACGGAGGGAGTACACGTTTTTACGACATTTTGGGGTCTGAAATAAAAAAGGCTAAAAACTATAGGGAGAATGCATCGGGTCGGCAAGAATGTCTCCACAAAATATGGGGGACAACGGAGAACATTTGGCGGTTCGATGTGCGTCAAACCATCCGTACTTGAAAACTCGTTCATCATGTATAAGCAATTTATACTTGCGTTTGGCCGTGAAATCAGGCAGGGAACATCCTGAAGAAATCTTAGTCACGTGGTATCAAAAACAGGTTGATTCGAAACTGAACCAGACATGACCTCCCAAACAGCTCGTTTTTTTTAGTGTATAATACACGTTTTTTAAGACATTTTGGGGTCTGAAATAAAGCTGGTTAAAAACTATAGGGAAATTGCATCGGGTCGATAGGAATGTCTCCACAAAATATGAGGAGCAACGGAGAACGTTTGGGTGTTCCGGTGTGTGTCAAACCATCTCAACTTGAAAACTTGTTTATCAAGTAAAAGCAATTTGTACTTGTCGTTTGGCCGTGAAATCAGGCATGGAACATCCTGAACAAATCCTAGTCACGTGGTATCAAAAACAGGTTGATTCGTAACAGAACCAGTTATGACCCCTCAAACAGCTCGTTTTGTAGTGTATAACACACATTTTTCAGACATTTTGGGGACCGAAATAAAAATGGCTAAAAACTGTAGGGGGGTAGCTTTGGATTGGTAGGATTGTCTCTACAAAATATGAGGAGCAATGGAGAACGTTTGGGGGTTCTGGTGTGTGTCGAACCATCCCTACTAAAAAATTGTTTATCGTGTGAAAGCATTTTATACATGTCGTTTGGCCGTGAAATCAGGCAGGGAACATCCTGAAAACATCCTAGTCATGTGGTATCAAAATCTGGTTGATTCGAAACGGAACAAGATATGACCTCACAAACAGTTCGTACACATTTTTCAGACATTTTGGGGTCCGAAATAAAAATGGCAAAATACTGTAGGGAGAGTCCATCGGGTCAGTAGGAATGTCTCCACAAAATATGAGGAGCAACGGAGAACGTTTGGGAGTTCCGATGTGTGTCAAATCATCCGTACTTGAAAACTCATTTATCGTGTAAAAGCAATTTATACTTGTCGTTTGGTTGTGTAATCAGGCAGAAAACATCCCGAAAACATCCTAGTCACGTGGTATCAAAATCAGGTTGATTCAAAATGGAACCAGATATGACCTCCCAAAAAGCTCGTTTTGTAGTGTATAATACACGTTTTCAGACATTTTTGGAGACCGAAATAAAAATGGGTAAAAACTATAGGGAGATTGCATCGGGTCGGTAGAAATGTCTCCACAAAATATGACGAGCAACGGAGAATATTTGGTGGTTTCGGTGTGCGTCAAACCATCCGTACTAGAAAACTCGTTTATCGCGTAAAAACAATTTATACTTGCGTTTGACTATGAAATCAGGCAGGGAACATCCTGAAGAAACCTTAGTCACGTGGTAACAAAAACAGGTTGATTCGAAACTGAACCAGACATGACCTCCCAAACAGCTCGTTTTGTAGTGATACACGTTTTTCAGACACTTTAGGGTCTGAAATAAAAATGGCTAAAATCTTTAGGGAAATTGCATCAGGTCGGTAGGAATGTCTCCGCAAAATATGAGGAGTAGCGGAGAACATTTAAGTGTTCTGGTGTGTCAAACCATCTCAATTTGAAAACTCGTTTATCGTGTAAAAGCAATTTGTACTTATCGTTTGGCCGTGAAATCAGGCATGGAACATCCTGGACAAATCCTAGTCACGTGGTTTCAAAAACAGGTTGATTCGTAACGGAACCAGTTATTACCTCCCAAACAGCTCGTTTTGTAGTGTATAACACACATTTTTCAGACATTTTGGGGACCGAAATAAAAATGGCTAAAAACTGTAAGGGGATAGCTTTGGATTGGTAGGATTGTCTCTACAAAATATGAGGAGCAATGGAGAACGTTTGGGGGTTCTGGTGTGTGTCGAACCATCCCTACTAAAAAATTGTTTATCATGTGAAAGCATTTTATACATGTCGTTTGGCCGTGAAATCAGGCAGGGAACATCCTGAAAACATTCTAGTCATGTGGTATCAAAATCAGGTTGATTCGAAACGGAACAAGATATGACCTCACAAACAGTTCGTACACATTTTTCAGACATTTTGGGGTCCGAAATAAAAATGGCAAAATACTGTAGGGAGAGTCCATCGGGTCAGTAGGAATGTCTCCACAAAATATGAGGAGCAACGGAGAACGTTTGGGAGTTCCGATGTGTGTCAAATCATCCGTACTTGAAAACTCATTTATCGTGTAAAAGCAATTTATACTTGTCGTTTGGTTGTGTAATCAGGCAGAAAACATCCCGAAAACATCCTAGTCACGTGGTATCAAAATCAGGTTGATTCAAAATGGAACCAGATATGACCTCCCAAAAAGCTCGTTTTGTAGTGTATAATACACGTTTTCAGACATTTTTGGAGACCGAAATAAAAATGGGTAAAAACTATAGGGAGATTGCATCGGGTCGGTAGAAATGTCTCCACAAAATATGACGAGCAACGGAGAATATTTGGTGGTTTCGGTGTGCGTCAAACCATCCGTACTAGAAAACTCGTTTATCGCGTAAAAACAATTTATACTTGCGTTTGACCATGAAATCAGGCAGGGAACATCCTGAAGAAACCTTAGTCACGTGGTAACAAAAACAGGTTGATTCGAAACTGAACCAGACATGACCTCCCAAACAGCTCGTTTTGTAGTGATACACGTTTTTCAGACACTTTGGAGTCTGAAATAAAAATGGCTAAAATCTTTAGGGAAATTGCATCAGGTCGGTAGGAATGTCTCCACAAAATATGAGGAGTAACGGAGAACATTTAAGTGTTCTGGTGTGTGTCAAACCATCTCAATTTGAAAACTCGTTTATCGTGTAAAAGCAATTTGTACTTATCGTTTGGCCGTGAAATCAGGCATGGAACATCCTGGACAAATTCTAGTCACGTGGTTTCAAAAACAGGTTGATTCGTAACGGAACCAGTTATTACCTCCCAAACAGCTCGTTTTGTAGTGTATAACACACATTTTTCAGACATTTTGGGGACCGAAATAAAAATGGCTAAAAACTGTAAGGGGATAGCTTTGGATTGGTAGGATTGTCTCTACAAAATATGAGGAGCAATGGAGAACGTTTGGGGGTTCTGGTGTGTGTCGAACCATCCCTACTAAAAAATTGTTTATCGTGCGAAAGCATTTTATACATGTCGTTTGGCCGTGAAATCAGGCAGGGAACATCCTGAAAACATCCTACTCATGTGGTATCAAAATCAGGTTGATTCGAAACGGAACAAGATATGACCTCACAAACAGTTCGTACACTTTTTTCAGACATTTTGGGGTCCGAAATAAAAATGGCAAAATACTATAGGGAGAGTCCATTGGGTCGGTAGGAATGTCTCCACAAAATATGAGGAGCAACGGAGAACGTTTGGGAGTTCCAATGTGTGTCAAATCATCCGTACTTGAAAACTCATTTATCGTGTAAAAGCAATTTATACTTGTCGTTTGGTTGTGTAATCAAGCAGAAAACATCCCGAAAACATCCTAGTCACGTGGTATCAAAATCAGGTTGATTCAAAATGGAACCAGATATGACCTCCCAAAAAGCTCGTTTTGTAGTCTATAATACACGTTTTCAGACATTTTTGGAGACCGAAATAAAAATGGGTAAAAACTATAGGGAGATTGCATCGGGTCGGTAGAAATGTCTCCACAAAATATGACGAGCAACGGAGAATATTTGGTGGTTTCGGTGTGCGTCAAACCATCCGTACTAGAAAACTCGTTTATCGCGTAAAAACAATTTATACTTGCGTTTGACCGTGAAATCAGGCAGGGAACATCCTGAAGAAACCTTAGTCATGTGGTAACAAAAACAGGTTGATTCGAAACTGAACCAGACATGACCTCCCAAACAGCTCGTTTTGTAGTGATACACGTTTTTCAGACACTTTGGGGTCTGAAATAAAAATGGCTAAAATCTTTAGGGAAATTGCATCAGGTCGGTAGGAATGTCTCCACAAAATATGAGGAGTAACGGAGAACATTTAAGTGTTCTGGTGTGTGTCAAACCATCTCAATTTGAAAACTCGTTTATCGTGTAAAAGCAATTTGTACTTATCGCTTGGCCGTGAAATCAGGCATGGAACATCCTGGACAAATCCTAGTCACGTGGTTTCAAAAACAGGTTGATTCGTAACGGAACCAGTTATTACCTCCCAAACAGCTCATTTTGTAGTGTATAATACACGTTTTTCTGACATTTTGGGGACCGAATTAAAAACGGCTAAAAATTGTAGGGGGCTGCATTGGGTCGGTAGGAATGTCTCCACAAAATATGAGGAGCAATGGAGAACATTTGGGGGTTCTGGTGTGTGTCGAACAATCCCTACTAAAAAATCCGTTTATCGTGTGAAAGCAATTTATAAATGTCGTTTGGCTGTTAAATCATGCAGGGAACATCATGAAAACATCCTAGTCATGTGGTATCATAATCAGGTTGATTCGAAACGGAACCAGATATGACCTCCCAAATAGTTCGTACACATTTTTCAGACATTTTGGGGTCTGAAATAAAAATGGTAAAAAACTATAGGGAGAGTCCATCGAGTCGGTAGGAATGTCTCCAAAAAATATGTGGAGCAACGGAGAACGTTTGGTGGTTCCGGTGTGTGTCAAACCATCCCTACTAAAAAACTCGTTTGTCATGTAAAAGCAATTTGTACTTGTCGTTTGGCCGTGAAATCAGGCAGGGAATATCTTGAAGAAATTCTAGTCACGTGGTATAAAAAACAAGTTGATTCATAACGGAACCAGGTATGACTTCCCAAACAGCTCGTTTTGTAGTGTATAATATACGTTTTGCAGATATTTTGGGGTCTGGAATAAAAATGGCTAAAAACTGTAGGGGCTTTGCATCGGATCGGTAGGAATGTCTCCACAAAATATGGGGAGCAATGAAGATCATTTGCCGGTTTCAGTGTGTGTCAAACCATTCGTACCTGAAAACTCGTTTATCGTGTAAAAGCAATTTATACTTGTCGTTTGGCCGTGAAATCATGTAGGGAACATTCTGAAGAAATGCTAGTCAAGTAGTATCAAAACCAGGTTGATTCGAATCGGAACCAGATATGATCTCTCGAACAACTTGTCTTGTAGTTTATAATACACGTTTTTAAGACATTTTGGGGTCCGAATTAAAAATGGCACAAAATTGTAGAGAGATTGTACCGGGTCAGTAGGAATGTCTCCACAAAATATGGGGAGCAACGGAAAACATTTGACCATTTCAGTGTGCATCAAACCATCCGTACTTTAAAACTCGTTTATTATGTAATAGCAATTTATACTTGCCGTTTGGCCTTGAAATCAAGAAGGGAACATCCTGGAGAAATCTCAGTCACATAGTATCAAAAACAGGTTGATTTGAAACTGAACCAGACATGACCTCCCAAACAACTCGTTTTGTAGTGTATAATGCACGTTTTTTAGACATTTTGGGGACCCAAATAAAAATGGCTAAAGACTATAGGGGGATTGCATTGGATTGGTAGGAATGTCTCCACAAAATATGAGGAGCAATTGAGATCGTTTGGGGGTTATGATGTGTGTCGATCCATCCCTACTAAAAAACTCGTTTATCGTGTGAAATCTCTTTATACTTGTCGTTTGATCATGAAATCAGGAAGGGAACCTCCTAAAAACATCTTAGTCAAGTGGTATCAAAATCAGGTTGATTCGAAACAGAACCAAATATGACCTCCCAAACGGTTCGTACATATTTTTCAGACATTTTGGGGTCTGAAATAAAAATGGTTACAAACTTTAGGGAGTATGCATCGGATCGGTAGGAATGTCTTCACAAAATATGAGGATTAACGGAGAACGGTTGGGGGTTCCGGTGTGTGTCATAACATCCCTACTAAAAAACTCGTTTGTCGTGTAAAAATAACTTATACTTGTCGTTTGGCCGTGAAATCAGGCAGGGAACATCCAGAAAACATCCTAGTAATGTGATATCAAAATCAGGTTGATTTGAAACGGAACCAGATATGACTTCCCAAACAGCTCAAAATAATTTTTATTTTTACAAATGGAACTTCAAATTATAATTTTTATTTATACAAAATATAATAATATTTAAGAGTAATATATAGTTTAAAAAAAAGACTATTTATTCAATAAATTCGATTGATTGCTATTACGATAAATTAAAGAAACAATAGCAATAACAATGGGGTTTATATAGAAATTTCTTAAAAAGATTCCTCGAACTTTATTGAGACAAGTGTCTAAAAAACCGTCAAAAATTAGCACAACCGTAATCTTAAAGTAGTCGGAAAATAATAGTTAGATTTATTATGTAAAATAATTGATATTATTAATCATAATTAATGGACGGCAAAAGAACCAACAAATGCAAATGTTAGTCGTTTTGAAAAAAAAAACTTAATTTAAAAAGTGCATGTCCAAGTCATATATAGTGGGTAAAATGGATCAAACATTAGTTTTTTTCTTAGTGTCTAGTGGGTAGTGAAGAAACTACGTTATGAAGCCCGACGCTATTATTGGGACGAGCCTTATTTATTCTGCCGTTGTGTAGATGGAATTTACCGACGATGTGTTACGGCCGAAGAAGGATATAATATTGTGAAGCACCTTCACTCGACATCTTATGGTGGACACTTGGCCAATCAAAAGACAATTGCCAAGGTTCTCCAAAGTGGGTTTTGGTGGCCTTCCATGTTCAAAGACATTCGAGCTTTCATTCTCATATGTGATGCATGCCAAAGAAGTGGCAATATTACAAGAAGAAATGAGATGCCCCTTCAACCTATATTGGAGATTGAATTGTTCGATGTTTGGGGCATTGATTTCATGGGTCCGTTCACATCCTCTTTTGGTAACAAGTACATCCTAGTCGTGGTTGCTTATGTCTCAAAATGGATCGAGGTCGTAGCTTCCCCCACTAATGACTCCAAGGTTGTAATCAAGCTTTTCAAGAATGTAATTTTCCCGAGATTCGGTATGCCTAGAGCCATAATTAGTGATGGAGGCTCTCATTTGAGAAAAGATACCTTTGAACACCTTCTTAGGAAGTATGGTATCACTCACAAGATGTCCTTAGCCTACCACCCTCAATCAAATGGGCAAGCCAAGATCTCCAACCGTCAAATCAAGGGAATTTTAGAGAAAGTTGTAAATACACACCGAAAGGATTGGTCATTAAAGTTAAATGACGCCCTTTGGGCATTGAGGACGGCTTACAAAGCGCCGATTGGAACCACTCCTTATCGTGTATGGTAAAGCTTGTCATTTACCGGTGGAGCTAGAACACAAAGCCAAATGGGCAATCAAGGAGCTAAACTTCGATGAGAGTGTTGTAGGAGATAATCGCCTTCTCCAACTACAAGAATTGGAAGAACTAAGACTTGAAGCCTACGAAAATTCGAAGATCTACAAAGAACGAACTCGCCAATGGCACGACTCTCGAATTCTTCGTAAGGACTTCTCCGTTGGTGATAAGGTATTGCTCTTCAACTCTCGCTTTAAGCTCTTCCCCGGTAAGTTGAAATCAAAATGGTCGGGTCCATTCGAAGTGACCGGAGTGCAACCATATGGATCGATAGAGATATCTAGCCCGGAAACCGGAAATTTATGGTTAATGGGCAACGTTTGAAGATTTATCATCCCGGTCACGTTCGTGAGACCTTTGCTACCATGAAGTTTGGTGAGCTCCCATCGGGGAGCGTTGTTTAAACCCCCTCTCGAAATTGATGTAGGTTTGTGATGCGCGTCGAATTGTCGCCTATCCAACGCGGTCAAACAATATTTGTAAACCCCGGAATACTACTACGTAGTAGCGGCAAGTCGGGGATCGATCCACAAGGGCGGTCGAGGGGTAATCAGTCAAGTCAAAGTCTAGGAGTGATTGGGTCGAGAAGGGGGGTTTTGGGTCGAGAGAGGTCGAGAGAGGTCAAGAGAGGTCGAGAGATCGTAGGCTAGGGTCAATAAATAGGAAAGGTGTTGAGGAGAGTCGGGATTCGGAAATGGGGTCTAATAGTCTCGGGATCGAGTTTTTGTTACGACGTTAAAAAAGAGAGTGCCACTTTTCGGAATCCTCATCCAACCTACCTAAACCCGCTTTCGCGACGAAAGGGTAAGTCTCAATTTAAGGTAATTTCTACCCCGAGTTTCCCCATATTGGTAGAAATGAGTCAAGGTCGGCCTAGTCGCGATTCTAAGTCAACAAAGACACAAAAACCTTAACATCGATAATTAACAAGTAAACAACCCACCAATATCCCTTGAATAAAATAATCCAAATCCTCCTCCCTAATTCCCCAACAAAGAAATCTACTCACAATTCATCATGGAAATCATTACAACATGCATATTGATTAGATCTAATGAAACTAACATCAATAATATGATCTAAACAAGATAATGATGAAGAAACAACATAAAAACTAAATTAGAGATTAGGGAGTGGAAGAGAATTATACCAACTATGTAGATCTATAAGAAATAAGAGGATTGCATAAGTAAAGATTGAATCTTTGATTAATAAAGTGAAGAACTTGTCACTAATCCTTCATTAAACCCAACAAATCTTCAAATAAAACTTGAATAATCTTCTTACAAACTTGAGATCTAGATAATTGTTGATGGAAATTATGTAGATCTACTATTAATTACTATGTAAACTACTAGAATTTTGGAGGATTTCTACTAGAATACTACTAAACTTCTACTAATGGATGGTGTAATAGGATGGTGAAAGGGTGTAATGTCTTCCCTCCTTAGCACAATGGAGAGGTGACTTGGGCAATAAACTAGGGTAACATATATAGTAATCTCTTAATGGGTTTTAACCTAAAGCCCATAATCTAATCCTTGCCCAATAGTGAGACTTTGTCCTTTGAGATGACACTTTGCCCAATGAATCTTCATAGGGTGAAGTTTTGCCCTGCGGTTGACGACATTAGCACCACCGGGTGAAATTTCACCCGGTGAGATTTTCTTCTCGAATCGCCATTTTTGGCGCTTTTCTACATCGGGCGAAATTTCACCCGGTGGGCAAAATTTCGCCCGGTCATCTCATAGGGTGAAATTTCACCCTATGAAATTTTCGTCCAAAATGGCAATCTGGGGAGGAACACCGTCGGGCGAAATTTCACCCGGTCAAATTCTCATCGGGTGAAATTTCGCCCTGTGACTTCAGAGGGCCATAACTCTCTCGTTTGATCTCCGATTGGGGCGTGTGATATGTCGTTGGAAATCTAAGAAGATAAGCTTTCACCTCCAACTGGAATCGCTTCGATCCAAGGTCTAGAACTCTAGATATATCCATTTGAAGTTCGACTTTTCCGGTGAAGATGCACAATGGACTTGAAGTTTTTCCTTTTCACTCAAGGTTTCACCTCTTGGGTTTGGACTTTGGATTTTAAGTTGTGTGCTTTGCTTTTCGGATGATCTCCCTTTCTCGCTCATGCTCATAGGAGCTCAGACACGTTTTTGGTCGAAAATCCTATCAAAATAGACAGAAAACTACCAAAAACACGTAAAATGCAAAACAGAGACGCTAATGCGAGAATTACTCAAAATACGGCGATAATCGCACTTAGGAGCTCAGACACGTTTTTGGTCGAAAATCCTATCAAAATAGACAGAAAACTACCAAAAACACGTAAAATGCAAAACAGAGACGCTAATGCGAGAATTACTCAAAATACGGCGATAATCGCACTTTATTCTCGCAAAATGAAGGAAAAACGGTCCAAATTTGGCACACAACAATTCCCCCACACTAAACCGTTGCTCGTCCTCGAGCAAAGACCCAAAAAAGAAGTTAGCTACTGCTACTACTAAGCTAGACTATGCTAAGCCGATACGAGGCAATTAACGGGCCCGCTCCGTCCCTTCAACTCACATCGGAATACCCATGAGGTAGAGTATTCCCATGCAAGGAAATTTGGGTCTTGCTCAAAATGGTGGATGCGACTAAATACACAAAAACACATAACACGAAAGAATAGACGCATCCAAAGCAAAAATAAAACACTGAATCCCTCATCGAGACGGCGGGGAAAGACACCGAAAACTTACTTAGAACAATCATAAACATTCTAAGATAAATCACCTACATAAATAAGGACCAAAGCCTAATACTATGACAATTAAGCAATATAAATGTTGATAACTTAGCTAGGTCCTCCTAATCTTCTTAAGGGGTACTACGGGGCGTATAACGGAGTGGAAAAAGTGAACCATGGATTCGTTCGACACTGTAGGTAGGTGCAGTCCCGCTCTCTTCGGCTAGGCCAAGAGGGTCGTTCCAAACTCGAATCTCCTAAATTAGCCCAAACAAAAAGGTGGAGTGTTTACAATTATTGGGTGGATCGACTCATCACCGCTATCTTCCTACCTCGGGACTCGGTCCTCTACTTGGCACTTCACGACGACGAATCGATCAAAGGGCTTTTCTTCTTCTTTTTTGTCCATCTTTTTTTTTTCAAGGAGACGTTTTTGATGATACGATTTTTTTCATTTGAAGCTCATTTTCTTTCTCCTTTGTTTTTCTTTTTCATGTTTTTGTCATGTTTTTGTGCCCTTTTTCTCTTTATTTGGTTTGCCCTTTTTTGGCTCTTTGATGTGGTTCAAAACCAAGTTTTGAGGTTATTTTTGTGTAAACTTATTGTGGTGATGTATGGGTGAAAGGATAATTAGTTACCCGGAAACGGGCCCATCCCCGGATAACCTACAAAAAATGGAGAATTTGGACTAAAGTGCAATGGTCATTCGAGCAAGGTCACCTAGAAAACGGGATGCGGGAACCAAGGCCTAACTCCTCCATGGGTGGTCAAGGTGGTCAAATGCAAACCCCGAAGTAAACCTCTAGTAGAAAAGGTGGACTCAAAGCTAAAGGATCAACAAATTCATTGCCTAAGAGTCATTCTACTAGACTAAGGTCCAAAATCTACAATGGGTTATCCATAATGGAACGTAAGCTCCTGCAATAAGTTCGTAATTGGGTTTTCGAAAATATTTAGTCCTAGACACGCTATACAAAAGCAAAAGGAAAACACGAAAAAGAAAAGGCAAATAAAAGAAAACACGAGTAAAGTCATGCACTTCGTACTCCATCGACATTCAAGCACAAAAATCAACCACAACACCCAAAATGCTCATCTTTTCGAGAGCCTCTCAATTGCAACAACCTAACTCCTCTACGAAAGTAAAGAAGAAACCGAAAAGAAAGGAAGTTACCTAGTGGGTTGCTTCCATAACTCTTCAAATTGTGCTATCAAGGTGGTGGGTTACCTGTAAGAGTAGACAACAAGACTATACAAGGGACACAAAAACATAACGAAAACGAGAAAAGAAAAAGGAAAATAAAAGGAAAATAAAAAGAAAATATTTTTGGTTTTTCGGAAATTTTCAATTTTTATGTTTTTTTGGAAAGATTTTTGAAAAACAAAAGGATAGTAGATCCCTCCCCACACTAAAACTGTGCATTGTCCTCAATGCACAAGTAGGGGAAAAGATAAAAAAGGATGAAAAAGAAAAATAAGAAAAATCTTTTTGGATTTTTAAAATTTTAAAATGTTTTTGGATTTTTCGAAATTTTTTGAAGAAAGAAAACAAACGAAAAGAAAATGATAAAAGGGTGGCGGGCCTAGGTGCAATCACATCGCCTAGACCCTAGCCAAGTGACTAAGAAAATGAGAATAAAATAAAATAAAAGAAATTAAAAGAAAGGATGAAAAGTGGGAGTAGGTGTAGTCACATCACCTAGCCCGGATTAAGAAAAATTTGAGAAAATGAGAAGAATTTGGATTTTCAAAAGGTCAATGGCGTAATCACATCGCCTAATGACCGGGAGCAAAACCAAGGCCGCTTTGGCCGCAACAATCGATCAATGGGACAGCTTGCAAAGTTATGTTAGAGGTAAAACAATCACAATGATCAAGAAATAAGAGGAACAAGAAAGGAATCAACCAAAGGACATGCAATTATAGATTATTAGATACTCACCGACCCAACCCACACACAAATACACAACACACACACACCACCGACTCCGGGAGAGGGTCTAGTCTGAGTGATCGACCGACGCAAATGAAGCGCTAGGAGACCCATAGAAAGAGGGTATACCCTCGGAGGCCCGTCGCTAAGCGAGAGGGCAAAGTTGGATTCAATCTCACAAAGGTCGTAGATCGTACGACCTTTGGGCAACTTATAGTGTGCATACTCCCAAACTCCCCTTCCTCCCGACTCAGTCTTGGTCAGTCGGAATTCACCGGGGCCCAAGGGTAGGTCCCAATTTTTGTGAACATGGATAGTGGTTCGGTGTGTGTTCGGAACTATTAAAGCTCTTCCACGGCTAATGTAGACGAGGCGCTGATGAGGTACATGAAAAATCCAAGTCGGGAAATAGGCCTCGTCAAGCCATATGGAATCGTCTAGTGGGGTGAGGTGGTCGGTCGAATAACCCAATTTGTTTGCAATTACGGTCACGAGACCTCCACAATCTAAGGAGGGGCGTTGGGTAATAATGATACGGCAGAAGTGCAACGCCACGACAAGTGGTAGGTCTAAAAGGTTATGGTTACCCAACAAAGAGTCACAAATCAATTGCAAGAGGAACTCACAAGTAATAAGGTCTTTATAGGTGAAGGCCATGAGGCTAAGGAGCTTGCTAGTTCCGGTCTTTGACGATAACTCTTTAATATCGTTTACTATCCCTATTGGTCACTGTGTGGGGACAAGGCCACCTAGTGCTCTGAAAGATCTTTTCAGAGAAGCTCCAAGACAAAGAAGTATTAAGACAAGGTAAATTGTTAGGCTTAGAAGATTTAGAAGGTTTAGAAGGTGTAGAAGTCGAAGCCATACCTTGCTTACGCGCGGCTCGTCTTGCTCTTGTCTCCATAGTGATAACCTTGCAAGAATAATCCCCAAAAAACTTGAGCTTCACCTCTTCAAAGAACCCAAATATAATCACCTAAGATGTGGATGAAATGAAGGCTTAAATGTGGTTGGGGTGTATGGAAGGTGGTTTGATGTGTTTATGATGGGTGAAAATGTGGAGTGAATTGTAGGATAAAAAGGGTGATATAAATAAGGGTGGTTGAGGAGGGAAAGTGAAAGTTTTAAAGTGGGTGGTAAAATTTGGTGTAAAAATTTTTGGAGGGAAAGTTATGTGGGGTATTTGGAAAGGAGGGAATTGATTTTGTAGTGAGAAAATATGTTATAGGTGATTGACGTTCAAGCTCATGCCGCCGGGTGAAATTTCACCCGGTCAAGCACCACCGGGTGAAATTTCACCCGGCGGTATTCCGTCATGAAAATCGATTTTGCCGTTTTTTTTCCACCGGGTGAAATTTCACCCGGTGAAAATCTCACCGGGCGAAATTTCGCCCGGTGGTATCTTCATTAGTTCTGGCAGATCTGGTAGTTTTTCGTAGAGCGAAACTTCGTCCGGTCAGCCCGGCGGTCTTGATTGCTTTCTTTTTCTGCCTTGTCATTCCATGGTTCTTCAATAATCACCTAAAATTTCAAATAATGACACGACTCACATTACATAATCAATATCTCCCTCAAACATGCTTGTGGTCTTCAAATTAAGCTCCATAACTTCTCCAAAAGCTTGATCTTCATCCAAATAATTGCTCCATGACGAAATCCAAGTTCATCCATTGTTCTCAAGCTAACAAAGCTAACAAACACAAAGAAATATGATACATTTATACAAGGTGGTTGTTGAGGATACCACCAAACCTACATCAAATTGAGAGGGGATAACCAATGCTCCCCAACGGGAGCTCACCAAGTTTCTCGGTAACAAAGGTCTCACGAACGTGACGGGCATGATAAATCTTTAAGCGTTGTCCATCAACCATAAACTTCCCGGTTTTCGGGCTTGAGATTTCAATTGATCCAAATGGTTGTATCTTGGTCACCTCGAATGGACCCGGCCATTTCAATTTCAACTTACCGAGAAAAGACTCATTCGAATTTTCAAGTAAATAGCAATTCAACGCTCTTAGAAGTAGATCAAACAATCTTGCATGGAACTCAAAGAAATGACAATATGAAGCATTGATGCACAAATATAGCACATAAACATAAGAGGTCAAAGCAAATAATAGAGTATCCATCATGCCTCTATGTTCAAAAGACGCTTTCATGTCATTATTAAACTCCTTATGTGAGTGAGGAAGGAATATCAAAGAGGATGGAGGATATATGGTGTAGAAACCATTCAAGTCTAGCTCAAATGAGGCTTGTAAATAGGTAAGGAGAGACATTTTATCAAGAAGGTGAGGGTAAAAGAAGTCATCCTTAGATAATACCTCAATAATGATCACATTAGAGCTCTCCTCATTCTTTCCATTATCACTTAAAGTCACATGCTTCTCAATAAAGTGGGTCTTAGGAGCTTCTCCACAATTCGCTCCATCATCAAGCATCTCACTCTCTTCACTTCTAACTCCCTCTATCATGCGCTCAAATAGAGGATTATGCATCGCAACTTCACATAAGCTCTCAATTGTCGGATTTTCAAAGGTGTTGGTTATGGAAAGCTCAATAGGCTTATCACAAGTAGTTGTAGGTATGTCCTCACGTTTACTCTCATCATCAACAAAGTGGGGGATGAAATCATTCTCAAGGGAAAGAACGTGGTTCTCAACCTTTATTAACACACAATCATCATCCCTCTTCATGTCAAGAGCATCACAAGACATACTCACAATTTCTTCATTATAAGGCTCATCAACATCCTCAAAATTCTCAACAAGAGTCTCCTCAATAACCTCATCACCAACACATCTCCTACTCCCAAGATTATCATCAAGTGTCACATTTAAAGGCTTGGAGCTCATATCATGTTGCATAGAAGAGGAGTTTAGTAGCTCAAGCACATCATCATTACAAGACACATTGACATCATCACAATTCTTACATGACTCCATAAAATCCTTATCAAGAGCATCATTATCAATCAAATGCAATGGAGAATCATGCACAATAAATGTATTCAAAGGGAGTGGGGGAGCATGTTGGGATTGAACAATATGCACATCATCTTCTTCATCCTCTTCTTCCTCTTCATATATTATATCCAAATTAGAAAAGGGTGGAGGTGAAGAGGAAACATTAAATTCATGTTTCACATCATCACAAATGGCATAAGGTGAAGAATCATGCAAATTATTCACAAAAATTGGAGAAGAGTTAACAAGAGAGGATTGAACATTGCAAACAAGAGAGGAAGATTCAACTCTCGGTTCTCTCAAAGGTGTCACTCTCCCATATCCCTCACGGGCATCAGTTCTAGCCACTTTCTCAAGCAATAACCTCGCCTCATCATCTCCTAATTCATAAAAGTTACCACCGGCCGAAGTATGAATCAATTCTCTAACGTGTTCAAGCAAGTTGTCAAAGAATATTATGGTGGTTAGCCAAACCGGAATCCCATGGCGTGGGCAATATGTCAATAAATCTCGAAATCTATCCCAAGCATCACTTAAACACTCAAACTCACCTTGTTCAAAGGTAAGGATCTCTCGTCTAAGTTTATTGGTCTTGTGATATGGGAAGAAGTGATTTAAAAAGGCTTGAACAAGGTCATCCCAAGTACAAAATGTGTTAGGAGGATAAGAATGTAGCCATTTCTTGGCTTTACCTCCAAGGGTGAAAGGAAAAGCTAAGAGTTTAAAGGTGTTGCTTGGCAAACCATTCCTCTTCGCAACTAAGCAATTTGTATGAAATTCCGTAAGGTGGTCAAGCACATTTTCATTAGGCAATCCCCAAAACATGTCTCTTTGAAGCACCGTGATAAATACTTGATTCACTTCAAATTTCGCTCTATCCTCATCTCTAACGGTAATAGGTGAGGTAACCATGTGGTCATAGAGTCTACTATGATCGTCTAAGGTCGTCATGAGAGACATAAAAGTGATTGATCAACGAATGAGATGAATGCAAAAGACAAGCAACACGAACACCAAGAAGCACACAAAAAGACTAGCCTTATTTATTTTATTCGTTTTTTTTGTTTTGTTTTTTGTTTTTTTTTTGTTTTGTTTTTTGTTGTTTTTACCCAAACATAATGACAAAAACTCAACTAACTGATCACCGTCCCCGGCAACGGCGCCATTTTGATGCGCGTCGATTTGTCGCCTATCCAACGCGGTCAAACAATATTTGTAAACCCCGGAATACTACTACGTAGTAGCGGCAAGTCGGGGATCGATCCACAGGGACGGTCGAGGGGTAGTCGGTCTAGTCAAAGTCTAGGAGTGATTGGGTCGAGAAGGGGGGTTTTGGGTCAAGAGAGGTCGAGAGATCGTAGGCTAGGGTCAATAAATAGGAAAGGTGTTGGGGAGAGTCGGGATTCGGAAATGGGGTCTAATAGTCTCGGGATCGAGTTTTTGTTACAACGTTAAAATGGAGAGTGCCACCTTTCGGTATATTCATCAAACCTACCTAAACCCGCTTTCGCGACGAAAGGGTAAGTCTCAATTTAAGGTAATTTCTACCCCGAGTTTCCCCATATTGGTAGAAATGAGTCAAGGTCGGCCTAGTCGCGATTCTAAGTCAACAAAGACACAAAAACCTTAACATCGATAATTAACAAGTAAACAACCCACCAATATCCCTTGAATAAAATAATCCAAATCCTCCTCCCTAATTCCCCAACAAAGAAATCTACTCATAATTCATCATGGAAATCATTACAACATGCATATTGATTAGATCTAATGAAACTAACATCAATAATATAATCTAAACAAGATAATGATGAGAAAACAACATAAAAACTAAATTAGAGATTAGGGAGTGGAAGAGAATTATACCAACTATGCATAAGTAAAGATTGAATCTTTGATTAATAAAGTGAAGAACTTGTCACTAATCCTTCATTAAACCCAACAAATCTTCAAATAAAACTTGAATAGTCTTCTTACAAACTTGAGATCTAGATAATTGTTGATGGAAATTATGTAGATCTACTATTAATTACTATGTAAACTACTAGAATTTTGGAGGATTTCTACTTTAATACTACTAAACTACTACTAATGGATGGTGTAATAGGATGGTGAAAGGGTGTAATGTCTTCCCTCCTTAACACAATGGAGAGGTGACTTGGGCAATAAACTAGGGTAACATATATAGTAATCTCTTAATGGGTTTTAACCTAAAGCCCATAATCTAATCCTTGCCCAATAGTGAGACTTTGTCCTTTGAGATGACACTTTGCCCAATGAATCTTCATAGGGTGAAGTTTTGCCCTGCGGTTGACGACATTAGCACCACCGGGTGAAATTTCACCCGATGAGATTTTCTTCTCGAATCGCCATTTTTGGCGCTTTTCTCCATCGGGCAAAATTTCACCCGGTGGGCAAAATTTCGCCCGGTCGTTTCGGCCGGTCATCTCATAGGGTGAAATTTCACCCTATGAACTTTTCGTCCAAAATGGCAATCTGGGGAGGAACAACGTCGGGCGAAATTTCGCCCGGTCAAATTCTCATCAGATGAAATTTCGCTCTGTGACTTCAAAGGGCCATAACTGTCTCGTTTGATCTCCGATTGGGGCGTGTGATATGTCGTTGGAAAGCTAGGAAGATAGGCTTTCACCTCCAACTGGAATCGCTTCGTTACGAAGTTCGACTTCTCCGGTGAAGATGCACAATGGACTTGAAGTTTTTTCTTTTCACTCAAGGTTTCACCTCTGTGGTTTAGACTTTGGATTTTAAGTTGTGTGCTTTGCTTTTTGGACGATCTCCCTTTCTCTCTCATGCTCATAGGAGCTCAGACACGTTTGTGTTCGAAAATCCTATCAAAATAGACAGAAAACTACCAAAAACACGTAAAATGCAAAACAGAGACGCTAATGCGAGAATTACTCAAAATACGGCGATAATCGCACTTTATTCTCGCAAACGAAGGAAAAAAGGGTCTAAATGGGAGGAAAAACGGTCCAAATTTGGCACACAACAGTTTGGTGGTATTCTCAACAACCATCTTGTATATATGTATCATATTTCTTTGAGTTTATTAGTTTTGTTAGCTTGAGAAGAATGATTGAAATTAGATTTTGATAAGTCGGTATTTATACGTATTTTTACCCCTTTAATATTATTATATTGATGTCGTCTTTTTTAATATTTGAGTTAAAATGATTATTTTATATAAGTTGAGTTTATTATTAAACTTTCGATATTTTTGGTGCTAAATTGAGTATTTAATATATATATATAGTATGTATTTTTTGTAGGTCTGTCTTAAGACGACAATATCTCACTCATACGATGTCGGAAAAATGCGATTCAAGATGCGATGGAAAGCTAAGGTCGAGATGAACAACTTTGTTGAAGAGACCAAAATAAAATTCATCATCTAATGGGTCGAAATCAAGCTTGAAACCATCAGCCCATTATGGAAAAATAAAGAAAGAAAATCCGGTGAAAAAAAAGGAAAGAAGAAGATGTGGAATTGTAAGAGCAAGATCAATTAATTAAGGAAAGAAATAAATTCACCAACACCAAACCAATACTATAAAAGAAGACATTAGGGCTTTGAGGAAGGGAGAGAAAAGTAGAGGAAGGAGCCACAAAAAAAACACACACATTAGAATAGGGCGAAGGCCTTGGCCTTCATGGCCAAGGTCGTTACAAATTCAACCGGATTGTAATGCGGGACGCGATCAATTCAACTCCTAATTTATTTGACGGTTGTATCTATCTATCTTATTTAGTTTATTTATCGTTTAATTAGTTATTTAGTTTAATCTTTCAGTTATTCGAACATGTAATGTACTGATTATTGTCAAAGAGTTATGAGATTACATTATTGTTTTAACGTTTAATTAGTACTTTGATATTCGTATGAAATTCACGATTTGACTGTTGTTTTCATGTTTATTAATTTAGCCTGATCACCTAGATTGTTTACATGTCGATTGTTAAATTAATAGTGTTTTAAATTAGGTTGCAGCGTTCTGGTCTAATTTAAGTGCTAGAATTTTGTATGATAATTGAGTTATATTTAATTGCAGCGTTCTGGTTTTATATAATTCAATTGATGGGTATTGTTAATGCGACTAAATTTGTTAAGTTAATTCGTGCGTTCATGGTTAATTTGATAAATTTGTTTAGGATTAAACTTGCGTGCGTTCACGGGGTTTAACGAGTCAAAACGATAAAACTAGTAATTTGCGTGCGTTCATGGGATTAACTAGTTACCGATCTATTTGAGTCTAATTAATTAAATCAATTATTAACCCGACTATATCATATATTGCATGTCTCGAATATTGTTATGATTAATTTTTTTATTTATTGTCATGTTTATTTACTTTATTATTATTATTATTTTTCACCCAACAAAACCCCCCTCTTTTATACATATCTATACTATTAAATAATAAATCGTCTTAGATAAAAACGTCAGTCTCTGTGGGATCGACCTCTACTTACCCTATCTACCGTAGAGTTAGTAGTGTTTATAAATTTAATTTTGACTGCGGAAACCACACGCATCAGATTTCACAATGGAGCATAAATTTGGATAAAGATCAAGCTTTTGGAGAAGTTATGGAGCTTAATTGAAGACCACAAGCATGTTTGTGGGAGATATTGATTATGTAATGTGAGTCGAGTCAATATTTGAATCCCTAGGTGATTATTGAAGAGCCATGAAATGGCAAGGCGGAAAAACGCAGCAAAGAAGACCGCCGGGCGAAACTTCGCCCGGTGAGACTCGACCGGGCGAAACTTCGCCCCACGGAAAGTTGGCAGGATTGCCGGAATTGAAGAAGATACCACCGGGCGAAATTTCGTCCGGTGAGATTTTCACCGGGTGAAATTTCACCCGGTGGAAGAAAGATGACAAAAATGATTTTCACGACGAAACACCGTCGGGTGAAATTTCACCCGATGGTGCCCGACCGGGTGAAATTTCACCCGGCGGCGTGAGCTGGCCGGATCACCTACACTTTTATTCACTCACTACATTTTCTTTTCCCTCCTTCATACTTACCCCAACATAACTTTCCCTCCAAAAATTTTTACACCAAATTTTTACCAATCACTTCAAAACTTTTCGTTTTCCTCTCATCCACCCTTATTTATATCACCTTTTTCACCTCACTCTTCATTTCACCCTTTCACCCACCATAACATCATTAAATCATCTTCCATACACCCCAACATCAATTCATAACTTCATTTCCAACTTGGTGATTTATTTTGGGTTTTTGAAGAGGAGGACCTAAAAGTTTTGGGATTTTCTTGCAAGCATATCATTATGGAGACAAGAGCTCAACGAGCCGCGCGTAAGAAAGGTATGACCTCGACTTCTAATCCTTCTAAACGTTCATCTTCTAGTAAGTCTTCTAGGCTAAAACTTTTACCTTGCCCTAATACGCCCCTTGCTCAAACCTTCTCTGAAAAGAACTTTCAGAGTACTAGGTGGCCCTGTCCATTCACAATGGAAATCCTAGGTATTGAAGACGATATGAGAGAGTTATCGTCGAGAACAAGAACTAGTGGACTTCTAACTTACGTGAATTCCACCTACAAAGACCTTACATGCGAATTTCTAGGTAGTTTCACAATTGATAACCCGACCACACCTAAAGAGTTCAAATTTAATTTGTTCGATAGAACCCATTGCTTGAATATTTTCGAATTCGACCTAGCTTTAGGTCTACCTACATCGGGTACCGGAATTCGTGAGCCTTTGAGGGGTGTACAAGCTAGTACAACTAGGAGAGACTTGTGGAGGTGCATAGCGCCTGAACAACGAGATTTCGAACCTAATTCAAATTTTACCGCTGAAATCCGTAACCCTTCTATTCGCTACTTTGCTGAAACGCTTTCCCATTGCTTGATACCGTCTACCGACAATATCATTAACCTTAATGTGTGTGTCTTACAATTGATTAGTGACTCTTTACTCGGTAACCCTTACCCCCTTGACCTACCACTTGTCGTGGCGTTACACTTTCATCAAATTATTATTGACCAACGCCCTACCATAGACTGTGGTGGTCTTGTGACTTTAATAGCGAAATATTTGGGTTATGCGACCGACCACCTTAAACCGATTGACGGTCGTGTCTGGCTAAACGAGGCTTATCTCCCTACTTGGATTTTTAATGTACCTGACCATCGCCTCGTCTCCATTTGCCATGACCAAGCCTTAATTGTCCCCAACATTTATCGAACCAATATTTATAACTGTCACAATTGGGACCTACCTTTAGGTCCCAGTGAATTATTCCGACTGAATAAATCGGGGGACGTAGGAGTTTGGGAGTACGCCAGTGAGTTAGAACCCAACGAAGGAACTCTGACGGCTTCTTTTGCGTCAAATGACTATTCGAATTAGACCTCGCCCCCCCCCCCCCCCTACAAGAGTCGGTAGATTATGTGGTTTGTATGTGTTGTGGGTATATATGTGTGGATTGTGTCGGTGAGTCTTAATCACCTACAATTGTATGTCCTTGAATTAATCTTGTTCCTTGTACCAAGTTCCACCATTATAATCATTGTGATTGCTTTATCTTGAACAAAATTGCAAGCTATCCCACCGTCCCATTGAATG
The DNA here is from genome assembly GCA_958450325.1 of Agrostemma githago. Classification (NCBI taxonomy): domain Eukaryota; kingdom Viridiplantae; phylum Streptophyta; class Magnoliopsida; order Caryophyllales; family Caryophyllaceae; genus Agrostemma; species Agrostemma githago. The sequence continues at coordinate 44,047,210 of OY288260.1, read as the reverse complement.
ATTTTTGCGGCCGTCGCAACCTTGGTATTGCTCCCGGTCTTTAGGCGACGTGATTACGCCATTGACCCTTTGAAAAATCCAAATTTTAATCAATTTTCTCAATTTTTCTTAATCCGGGCTAGGTGACGTGACTACACCTACGCCCAATTTTTCACCCTTTCATTTTATTTTCTTTCATTTTCATTTTCTTAGCCACTTGGCTAGGGTCTAGGTGATGTGATTGCACCTAGGCCCGCCACTATTTTACCGCTTTCCTTATTTTCTTTTTCTTTTTCTTTTTCTCAAAAATTTACAAAAACCCAAAAACATTTGAAAAATCATACAAATCCAAAAATATTTTTCTTATTTTTCTTTTCCGTCTTTGTCGATCTTCCGCTACTTGTCCATTGAGGACAATGTACATTTTTAGTGTGGGGGAGGAGTCTACTATCTTTTATTTTTCAAAAATCTTTTCAAAAATCCATAAAAATTTGAAAAACTCGAAAAATCAAAAATATTTTATTTTCTTTTTCTTTTCTTTTCTCGTTTCTCGTTATGTTTCGTGTCCCGTGTACGGTCTTGTTCTCTACTCTTACAGGTAACCACCACCTTAATAGCACGACTTGAAGAGATTATGAAAGCACCCGCTTGGTAACTTCCTTCCTTCTTTCTTCTTTATTTTTGTAGAGGAGTTAGGATGTTGCTTTTGGAGGCTCTCTGTAACAACCCGGATTTTCGATGACTTAAATTAATAGATAATGTGGAAAATTATCTAAGTCATTTAATTTAAAACTATATCAGAGTGTAAATAAATCTGGATCGCTACGAATCCTTACAACAAACGACTATTAATTAAATAGTCTTGATTCACTTAGTAAAGAATATAAATTTCATTTTTAAGCTAAACATATTATTAAAATCTCTCGCTCGATTCCCCAACGCCTTAGACCTGCAAAAAAAATAATACAGTGGACGCTGAGCGGGACAGCAACCAAGCCGTTCATCTAACATCACCTTGAACACATAAGACAATCATGTGAATAACAAATAATATGCTTATAAAGATATTAAAGGATATCACGTAACAGATAGTTTCCTTTACTTCAATTAACCAACATGTTAGGTGATGAAAACGATAAAGTTTAAAAGATGGGACATTGGCAGCTATTTCATTTTTAAATCATTTTTCACGTAAACATAGAATAAACACACAAGTCGTGGCTCCTAGTATCACCGCTACTCCATATTGGCTTGCATCTCACCAATAGAAGTAGCCGTGTTACCAACTCGTAGACCGAACCGATCTTATGAGGTTTACCTCTCACCCATAAGGCTCAATTGGGCCCGAACTTCTATTATATTATACGTTTATTCAAACGGGGCTTTGGGCTGAAATGAAAGCTGATGATTACATTCTCTGCATCACCAAGAGGGAACCCGCAGTTTTCAGAATCTTGTTCTGCTCCCGCTACCTAGGTGGTAATACTGATCAAGTACTTGTCTATATGTGCGTCACATAGCCTACGCAGACTCTTGAACCGCAACTCTCACTACCGTAGGACGACTACCTTAAACACTAGGTCGACTCTCGGACCGCAGCCTCCGAGTCTGCTTTTCATTACAAGTGCAGTCGAAACACCACGCATGGTAGGATCCAACACAAGCTATTCGTCCCAGACTCGCATCGTAAAGTTTATATAAAAGTCGCCCGTGAACAAGTAGTACGTTATTTGGTGACATTCAATAATTGGTCGGACTCATTTGAAACAGTCAAATCCTCAAATTCTTACTTTCAGTGTGACAACATTACACTTTAATCCTCAAGTGTCACCCAAAATATTATATCCCAAATATTGTATAATATTTTTAAAATAGTAAATTCTTTAAAATGAAGTTTTATATAAAAATAAAATTTAAGGTGTAATAATAATAAAATATTACTTTAAAATTTATAATTTCTAGAGAATATAAAAGTTTATGAAAAATATAAATTAAGTCGTACTTAGTCGATTTACAAAATTTGACGTAAAATCATTTTAAAAATATTTATAAATATCATGTAAAAATTTCGGAATAAAACAAATCCATTTATTTTAGAAAAATGAAATTTATAAATTTGTACTTATACAAAATAATAAGTGAAGTTTTATTAAAATAAAATATTTTACAAGTTACTAATTTACTCTATTATTATAATATATAAACAAGTGTAAAAGTACTAACGAAAATTAAATATTATCAAAATTACAATTATATAAAATACAAACAAAACATAAAGTACATAGAATAAATATACATAGCAAATAGAAATAAATCAATAAAATGATATAAGTCAATTTTATCATTTTAATTTCTTTTATTCATTTTTCTCATTTTCTCATGCCAATAGAAATATAAATTTGATAAATAAATTAAACAAGTGATAATTTAGTTAGGTCAAATTTAGTCATAAATAAATATATAACACAAATAAAATATCACGTAACATTTTTATATATATATATATATAAGTAATTTAGTCATACAAATAAGCCTAAATATTTAAATAAGCAATTATTAAATTACTAACATAATATACTTATATATAAGAAATGTTGTTAGAAGAAAAGTTTGGTTACCTTAATAGTTATTAAGGAGTATTTATTAAAGTTATTAAGAATTAAGGGTCATCAGGGTCAATAATACTGTCTACGTAAGAAAACTCGTCTGCTTCCCCCTTATAAAGACATTTTCTGGTCGAAATGAATTGACCCAAATACGATTCTGGAAAAGTTATTTTGCCAAATATTGGGCAGCTCCTCATCCCCGATGCTCCAATTATAGAAAAGAACGAGGGAGTAAATATAATATATAGTACGGAGTATAGTATAGAAGTAAGTAGAAGTAGTACGTAGTTAGTAGTACTAGTAAGTATGTGTGAGTTGAGTATCTAGCAAGTATAGTAGTAGTATGTATGTATGCTGCGTGTGCGTGTGTATATATATAATGGAGACTGGGAGATTAGTGTGTAGTGTAGTGTGTGTAGTATGTTAGTTAGTTGTATTAGTGTAGGTCTATATGTGTGTATGACATGCAGGTGTAAGTGTAGGTGTATATGTGTGTAGGACATGCATGTGTAAGAAGGAAAAATGGAAAATACGTGGAAGCTAACGTGCGAGGTCAATTTTGAGCTCGAGTTTTGGTCTGTTTCTCGTACAAACATCTTTCTTTCCTTCTTAAAAAGTTGAAATATAAGATTATGGAATAAAAATAATGGAAACCGTAAAATTTATTTTCAAAAATGAATTTGTAAGACGGTAAATAAAACAGACGGTAAATAGTTTTATGGAACAAAAGTTATAAGTAATTATTATTTTAAAAATTCAATAAATTATTTTTTAAAATTTTTACGAGACGACAAAATGTTAAAACGATGGTTCATTATAAAAATATATTTTCGAGTTTTAAACTTTATTTAACGAAAGATAAAAAATTTAATAATTCGATAAATAAATTTTCATGATTTTAATACGGAATAATTTTTAATTTAACGAAAATAGAATATTTTATTTACGAAAATAATTTTTCAAGCGTTAAACCTGGTTTAAATAAATGTTTAAAATTTTAACTCTATTTGAAAAATATGGGGTGTTACACTCTCGAAGTGAGCATTTTTGGTGTTGTGGTTAATTTTGTGTGCTTGAATGTTGATGGAGTATGGAGTACTTGACTTTACTTGTGTTTTCTTTTATTTTGCATTTTCATTTTCATGTGTTTCTTTTGCTTTTGTATAGTGTCTAGGATTAAAACTTTTCGAAAACCCGATTACAAACTTATTACAAGAGTTTACATTCCATTGAAGATAACCCATTGTAGATTTTGGACCTTAGTCTAGTAGAATGACTCTTAGGCAATGAATTTGTTGATCCTTTAGCTTTGAGTCCACCTTTTCTACTAGAGGTTTACTTCGGGGTTTGCATTTGACCACCTTGACCACCCATGGAGGAGTTAAGCCTTGGTTCCCGCATCCCGTTTTCTAGGTGACCTTGCTCGAATGACTATTGCACCTTTAGTCCAAATTCTTTCTGCTTTTTGTGGGTTATCCGGGAATGGCGCGCGTTCTCGATTGCCTATTTTTCCCCCACCTATACATCACCACAATAAGTTTACACAAAAATAACCTCCAAGCTTGGTTACAAACCACATCAAAAAGCCAAAAAGGGCAAACCAAGGCAAGAGAAAAAGGGCACAAAAACATGAAAAAGAAAAACAAAGGAGAGAAAAGGAGCTTCAAATGAAAAACCGTATCATCAAAAACGTCTCCTTCAAAAAAAAAAAGTCCTTTGATCGATTCTTCGCCGTGAAGTGCCAACTAAAGGACCGAGTCCCGAGGTCGGAAGATAGCGGTGATAAGTCGATCAACCCAATAATTGTAAACACTCCACCTTTTTGTTTGGGCTAATTTAGGAAATTCGAGTTTGGAACGACCCTATTGGCTTAGCCAAAGAGAGCGGGACTGCACCTACCTACAGTGTCGAACGAATCCATGGTTCACTTTTTCCACTCCGTTATACGCCCCGTAGTACCCCTTTAGAAGACTAGGAGGACCTAGGCTAAGTTATCAACATCTATATTTCTTAATTGTCATAGTATTAGGCTTTGGTCCTTGTTTATACGTGGGTGATTTATCTTGGAAGTTTATTGTTGTTTTAGGTAAGTAATCGGTGTCTTCCCCGCCGTCTCGATGAGGGATTCGGTGTTTTATTTTTGCTTTGGATGCGTCTATTCTTTCGTGTTATGTGTCTTTGTGTGTTTAGTCGCATCCACCATTTTGAGCAAGCCCCAACTTGCCTTGCATGGGAGTACTCTACCTCATGAGTATTCCGATGTGAGTTGAAGAGACGGAGCGGACCCGTTAATTGCCCTGTATCGGCTTAGCAAAGTCTAGTAGTAGTAGTAGTAGTTTGTAATTTCTTTTTGGGTCTTTACTCGAGGACGAGCAATGGTTTAGTGTGGGGGAATTGTTGTGTGCTAAATTTAGACCGTTTTTCCTCCCATTTAGACCCGTTTTTCCCTCGTTTTGCGAATCTTGAGTGCGATCATCGCCATATTTTGCGTACTTTTCGCATTAGCGTCCCTCTTGTGCGTTTTACGTGTTTTTGGTAGTTTTTCTATCAATTTTGATAGGATTTGGCACCGAAATCACGATTGAGCTTTCACGAGCACAAGAGAAGGGAATATCGTCCAAAGAGCAAAGCGAACAACTTAAAGTTTAAAGCCATCCAATCGTACGACGAAGAATGAGACAAGAAAGAGGCTAGAAAAATGACCGGGCGAAATTTTACCCGGTGAGACACCACCATGCGAAATTTCACCCGACGGTAAAAATGCCTCCCCGAAGATTTTCCGAGCTTCCCCACCGGGTGAAATTTCGCCCGATGGAGAGAAGAGCCGGAAACCGCGAAAAAAGAAGAAAATCTCACCGGGCGAAAATTTCACCTGGTGGGATTTATCGTCAAGTCCGCAGGGCGAAGTTTCACCCCATGAAGATGCTAAGGGCGATTGTCTCACTAATGGAGCAAAAAGTTGGATTTGGGCTTTAGGTTAAATACCCATTAAGGATTACTTTATATATGTTACCCTAGTTTGTTGCCCAAGCTATCATCCTCATATCCCATCATTAGTGTAGTTACACCATTCCACCATCCATTAGTAGAGTAATAGTAGTAGTATTCTAGTAGTAATTCTCTACAATTCTAGTAGTTTACATAGTAATTAGTAGTAGATCTACATAGTTTCCATCAACAATTCTCTAGATTACAAGTTTGTAGAAGATTATTTCAAGTTTTATTTGAAGATTTGTTGGGTTTATTGAAGAATTAGTGACAAGTTCTTCACTTTATTTATCAAAGATTCAATCTTTATTCATGCAATCTTATTATCTCTTATAGATCTTCATAGTTGGTATATTTCTCTTCCACTCTCTAATCTCTAGTTTAGTTTTTATGTTAGTTTTCTCACCATTGTCTTGTTTAGATCATATTAGTGTTGTTAGTTTCTCTAGATTTTATTTATGATATTTTAGATTATTCTCTAGTTTATTTTGTTAGATAGTGTTTCCTCCATAGTTTAGTGGGTAATTGTTAGATCATAGTTTTCTCATAGTTTACTTATTAGTTTCCTTAGATCTAGTTAATATGCTTGTTATAGTGGTCTTCTCTTTAGTTAATGTTTTATTGTTTTCCATTATGATTAGTGAGTAGATTTCTTGTTGAGGGGTTTAGGGATGAGGACTTGGATTATTTGAATATAGGGATGTTGGTGGGTTGCTTGCTTGTTGGTTTATCTTGTTTATGGTTGTTATGTCATTGTTGTTTTAGTCCGGCCAACTAGACCGACCTTGACTAATTTCTATCAATATGGGGAAACTCGGGGTAGAAATTACCATAGCTAGAGACTTACCCTTATTCGCCGCGAAAGCGGGTTTTTAGGTGAGTTAGGTGAAGAAACTGAAAGGTGGCATTCTCCTTTATCAATGTTGCAACAAAAACTCGATTCCGACCTTCTTAGACTCGAAGTACCGAATCCCGACTTCCCCCTAACACCTTTTCCTAGATTGATTATCACCCCTAGCTATTTCTCTAGTCATTTCTCTAGTATAGACTCGACCCTTAGAAAACCCCCATCTAGACATCAACCACACCGCTTTAAACTTAACGTCACACTCCGTTCCCTGTGGACCGACCTCGACTTACCACGATTACTCTAGTAGTTTTTGTGTTATTCCGAGTCTATAAATATCGTTTGATCCCCCGTCCTTCGTTAACGACCGATCCGATTGGGAGACGATCAATCACCTACCACTTCGAGCGAGTAGCGGTGTTAGAAGGTCGGGAGGCTAACACGCCGGAGCAGGATGTTAGGCTGTGGTTGTGGTATTTCCTAGGGTCGACTCACTTCTCGGACAAGGGCGAGAGGTTCAGCACTAGAATTTTGCCTTTCCTAGCTGAGCTGACTCAGCTGGGACACTATGATTCGGTGACCGCGGCTTTCGCGGAGATGACTCGCTGCTTGCAAGTGATGGTGAGGCCGCTGGTGATAGGGTCGGCCTCAGCTGTGCCCATCGTGGATCCGGGCCTTATACTAGAGGTTAGTTGCTTTTCCCGCTCTTGTGTTTTGAGCTCTGCTTAGTTTTTGGTTTGGATTGCTAAGGTTGTTTTGGGATTTCGTAGGCTTGGATCTATTCCTATTTTCCATGCTTGGCACCTAAGACGGTGCGGGCGCATCCGAAGAGATTCCCGGCGGGAATCGAGTGGAGGCTGGCTCAGCCTAAGAGCACAACCAGCCATTATCCGGTGGAGAATGCGCTGGTTAACAAGCTAGATCTTGACGATGTAAGTTTCTTTTATAGTTTATTTGCTCAACAGCCCCTAAGGCTTGGGAATTCATTAGGATGTCGGTTTTATTTGTGTAGTTGTGGCCCGCCCTTGGGCTAACTATGAGGGCGTGCCGGGGTATGTGGCTACGGAGCTGAGGCCGCGGAGTTATAGGAGGATGCTCTTTCCTGCCTTGATTCGTCCAGTTTGGTATATGGGCGAGCGGTTGGTGCGTCAGTGCCTATATGACGATTTCAGGGTGCCGGTTGATCCTCCCCGGACCATGTTCAGACCACCGACCGCCGCAGAGATCCTAGAGGATAGGGACGGAGAAGGAGGCGATACACTCTTGGTGCCCGGTGCCTTCTACCTATCTCACGTCACCCGACGGTTAGCTTGGTATCGCCTCGTGGTTAGGCTTTAATCTTGGCTTTAAGGTTTGTTTCGTGGTTTATTGTTTCTTTGCTCTCTGACCGACCAATCTATTGTCTTCTCAGCTGGCCGACCCGGCTGATGAGATCCAGCCCCCAGATTTTCCCTTGACTCTGCTTAGGGTGGATGCGGCTGGGATACCCTTTACCGAGCCCCTTCCCCCGTGTTCTGCTGAGGAGATAGATGCTGGGATAGAGTGGCGTGACCGGGTATACCGGGTAAGCCTTGACTTTTGATTTCGATTTGGGTTCTAAGAGTGTAGGGTCAGTTTGCCTAACTTTCACGGTTTTACCTTTCAGGTTTCGTCGGCTTGCCATCAGCGGTTGTGGCAGGCTGCCAACTGCTTCGTTCCGGGCCTATGCCTCGAGGGTTTCCCGTGACACTTCGGGGCCTCGATCAGTGAGTTTGTGTGACTAGGGTGGCTTTCTAGGTTGCTCGTGTGTCTTCCCTAATGATTGAGTGTATATGCAGGATGTTTCGGACATGGTGGGACAGTTGGAGACTCGGGTGACCGAGCTTGAGACGAAAGATGTCGAGTCGCAGCGGCTCCTGCAATCTCGAGCTGACGAGATCGCCTTCCTAAAGGAGCAGCTGGCTCGGTCTCGAGGTGAGACCTCTACACAAGGTGAGGCCAGGCATCGGATCGAGAGGGAGGCTGAGGCTGAGGCTACGGGTGCTAACGAGGAAGTTGGAGGGGTTCCCGAGACGGCTACCCTAGATATGCTGTCGGGGATGGACGGTAGTGAGTCTCCTACCTTCGACTTAGAAGACCTAGGTCTGGATGACAACTTAGGTGAACTTGTGATAGCCATCGGTGCGGCTTCTAGGGGTCCTCCCTAGTTTCGATTTGTGTATAAATTTGTATGTTTTGTATATTTGCTTTAAATTCTTAGTATTTGAATTAGTTGGATTAGTCTTGCTTTTGGCGAATTTGTTTACCTAAATTGACAAGTAATCACTTTTGTGTTTGCTCATTTGCTATCTGACCTAGTTTAAGGTGCGTTTGCATGAGAGTATGAAAATCGTTTCTTTTGGATGTTTTGAAATGCGTTAGTTTGAGTCGGGAATCGGATCAAGTAGTACGTCGATTAAACGTTTTGACTCGAGGTGTAAAATATTAACGTGTTTTGACCGAGTGTATTTAGGAAATGAGTGTAGTTTTCACGACTTTTGAAAAAAAATTAGACTACTTTTTGCATACCCATAAAATTGCCTTTTTAGGCTGCGGACTCGATTTGAGAAAAAGGCTACAACACGCCCAGGTGGGGTAGCTCATCCCCCTAAAAAAATAAGGAAAGGGCATCTAAGTCTGGTGGATCCGATGGACAAAATGTACCGTCCGTGTGGACCTGTCATTCTTGTGCGGGCATTTTGGCTTTTGGAAAGGGGTTTAGCTACTTCAGGAGATCGTTCTTGGTGTCCGGGGTTGTCGGGTGAGAGAAAGGTTAAGGATTGTGAAGGTGACCGTACTACAGAGTAAGGAAGCTATGCGGGCTAATGTTGCTAAGTGAACGAACGAAGACGACGTTACCGATCCTAGTGTTCGTCAGTTCATCTACACGGGCCGAAACCGACAAGACCCATTTTGAAAATGTGAGTGAGGAGGGGAAGTGAGATTGGCTGGGCTCGCTTTTGGCTAGAAAGGTGGAAGTTTGCGTTAGGAGGGACAATGGTGAGAGACCCAAACAAACACACCCGAATTGCAAGGGAAAGGAAAAGTTGGACCTGACGATAGCCCGGCCGTTTAGTACTATGTTGTATTAATTGATATTATGTGACGTATTAGTACTATTTTTTTGTAGGGTTTTGACACGTCATTGCTTTCCGGGATGTCCGGGTTTCAGATACTTGAGATAAATGGCCTCGACAAAGGCTTGATTTAACTGATTTTTTCCCCTTTTTTTTTTATTGATGAGAAGCACATTTTTTTATATATTTTTTTGGTGGCTCGCAACTCAATTCTTCATTTTGCCCGGAGCGCCCTTTCGGGTTTTCACTCCGTCCTCGACTCACCTTTTTTTTTTTTTTTTTTTTTTTTGACGTTTCTTCATTTTGCCCGGGGCCCTTTCGGGTTTTCACCCCGTCCTCGGCTCGTTGTTTGTGCTTCGTCATTTTAACTCACTCATTGACCGGGTCGTGGGAGGAATCCCGGTTTACGCATGAATCGATTATTCGACTGTTTTGCTTAGTTGTTTGGTTGTACCCAGAAAAGGGTTGCCTACGTATCCGCTTTTGGACGGAATCAAACCATGTTCGTAGTTCTTTAGATGTGAGTGATTTTGCTTTAGACTCGTTATGGCAAATATCGATTTAGAGCGTATCCTCCCTAGTTAAGAAACTAAGGCGAAGTGATTGGGTGTGACCTCTTGAAAGTAACCATTACTGAGATACCGTGTTTGGGTTAGGGTGACTGGCTTGGATGGTTTTGGATTTTTGATGCGCACGGATTGTCGTCTATCCTACGCAGTCAAACAATATTTATAACCCCGGAATACTACTACGTAGTAGTAGCGGTAAGTCAGGGATCGATCCACAGGGACGGTCGAGAGGGGTAGTCGTTCAAGTCAATGTCTAGGAGTAATTGAGTCGAGAAGGGAGGTTTGGTTGAGTCGGGTTACAAAATGAGCTTGTGTGATTAAGGTGGGAAACTATTGATGGGAAAGGCGTTAGGGAGAGTCGGGGGATCGGAAATAGAGATAATATTCTAATAATGCAAGAATTATCACAAGATGTATAAGGGAGGTTCCACCTTTCGGTTTCCCTACCAACCAAGTCTAAGCCCGCTTTCGCGACGAATAAACTACGATCTCTAGACGGAATTACCCAAACCCCGATTTTCCCCATATTGGTCCGGGTGAGTCAAGTCAACCTAGGTGATCAAGCTAAGTCAAACATAACACAACAACCCCATAAAGACAATATCACCCTCAAATGCAATAATCTCACAAAAGATGAAATCTTTATCTATTATTCCTCCTCCCCTAACCCCCTAACAAAGAGATCTACTCACTAATCATGATAGTTAGCAACAAAGCATTCATTAAGAAGAGAATAGTTGAAGCATGCATAAAAACTACACTAACAAATATATTAATGGAGAAAAGGGAGAGGAGAGAATTTTACCCACAATGGAGAAAATCAAAGAGGAAGAAGAAGATAATAATAAAGATTGAATCTTGAGAGAAATATACAAGAATTTGTCACTAATCCATGCATAAATCTTCAATCTTCAAAAGTGAAATAAGGATCTTCAAGAAATAAGACAAGGGTTTTGTCACATAAACCCTTGTAAAACCCTTGAATCTTCAATAATAAACTCAATTCTTCAATAAAGATTGTAACTTTACTATTAATAATGGAGTAATTGTATTAATATTAAGTAGATCTATAATTGTTTTTGAAAATTTTCTAAGAGAGTTTTACTACAATCTACTACTACTTACTACAATATGGAGGTTTTCTATCCTACTCCTAAGAGGCACAATCAAGGCTCACTTAAGGCACACTTTGGCTCAAAACCCTAGGTTTTGTATTTATAGAGTTGCTTAATGGGTTGCACAAACTTCAAGGCCCAAATCCGATTTCTCTTCATTTTGCAAGACCATCACCCTTTGTATCTTCATGGGGTGGAATTTCGCCCTGCGGCTCGACATAATAGTCCCACCGGGTGAAATTTCACCCGGTGAGATTTCCTTCGTTTTTCGCGCTTTCGACCCGTCTTCACCATCGGGCGAAATTTCACCCGGTGGGCGAAATTTCGCCCGGTCAAGTTGCCCGGTCATGCGTGCCGTGAAAATCTTCGGGGATGAAAAAATGTCGTCGGGCGAAACTTCGCCCGGTGATGACTCACCGGGCGAAACTTCACCCGGTTGTCCTTTGACTCTTTTCCGGTCTTTTTCTTCGTTGATCAGTTGGATTATTTGAACTTTCGGTTGTGTGCTTTGCTCTTGGACCGTATCTCTCTCTTGCTCGTAGAAGCTCAAACACGTTTTCGGTCGAAAATCCTATCAAAATAGACAGAAATCTACCAAAAACACGTAAAATGCAAAAGAGGGACACTAATGTGAGAATTACGCAAAATATGGCGATAATCGCACTCAAGTCTCACAAAACAGAGGAAAAACGGGTCTAAATGGGAGGAAAAATGGTCCAAATTTGGCACACAACAATTCCCCCACACTAAACCGTTGCTCGTCCTCGAGCAATGACCCAAAAAGAAACTAGCTACTACTACTAAGCTAGACTATGCTAAGCCGATATGAGGCAATTATCGGGCCCGCTCCGTCCCTTCAACTCACATCGAGATATCCATGAGGTAAGGTACCTCCATGCAAGGCAAGTTGGGGCTTGCTCAAAATTGGGGTTGCGACTAACACACACACACAAACACAAAACAAAGAAGACACACACAAAAAGATAGTCGCAACCAAAGAGAAAATAAATCACCGAATCCCTCATCGAAACGGCGGAGAAAGCGCCGATTTGAGCTTAAGACAAGCGAGAACACTACCAAGCTAGTAACACAAATTGACATGGACAAGATCCTAATAGGACGACAATCAATCAATAAAAACATTGAAAATTTACCAAGGTCCTTTTAATTCCACTAAAGATGCCTACATCGGGATGATAGATGGAGTGGATAAGTGAGAACCATGGAGTTAGTAAGCACTGTAGGTAAGTGTTATGCCGTCTCCTAAGCTAAGCCTAGAGGGTCGTTCCAAACTCGAGAAAGCCAATTAGACCAAAAAGATGGATAAGTGTTTGCAAAATGGTAAGGATTGCCAAATTACCGCTATTTTCCTTCCTCGGGACTCGGTCCTCTAGTAGGCATTTCACGGCAATAAGACAATCAAGGGACTATTTGGGTTTGGGAACGATTTTTTTTTGAGATTTGATTTTCTTTTTCGGTTTTTCTTTCCCCATTATTTCGATCGAGGGCCTTTTTTTTTTTTTTTTTCATTAACATTCTTTTGCCCTTCTTCTTCATTTTCCCTTTTTTCTTTCTTTGATTAGCCCATTTTTGGCTAGATGATTCATTTGAGGAACAAGGTAAAGTATATTTTTGCAAGCTTATTTGTGGAGATGGATGTATGGTAGAGAAATAGGCTAGTTGGGTGTGCACCCCCTTCGAACCCATAAAAGGATGAAAATTTTGGACTAAAGGTGGCTTCTCAAGTAAGGTCACCTAAGAGAACGGGGAATGGTAACCAAGGCCTTATCACTCCATGGGTGGTCAAGGTGGTCAAATGCAAATCCCGATGTAGACTCCTAGTAGAAAAGATGGACTCATGGTAAAAATCCAATGCAAAAATTGGTTCAAGGTTATTCTACTAGAATTATGTCCAAAAATCAAAAAGGGTTACTAACAAGTGAGTAATAAACACTCGGCCTAATCTCAAAATCGGGTTTTCGAAAACTTTACCTAGACAAGCTATACACAAAAATAAAAAGAACACAAAAAGGGACAAAAACACAAAAACAACACAAATTCACAAGTATAGCCAAGCACTCCATACTCCATTAAGTCAACACAATCCACAACCACCAATTCCAAAATGTTGACCAAGTGAACCTCCAAATAGCATATATGCCCAAACTCCATGCATAAGAGAAAGGGATAAAACGAAGGTAGAAAATATTACCGCGCGGTCTTCATTTCATTTCCGCTACCTTACGTATCCATGCTAAATGGTTGGCGGTGTACCTACAAGATGGAGAATGCAAGACAATACAAGTAACACAAAAATGAAAATAAAAGAAAGAAAAAAACTAAAAAAAGAAAAAAATTGAAATTTTTTGGATTTTTGGGTTTTTTTAAAGGAAAAATGAAAAAGAAAAGGGATGAAAAGGATAGTAGATCCCTCCCCCACACTAAAAGTGTGCATTGTCCCCAATGCACGAATAGGAGAAGAATCGAAAAGGAAAAAGAGAAAAGAACGGAAAATCTTTTTGAATTTTTCTGATTTTTCAAATGTTTTTGGATTTTTCAAGATTTTTCGAATGTTTTTGTATTTTTGAATATTGTTCAATGTTTTTGGTTTTTTGAAGATTTTTCAAATGTTTTTGGTTTTTTGAAGATTTTTCAAATGTTTTTGTATTTTTTCAAAATGATGAGAATAAAGTGTGGAAAATCTTTTTGGATTTTTTTAGAAAAGAAGTGAAAATGAAAAAGAAAATGAAAATGAAAAAGATATCGATAAGGGAAGAAAGGGGCGTAGGTGTCACGTCACCTCGCCCGGATTCCGCACAAATTGGGAAAATTAGAAGAAAAAGAGAATTTTGGATTTTTCAAATGGTCTTGGTGCGATCAAGTCACCGAAGACCGGAGCAATAATCAGGTCCTTCTTCTCTAAGGTACCTGCAATAAACCTCACGTCTGTAACGACCCAAGTAGGATCACGGAGGGGCTTACAATTCCTCAAATCAACAAAATAATCATTATAAATCAATCAACAACATAATTTCAAATGCCAAAAATTGGCGCTGCAAGGACTGACAAAGATTACGATAACTGAGACAAGAGAACAGACGACTGACGACTGACAATGACAACTGACACCCCCACACTAACACTGACGACACTCGACCACTCACATAGGACCTGGGGGACGAGGTGGTGGTGGGTAATAAGACCCGGACGGAGGCATACCGAAAAATCTATCAAAGTAGTGTTGTTGCTGTTGCAACATGCTTTGGTTCTCCTCCGCCGCCAACCTCGCTGCTTGGGCATCCCTAGCAGCCTCCCTAGCCATCTCAAAACTGGTCCGGGCGTACTCAAAACCTTCCCTAGAGTACGTGTATAATTGATGCGTAGTATCGCGCGCATCCCGGGCCACATTGTAGGCCTGGGCCAGGTTAAGTGAGGTAGTCGAGTTCTCCCAAGTCTGACGTGTACGATTATAAACTTTCCCCCATTGGTTGTAAAAGTCCTCTGATCCAAAGAACGAGGAGTGTCGCGGAGGACTCATGTTGACGTCCTCTTGAAAACCAGGGGTAGACTGGGTGAACGTGGAGTGTCGGTGTGGTGTGAATTCCGAAAAGTCAGGGGTGAAAAATTGTGAGGTCTGGGGTTCGGGTTGGTGGGAGGAAGAGGGTGCATGAGATGATGACGGTAACGTCCTATAATCCTCATCCCGAGAGGTTCTGACCTCTGGTTCCTCCTCCGACACATCTACGACCTCTATATCATCGTCGCCAAAGTCTAAAGGTCCCTCGGGGTATTGAACTATACGAAACTTACCTCGGGTGTTATCCCGAATGTATTCCCCGGACCTCTTCGGCATGCCGAAGTTCTCTTCAATATCTAGCCTTACCCAATCGGGGTTAGGCATTGCAATGGCGCGCAGCTCAGTAATCTTATACAGAAACAAACTGTTATAATCCCCTTTCTGAGGCCACACAAGAAAAGGACAATAAACTTCATCTATGAAAATTCCCGCTCCATCAACTGGTCTTAAATCGCTAAAATCGACTTTCAAGGCTCTAGCTAACATCGTTATAACACCGCCGCAAGAAATGTTCTTCCGGCCGCCCTTCGCAATCTGAGCGAAATGAGTAGTTAAGGCCTCTGACATGTCGATCGATGGGCCTCTCTCCGAAACTGCATCCTTTAAAAGCTGAACAGCTGTAGCGCTACAGTTGTGATGCGTATCATAGCTCGATAAGAAAGAGTTAGCTATGATGCGCGCCACATACCGGAGGATGGGGTTTCGGATCGAGAAAGAACGCATCTTTCCTCCCTTGAAAGGCCTATGGCGGGCTATTTTAAACCAAAATCGATCTCGGACGAATTTATCGTCCCGAGTCTGACCCGCCCTAGGCTTTCCAAGGACTGAAGAGGGTAAACCAAGCAGTGCACCGAAGACTCTCAAGTTGAGGACGTACGAAATCTCTCGCAACTGAAAAGAGACAGTGGTATTATCGTCACCACTTAACTCGAAAGTTGCGAAAAATTCGCACGTCAATTTCTGAAAAGTTTCCTCCTGAGAGGCATAAAAATTGATGAGACCAAGACTTCGGCACATTGCCCGTACCTGCGGTTCTATGCCCATACGCTCAAGTACATCTCGAGCCACCCAACGAGTTGGCTCGAGACGACAGACCCATAATTTTTTACATTTATCGACATGAGCTTTCTTAGCAAAATATAGACCAGACAAAGGTTCACGGAAATTACGACGGATTTTCGGGTAACATACCTCGAGCGGAACAGGTTGTTTGCTTGGTACGGCTCCTTGCGTTTGAACAGGTATCGGGACAGATTCGTCCCGAGCCTCGGCCGGTTGCTCCTCGGACCTTGAGGATGATGTTGACCCCGAACTACGATTAAGCATTGATGAAATCCTTTTTCTTGCCATTTGTTTCACTCTCTTCATCCTTGATGCTTGAAATTTGATGATTATGTGTTGACGGTCTCGATTTGGGGTTTGTCGGAACTTGAACGATTTCTCAAAACAAACTCCAAGGAAGTGTTAGGAATGTGATGGGGATGAAGAATATATAATTTGATTGAATTTTAATGGAGGAATGAAGGGATTAGAGATGGTTTAAGGTGGAGGATTTGGGGTTTGTTTGGGTTGTTGGGGTTTTGATTGAGGAGAGAGATAGGAAAAGATGTATAATGAAGATGGGAAGGGTGGGTTTGGCTGGGTAAGTGGCGCGGGGTGATATTTCGCCCGGTGGGTCACCATCGGGCGAAATTTCCCCCGACGGACTCCGGGTCGGTTTTCGACATTTCCGCGCTAATTCACCACCGGGCGAAATTTCGCCCGGTCAGATTTCCGTCAAATTTCAAGTCGCAAAATATTTTTACCGTAGGGCGAAATTTCGCCCAGTGAGATTCCACCGGGTGAAGTTTTGCCCGACGGATTTTCCGTCAATTCCTTATGTTCGAGCAAGTTGCCATCGGGTGAAGTTTCACCCGACGGACCTTGGGCCACAATTCCACCGGGCAAAACGTTGCCCGGCGAGATCCTTCACTCCGAATAAGCTTCTTGCTACGAAAATTTTTCTATGACTCGGTCCAAACATCCTTAGCTTCTTCAAAAATACAACTCATCTTCTCAATCCAATTTGTTTATAATCGTTTAAAGCGCGATTCCAAAAAAATCCTGAGAGAAATCTTCATGATTCCTGCAAGTACCAAAGAGAAAACAAACTCCCAAAAGGAAAAATCTAAAATCTATTGTTCGAGAAAGATAAAAAGGACGAGAATATACAAACATTTACAATGGTGGTTATTATGGACACCACCAAACCGAATTTAACGTTTGAGATTAGTTGGGGTTGCTTAAAAAGCAACCCGAAGGGTCTTGTTCATTGGCTCCAAATTCCATGCTACCGATCTTGAGCTTTTCCTTGAATTCCGGCATACCCATAAGTTGCACTACCTCGGGAAGCATTGCAAACTCGTCGGGAATGTCTTCATCGGAGGTTGCACCGAGTATAAATAGGGCACCGTCATCTTCTTCATCGTCGTACTCAAGATCCTCGGTAGAAGGCTCTTCATTTGATGGGTACTCCACCATTTGGTTCCAGAACTCCAAATTAGGAGGATCTTCGTGAAGGAATGCGGGAAGCACAAATTGGACCGTTTCATTAGCAACATTGAAAGATAACCGCCCTCGCTTCACATCAATAATTACCCCACCGGTAGCTAAGAAAGGTCGTCCCAAAAGGATAGGATTCCGCTCCTCGATTGGCATATCCAAAATGACGAAATCGGTGGGGATATACAAGTTCCCCACATTAACCATGAGGTTACGGGCCAATCCATAGGGCTCCTTAGTGGTTCCATCGGCCATTTGCACATTCGCGAGGAAAAATTCCAAATCTTTAACATAGATAGTACGAGCAATGTCCAAGGGCATCAAGCTAATGTCGGCTCCAAGGTCACATAGAGCTCGATCTATCAAGACGTGGTCGATGGAGCATGGAATGGCAAAACTACCCGGATCACCTAATTTGATAGGAATTGTGACTCTAGGGTTAGTTCTTGGAGAAATGGGAGTTCTTTCTTTCTCGGCGGGTTTCAAAATGATGTCTCGGATGTAATCGGACGGGGTAGGCATAGAAGGGCTTGTATCAATGTTCTCGATAAGGTCGGTGAAGGTTATCATACCCAAAGCTTGATCATCAAATGGGATCGGTGGCTTATCATTCAAGGGAGGTACCTCAATCCTAGAGAGTAAGTTCGTATCCTCTATAGGAATTTGTTCAATGACAAACGAAAGGTCTCCTACAAGGTATTTTGATGGATCTCTTCTTGGTTTCTCGGTGACATCCTTGACCACATTCTCATCTAATTCAATGATTGAGGGATGAGATGTAAGAGCTTGTGAGTCAAAAGATTTCACCGGTTCCTTTTTGCACATTACCTTAATGGCATTCACGGAAGCTTGGTTGAAAGAGTCGGTCGGCTCTTGAGGTGATCGAGCTCGCGACATGGCTCGTGCCTCTAAAGCTTCAAGTCTAGCTCGGTTTGACGCATTCTCTCTCAACAAGAACTTGATAGTTTCTTGAATGTCATAAAAGGGTTGAGAATTACCTTGGAAGTTCCTTGGAGGACCTTGATTAGGTGGTGGATAAGCTCCAAAAGAAGGACCTTGATTAAATGGAGGATGATTTCCGAAGGGAGGTCCTTGATTGAATGGTGGATGATTTCCAAAGGGAGGTCCTTGATTGAATGGTGGATGATTTCCAAAGGGAGGACCTTGATTGAATGGAGGATGATTTCCAAAGGGAGGTCCTTGATTGAATGGTGGATGATTTCCAAAGGGAGGTCCTTGATTGAATGGTGGATGATTTCCGAAGGGAGGACCTTGATTGAATGGAGGATGGTTTCCGAAGGGAGGTCCTTGATTTGGTCTCGGTGGTCCTTGAGGATGGAAACAACCTTGATTCATGTGAGGAGGTCTAGGTTGATAATGAGGTTCATATGAATTAGGATAAACCCTTTGATTGGGGGCTCTTGGAAAAGGATGTGATCCTTGAGTCGGCGTAGAATGAAATCCGGTCCCCAAATTAGGATTGCTCTTTTGAGGCTTTTCATATGTCTCTTGAGTGTTTGCTTGATGAACGCTCTCCTTTTTCACACAAAGATTGGAGTCGTGGTTGTATTCTCCACAATTAACACAAGGGATATCTACCCTATACGGCTTTGGAGGCGAGATAGATGTTCGCCTAGGTGGTGTAATTCTTCTTGGTGGGGTGATTTTTCTCGGTGGAGAGACTCTTCTTGGGGGAGAGACTTCTCTTGGTGGAGAAACTTCTCTTGGTGGAGACCTCGTTTCGGGTTGGAAGGTGTCCCTAACAACCATAGCTTCAAATCTCTCAAAAAGTTGAGCGAGTTGTACTTCAAGAGAGGTCTCCATGTCATTCGATGATTCCGAGTCTCCACTAGATTCACCCTCTTGCAATTCCTTACATACACATCACTCTTGGCTATCTTGTCGAGGAGTTCATGGGATTCATTCTCGTTGAGTAGGAAGAAGTCGCCCTTTGCGGTCGCATTGAGAATGTCCCTAGCATCGGCGGATAAAGAATAGAAAAATGTCTGGAGCATAAGCCAATGAGGGATACCGTGATGTGGGCACTTCATTTGTAAAGTCTGAAATCGATCCCAAGTCTCGCTTATAGTTTCATTTTCGCCTTTTCGGAAGGTTTGAATCTCCATTCGATATTGATTGATCTTGGAAGGAGGATAATATTTTTCTAGAAATGCATTGGCCAATTGATTCCAAGTCTGGAAAGTATCATCGTTGTGGCTTTGTAGCCATCTCTTAGCATCATCACGAAGGGTTTTGGGAAACAAAAGTCTATGGAATTGGCATGAAGTAAGTCCATTCAACTTCATTCCAATTAGCTTCTCTTTAAATGTCGCTATGTGTTCTAGAGCATCTTCTTGTGGAAGCCCATGATAAGTGTCTTGTTGGACTATGGCAATCGAAGAAGTCTTGAGCTCAAAGTTATCGGGTATGGTTCCATATGCGACGGGAGAAGAAGTTTGTTCATGGGTGGGTTGGGAGTGAGATCTTAAAGTAGGCATGTTTGTTTGTAGAGGTGATTTTTGAAGAGGAAGAAGAGGGAAAGGGAACTTTGTGAGATTTTTGAGAATGGTGGATGGGTGAAAAGTTGGTGTAAGATATGGATTAGGGTTCACTTTGGTTGATTTGAATTCCGAAATAACAATATCGTCTTGCTTGCACCGGTATGGAATAAGCAATGCCAAATATGATTGTTCCTGAACACAACTCAATACAAAGATGAGACTCCTAGCACCGAGTGGTACTAGGGTAACAGGAGAAGAAAACAATTACTCAAATACAATGACAAAAACTCAACTAACTGATCACCGTCCCCGGCAACGGCGCCATTTTGATGCGCGCGGATTGTCGTCTATCCTACGCGGTCAAACAATATTTATAACCCCGGAATACTACTACTACGTAGTAGCGGTAAGTCAGGGATCGATCCACAGGGACGGTCGAGTGGGGTAGTCGTTCAAGTCAATGTCTAGGAGTAATTGAGTCGAGAAGGGAGGTTTGGTTGAGTCGGGTTACTAAATGAGCTTGTGTGATTAAGGTGGGAAACTATTGATGGGAAAGGCGTTAGGGAGAGTCGGGGGATCGGAAATAGAGATAAGATTCTAATAAGGCAAGAATTATCACAAGATGTATAAGGGAGGTTCCACCTTTCGGTTTCCCTACCAACCAAGTCTAAGCCCGCTTTCGCGACGAATAAACTACGGTCTCTGGACGGAATTACCCAAACCCCGAGTTTCCCCATATTGGTCCGGGTGAGTCAAGTCAACCTAGGTGATCAAGCTAAGTCAAACATAACACAACAACCCCATAAAGACAATATCACCCTCAAATGCAATAATCTCACAAAAGATGAAATCTTTATCTATTATTCCTCCTCCCCTAACCCCCTAACAAAGAGATCTACTCACTAATCATGGTAGTTAGCAACAAAGCATTCATTAAGAAGAGAATAGTTGAAGCATGCATAAAAATTACACTAACAAATATATTAATGGAGAAAAGGGAGAGAAGAGAATTTTACCCACAATGGAGAAAATCAAAGAGGAAGAAGAAGATAATAATAAAGATTGAATCTTGAGAGAAATATACAAGAATTTGTCACTAATCCATGCATAAATCTTCAATCTTCAAAAGAGAAATAAGGATCTTCAAGAAATAAGACAAGGGTTTTGTCACATAAACCCTTGTAAAACCCTTGAATCTTCAATAATAAACCTAATTCTTCAATAAAGATTGTAACTTTACTATTAATAATGGAGTAATTGTAGTAATATTAAGTAGATCTATAATTGTTTTTGAGAATTTTCTAAGAGAGTTTTACTACAATCTACTACTACTTACTATAATATGGAGGTTTTCTATCCTACTCCTAAGAGGCACAATCAAGGCTCACTTAAGGCACACTTTGGCTCAAAACCCTAGGTTTTGTATTTATAGAGTTGCTTAATGGGTTGCACAAACTTCAAGGCCCAAATCCGATTTCTCTTCATTTTGCAAGACCATCACCCTTTGTATCTTCATGGGGTGGAATTTCGCCCCGCGGCTCGACATAATAGTCTCACCGTGTGAAATTTCACCCGGTGAGATTTCCTTCGTTTTTCGCGCTTTCGACCCGTCTTCAC
Source organism: Agrostemma githago (assembly GCA_958450325.1). Classification (NCBI taxonomy): domain Eukaryota; kingdom Viridiplantae; phylum Streptophyta; class Magnoliopsida; order Caryophyllales; family Caryophyllaceae; genus Agrostemma; species Agrostemma githago. The sequence continues at coordinate 44,025,775 of OY288260.1, read as the reverse complement.
CATCGGGCAAAATTTCACCCGGTGGGCGAAATTTCGCCCGGTCAAGTTGCCCGGTCATGCGTGCCGTGAAAATCTTCGGGGATGAAAAAAATGTCGTCGGGCGAAACTTCACCCGGTGGTCCTTTGACTCTTTTCCGGTCTTTTTCTTCGTTGATCAGTTGGATTATTTGGTTGTGTGCTTTGCTCTTGGACCGTAACTCTCTCTTGCTCGTAGAAGCTCAAACACGTTTTCGGTCGAAAATCCTATCAAAATAGACAGAAATCTACCAAAAACACGTAAAATGCAAAAGAGAGACACTAATGTGAGAATTACGCAAAATATGGCGATAATCGCACTCAAGTCTCACAAAACAGAGGAAAAACGGGTCTAAATGGGAGGAAAAACGGTCCAAATTTGGCACACAACAATTGTGGAGCTAGGTAGTGAGTGGTTTCGATAGATCAACATCTGGAGCTTGATTTTTGTGGAGTTAGGTGATGATGGGGATTTGTCACGTCCCTAGCCGATCAATAAACTACCGATTACACCTAGTGGGTAGCTAGGGTAAGTCGGGATCGTATCCACGAGGACGGTAAGGCGAAGTTTAGACTATGTCTACCTAAAACGAGACTAGGTCACCAAACAAACACAAAGAAACGATAAATGGAAAACTATGATGGAGGAGAAGAGATAGCTAAACTAATGATGAACTAATTATGAGAACTAACTAAACAATGAAACTATAGAAATGATGACTAACTAAGACGATGGATCAAATATGAAAAGGAAGTGGGGTAGGTCGGGTTCATAGGAGTAGAAGGGTAATTGGGGTGATCAAGGGTATAGGTGTCTCCTAGTTGCTAGGGTCGGTCCGGGCTCTCGCAACTTAGACCGATGCCAAGGTGGGTCCGGACTCTCGCAACTTAGACCCTAGTCCGCGCTCTCGCGACTAAACTATTCTCAACATTTCCACAAAATAAGCAATCAATGAGAAGATGAACACAAGTATGGGAAGCATGGCCACTACAACTCACACAAGCATATCAACAAACACATAAAGTGCCCACAATGTGACTAACAACAAAGATGTAGCCTTTTCCCCTTAATCAACCCTAATCATCCACAATCTACCCCTAATTCCCCTACTAACCCCACAAGAAGACTACTCACTCATTATAAAGAGAAAACCAACATTCACAAGAGAAATCAATACTACAAAACCAAAATCCATAATGAATAACAAGAACAATAATACTAACAATATGAAAAGATTCAAACAAGATTAAATAAACAAGATTAAGAGTAGAGATGATTATACCAACACTAGGATGAAGAAAAGATGAAAACTTGTATTAATGAGAAACCCAAATACAATCCCAAGGTTGTCAAGCTTGGAACAATCTTCAAGAATCCCTTAATACAAGAACTAATTACAAAGATTAACTAATAATTAAAGGAAGATTTAAGCTAATGAGAGTAGCTCTAATCTAGGGTTTTGAATGTTAATGGAGGCTTAAACTAGTCTAGGTTAAGATAAGATGTCCTCATATTACAAGAAGGGAGTATATATATGGGTACAAGAATGAAGGAGAAGAAAAGAAGAAGCCCGTGCTGCCAGCTCTTCGTCCCGAATGGGACGGATCATCCCGACCGGGACGACCTTGTCATCCCGATCGGGACGGGTTGGTCCCGACCGGGATGGGCTCACAGTGGCACCTTCCAACGTGCACCCCATCCCGAACGGGATGAGGCCATCCCGAACGGGATGGGTCTTGTAGGCCTCCCTTAAGCGCTCTTTGGTCCTTCCTTGCCTCTCATGGGCTTCTCGTCGATTCTCGGGACTCGGGATCGGGTCTCGGAGGCTCGGGATTGGGTCCCGAGGTCTCGGGGTCGATTCCAAGGCGTCGAGTCATCGTTCCTTTACTCCGTTGGCTCCAAATGTGTATGTATTGAGTCGGAATCGCTCCAACACTTCCAAATCGGCTCGGGAACCTGAAACGAACTAAAGGAAGCATAAGAAGCCCATAAATCGCTCCCAAGGAGCGATTCCACAAGGAAAATGGGACCAAAACACAGTAAAATAGACACTACAAACTACACTTATCAACTCCCCCACACTTAACCCTTACTCGCCCTCGAGTAAGCACATACTAAATACTAAACTATCCGAGTGGGTATTAGCGCACCCTACGCCCCTTCAACTCGCGCGAGTGCACTTAGAGGAAAAGTGCACTCCGCAAGGCAAGTCGGGTCTTGCGACAAAACTGTGGATGAAACCGGACACAAAACACATAAACAAGCAAACACACAAACAAACACATAGTCGGTTGCACCCAAAAGAAAACAACTACCGCTTCCCTCAAACAAGCGGTGAAAGAAGCACCGGTTTAGGACTCGAGGTAAGTGACAACGTTCACAAGCTAGCAATACAAACCAAGGTGAACTAAACCCTAATAGTATGACGATAAAGCAATAAAAACGTTGGCAACTTACCTAGGTCCTCCTAACTTTCTAAAAACGTACTACGGGACGATCGGCGGAGTGGAAAAAGGATGAACCACGGTGTTAGTCGACACTGTAGGTAAGTGAGACCCCGCCCCCTTTTTGTGAGACGGGTTTTCTTTTGGCATTTTCTTTCTTTTCGACATTTTGATTTGTTTGTTGCCATGCCATTTCTTTTTCTTCTTTTCTATTTTCTTTTTGGCATTTGTGCCTTTTCTTTTTCTTCATTTCTTTTCTTTCTTTCATTTTTCTTTCTTTTTCTTTTCTTTGCCCTTTTGGCATGATTTGGCATTTTGGCAATTTCATTGTATAACAAGAAAGAGAGATTTCAACACTTTGCAATTTTATTGTATGGACATATGTGAAAGGTAGGGGAATGGGAGAGTTGGGGAGCGTCCTTCCCTTCAAACCCACAAAAAGTGGATAACTTGGACTAATCAAACAATCCCAAACACGGTCACCTAAGGGACGAGACTCGGTAACCAAGTCCTTTTCACACCGTGGGTGTTCATAATGGTCAAAATGCAAATCCCGTAGTAAATTCCTAGTAAGCTAGGTGGACTCAAGGTAAAGGACCAACGAAATTGTTGATTTAGGGTCATTCTACTAGACTAAAGTCCAAGACTCGATTTACACTACTAGGAAGGGAAAGTAAGCACTCATACACTAGCCTCTAAACCGGGTTTTCGAAAACCATTTACACACAAGACACACAACAAAACACGAAACAAAGACACAACGAAAACGAACGAAAGAAGAAGAAACAAAAAGGCAACAAAATAAAACAAAACAAGACAAACACATAAACAAAGCACACACCACCCCGAATTTCCAAACAAGTCATCAAATCCACCACAAGAATGTACAAGCTCCACCCGAGCACACCTCAACACAACCTTCTCCAAACATCACAAGGAATAAAGAGGGAAAGAGGGTTAGAGGATGTTACCGGATGTCTTCAAAGCTTTCCAAACAACGGAGATTAGGCAACCTATAAGGAAAAGGGAGGCAAAACACACACAATACAAAACAAATATACGACACAACGACACAAAGGAAAAAGACACAAAAAGAAAATCTTTTTGATTTTTGTGAAAAATTTTCAAATTTTTAGGTATTTTTTAAAGGTTTTTTCGAAAAAGGGAAAAATAAAACTAACAACGATAGAATATCGCTCCCCCACACTTAAACCGAGCAATGTCCTCATGCTCGATCGTAGTGTGCGGAGAGACAAAAGAAAAGAAAATAAACTACGAAAATAAAGCTAAAATTAAAAACAAAGCGGAGAAAAAGGTAGAAGGTGTCCGGCCGGGGTGTAGTCAAGTCACCATGGGCCGAGACGAGAAAAGATATGGAAGGGGGAAGAAAATAAAAAGAAAGAAATAAAAGGAAATGGGAGGGGAGGGCTAGGTGTAATCAAGTCACCTAGCCCGGATTCCATCCAAATCCGACTAATTCCTAAAAAAGTGGTGAAAATCTTGTACATTGGACTTAATCGATCGACTCCCGACGTAATCACGTTGTCGGGAGTCGGTAGCAACCATACTACGGCCTCGAAGGCCACTACGATACCATGACTCAACGTGAAGGGGGCAAATAAGAGAATATAAGCGATAAAAAGACGGAAAAGTAAGGATAGTTACCCAAACCGAGCGGTTAGTAACTCACTTGCTCCATCGTCTCGATGATCATTAGAGGCTCGTCGCTTGTCTTCCGGTTGCCGTCTCGCTTCACACTCACGAAGAACTCACGGTCGGGGTAGTAGTGGTGTGAGGGGATGGGATTTGATGCGAGAGTCGGTGTAAAGTGGATAGGAAATGGAGTGAGGGCATGACAATAAACTACATGGGGCATATGATAAGGTTAGGGTAGCTAGGGAGGTTGGGAGGGGGCATAAAACGGTTGGGTGGACTCGATTTGCGAAGAAGAAACACAAAGGAGGAGCAGATGCCCGTCCCGGTCGGGATGATCGGTCCCGTTCGGGATGTCTCACCCGTCCCGGTCGGGACGCTTCCTTCCCGGTCAGGATGGACCTCCAGTGAGCTCGAATTTGTGCACCCCCATCCCGATCGGGATGACTCCCTCCCGGTCGGGATGCCATGCCCGTCCCGGTCGGGACGCCTCTTCCCGGCCGGGATGGGTCTTCTTCACCTTCCACAATCCCAAAAGCTTGCTCCAAGCTTCAAAAACCCGATCCTCGTGCTTACAACCCAAGCTCTATCGTAGCCATTCTTCTTTAGGAAGCATTCTCACTTCACCTATCAAACAATACTCAAACACACATCAAACTCTCTCCCTCACAATGCTCATCAATCAATCCAAATAGCAAGAATTCACAAAAATCCAACTAACTACAAGAAAGAGATATATACAATGAGACAGTTCTTGTGGAACTCCGTCAAACCAAGATGGTGCTCTCTTCATTCTTTTTCAACAACCTCCAAACCGATTCCATCTCCATCAAGGGCACGTAGGAACAAGTCGAAGGCCCTAGAGAAGTCTTCAATCAAGCTCGAGATATAACCGACCACATCCCGAGGCTCTTCAAGGCCTTGCATCGACGTTCCTGGGGCATCCCGATCTACTAAGTTCAATGGCTTGAACTTGTACTTGCGATCCTTCGGGATATACCCAAACGTCCAACGATCCTCATGTGGCCCCAAGGGAGGCTCATCTTCTTCCTTGCTTTGCAACTTGTCATCAAGCCCATGATTTGGGCTCTCATCTTCCTCCAAATCGGAGTCATCATCCTCAAGTACATAAGAGTACTTCTTCAAGCTTTGTCCCGGTTCACCCCCTAGATCGATGTCTTTCTTGGCTTGGACCATATTGCATGTCTCATCGCTAGTAGGCGAAGTGTTGCCTTGGAGGTCGAAAACTATCTTTTCCTCGCCTAACTCAAATGTGATCCTACCATTCTTCACATCGATCATGGCACCCGCGGTGTGTAGAAATGGGCGCCCAAGGATGATGGGAGTGTGGGCATCTTCCGGCATATCGAGCACGATGAAGTCAACCGGAATGAAGAACTTCCCAATTTTTACCGGCACATCCTCTAGCATCCCTAATGGTCGATTGAGAGATTTATCGGCCATTTGGAGTGTAATGGATGTACATTTCAACTCCTTCATCCCGAATCGGCAAAAAATAGAGTAGGGAATGATGCTCACACTCGCGCCTAAGTCACATAATGCATTCTTGATCATGAAATTGCCTATGGTGCAAGGGATCGAGAAACTACCCGGGTCCTTCAACTTCGGAAGTGTGGAACCTTGAATAAGCTCGCTCACCACCCTCGTGAACGCTACCGTCTCTTCCTTGTCGATGGACCTCTTCCTAGCCAAGATTTCTTTCATGAATTTACCATATGCTGGGATTTGGGTAAGTAACTCGGTAAACGGGACACTAACATCCAATTTCTTCACAATACTAAGGAACTTGTCGTATTGAGTGTCCACCCTAGTCTTCATTTGCCTTGATGGGAAAGGCAACTTGATTTGGCACTTGTTTTGCTCAATTGGGGTGGACTCTTCAAAGGACACTTTCCTTTTTCCCTTGTCTTTCTCTTGAAATGGGGGAGGGTTGTCTTCTTGGGGTTTCTCGACCTCCCATAAGACTTGATCCTCAATTGGATTATCAAAGCTTGACTCTTCTTGATTTGGAGATGCCAATTCCATTGTCGGTTCTTGCGTTGGCTCTTGCTCATTAGGATATGGAGGGGAGTCATAAGAGGTACCTCTCCTTGTGGTGATAGCATTTACATGCTCAAATGTCGGTGTTTCACCTTGAGAAGGTAGTTGCCCCTTTTGCCTTGAGGAGCTCCCCGAAGCGAGTTGAGATACTTGAGTCTCAAGTATCTTCATACGGGTATCTCTCATCGCGTTTTCCCCTTGAATATAAGTGAAGAGCTCATGATGGTTTCTTGACATGTCCATTTGACATTGTTGCATATCTTGATTGCTCCTTTGTATTTCCATTAAAGTCTTTTGAATGTCAAAATCCCGAGGTGGGGATGATGGATTATGTGGAGTGTCGGTGATGGCGAGGGGAATGCCATAATCATGAGTAGGAGACCGGCTCCTAGGCTTGCTTTGTTGTTGTTGATTTTGAGTTGCTTGTTGACGGTTCCCTTGGAACCCTTGAGAACTACCTTGTTGTTGATGATGGTTCCCTTGGAACCCATGAAAGTTTCCTTGATTAAGGCCTTGGTTGTGGTTTTGTTGTCCTTGAAAGTTTCGGTTTCCTTGGAAATTTTGGTTTCCTTGGAAACCACCATGATTGAAGTTCCCTTGTTGGAACCCTTGCTTGTTGTTGAAGTTACCTTGGTTATTTTGCTTGAAATTGTTGAAGGGTCTTTGGTTACCCACATAACCTTGGTAGCTTTCATTGTTGTCCCGTAAGGGAGGTGGAACATAGGGACGATGTTGTTGTTGATGTTGAAGTGTTTGTTGTTGAGGGACTTGATTGGAAGCTTGGTATTGATTAGAGTAGGAGGCACCTTGCTTGAACGCTTGAAAGGCGTTCACTTGCTCAATACTTCCTCTACAATGCATAGGATCATGACCAACGATTCCACAAGTATCACACATCCCAAGATAAGGCAAAGGAAGTGCAAACCCCAAAGCATTCACTTCTTGAATCGGTTGATGGTGGGAGGAACTAGTGCCTTGGACTTGGTCGAGGTGGCTTTGGAGCTTCTTGTCAATAGTCTCCATGTGTGTTTTCAATTGAGCTCCAAGGTCAATGCTTAATTTGGTGATAGCATCGACCTCATGTATGCCTCCTCGATGTGCCTTCCTAGGCCTAGAGTATTGCGAATTATGCACCGCCATCTCTTCGATTCTCGCATTGATGGTAACCCGACCGATCCGCTAGTTTATTGATCGGTGGGACCCCGGCAACGGCGCCAAATTGATGGTAGGGATTTGTCGCGGAATCCGAACCGATCAAGTAAATATAACCGGCTATTCCTATGGTAGATAGGGCAAGTCGGGTCGAATCCCCGGCAACGGCGCCAAATTGATGGGTGGGATTTGTCGTGAATCCCAACCGTCAAATAAAACCAACTATACCTAGTGGGTAGCTAGGGTAAGTCGGGTCGAATCCACAGGGACGGGAGGTCAGACTAAGGTATGCTACGGTCAAGGACTATGTTCGAGACAAGCTATTCTAAGGGGGAGGCTAAGGACTAAACTAGGTCTAAAACTAGGACTAAGGGAAACTAGGATAACACTAAGAAGGAAGACTAGGGTTAGGTCGGGGTCAAAGGGGTAACGGAATGGTCGAGGGAGAGCTAGCGTGATATCGGGGCCTAGGTCGCATCCGGGCTCTCGCAACCTAGACCGACCTAGGGGTCGTCCTCACCGGGCTCTCGCAACTTAATGAGGGAACCGAACCCACAAACACACTATCACCCACAAGAGAAAAGCAAGAAAAACAAGCATATGCACATACTAGTCATTCAAGCATTTCAACAAACATGTGATATGCATCAAACCAAGGGGAAACCCAAATCTTCCACCAACATCTCCAACAATCCCTAAATCATCCAATTAACACCCTAATCACCTTACTAACCCTAGCAAGAGTCTACTCTAACATATCTAAACTAAAACAAACACTAATAAGAGAAATCAAAGCAAACAACCAAACTAACATAATGAAACTAGTCAAACAATGAACAATGAACAATAACAAGAACAAAGAATCAAACTTTAATGATAAAACAAAGATTAAGAGAAGCGAAAAGAAGATTATACCAACCTAGAGATGAAAGGAAGAAAGAAACTTGCATAAATGGAAGAACCCAAAACAAACATCCAAGTTTGTCAAGCTTGGTGGAGATCTTGAGGAATTCCCAAATTACAAGGCTTAATCTATGATTAACGATAATCTAAAGACTAATCTACACTAATCTATGCTAAAACTATCTAGGGTTTAGTCTAATATGAAGTGCCTCCCATGATTACAAGAGAAAGGGTATATATAGGGTTTGAAAAATGAAAGGAGAGGAAAGGAATAAGGCGTGGGGTAGCAGTGGCCCATCCCGGCCGGGAAGGGGTGGTCCCGGTCGGGATGAGGTCGGTCCCGGCCGGGAACAGCTCCTCCCGGTCGGGAACGCTTACAGCTTGCTTCTCCTTACTTTGTTCCTTCATCCCGGACGGGATGAGGCCATACCCGTCCGGGATGAGTATTGTAGGCCTCCAATATGAACTTTCTGGTCCCTCCTTGGTTCTCAGGGGCTTCCCATCAATTCTCGGGACTTAGGATCGGGTCTCGGAGGCTCGGGATTGGGTCCCAAGGTCTCGGGGTCGATTCCAAGGCATCGAATCATCGTTCCTTACCTCCGTTGGCTCCAAAATGTGTATGTATCGAGTCAGAATCGCTCCAACTCTTCATGAACGGTCTCGGGAACCTGAAACGAGCTAAAGGAAGCATAAGTAGCCCATAAACCGCCCCCAAGGAGCGATTCCACAAGGAAAATGGGACCAAAACACTACAAAATAGGCACTACAAATGGCACTTATCTACTCCCCCACACTTAACCCTTACTCGCCCTCGAGTAAGCACATACTATCTAGTAAACTACTCGAGTGGGTATTAGCGCACCCTACGCCCCTTCAACTCACACTCGAGTGTACTTAGAGGAAAAGTGCACTCCGCAAGGCAAGTTGGGTCTTGCGACAAAACTGTGGATGCAACCGGACACAAAGCATACAAACAAACAAACACATAATCGGTTGCAACCAAAAGAAAACAAATACCGCTTCCCTCAAAAAGTGGTGAAAGAATCACCGGTTTAGGACTCGAGGTAAGTGACAACGTTCCCAAGCTAGCAATACAGACCAAGGTGGACTAAACCCCGCCCCCTTTAGCGTGAGCCAAGAGGGTCGTCTCGTGTCCAAAACTGCCTAACTAGTCCAAGTAAAAAGGTGGAAAACAAGCAAAATGAGGGAAGACCGACCTTTGCCGCTATCATCCTTCCTAGGGACTCGGTCCTTTGGTAGGCTCTTCACGGCAAAAGTCGGGAAAAAGGCTTATTTTGAGAGGTAGGGGTTTTTTGTGAATCGGGTTTTCTTTTGGCAATTTCTCTTTTCTTTTGCATTTTTGCTTTGTTTTGCCATGCCATTCTTTTTCTTCTTTTCTATTTTCTTTTTTTTTGGCTTTTGTGCCTTTTCTTTTTCTTCATTTCTTTTCTTTCTTTCATTTTTCTTTCTTTTCTTTTCTTTGCCCTTTTTGGCAAGATTTGGCTTTATTGGCATTTCTTGACAATTGAGAAAGAGAGAAATCAACAAATTGCATCTTATTGTGGATATGTGTAGGAGGTAGATGAATGGGTAAGTCGGGGGTCGCGATTTCCCTACAAACCCACAAAAAGTGGAGAACTTGGACTAATCAAACAATCCTAAACACGGTCACCTAGGGGACGAGACTCGGTTACCAAGGCCTTTTCACACCGTGGGTGGTCATAATGGTCAAAATGCAAATCCCGTAGTAAATTCCTAGTAAGCTAGGTGGACTCAAGGTAAGGGACCAACGAAATCGTTGATTTAGGGTCATTCTACTAGACTAAAGTCCAAGACTCGATTTACACTACTAGGAAGGGAAAAATAGACACTCACACACTAGCCTCTAAACCGGGTTTTCGAAAACGGTTTACGCACAAGACACACAATACAACACAAAACAAAGACTCAACGAAAACGAACGAAAGAAAAAGAAGCAAAAGAAACAAAACAAAAACAAAATAAAATGAACACATACACAACACAAACACCTACCCGATCATCCAAACAAGCCACCAAATCAACCACACTTTACAAAGCTCCACCCGAGCACACAACATCACAATCTCCTCCAAACTCCGCAAGAGGTAAAGAAGAAAAAGGGATAAGATGTTACCGGGAGTCTTGAAAGCTTCCAAAGTTAACGGCGATTAAAGCAACCTATAAGGGAAAGGGAGGCAAAACACGCACACAAAACAAAAATACGACACAATCACACAAAAGGAAAACACATAAAAGAAAAAATCTTTTTGATTTTTGTGAAATTTTTTTCGAATTTTTAGGATTTTTTCAAGATTTTTTCGAAAAAATACAAAAATAAAACTAACTACGATAGAATATCGCTTAGTTGATAAGTGCCATTTGTAGTGCCTATTTTATAGTGTTTTGGTCCCATTTTCCTTGTGGAATCGCTCCTTGGGGGCGGTTTATGGGCTACTTATGCTTCCTTTAGCTCATTTCAGGTTCCCGAGACCGTTCATGAAGAGTTGGAGCGATTCCGACTCGATACATACACATTTTGGAGCCAACGGAGCTAAGGAACGATGATTCGATGCCTTGGAATCGACCCCGAGACCTTGGGACCCAATCCCGAGCCTCCGAGACCCGATCCCAAGTCCCGAGAATCGATGGGAAGCCCCTGAGAACCAAGGAGGGACCAAAAAGTTCATATTGGAGGCCTACAGACTCATCCTGGACGGGTATGGCCTCATCCCGTCCGGGATGAAGGAACAAAGTAAGAAGAAGCAAGCTGTAAACCTTCCCGACCGGGAGGAGCTGTTCCCGGCCGGGACCGACCTCATCCCGACCGGGACCATCCCTTCCCGGCCAGGATGGGCCACTGCTATCCCGCGCCTTGTTCCTTTCCTCTCCTTTCATTCTTAAACCCTATATATACCCTTCCTCTTGTAATCATGGGAGGCACTTCATATTAGACTAAACCCTAGATACTTTTAGCATAGATTAGTGTAGATTAGTCTTTAGATTATCGTTAATCATAGATTAAGCCTTGTAATTTGGGAATTCCTCAAGATCTCCACCAAGCTTGACAAACTTGGATGTTTGTGTTGGGTTCTTCCATTTATGCAAGTTTCTTTCTTCCTTTCATCTCTAGTTTGGTATAATCTTCTTTTCTCTTCTCTTAATCTTTGTTTTATCATTAAAGTTTGATTCTTTGTTCTTGTTATTGTTCATTGTTCATTGTTTGACTATTTTCATTATGTTAGTTTGGTTGTTTGCTTTGATTTCTCTTATTAGTGTTAGTTTTAGTTTAGATATGTTAGAGTAGACTCTTGCTAGGGTTAGTAAGGTGATTAGTGTGTTAATTGGATGATTAAGGGATTGTTGGAGATGTTGGTGGAAGATTTGGGTTTCCCCTTGGTTTGATGCATATCACATGTTTGTTGAAATGCTTGAATGACTAGTATGTGCATATGCTTGTTTTTCTTGCTTTTCTCTTGTGGGTGATAGTGTGTTTGTGGGTTCGGTTCCCTCATTAAGTTGCGAGAGCCCGGTGAGGACGACCCCTAGGTCGGTCTAAGTTGCGAGAGCCCGGATGCGACCTAGGCCCCGATATCACGCTAGCTCTCCCTCGACCATTCCGTTACCCCTTTGACCCCGACCTAACCCTAGTCTTCCTTCTTAGTGTTATCCTAGTTTCCCTTAGTCCTAGTTTTAGACCTAGTTTAGTCCTTAGCCTCCCCCTTAGAAAAGCTTGTCTCGAACATAGTCCTTGACCGTAGCATACCTTAGTCCGACCTCCCGTCCCTGTGGATTCGACCCGACTTACCCTAGCTACCCACTAGGTATAGTTGGTTTTATTTGACGGTTGGGATTCACGATAAATCCCACCCATCAATTTGGCGCCGTTGCCGGGGACGGTGCTAGTTTGGACTTTGTTTTCCTAGTTACTCGACTTTGTCTTTGTGTTTGTGTTTTCTTTTTTCTTTTTGTTACCTTGCTTCTTGTGTGTGTGAAGTTTATTTCTCTCTTGTCTAGTGCCCAAAAAGCACTAGGCTTCTCACGTTTGTTCTTAGTCTATAGTTTGTGCTTAGAGGTGGTGACTATCTTCTTCTTGCAACTCAGAGCCGCTTAAACGGACGGTTGCTAGAATGAGTGGTTTCCAACCGGGTATGAGCTACGATTTTCGAGCGAGCATGGGGTTTGATCTAGACTCCACACACTCGGGAGCCGATATGAGCTACTCCTCTTCTTCTTTGAACCAAGGGTATGACATGACGTCCCCCTACCATAATCAAGCTTCTTGGGGTAATCAAGACGGGTATGATCCTCAAGAATATGGATATGGCTACCAACAAGTGAATGACTATTACTCCTACGATCATGGTGGCTATTACTCGAGCTATGAATGTGAAACCACCATGTTCAATCAAGATTCACCTTATGGAAGCCAATACCCCCAAAACCCACCATATTACCCTCCACCCCAACCACAATATGAACCCCATGACCCACAATACTACCAATCACCTCAACCTCACTACCAACAATATGATGCCCAACCCCTTGGGCATCATCAAGATTATCAAGGAGCTTTACAAGACCCCAATGATCACCAATTGCCCGACATGGAGGAGTTTCAATCGCTTCTTCAATTGCAAAAGAGCAACCAAGAAATGGCCACCCAAATTCAAAAACAACAAAATGAATTATGGATCCAACTTCGAAGGGCAAACGAGGCGAGGGATGCTCGATTAGATGAAGGGTGCCCACTTGAGAGAGAGGAGCAACCTAATCACGAAGCCGCCGATGTAGTTCCCTTTGATAGAGAGATTTGCTTTGAAGAACCTCAATCGTCTACCCAAAAAGAGACGAATGAGGAGATGACCCTTGGTGAAGGCAACATTGGTGAGGAATTGGAGGAGGATGGTGAGTTGGATGATTTGGTAGAGTTTGTGAAGTTGTTGGGTGAAATTGTTAGCCTCAAGTTGCCCTTGTGCGATAATTTGGACAAGCATCAAGAGCCCCTTGCTAGTGCACCGAGAGATGACTTGGAAGAAATTGAAACCGCCGGTAGAAGTTTCGATTCTCATCTCCAAGATGATGTGGGGCCGAGTGATGAAGATGGGGAACCACAACTTGAGGCAAGTGTGGGGGTGTGCAACGAGGAAGTGAGGCCAAAACCGCTTTTTGTGCCTTGTTTCTTAGAGATGAAGCTTGCTTGTGATTGGAGGCAATGCTTAGGGAGGAAGAGATCGGTGAAGCTCATAGGATGGATAGACCCCGGAGACAACTTTGAAGATGATTTTGGGTCTTGGGAATCCTACTTCTTGCCTCCTCCTTGGAGGCCGTGGAGGTCGGTTAAGCTCGAGCGCTTCTTGGGCCTTCACTATGATTTCGGTAGCGCGTTCGACTTGCTCCTCCATGCCCTTGAGGGCTATGGTTGAAGAATGGAGTCCACCATCCTCGTTTTGACGGAGTTCCTAAAGAACCGTCATGTTGTATATTCCCCTCCTCTCTTCTTTAGAGTACTTGTGTTTGTATTTGTGTGATTTTTTCTTGATTTTTGTTGTTTTGTGAAGCTCTTGTAATTGATTTGGTATTTTGATGAGCATGTGAGGGAGTGAATTTGATGTGTACTTTGAGTTTATTGTGATAGGTGAAGTGAAGGTGACTCCTAGAAAGGAGTGGTTAGTGATAGAGCTTGGATCGTGAGTAAGGGAGTCGGTTTTTAGGGTCATGGGAGTCATGAAGACCCTTCCCGACCGGGATGGGTGTGTCGTCCCGACCGGGATGGGGCCGTCCCGATCGGGATGAGGGTGCCAAAAATCGAGTCCACTGGAGTGTCATCCCGATCGGGAAGGAGGCTTCCCGACCGGGAAGGGTTTATCAACCCGACCGGGATCATCCATCCCGACCGGGATCATCCCCTACTCCTTTTTGGTGCCTCTTCTTCGACATTTAATCCCACCCGACCATTGTATACCCCCTCCCAACCTCCCTACCTTCCTTTTTCATATCATACCACCCACATACTTCATTTATATACCTTAACCTCATTTCCTCCTCACTTTAGACCGATATTCACATCAAATCCCACCCCCTCACACCATTACTACCTCTACCATGTGGTTCTATCAAGCTTGAAGCGGGATAGCAAAGATGAAGACAAGCAAGTGCATATATTGATCTATGAGACGATGGAGAGAGTGAGTTCCTAACCTATGGTACGGCAACTATCCTTTCTTTTCCGTTTTTGTTGATTGCTTGTTTTCCTTTGCTTATTCCCTTCCCCTTGTACACTTTTGATGTCATGGTGGCCTTCGAGGCCTCGGTAGTTGTTCCTCCCGACTCTCGATGATGTGACTACATCGAGCGTCATTTTAAAAATCCAAATTTTTACAAGTTTTTCACTCTTTCTTTTTGAGAATTTAGTCGGATTTAGGCGGAATCTGGGCTAGGTGACTTGATTACACCTAGCCCTCCCCTCCCATTTCCTTTTATTTCCTTCTTTTATTTCTTCCCCCATCCATATCTTTTCTTGTCTCGGCCCTTGGTGACTTGATTACACCCCGGCCAGACACCTTCTACCTTTTTCTCCACTTTTATCCTTGATTTTTAGCTTTATTTTCGTAGTTTCTTTTCTTTTTCTTTTATCTCTCCGCACACTACGATTGAGCATATGAGGACATTGCTCGGTTTAAGTGTGGGGGAGCGATATTCTAGTATAGGTTAGTTTTATTTTCTTAGTTTTTCGAAAAATTCTTCAAAAAACCCTAAAAGTTTGAAAAATTTCACAAAAATCAAAAAGATTTTCTTTTGTGTCTTTTCCTTTTTGTGTCGTTATGTCATATTTTTGTTTTGTTGTGCGTGTTTTGCCCCCCTTTTTCCTTATAGGTTGCCTAATCGCCGTTAGCTTTGGTGAGCTTTCAAGACTTCCGGTAACATCTCTTCATCCCTTTTTCCCTCTTTGCTTCTTGTGAGTTTGGAAGAGATTTGTGATGATGTGTGCTCGGGAGGAGCTTTGTAAAGATTGTGGTGGATTTGGAGACTTGTTTGAAGATCGGGGTGGTGTTTGTTTTGATTATGTGTTGTTTCTCCTTGTTTTGTTTTGTTTTGTCTCTTTTTCTTTCATTTTCGTTGTGTCTTTAATTTTGTGTTGTGTTGTGTTGTGTGTCATGTGTGTAAACCGTTTTCGAAAACCCGGTTTAGCGGCTAGTGTGCGAGTGTTTACTTTCCCTTCCTAGTTGTATAAATCGAGTCTTGGACTTTAGTCTAGTAGAATGACCCTAAATCAATGATTTCGTTGGTCCTTTACCTTGAGTCCACCTAGCTTACTAGGGATTTACTGCGGGATTTGCACTTTTGACCATTATGACCATCCACGGTGTGAAAAGGCCTTGGTTACCGAGTCTCGTCCCCTAGGTGACCGTGTTTAGGATTGTTTGATTAGTCCAAGTTCTCCACTTTTTGTGGGTTTGAAGGGAAATCGCGACCCCGGACTTACCCATTCATCTACCTCCTACACATATCCACAATAAGATGCAATTTGTTGATTTCTCTCTTTCTCAATTATCAAGAAGTGCCAAAAAGCCAAATCAAGCCAAAAGGGCAAAGAAAAGAAAAAAAAATGAAAGAAAGAAAAGAATGAAGAAAAAGAAAAGGCACAAAAGCCAAAAAAAAATAGAAAAGAAGAAAAAGAATGGCATGGCAAAACAAAGCGAAAATGCAAAAGAAAAGAGAAACTGCCAAAAGAAAACCCGTCTCACAAAAAGAAATCCCCACAAAAATAAGCCTTTTTCCGACTTTTGCCGTGAAGAGCTTACCAAAGGACCGAGTCCCGAGGAAGGATGATAGCGGCATTAGTCGGTCTTCCCTCATTTTGCATGTTTTCCACCTTTTTACTTGGACTAGTTAGGCGGTTTTGGACACGGGACGACCCTCTTGGCTCACGCTAAAGGGGGCGGGGTCTCACTTACCTACAGTGTCGACTAACACCGTGGTTCTTCACTTTCCACTCCGCCGATCGTCCCGTAGTACGTTTTTAGAAAGTTAGGAGGACCTAGGTAAGTTACCAACGTTTTTGTTGCTTTATCGTCATACTATTAGGGTTTAGTTCACCTTGGTTTGTATTGCTAGCTTGGGAACGTTGTCACTTACCTCGAGTCCTAAACCGGTGCTTCTTTCACCGCTTGTTTGAGGGAAGCGGTAGTTGTTTTCTTTTGGGTGCAACCGACTATGTGTTTGTTTGTGTGTTTGCTTGTTTATGTGTTTTGTGTCCGGTTGCATCCACAGTTTTGTCGCAAGATCCGACTTGCCTTGCGGGGTGCACTTCTCCTCTAAGTGTACTCGTGTGAGTTGAAGGGGCGTAGGTGCGCTAATACCCACTCGGATAGTTTAGTAGTAGTATGTGCTTACTCGAGGGCGAGTAAGGGTTAAGTGTGGGGGAGTTGATAAGTGCCATTTGTAGTGCCTATTTCGTAGTGTTTTGGTCCCATTTTCCTTATGGAATCGCTCCTTGGGAGCGGTTTATGAGCTACTTATGCTTCCTTTAGCTCGTTTCAGGTTCCCGAGACCGTTTATGAAGAGTTGGAGCGATTCCGACTCGATACATACACTTTTTGGAGCCAACGAAGCTAAGGAACGATCACTCGATGCCTTGGAGTCGATCCCGAGACCTTGGGACCCAATCCCGAGCCTCCGAGACCCGATCCCGAGTCCCGAGAATCGATGGGAAGCCCATGAGAAGCAAGGAGGGACCAAAAAGTTCATATTGGAGGCCTACAAGGCTCATCCCGAACGGGTATGGCCTCATCCCGTCCGGGATGAAGAAAGAAGCAAAGAAGGAGCTACTGTGGGCTCATCACGACCGGGAGCAAATCTTCCCGGCCGGGACCGACCCCATCCCGAGCGGGACCACCTTGTCTCGGCCGGGGCGGGGGTGCTGCAGCCCTCCTTCATTTCCTTTCTTCTCCTTTCATTCTTAAACCCTATATATACCCCCCTCTTGTATTAAGACACTATCTTATGTTAGACATTAGAGTAAACCCTAGATAGTTTTAGCATAGATTAGCATAGATTAGTGTAGATTAGTCTTTAGATTATCGTTAATCCTAGATTAATGCTTGTAATTTGGGAATTCTTCAAGATCTCCACCAAGCTTGACAACCTTGGGTGAATGTTTTGGGTTCTTCCATTTATGCAAATTTCCTTCTTCTTTTCATCTTCTAGTTTGGTATAATCTCTTTTCCTTTATCTTAATCCTTGTTTTATTATCCAAGTTTGAATCTTTAGTTCTTGTTTATTGTTTTGTTCTTCATTCTTGCTAGTTTCATTTATGCATCCTCTTGTTCTTGCTTTGATTTCTCTTGGTAGTGTTAGTTTTAGATTAGATATGCTAGAGTAGATCTTTGCTAGGGTTAGTAAGGTAATTAGGGTTTTAATTGGATGATTAAGGGATTGTTAGAGATTTTGGTGGAAGATTTGGGTTTCCTCTTGTTTGGTGCACATCACATGTTTGTTGAATTGCTTGAATGACTAAGTAGTTGAGAATGCTTGTTTTTCTTGCCTTTCTTTTGTGGGTGTTAGTTTGTTGTGGGTTCGGTTCCCTCACTAAGATGCGAGAGCCCGGTGAGGACGACCCCGAGGTCGGTCTAAGTTGCGAGAGCCCGGATGCGACCCAGGCCACCATAGCGCGCTAGAACCCCGTTTGTCATGTGTGTCGCCGAGATGGGTTCTAGGTGGAACCTCTAGGCGGGTCTAAGTTGCGAGAGCCCGGACCAACCTAGATCACCCTACTACCTCCTTCAGTCTAGTTCTCCCTTGACCATTCCATTACCCCTTTGACCCCGACCTAACCCTAGTCTTCCTTCTTAGTGTTATCCTAGTTTCCCTTAGTCCTAGTTTTAGACCTTAGACTAGTCCTAGTCTCCTCCCCTTAGATTAGCTCGTCTCGAACCTAGTCCTAGACCCGAGCATACCTTAGTCCATCCTCCCGTCCCTGTGGATTCGACCCGACTTACCCTAGCTACCCACTAGGTATAGTTGGTTTTATTTGACGGTTGGGATTCACGACAAATCCCACCCATCAAATTGGCGCCGTTGCCGGGGATTTGTCACGTCCCTAGCCAATCAATAAACTACCGATTACACCTATAATAACCAAATTGGGATATTTGGCGCCGTTGCCGGGGACGGTGCATTGTTTAGACTTAGTTTGCTTATTTCTAGACTTAGTTACCCTTCTTTGTGTTCTCCCATCTTCTCTTGTGAATATTTTCTAGTTTTTCTTCTTTTCTTAGATTTCTTTTCTCTTTGTCTCTAGTTGTGCTTGTTCATTGTCGTTGCCTAGTGCCCATAAAGCACTAGGTGTTCTCACGTTTGTTCTAGTGTGTAGTGTATGCCTAGGAGGGGAGGCGACTTCTATCTCTTTAATCCAGAGCCGGAGAGACTCTTTCGAGTCTTTCGCCAACGAACGATTAATCGGGTTAGGATCTCTCAACCAAGTGCAAGCAATACTCACCAAGGGCAAGCCCAAGGAGCCGACTTTAGCGAGTCACCTCGAGAGACGGCCGGAGGGACCTTCATCAATCCCTTCGGTAATTCTTCTCCCAGTTCCCCCTCTTCATCTACATCAACACCGTCTACACCACCATCTTCTCCCTTACATCCAAGAATGCCTAAGTTTTCCTCTCACTCCACCTTCACGGAAGATGTCTTGCCGGGACCGAGTGCATTACCGGAAGCCTATACCGGGAATTTTGTGGCAAAGACTCAATTTATCCAACTTGTGGAGAGGAGCCCATTTAGTGGTTTGCCCACCGAAGACCCGCACCAACATATGGAGACCTTCTCCGATTATTGTGACGCTATATCTCAAACCGGGGTTACTCAAGATCAAATTCGTTGGGTACTTTTCCCGTTCTCTCTTATTGGAAAAGCGAAGCAATGGATCAAGAGTCTCGATAGGGCAACCATGGGTATCGACACTTGGAAAAAGCTTGCCTTGGCGTTCTACCAAAAGTTTTACCCTCCGGAAAAGACCAATTTGCTTAGGGCCTCCATCACCGGGTTCCAACAAAGGGATGAAGAGAGCCTATATGAAGCTTGGGAGCGGTTTAAGTCTTTGGTAAGATCGTGCCCTCATCACGGACTCTCACAATGGTTCTTGGTGCAACAATTTTGGAATGGTCTTTATGAGGACTCGAGAGCTATTCTTAACATGGGCTCCAATGGTAGGTTTACCGAGGTCGATGACGACCAAACTTGGGCGAGAATCGAAGAGATGGCGGTGCATAATTCGCAATACTCTAGGCCTAGGAAGGCACATCGAGGAGGCATACATGAGGTCGATGCTATCACCAAATTAAGCATTGACCTTGGAGCTCAATTGAAAACACACATGGAGACTCTTGACAAGAAGCTCCAAAGCCACCTCGACCAAGTCCAAGGCACTAGTTCTTCCCACCATCAACCGATTCAAGAAGTGAATGCTTTGGGGTTTGCACTTCCTTTGCCTTATCTTGGGATGTGTGATACTTGTGGAATCGTTGGTCATGATCGTATGCATTGTAGAGGAAGTATTGAGCAAGTGAACGCCTTTCAAGCGTTCAAGCAAGGTGCCTCCTACTCTAATCAATACCAAGCTTCCAATCAAGTCCCTCAACAACAAACACTTCAACATCAACAACAACATCGTCCCTATGTTCCACCTCCCTTACGGGACAACAATGAAAGCTACCAAGGTTATGTGGGTAACCAAAGACCCTTCAACAATTTCAAGCAAAATAACCAAGGTAACTTCTACAACAAGCAAGGGTTCCAACAAGGGAACTTCAATCATGGTGGTTTCCAAGGAAACCGAAACTTTCAAGGACAACAAAACCACAACCAAGGCCTTAATCAAGGAAACTTTCATGGGTTCCAAGGGAACCATCATCAACAACAAGGTAGTTCTCAAGGGTTCCAAGGGAACCGTCAACAAGCAACTCAAAATCAACAACAACAAAGCAAGCCTAGGAGCCGGTCTCCTACTCATGATTATGGCATTCCCCTCGCCATCACCGACACTCCACATAATCCATCATCCCCACCTCGGGATTTTGACATTCAAAAGACTTTAATGGAAATACAAAGGAGCAATCAAGATATGCAACAATGTCAAATGGACATGTCAAGAAACCATCATGAGCTCTTCACTTATATTCAAGGGGAAAACGCGATGAGAGATACCCGTATGAAGATACTTGAGACTCAAGTATCTCAACTCGCTTCGGGGAGCTCCTCAAGGCAAAAGGGGCAACTACCTTCTCAAGGTGAAACACCGACATTTGAGCATGTAAATGCTATCACCACAAGGAGAGGTACCTCTTATGACTCCCCTCCATATCCTAGTGAGCAAGAGCCAACGCAAGAACCGACAATGGAATTGGCATCTCCAAATCAAGAAGAGTCAAGCTTTGATAATCCAATTGAGGAGCAAGTCTTATGGGAGGTCGAGAAACCCCAAGAAGACAACCCTCCCCCACTTCAAGAGAAAGACAAGGGAAAAAGGAAAGTGTTCTTTGAAGAGTCCACCCCAATTGAGCAAAACAAGTGCCAAATCAAGTTGCCTTTCCCATCAAGGTAAATGAAGACTAGGGTGGACACTCAGTACGACAAGTTCCTTAGTATTGTGAAGAAATTGGATGTTAGTGTCCCGTTTACCGAGTTACTTACCCAAATCCCAGCATATGGTAAATTCATGAAAGAAATCTTGGCTAGGAAGAGGTCCATCGACAAGGAAGAGACGGTAGCGTTCACGAGGGTGGTGAGCAAGCTTATTCAAGGTTCCACACTTCCGAAGTTGAAGGACCCGGGTAGTTTCTCGATCCCTTACAACATAGGCAATTTCATGATCAAGAATGCATTATGTGACTTGGGCGCGAGTGTGAGCATCATTCCCTACTCTATTTTTTGCCGACTCGGGATGAAGGAGTTGAAATGTACATCCATTACACTCCAAATGGCCGATAAATCTCTCAATCGACCATTAAGGATGCTAGAGGATGTGCCGGTAAGAATTGGGAAGTTCTTCATTCCGGTTGACTTCATCGTGCTCGATATGCCGGAAGATGCCCACACTCCCATCATCCTTGGGCGCCCATTTCTACACACCGCGGGTGCCATGATCGATGTGAAGAACGGTAGGATCACATTTGAGTTAGGCGAGGAAAAGATAGTTTTCGACCTCCAAGGCAACACTTCGCCTACTAGCGATGAGACATGCAATATGGTCCAAGCCAAGAAAGACATCGATCTAGGGGGTGAACCGGGACAAAGCTTGAAGAAGTACTCTTATGTACTTGAGGATGATAACTCCGATTTGGAGGAAGATGAGTCCCCAAATCATGGGCTTGATGACAAGTTGCAAAGCAAGGAAGAAGATGAGCCTCCCTTGGGGCCACATGAGGATCGTTGGACGTTTGGGTATATCCCGAAGGATCGCAAGTACAAGTTCAAGCCATTGAACTTAGTAGATCGGGATGCCCCGGGAACGTCGATGCAAGGCCTTGAAGAGCCTCGGGATGTGGTCGGTTATATCTCGAGCTTGATTGAAGACTTCTCTAGGGCCTTCGACTTGTTCCTACGTGCCCTTGATGGAGATGGAATCGGTTTGGAGGTTGTTGAAAAAGAATGAAGAGAGCACCATCTTGGTTTGACGGAGTTCCACAAGAACTGTCTCATTGTATATATCTCTTTCTTGTAGTTAGTTGGATTTTTGTGAATTCTTGCTATTTGGATTGATTGATGAGCATTGTGAGGGAGAGAGTTTGATGTGTGTTTGAGTATTGTTTGATAGGTGAAGTGAGAATGCTTCCTAAAGAAGAATGGCTACGATAGAGCTTGGGTTGTAAACACGAGGATCGGGTTTTTCAAGCTTGGAGCAAGCTTTTGGGATTGTGGAAGGTGAAGAAGACCCATCCCGGCCGGGAAGAGGCGTCCCGACCGGGACGGGCATGGCATCCCGACCGGGAGGGAGTCATCCCGATCGGGATGGGGGTGCACAAATTCGAGCTCACTGGAGGTCCATCCCGACCGGGAAGGAAGCGTCCCGACCGGGACGGGTGAGACATCCCGAACGGGACCGATCATCCCGACCGGGACGGGCATCTGCTTCTCCTTTGTGTTTCTTCTTCGCAAATCGAGTCCACCCAACCGTTTTATGCCCCCTCCCAACCTCCCTAGCTACCCTAACCTTATCATATGCCCCATGTACTTCATTTTCATGCCCTCACTCCATTTCCTATCCACTTTACACCGACTCTCGCATCAAATCCCATCCCCTCACACCACTACTACCCCGACCGTGAGTTCTTCGTGAGTGTGAAGCGAGACGGCAACCGGAAGACAAGCGACGAGCCTCTAATGATCATCGAGACGATGGAACAAGTGAGTTACTAACCGTTCGGTTTGGGTAACTATCCTTACTTTTCCGTCTTTTTATCGCTTATATTCTCTTATTTGCCCCCTTCACGTTGAGTCATGGTATCGCAGTGGCCTTCAAGGCCGTAGTATGGTTGCTACCAACTCCCGACGACGTGATTACATCGGGAGTCGATCGATTAAGTCCAATGTACAAGATTTTCACCACTTTTTTAGGAATTAGTCGGATTTGGACGGAATCCGGGCTAGGTGACTTGATTACACCTAGCCCTCCCCTCCCATTTCCTTTTATTTCTTTCTTTTTATTTTCTTCCCCCTTCCATATCTTTTCTCGTCTCGGCCCATGGTGACTTGACTACACCCCGGCCGGACACCTTCTACCTTTTTCTCCGCTTTGTTTTTAATTTTAGCTTTATTTTCGTAGTTTATTTTCTTTTCTTTTGTCTCTCCGCACACTACGATCGAGCATGAGGACATTGTTCGGTTTAAGTGTGGGGGAGCGATATTCTATCGTTGTTAGTTTTATTTTTCCCTTTTTCGAAAAAACCTTTAAAAAATACCTAAAAATTTGAAAAAATTTCACAAAAAACAAAAAGATTTTCTTTTTGTGTCTTTTTTCCTTTGTGTCGTTGTGTCGTATATTTGTTTTGTATTGTGTGTGTTTTGCCTCCCTTTTCCTTATAGGTTGCCTAATCTCCGTTGTTTGGAAAGCTTTGAAGACATCCGGTAACATCCTCTAACCCTCTTTCCCTCTTTATTCCTTGTGAAGTTTGGAGAAGGTTGTGTTGAGGTGTGCTCGGGTGGAGCTTGTACATTCTTGTGGTGGATTTGATGACTTGTTTGGAAATTCGGGGTGGTGTGTGCTTTGTTTATGTGTTTGTCTTGTTTTGTTTTATTTTGTTGCCTTTTTGTTTCTTCTTCTTTCGTTCGTTTTCGTCGTGTCTTTGTTTCATGTTTTGTTGTGTGTCGTGTGTGTAAATGGTTTTCGAAAACCCGGTTTAGAGGCTAGTGTGTGAGTGCTTACTTTCCCTTCCTAGTAGTGTAAATCGAGTCTTGGACTTTAGTCTAGTAGAATGACCCTAAATCAACGATTTCGTTGGTCCCTTACCTTGAGTCCACCTAGCTTACTAGGAATTTACTACGGGATTTGCATTTTGACCATTATGACCACCCACGGTGTGAAAAGGCCTTGTTTACCGAGTCTCGTCCCTTAGGTGACCGTGTTTGGGATCGTTTGATTAGTCCAAGTTGTCCACTTTTTGTGGGTTTGAAGGGAAGGACGCTCCCCAACTCTCCCATTCCCCTACCTTTCACACATGTCCATACAATAAAATTGCAAAGTGTTGAAATCTCTCTTTCTTGTTATACAATGAAATTGCCAAAATGCCAAATCATGCCAAAAGGGCAAAGAAAAGAAAAAGAAAGAAAAATGAAAGAAAGAAAAGAAATGAAGAAAAAGAAAAGGCACAAATGCCAAAAAGAAAATAGAAAAGAACAAAAAGAAATGGCATGGCAACAAACAAATCAAAATGTTGAAAAGAAAGAAAATGCCAAAAGAAAATCCGTCTCACAAAAAGAAATCCCCACAAAAATAAGCCTTTTTCCGACTTTTGCCGTGAAGAGCCTACCAAAGGACCGAGTCCAGAGGAAGGATGATAGCGGCATTAGTCGGTCTTCCCTCATTTTGCATGTTTTCCACCTTTTTACTTGGACTAGTTAGGCGGTTTTGGACACGGGATGACCCTCTTGGCTCACGCTAAAGGGGGCGGGGTCTAACTTACCTACAGTGTCGACTAACACCGTGGTTCATCCTTTTTCCACTCCGCCGATCGTCCCGTAGTACGTTTTTAGAAAGTTAGGAGGACCTAGGTAAGTTGCCAACGTTTTTATTGCTTTATCGTCATACTATTAGGGTTTAGTTCACCTTGGTTTGTATTGCTAGCTTATGAACGTTGTCACTTGCCTTGAGTCCTAAACCGGTGTTTCTTTCACCGCTTGTTTGAGGGAAGCGGTATTTGTTTTCTTTTGGGTGCAACCGATTATGTGTTTGTTTGTTTATGTGTTTTGTGTCCGGTTGCATCCACAGTTTTGTCGCAAGACCCGACTTGCCTTGCGGAGTGCACTTTTCCTATAAGTGCACTCGCGTGAGTTGAAGGGGCGTAGGGTGCGCTAATACCCACTCGGATAGTTTAGTAGTTAGTATGTGCTTACTCGAGGGCGAGTAAGGGTTAAGTGTGGGGGAGTTGATAAGTGTAGTTTGTAGTGTCTATTTTACTGTGTTTTGGTCCCATTTTCCTTGTGGAATCGCTCCTTGGGAGCGATTTATGGGCTTCTTATGCTTCCTTTAGTTCGTTTCAGGTTCCCGAGCCGATTTGGAAGAGTTGGAGCGATTCCGACTCAATACATACACATTTTGGAGCCAACGGAGTAAAGGAACGATGACTCGACGCCTTGGAATCGACCCCGAGACCTCGGGACCCATTCCCGAGCTTCCGAGATCCGATCCCGAGTCCCGAGAATCGACGAGAAGCCCATGAGAGGCAAGGAAGGACCAAAGAGCGCTTAAGGGAGGCCTACAAGACCCATCCCGTTCGGGATGGGGTGCACGTTGGAAGGTGCCACTGTGAGCCCATCCCGGTCGGGACCAACCCGTCCCAATTGGGATGACAAGGCCGTCCCGATCGGGATGATCCGTCCCGGTCGGGACGAAGAGCTGGCAGCACGGGCTTCTTCTTTTCTTCTCCTTCATTCTTGTACCCATATATATACTCCCTTCTTGTAATATTAGGACATCTTATCTTACCCTAGACTAGTTTAAGCCTCCATTAACATTCAAAACCCTAGATTAGAGCTACTCTCATTAGCTTAAATCTTCCTTTAATTATTAGTTAATCTTTGTAATTAGTTCTTGTATTACGGGATTCTTGAAGATTGTTCCAAGCTTGACAACGTTGGGATTGTATTTGGGTTTCTCATTAATACAAGTTTTCATCTTTTCTTCATCCTAGTGTTGGTATAATCATCTCTACTCTTAATCTTGTTTATTTAATCTTGTTTGAATCTTTTCATATTGTTAGTATTATTGTTCTTGTTATTCATTATGGATTTTGGTTTTGTAGTATTGATTTCTCTTGTGAATGTTGGTTTTCTCTTTATAATGAGTGAGTAGTCTTCTTGTGGGGTTAGTAGGGGAATTAGGGGTAGATTGTGGATGATTAGGGTTGATTAAGGGGGAAAGGCTACATCTTTGTTGTTAGTCACATTGTGGGCACTCTATATGTTTGTTGATATGCTTGTGTGAGTTGTAGTGGCCATGCTTCCCATACTTGTGTTCATCTTCTCACTGATTGCTTATTTTGTGGAAATGTTGAGAATAGTTTAGTCGCGAGAGCGCGGACTAGGGTCTAAGTTGCGAGAGCCCGGACCCACCTTGGCATCGGTCTAAGTTGCGAGAGCCCGGACCGACCCTAGCAACTAGGAGACACCTATACCCTTGATCACCCCAATTACCCTTCTACTCCTATGAACCCGACCTACCCCACTTCCTTTTCATATTTGATCCATCATCTTAGTTAGTCATCATTTCTATAGTTTCATTGTTTAGTTAGTTCTCATAATTAGTTCATCATTAGTTTAGCTATCTCTTCTCCTCCATCATAGTTTTCCATTTATCGTTTCTTTGTGTTTGTTTGGTGACCTAGTCTCGTTTTAGGTAGACATAGTCTAAACTTCGCCTTACCGTCCTCGTGGATACGATCCCGACTTACCCTAGCTACCCACTAGGTGTAATCGGTAGTTTATTAATCGGCTAGGGACGTGACAAATCCCCACCATCAATTTGATGCATTTGATAAGTGTGCTCGCTCACAGTAGCCGCGCTTCATGTTCACTTCATCCCGAACGGGATGAGGCCATCCCGAACGGGATGGGTCTTTGTAGGCCTCCCTTAAGAGCTCTTTGGTCCCTCCTTGCCTCTCATGGGTTTCTCCTCGATTCTCGGGACTCGAGATCGGGTCTCGGAGGCTCGGGATTGTGTCCCGAGGTCTCGGGGTTGATTCCAAGGCATCGAGTCAGCGTTGCTCTACTCCGTTGGCTCCAAAATGTGTATGTATCGAGTCGGAATCGCTCCAACTCTTCCAAATCGGTCTCGGGAACCTGAAACGAACTGAAGGAAGCATAAGAAACCCATAAATCGCTCCCAAGGAGCGATTCCACAAGGAAAATGGGACCAAAACACAACAAAATAAGCACTACAAACTACACTTATCAACTCCCCCACACTTAACCCTTACTCGCCCTCGAGTAAGCACATACTAACTACTAAACTATCCGAGTGGGTATTAGCGCACCCTACGCCCTTTCAACTCACGCGAATGCACTTTGAGGAAAAGTGCACCCCGCAAGGCAAGTCGGGTCTTGCGACAAAACCGCGGATGCAACCGGACACAAAACACACAAACAAACAAACACACAAACAAACACTTAGACGGTTGCACCCAAAACAAAAGAAATACCGCTTCCCTCTAAAAGCGGTGAATGAAACACGGTTTAGGACTCGAGGTAAGTGACAACGTTCCCAAGCTAGCAATACAAATCAAGGTGAACTAAACCCTAATAGTATGACGGTAAAGCAACAAAAACGTTGGTAACTTACCTAGGTCCTCCTAACTTTCTAAAAACGTACTACGGGACGATCGGCAGAGTGGAAAGTGAAGAACCACGGTGTTAGTCGACACTGTAGGTAAGTGAGACCCCGCCCCCTTTAGCGTGAGCCAAGAGGGTCGTTCCATGTCTAAAACCGCATAACTAGTACAAGTAAAAAGGTGGAAATATATGCAAAGTGAGGGTAGACCGACCATTACCGCAATCATCCTTCCTAGGGACTCGGTCCTTTGGTAGGCTCTTCACGGTAGTAGTCGGTAAAAGGCTTATTTTGAGATGTAGGGATTCTTTTTGTGAGACGATTTTCTTTTTGGCATTTTCTCTTTTGTTTGCATTTTTGCTTTGTTTGTTGCCATGCCATTCTTTTTCTTCTTTTCTATTTTCTTTTTTGGCTTTTGTGCCTTTTCTTTTTCTTCATTCTTTTCTTTCTTTCATTTTCTTTCTTTTTCTTTTCTTTGCCCTTTTGGCTTGATTTGGCTTTTTGGCACTTCTTTTGGTGATGAGAAAGAGAGAAATCACAAATTGCAATTTATTTTGTGGATATGTGTAGGAGGTAGGTAAATGGGTAAGTCGGGGTTGCGCATTCCCTTTCAAACTCACAAAAAGGGGAGAACTTGGACTAATCAAACAATCCTAAACACGGTCACCTAAGGGACAAGACTCGGTAACCAAGGCCTTTTCACACCGTGGGTGGTCATAATGGTCAAAATGCAAATCCCGTAGTAAATCCCTAGTAAGTTAGGTGGACTCAAGGTAAAGGACCAACGAAATCATTGATTTAGAGTCATTCTACTAGACTAAAGTCCAAGACTCGATTTACACTACTAGGAAGGGAAAAATAGACACTCACACACTAGCCTCTAAACCGGGTTTTCGAAAACGGTTTACGCACAAGACACACAATACAACACAAAACAAAGACTCAACGAAAACGAACGAAAGAAAAAGAAGCAAAAGAAACAAAACAAAAACAAAACAAAATGAACACATACACAACACAAACACCACCCCGATCATCCAAACAAGCCACCAAATCAACCACACTTTACAAAGCTCCACCCGAGCACACAACATCACAATCTCCTCCAAACTCCGCAATAGGTAAAGAAGAAACAGGGATAAGATGTTACCGGGAGTCTTGAAAGCTTCCAAAGTTAACGGCGATTAAAGCAAACTATAAGGGAAAGGGAGGCAAAACACGCACACAAAACAAATATACGACACAATCACACAAAAGGAAAACACATAAAAGAAAAAATCTTTGATTTTTGTGAATTTTTTTTCGAATTTTTAGGATTTATTTTTTCAAGATTTTTTCGAAAAACTACAAAAATAAAACTAACTACGATAGAATATCGCTCCCCCACACTTAAATCGAGCCATGTCCTCATGCTCGATCGTAGGGTGCGGAGAGACAAAAGAAAAAGAAAAGAAACTACGAAAATATAGCTAAAAATCAAAGAATAAAGTGAAGAAAAGGGTAGAAGGTGTCCGGCCGGGGTGTAATCAAGTCACCAAGGGCCGAGACAAGAAAAGATATGGATGGGGGAAGAAATAAAAGAAGGAAATAAAAGGAAATGGGAGGGGAGGGCTAGGTGTAATCAAGTCACCTAGCCCGGATTCCGCCTAAATCCGACTAAATCCTCAAAAAGAAAGAGTGAAAAACTTGTAAAAATTTGGATTTTGAAAATGACTCTCGATGTAGTCACATCATCGAGAGTCGGGAGCAACAACTACCAAGGCCTCGAAGGCCACCATGACATCAAAAGTGTACAAGGGGAAGGGAATAAGCAAAGGAAAACAAGCAATCAACAAAAACGGAAAAGAAAGGATAATTGCCGTACCATAGGTTAGCAACTCACTCTCTCCATCGTCTCATAGATCAATATATGCACTTGCTTGTCTTCATCTTTGCTATCCCGCTTCAAGCTTGATAGAACCACATGGTAGAGGTAGTAATGGTGTGAGGGGGTGGGATTTGATGTGAATATCGGTCTAAAGTGAGGAGGAAATGAGGTTAAGGTATGTAAATGAAGTATGTGGGTGGTATGATATGAGAAAGGAAGGTAGGGAGGTTGGGAGGGGGTATACAATGGTCGGGTGGGCTTAAATGTCGAAGAAGAGGCACCAAAAAGGAGTAGGGGATCATCCCGGTCGGGATGGATGATCCCGGTCGGGTTGATAAACCCTTCCCGGTCGGGAAGCCTCCTTCCCGATCGGGATGACACTCCAGTGGACTCGATTTTTGGCACCCTCATCCCGATCGGGACGGCCCCATCCCGGTCGGGACGACACACCCTTCCCGGTCGGGAAGGGTCTTCATGACTCCCATGACCCCAAAAACCGACTCCCTTACTCACGATCCAAGCTCTATCACTAACCACTCCTTTCTAGGAGTCACCTTCACTTCACCTATCACAATAAACTCAAAGTACACATCAAATTCACTCCCTCACATCGCTCATCAAAATACCAAATCAATTACAAGAGCTTCACAAAACAACAAAAATCAAGAAAAAATCACACAAATACAAACACAAGTACTCTAAAGAAGAGAGGAGGGGAATATAAAACATGACGGTTCTTTAGGAACTCCGTCAAACCGAGGATGGTGGACTCCATTCTTCAACCATAGCCCTCAAGGGCATGGAGGAGCAAGTCGAACGCGCTACCGACATCATAGTGAAGGCCCAAGAAGCGCTCGAGCTTAACCGACCTCCACGGCCTCCAAGGAGGAGGCAAGAAGTAGGATTCCCAAGACCCAAAATCATCTTCAAATTTGTCTCCGGGGTCTATCCATCCTACGAGATTCACCGATCTCTTCCTCCCTAAGCATTGCCTCCAATCACAAGCAAGCTTCATCTCTAAGAAACAAGGCACAAAAAGCGGTTTTGGCCTCACTTCCTCGTTGCACACCCCCACACTTGCCTCAAGTTGTGGTTCCCCATCTTCATCACTCGGCCCCACATCATCTTGGAGATGAGAATCGAAACTTCTACCGGCAGTTTCAATTTCTTCCAAGTCATCTCTCGGTGCACTAGCAAGGGGCTCTTGATGCTTGTCCAAATTATCGCACAAGGGCAAATTGAGGCTAACAATTTCACCCAACAACTTCACAAACTCTACCAAATCATCCAACTCACCATCCTCCTCCAATTCCTCACCAATGTTGCCTTCACCAAGGGTCATCTCCTCATTCGTCTCTTTTTGGGTAGACGATTGAGGTTCTTCAAAGCAAATCTCTCTATCAAAGGGAACTACATCGGCGGCTTCGTGATTAGGTTGCTCCTCTCTCTCAAGTGGGCACCCTTCATCTAATCGAGCATCCCTCGCCTCGTTTGCCCTTCGAAGTTGGACCCATAATTCATTTTGTTGTTTTTGAATTTGGGTGGCCATTTCTTGGTTGCTCTTTTGCAATTGAAGAAGCGATTGAAACTCCTCCATGTCGGGCAATTGGTGATCATTGGGGTCTTGTAAAGCTCCTTGATAATCTTGATGATGCCCAAGGGGTGGGGCATCATATTGTTGGTAGTAAGGTTGAGGTGATTGGTAGTATTGTGGGTCATGGGGTTCATATTGTGGTTGGGGTGGAGGGTAATATGGTGGGTTTTGGGGGTATTGGCTTCAATAAGGTGAATCTTGATTGAACATGGTGGTTTCACATTCATAGCTCGAGTAATAGCCACCATGATCGTAGGAGTGATAGTCATTCACTTGTTGGTAGCCATATCCATATTCTTGAGGATCATACCCGTCTTGATTACCCCAAGAAGCTTGATTATGGTAGGGGGACGTCATGTCATACCCTTGGTTCAAAGAAGAAGAGGAGTAGCTCATATCGGCTCCCGAGTGTGTGGAGTCTAGATCAAACCCCATGCTCGCTCGAAAATCGTAGCTCATACCCGGTTGGAAACCACTCATTCTAGCAACCGTCCGTTTAAGCGGCTCTGAGTTGCAAGAAGAAGAAAGTCTTAAGGGTTGTAATGTAGGGAGGCTAGTATTTGGGTGCTAATTGACTGGTCTGTTCATTTTACTCCCTATTTGGACTTGTATTTGAAATCGAATTGGATGATTGGGATTTGATTTTGACCATTGAATTGAATTGGCCGGCTTGGCTTGGCCTCAGTTTCACTTATTATTATTTTTTCTTTGCCCCTTTTGGCCATTTCAGACTTTTGGTTTTGCTAGCACCTATGGTGGGTTGGTCGATCATTGTTGGAGGGATGTTTATTGTGGGAAATGGGCTTGCCTTCCGTCCTTGATTACTAGCTAAGGGACTATCTAGATTCGTCATAGGATTCGGGAATGCTCGTTCTAAGGGATAGTTTGTGGCTTTCTATACCAGGCATGGAATAGGTACAAAAAAAAGGACAAGGGATCTCGGTTCTTGTTATCCCTCGTTGTTTTGAGGTTTGTTTGATTGTTATCGATAAATGGCATAGTATCGAGTCCTAAGCGAGAAAGTGCGTTATTAAATCAAGCGATTGTCGAGGCGCATTATAAAGGAAGAAAAGTTTATTTATTTTTATTGATAGTAATAAGCGGGCTACATCCCCGAGACATTGTTTTTGGGGAGGTGGAGGACAGGTCCCCTCGCATCTCCTGAGTCGATGTAAAAACAAAAGATATTTGTTATACTATTAGGTCTAGGCCCTAAGACGAACTAGACTCTGACTCGGACAAAGATTTACTCATCTTGGTGGATGCCCTTGGGTTGATAGGATCTTTCGTAATATTCCGGACATTCTCCTCTATAGGGTCAAGGTGGGAGCAGTCAATGGCGTTGTCGAAGACTGTGCGAATGCTAAAAGGGTTTGTGATGTTGTTTGGTTTCTCGGGTGGAGGTAGAGGGATGGTCCTATTTTTGATCATATCTTGTATGGCATGTTTGAGTCGATAGCAGGACTCGGTATCGTGCCCGTTACCTCGGTGATATAGGCAACAAGCATTAGGGGTCCAACTTTTGCTTCGTTTGCTGACTGGTGGGTCCGGAGTGGGACCCAAAGGTGAGAGTAACCCTTGATTGACTAGGCACTTAAGAGCTTCAATGTAAGATGAGTTGGTCGGGGTAAATTTTCTCGGTGACCTTCCTACTTTGTTGGGTGTGGTCCCATAAGGTCTTGGTGTTCCTTCCGTATCGACTTTGGGAAGCTCCAATCGGGCAGAGTATTGGGACAATCTATCCTGGGTAGGCTTTTGGGCATGGTAATTGTTTAGGTTGGCATTTGTATCGCCTTCGGTGTCTCTACTCTCAAGGAAATTGAGGCGGCTATCAATGTAGCGGACGGATAAAGTCAAACGGGTTACTGAAGTATGGATGTTGTGAACCAACTTGGCTAGGGTATTGACATCGTTGCGGATGCTTTTGATGGCGCCTGAATCTACCGACATGTTGGGGATTGATCCTAGTGGGAAAGGATAAAACGGTCAGATCGGATCCACCGGACGACTTAGAGACTTGAGGAATGCTCGTAGCTGAGCGACGCGGAAATGAGGCCCTTGACTCGCGGGTGCGCGGGATCACTGATTTAGGGACTCGGGTGCTTTAGACTCTTGGTGTATTCGGTGAGACGCCTAATGAATTTTAAAATCTCTGTGACGAGGCGATTTGACACAAGCCTCGGAGGTGAGGCTTAAAGAGGACTTCTCAAAAGGAGATGACCCAAAACGTAAGACCTCGAGTAGAGGCGATCCTAGTAACTAACACGGACAGTTAAACACACGGTTTTACGACGTAAGAAGTTGATCGCAATCCCGGCTCAGGATCAAAGAATTTTGATATATTTTTTTTTTAAAGCGACCGATACTCGTGGAGGAAAGTCCCTTTTTTTTTAAAAGTGATTTTGCATAATCATGCTGACGATGGTGTGGTAACATCATTGGTGATGTGAAATGTGCGTTGCTATGCGTGTGTCGGGAACCCGATGATAGCAAAAGTGTAAATGTATTTTGTTTTCTTTTGAAAGAAGCATGGTCCCTTGCCGGACCGGTTTTAAAATGTGAGGAAGTGACCCCCTTTTTTATTTTATCGAGACTACTATTAATTAGTTAGTTCGATATCGGATGTGTGTGGTGCTTTAAAGGTGTGAATAAATCTTTGTCAAGGTTTTAGGTAGTGAATAGTTTTTTGAAAAGTTGTTTTTCCTTTTAAACGAGTGATCCACGTTTGTCTCCACGTTTGTCGGTTGTAATAACATTCGACAATGGATGCTGATGTGCTGTGAAAAGTGTTTTGAGAATGTAACCGTTTTGGATTCCTTGACTTCATTAATTGAAGCTTCGGTTGTGTTAACGGTATGTGTGTAAAAAAAAATTCCTTTTTGAAAATAAAATGTAACCGTTTGGTATGCCTTGATCCCATTAACTGGGAACCTCGGTAATACTAACGGTATTTGTCGTTTGACGGGTTTTACTTTAGCCACGTGATGGCGTTTGAAAATGCATTTCTTTTTTGAAAATGTCGAGTATAAAATTTGCCATGACAACGGCGTCTCAAAATGCCCCCTTTTTTTTAGAGATCAGGACTTGACCGGAGTATCGGTGTTTCAGAAATCGTTTTGGAAAGATGAGATATTTTTCGAAAACGGAATTGGGTGTGGTTGAATATGTTGGCGTGGTTGAATCCGGATTTTAGTGTTTTATTTGGGTTGGATTGTTCAAACACGCTACACATAACTAGGAATGCATACACTCATGCAGGATGCAGACTCAGGTAGGTTTAGGGTAGGTTACCGCCCACAAATAGTCTTTACTTAGGTATTAACAATGGTCTTGGGAGACGAGTGTCATACCGTCCGTTCGGAACTATCCGCTTATTACTCCCGCGGGGTACGCGTTAGGCGGCCGAAGCGTCAATCGAGGATCTCTCCGCGTGTCCCTAGAGATCTTACCGCGAAGAGGTCGATTGGTCCTGATATCGGTTAAGGTGGGCTTTTTAGGGCCAAAACCTGTAGTGACCACAACTAGGAACTAAGACATGAGCTTCGTTCAAGTTACACCACCACTGGAAACTTGTTTCCAAATCCCCAGCGGAGTCACCAAAGTCTGGACATCCGTCCGCACCGCCCGGCGCCCCGCGTGCGCCCGCGCGGTACAGGCCCGGTTTTCAACGTGTGGCGGCGGCCACTCACGCGGCCCCCTCCCTGCCGGGGGCCGGTCCGATCTCGCGTACGGGGCGAAGTGTCGGACCTCGATTTGGATGACGATCCGGACTTGTACTAGACGAGTGTGGGCACTCGTGTTTCCGTTTGGGAATCGATCGAGTCGTGGTTGTAAATGTTTAAAGGTCGTTTTGTTTGGTAAGGCGACCTTTTTAGTTAACTGAAGTTGTCGTTGATTTGTGGAGTCGCCACCGAGTCAATTATGGGGACTCGGAAACCATTCAAGTCAACTTTGATCCCTTGCCGGCTCAAAGTTGAGTGGCACGGGACTTAAAGATAAAGATTTGTACCCTTAAGCACTCCATGCCTGGAATGACTCTCGTTGCCAATAATAGTTTCGGACATCCGGAAACCTTTGATTCTGAGTAAGGGGTGAGAGTACGTATTGGGAAGCCAACATCCGACAGATGTCACACTACTACAAATGAGCACTTGAGCCACGGCTCAATTCCTGGCAAAAGTGCTAAATTTTCGTGGCTAAAGTACTTTGCCACGGAAATACCATCCGTAGCGCAAGTGGCCGTGGCAAACAAATAGCCACGGGAAAAAAAAAACGTGGCAAGTATTGATTTTATTGCCACGGAGTCTCCCGTGGCTAGAATTATTTTTTTGCCACGGATTATCCTGTGGCTAATTATGTTTGCGGCGAAATATTTATTCCGGTGACAAAATATATAATAAATTAATAACCGAAAGAATTCTCTACCCCCTATACTAGTCAGGTCTGGAACGGTTATTAGCTTTATAGCTGAGTCATTCCAATATTATTTAATTTCACCATACGCATCGAAGAGCCTTCCCAGGAGGTCACCCACGCTTAACTGCGAAGTTCTTATGGCCAGCTACCAGAAATGAAGTTGAACTTTATTGACCTAATCATTGATTTGAATTCTTTTAAAGTGATGTTTTTTTCACAAACTACATTTACTTTTGAGTAATTAGTTTTTTTTTCAATGAGTTACATATAATGAGTAAAAAATTATTATTCCGGAAAAAAAAAATCTCGAAGTTGATTTTCGGACTCATGATTTCATTAATTTATCAATATTTTTATTTTAGTTTATATTTTCCATACGTTCTTTTATTGCTAGTTCTTTCGATATGTTTTTTTCTTTTCGTTATCGGTCGTTATTTTATTTCATCAGTTTTTTATCCTCATTGAGTTTCCTCTTGTCTACTTCAAGTTTTATCTGAAATTTATTTTTTCATTAAATAAATTTTATTTTAAATTCATTTTTTAAAATATCTTCCAAATAATATTACAGAACAGTTACCGAATTAAAAAGTTAACGATAAAATAATTTTTGATTTTCTCACTATTAGTTCTTAATTATTAGATTTTCTTACTTGTATTTGTTAATTATTTGATTTTCTCACTTATACCTCTCTTTTTCTGAAAATTTATTTTGACGGGTTATTGAACTTAGGCACGACTTTCTAATACATTAATCTTTCTTCCAAACCAAACAACTTGAAAGACAATTAATTTACAAAAATTATTATTGTTTTCGCAGTAAAAGTTAATTCCATAACAAAATATAGACCGATTAGAATTCTTAAATACGAGTTTAATAAAGCGGTTTTTTTCACACTGAAAATATTGTAAGAAAATCAATAATTTGGAAAAAAATCATGCTCAGTCACTTTCTTTTTAAGTTTTTTGTCTTATAAAGAAGTATATTACATGTGAAAAAATTAATTAATTAAGCGGTAAAAATGAAATAGTCTTAAATAGTATTTGACATCTTAATGATGGATGCTCAATCACATACTCTTTTTACTTAATATGCTATGTACGCTGTATTTTAGCTAGCATATATTACACTATGTAAATGTTAGTTGTCTTTCAGAAGTCATACTTAAGATTATAAAATTTTAATAAAACATATTGTCAGATTAAGAGAAATCAATTGATTCAGAAATGATGATTAATAAAAAAATCAACAAATTAGCCAACCAAAGTTTTCTTGTATTTAATTTTTTAAAATAATCTATTTTTTTTCTTAAAACAAAATAAAATAAAAAGAATTTTTTTTATTAATAAAATATTTTCAAATTTAAGATTTTTTTCTTCATATTATCTTTAGCTTTTAATTTTAATGAATTTTTTAAGATCAATATTTGACACTTGGCTTAACTTAAAAGTAATTTTATTAAAGTTCGGAGAACCATTAGCCACATGCGTTTATTGTATTTGTGGCAAAAAAATAATTTCGCCACCGAAGTTAATTATGTCGTGGCTAAATAATATTTCTCACTGAACAAATTCGTGGTTAAGTATATTTTTGCCACGGGTGTGGCATCTTTCGTGGCAAGAGTGATTATTGGCCACGATTTTAATAAAATTCGTGGCGCAAGTGAATTTTCGCCACGGAAAAAAATGTTCCCGTGGCATATTTTTTTTCCCAAGTAGTGAATCAAATTTTTCCCGTGGCTAGGTAAAATTTAGCCACAAATAACAAATTTTCGTGGCATAAATCGTGGTGCAAGTGTCAATTTGTTGTAGTGTCAACACTCAATCCCGCCCGCACTATAGCGGCCTCTACTAACCAATCAGTGGGCTGATATCCTAGTTCTTTTGTTGTGGTGGAAGTACTGTAACATCTGTTATTTTAACCCTATACCTTTTGCTACGTCGGTTGTTTAAGGACAAGTAAGCTTTGTCGTCAAAGTAGTTGTGTTTACATTCTTTGCATGTGATTTCACGTGACAAGCAGGCCATGAAAAGATGCACGTAGGAGAGTAGAGAGTACTAGTATTATACGTATTAGCAAATCAGTTTTAAAACGATAATACTGACATTAGTCATTATCGTGGTATACCTTACCTGGTATTCTGCTTAAGATGAGTCGGTTCGGTATTAATAGGGATGCGTCGAACCTAATAAGGCGAGCACCGGGACTAATACGGAACCCGACCATCACTTTGTTCAGTTTTAGTTGTTTTACGTTTTGAATTCCGTGTTAGGTGATTTAGCATGCGATTATAAGGTCATAAAAACAATAAATCATACGAAAAACTGTAAATGCGAAATGTAAGTAAATCACATAGTGAGGAGTTGCACCCTCGGAGTATACGCTAAACGGGACTCGATGCATAGATAGTTTGAGAATGGATCTCGGAATTACTCGGATCTATTTAGTGTGTTTTAGTGTTTGTGATTGAGGTTGGGACGTTACGTATTTTAGTAGATGTTTGTGGGCCTAGTGCCCACATCTAGTGTTGTCGTAGTGCATAATAATAGAAAGTACGAGTATGGAAAGTTTTGTTTAAATGGCAACCTAGTGACGATACGACTTCGACAGGCGGATCCTCCTAGCTTGACCAGTTATTCCGGCAGAGTTCCGTTACCGTTTGACCTTCCCGCGACTAATCCGGTAGAGCTTCGTTATTATTTGCTAGTTCTGCGGCTAATTCGACAGAACCGGCGTACTAGTTCTGGAGCTAGTCGATCACAGGCACCTCGGTATCGAGTGGAGTGCTCGAAGGTGAGGAGTAGCATCGATTTCGGTTTTATTATTATCGGAACTACGATCGAGTGGATCGTTTGCCTCGGGTGTCGGAGTGCGAGCCCTTAGCGAGAGTTTTAGAGGGAGAAGAGAGGATGTTGAATTGTGTCGAAATGAGGGCGTGAAGGGGGGTATAGGTGTTTTCGGTCCTCGTCGCCCATATAGGCGCCCGAGCTGGTGCGGACTAAGACTCAGGCGCCTGGGTCCGGGCGTGGGGAGACCCAGGCGCGTCAGGTGGTGCAGTTGGAGTTTTGAGGATACGATTTTGATACTTTCCAAAACCGAGAGGGAGGAGGGTGATATGTTACTTGGGGGTTAAGTTTACCGCGGCTTGACCTAGCGCCGTGGGTTTAGTGGGCCTCGGGTGTTCATCCCGAGGTTCGCTTGGCGCGGTGTTGACTCGGTTTGAGTTTCGGGGCCGACTCGGGGTCCCAGTGTCAGAATTGACTCTAATTAGTGTCTATACGATCATAACGATACGACTAAGGCTGCCATCATGTTAGTTTAATTTGCTCGAATAATTTATTTGATCCGTTCTATAGAAAAACTATCTAGAACACCGCGAACCCGCGTCGCGTTGCAGTCCTATCGTCATCGGGTGTTTGTTGGGCACTTCTGCAGCCACCAGGTCCAAATCTGGGTGTCTACAACTACTACTTTACCTACTGGACAAAGCTCTTACCCACTTGTTCAGTTCACAGATCATGATGTTCTTCCTGACATTGCAACATTTTCCACTCCATCTCAACATAGTCCACCAAATAATACATTACATAATACAAATAGTTCCAATATTCCAACAAATGACAATAGTAATAATATATCACATAATATACAAAATAGCCTGATTATGCTCCATCAATCTAGCTCTGAGGACTCTAATACTCTTACTACAGCTAGTACTTCATCTCATGAAGTGATTACTTCTCCTCCACCTCCACCACCTCCTCGGAGATCTACTAGAAATACCCAAGTTTTCACCAGATTGGATGGTTTTATTTGTCCAATAAAACTTCCTACTCATACTACTCACGCTTCTCCTTCTTCCTCCTCTTCTGCTTTTCATAGCAAAGTCCTTATGAACCTTCAAGATGATTATGATTCGGCCTATGTTGCTACTTTGGCTACTGTTTTTCAAGCTACAGAACCATCTTCATTTGAGCAAGAACAATCTGATCCACAGTGGGTGGAGGCAATGCAGAAGGAATTGACAGCCATAGAAACTAACCAAACATGGGAACTAGTGCTGCTTCTACCTACACATAAGGCCATTGGTTCAAAATGGGTGTTTAAAATCAAACACATGGTTGATGGGTCTGTCGAAAGATACAAAGCTAGGTTGGTTGCTAAAGGGTTTACTCAAGTGAAAGACAAAGACTACAAAGCCACTTTTTCACCTGTTGCTAAGTTTACTACTGTCAGGACACTTATTGCCCTGGCTTCAGCACATGGATGGCCACTTCATCAACTAGATATCAACAATGTCTTTTTACATGGCTACTTGG
Organism: Agrostemma githago; assembly: GCA_958450325.1. NCBI lineage: Eukaryota > Viridiplantae > Streptophyta > Magnoliopsida > Caryophyllales > Caryophyllaceae > Agrostemma > Agrostemma githago. The sequence continues at coordinate 43,986,289 of OY288260.1, read as the reverse complement.
ACGAGGAAGTTTACATGAAGCCTCCCCAAGGTTATGATACAGGACAGTCTGGTCTTGTATGCCGACTTAAAAGGTCCATTTATGGACTTAAGCAAGCTTCACGCCAGTGGAATATTGAGCTTACAAAGCACCTCCTGAGTCTCGGTTTTGTTCAAAGCAGGGAAGATTATTCTCTGTTCATTAAGCATCATGGCGACTCTTGGTTACTAGCTTTGGTTTATGTAGATGACATCCTTCTTACTGACAACAATATTTCAAGAATCACTACTCATACCAAAGCTAGTCTTGACAATAAGTTTACCATCAAAGATCTGGGTCTCATGAGGTATTTCATTGGGCTTGAAGTTGCAAGAAATCACTCAGGTATTACCTTAAAACAGAGGAAGTATGTGCTCGATATTTTGAAAGACATGAAGATATGGAGGAATGTACTGAAACTTCTTTCCTTCTTCCTAAAGGCCTCAAGTTGTCAGTAGTTGAAGGTGAACTTTTACCAGATCCAAACAAGTATAGAAGATTGATAGGAAGGCTCTTATATCTCAATCTCACGAGGCCTGATCTGTCTTTTTCAGTGCAACACCTTAGTCAGTTTTTGACTCAGCCACGACAGCCACACTTCCAGGCTGTCATTCACGTGGTTAGATACTTAAAGGGTACTGTTAATACAGGTTTGTTCTATCCAGCCGACAACGATTTGTCTCTCGTGGCTTATAGTGATGCAGATTGGGATACGTTCGCGTTCAGTCGACGGTTTGTTAGTGGTTTTACTATATTCCTAGGGAATTCTCTTATTTCATGGAAGACGAAAAAACAGAAAACCGTCAGCAAGAGCACTATTGAGGCGGAATATCGGGCGATGTCGTACATAACAAGTTAGCTGGTTTGGTTGTATGCTCTCCTGAAGGGAGTCCATATACATTCTCAGGTGTCGATTCCTCTCTATTGTGATAACAAAGTTGCGGTGCATATAACAGAAAATCCTGTTTTCCATGAAAGAACGAAGCATCTGGAAATCGATTGTCATTACGTTCGTGACAAGTTTCTGGAGGGTTTTCTGATCCCACAGTTTGTACGAACAGGGGTTCAGTTGGCCGACATTATGAGGAAACCACTGGGCGCTGATTTGCATCATTTTTTCTCCTCCAAGCTTGGCCTTCGTTTCATTAACTTAGTTCCAGCTTCGGGGGAGGGGGGGGGGATGTGGATTAGTATTACTACTAGTGCTACTACTGTACATAACACTTAGATTGTATATATATAGTACACATGTAATAGTTATCATTATCAATAATAATACACTCTTTCTATTTACTCTTTCTCTCTTTATAACTGATTCTCTCTCTATATATATAACTAACTACTACGTACTACCTTCAAGCTACTCTACATACTATAGCAAAAGTGAACTGAACTTACAACAATACTTCAATTTGTGGCCGATATACTTACATCACTACATTTTACTTTCGAAGATAAATTCCTTAAAAATATTATTTTGTTGATGATTTTCAATAACTCAATCTAAGATCTCGTACTCCATTCAAATTCTACTAAATTATACTTTCAAAATATATATAAATACGATAAATTAGTAATAAGTAAAATTATGTTTGATTCATCTTCAGTTAACTTTTTTGACCAAAGTGTCAACTAACTTATTTTTGTATATGTATTTGACAAGTAACTTATTTCTCAAATAAGCTACCTGAAATAAAATAAAATAAAGTTATTTAACAGGAATAATCTCAACTTTGGGTGACATTCTATAAATAAAACCAACTTTAATTAATTTATGAATAAACCCATGTATGAGAAGCATTAATCACGAATGGAATTGGCTCATTAATGACCGAATGCAGCAGGTTAATCTTCTTCCTTTCCATATCAATGTCGATTCTTCTCCAAACCCAAATTTTCTCCCCTAAACCCAAATTTAAACCCTAATTTTGCGCAATAATTCTCGAAATTCATGGGTAATCCATCAAATTCATGTTCTTCGAATTCATGGGAATCTAACATCTCAAAAGATGTTTTCCACAACCACAAGTTACAGCCAGTGATTAGGACTATCAAGAAGGGAGAAAACACTGGGAAGAAGTTTTATGGACATCCATTCTGGCTGGTAAGCTCATTAATTACGAGTATGGTTATTATCCATTAGTTTAGTAACACCAAATTAACCATAATGAAATAGTGTACAGACGTAGCAGGTAGCACGTAACCTGAATCCATTAGTGTTTGATATGTCCCTACATGGATTTATTCACGGATTAATTAAAGTTGATTTCATTTATAAAATATCACTCAAAGTTGTGATTATTCCTGTAAATAACCCACAAAAATATTGCATTTGAAAATAAGGTAATACTACATGATAAACTTTTCAATTTCCTAGCTTCTATACCTCTTCAATTATTACAACAATATGGAGTAGTAATGTTTGTTTACGTCATTTTATCAAATAGGAGTAGTAGGTAGCTTTTCACCTGTTAGCTACATCCACAGACAGAAAAATGGATAGTTTTCTTAACTTGAAGAGAGGTTACAGATTTCAGGCTGATATTATAATTCTTAGGATAAGGGTATGAGAATTTTTGTAATACTCTCAACCCTAAATAGAAACCTAAACAGATTAGGAATAATCCTAGGTAGATACTCAGATATTGATTTGGAAAGTCTAATTAATCATATATTAATTAAGAAACCTTTCAAATTATACAGATTCAGCTCACAAGTCAATTCAAAATTCACCAGAACAATACACTTATTTCCTACTCCCTCCGTCCTAAGTTTCTTCTCATTTCTTTTTGCACGTAGAATAAGGAATTGAATAAAAAGAAGTAAAGTAATGGATGGTAGGCCTTGAAAATAATTTGTTTATAGATAAATATTGGTAATGGATGTGTACAAAAGGGTATGAATGTGGATCCAACAAGGACAAAAGGGTAAAATTGAGTATACAAAAAAATAAAGATAGAAATAGGAAGAAACTTAAAAGGACGGTCCAAAAAAAAAACAGTAAGAAACATAAAGGAGGACCAAGCATGGAGGAGTAGACTAGAAGGGACAATTGGCTATAAGTCCACAGAGAACACACACGTCTACCATTTTCGTAGGAATGCATGTGACACCATTAAACGTTAATCAAGAGCGTGTATTCATAACACCCATGCGTCTAAACATACGTACGTACGTACATCTCATTCTTCCTCCTATAAATACTATCCTTCACTCACACTCATTTCTCATCAAACATTTCTGCCTCCATCATTCTAACTACATACTTACTATAACAAACACATCCATCCATCTCCATCCCTTTTCTGATATTCCAACCAATTTAATTTAAAGCAATGGCAATGGCAATGGCAATGCAAATGCAATCTCTCTTAGCTACCCCATCATCATCATCAGTTGGTAGCTTTGCTCATGGCTCTAGGTCATCATCGTCATCTATGCTCGCTTGTTCCTTCGGCCTACTGCCTCGGATTGGACGACAATCCGGGTTTCAAGTCAAGTGTTTGGCCGAGCAGGGTGATCAGTCGAAGACCTCATTGTCTTCACCCGAACCCACTCCGACTCCTAAACCTCTGCCAAAGGTATTAATAATAATTTCAAGTTCTAACTTAATTTAGCCGCCAATTCATTTGCGACTAAAATATACTCCCTCCTCCCAACATTGAAGTTCCGACTTTGACTTGGCACGGTGATTAAGAAGAAGAATAAAGAATGTGGTAAATTGTTGGATGGGGTTTAAGAAGTCAAATCACAAAAGTAACCAATAAAAAAAGAGCATATTGGATGAATTTTTCTAAAGTTTTAAAATGGGAAAATCATAGTGGAGTTTTTTTTAAGGAAAGTGGGAAAATCTTTGTGGGGAGAGAGTACTATATTCGACCACCCCTTTTTAAAAAAAGGCGACCAAGCGCAGGGCCGGCCCATGGACTGAGCAATTCAGTTCATGGCACCGGAGCCCAAGAAAAGGAGGGCCCAATATTACATGATTTAAAGAAAAAAAAAAAACTACAGATTACACAGGGAGGTAGTATTTGAGGGTCAAGTAATTATGGAAAACACAAAAACCTTCCATCTTCATTTTATTCTTCCCCAAGATTTACTAATTACCATTAATTAATTCATTACTATTAAAATTTTATCTTTAATTAAAGTTTCGTACATTATTCCTTTCCCCAAAAAAAATACTATGTATATGGAGTACGTTATTACTTGTCTACGGAATATTATGTTTGATTCGATTTTATCCGTTTATAAAAAGATGACCTATATTTTTTTCTCTAATATCATTGTATTACATCCATCAACAATTATTACTTCGTATTTCAATGATATTTGTTTTTTTCTTTAAAAAAAGAATACTCTGTTTTATGTGATTTTTTTTAAATAAAAGGGGCCTCAAAATCGAACTTTCAAACAGGGCCTCATAATGTCATTGGCCGGCCCTGACCAAGCGTTGCAATTTTGGACGACCAGAGTCGGTTTTTATTTGCTTTTCTCGACTACAGTCAGTCGCTAGTTATGGACAGTTGTCCGTCTCGATCTCCAATTCTTGTAGTGAGAGTAACAATGCAAACTTAATTATTATGTTTTGTGCACTGATAATATATAAGGATGCATGCAGGTGAGCACAAAACTGGGAGACATATTGGCCTTCAGCGGGCCAGCACCGGAGAGAATCAACGGAAGGCTAGCCATGATCGGGTTCGTGGCAGCAGTAGCCGTGGAGCTGTCAAGCGGCACAGATCTATTGGATCAGATATCCAGCGGTAGTGGAGGACAATGGTTCATCGTAACCAGCGTTCTGCTGTCAGCTGCATCACTTGTGCCGCTGCTTAAAGGGAAGCGTGCGGAGGCGAAGACAGATGGGTTGATGAACTCCAATGCCGAGATGTTGAACGGCCGGTTCGCTATGCTGGGTCTCATTGCATTGGCTCTCACTGAATTTGTTAAAGGCGGAGCTCTTATCTAACTTAATCAGATTCTAATACGAGTAGTACTTATTTTTGGTGATATTTTGATGTATAGCAAACATTGTAGGCCTTTTACGGCTTTAGGTAATCAACAACTAAGGATATTTGTATTCTTCATCATCGTCAAATTTGCTTACAATACTAATCTTCTATCATCGTAATTTTCATTTTTGTCAAGTAAGTTAATCCTGTTGAAGACCCGGCCCATTCCTTGATTGAAATATGCGTGTCATTGATTGTCGACTCTCAATCGAATATCCATCGATCAACCAGCCCAAGCCACACCCTTGCAGTAAGTAAAGGAGTAATACAGTACCGGAACAAGTGGGACGTCGTCTCTAACCCACAACCACCCAATTTGACTGTGTCCTCAGACACTCTGATCTACATTTCCCCCCAAGATTCTTCCAACGCAACCCAGTTTGACAAATAACGCTTGGTTACTACAATAATGAATGTTTCTGATACCCAGTGCCCAGAGTGAGGAACTTTGAGCTACGTGAATGGATAGTTTTGCCATCTCGGTTCCCAGCCCACCTGCAGGAATGTGATAAACGAGAGTTGTGCTGTTAGAGAGTTAACAACACCTATCGGAGTACGAAAAATCGATAGGATCATTAAGCACCAGAAATGTATTAATTACGTAAGAACGTAGTGAATTATTTAGGTTAAGAACCGTTTAATTCAACTTCTACTCTTCTAGTTTTAATTTATTTGTCAAGGATTCGACTTAAGATTTCGTGTTTTGTATAGAAAAGTTCTATGCGGAATTAAATAGGATCGATCAGATCATGATCCCAAAAGATCGAGGGATTTGGGTTTAGGAATTTGAGTTAAGAACTTGTAAGTTGTGAATCAAGGATTCAAGGATATAATTTTAAAAAATGCATTTTCTTTTTAATTGATAAATTAAGGCATCAAAAATTATTTTTACTCAACTTTGACTCATATTTGACCTGACCCGAAAGTGTGGTGGTGTTCGTAATGGTGGTAGTTGGGCCTTGATGGTGGTGGTCGTAGTGGTAGTGGTGGTGGCGGTGGTTGGTGATGGTGATGACTAGGTTGGTGACTGGGGAAAGGAATCCTATTACCTTGGGGGTGGGCGTAAGAAGTTAGAGGAGTTTGGGGGAAAGGGAATGATTGAATTGGCTAAACAAACACCAACAATGATTAGCTTTGATTCCCTTTCCCTCTCCTGAATACCTCAAACCAAACGGCCCCTAGGTGTACTCGTGGAATCGAAAATTGTGTGCTTTGTTGAGTTAAACCTCTTGAAGTTATGAATCGTGGATTCGAAGTGTGTTTAATAGTCGAGGGAATGGGGTATTTATAAGTTTGTTTGGTTAAAATCGACGCTTAGGCGCGTGCCACCATGCGACCTGGGCTTGATGCACCGGGGCTCGTGTGGTTCAGTTCTGCGACGCGTGGCTGTGGCGCTTCAACTACTTGGCGCCACAACTTGCAAAAGTTTCTTAAACATCGAGATATACAATCCAATTAATATCTCGAGGGTTTTCTTGAGCGTCAGGGTGACACAGTCCGTTATTTGGACCTCGGATTTGGTTTTCCAAGGCTTAACTCAGGTTTGACGTCGCATTTCGGGACCGATTCGGGGTTCCGTAACTGGAATTGACTCTAATTAATGTCGACTCGACCGGAACAACTCGACTAAGACAGTCTAGATGTTGAATTAATATTTCCGAGAAGTATTTTGATCCGAACTTAGAAAAATCATCTGAAACATCGTAAAATCGCAATGTGTTGTGCTCCAATCATCATCGGTTGTTGGTCAACAACTCATGTATAAATTGGGGTGCGTACAAAGAGATAAAATAATCAAATAGGAAGAACATTTGGATTCAGAGGGAGTATTCCGTATGTGAGAAGTAACCATTCACGAATTTACCCTTACAGTTGTATGGGTTACATTTTGAATTTGTTAATGCTTTGGTCTTTGCCTGCTTTAAATGTTTAAAATCGATAGGAAATATTTGATGTATCAAACTAATGGTAAAACATTAAAAGTGAATTCTGCATCCAATTCGTGAATGAATAAAAGCCGTAAGCATTACATTTCCAGAAGTTCACAAACATAAGGAACAAATCCCTGCATGCTCTTCGCTATCAGTGCGGGCAGGCTTTCAGCCAGATGCAGTATAGTGCAACTATCTACGCAGATCATGCCTGCCTCTATTTCTTGGATCCAATAATTGGAAAATAACTCGGAAACATTTTCCAAAACCCTACTAGTAATCTAGTATGAACATCATTCCCGCAAAATACACTTACCCATTTTCTGCAGTAGAATGCTAGAGTTTTCAGGAAACACTTCTCTTTCATTCCCAAAGGAATAATCAGGAGGAGACGGGATCCATCATCTCAAGTCTGACAATGACAAAATTCAGATCCTCACGAAAATCTGTGGAGAATTTGACAAAGAGGCACCCCCTAACAATTATTTTGATAACACCTTCCATATGTTCCTCATATATACAGCAAGTGACCACAAAGCAAGTCCTGCTGAAACATAGAGCAGAGCAACACCAGAAGTCGCCAGAGTACCCGAACCATCAAGACTGTAATTTTTGTAGACATAGTCAGTTCTTGAAATATAGTGACAAACGCATTCTTAATCAACTACTTACACAACCCATCCTAATGTAATGCAAAAATAAAATAAAAGAACTAGCTAGCACCAGAAATGTTCCATTTTCAAGCGTAGTCAAAGGCATGCAGCATTAGTCAACTAATTACATAATTCATCACAAATTAATGCCAAAAGGAATCAAAGGTAATTATCCTTTGGAATACTACAGCAATACTCCACTTGTGTTGAAGACTCATGCCAATGACTTGGTCAGGGGGTCTGGAAAGACACAATCTGAGCACCATGTTAACAATAGTACATCACATATTAGCTGTTTCAGGCTATATATGTAACACTGACGCTTCACATTCATTGTGTTCAACGTTTCCAACGCTTGCGCATTACACGACACTTCGACGCCTCATTTTAGACCAATAATGTTAACATTTAGCACCAAAATGTCCACATCTGACACAGTATCATGTTCCATATTTGAAGTCGTGTAGGAGTATTATGCATTTTATGAGAACCCATAATGAAAGTTGATTGGAAAAATAGCATCCGACAATAGCAACTAAACAATTACAGAAAGTGGGGCCAATATGTAAGACAAATGAAATAAGCAATCTAGCTTGCTCACTATACAGTACTTTGGAATACGAAAAAATAAGAAAAAGGAATCAGAAAAGTGTGCTCTTTTGAAATAAAGTAAAACGGCCTCAGTAAGCAATTCATGGTACTAATTTCACTACGGATCACCCTAAAAAAAGCCAGATTCGGTGTAACAAAAAAAAAATGGGTTAAGGTTGTGTACATCCAAACCCCCTTACTTCTATGGACTGGTCATTTCAAAGCACATGGATGATGTTATTATAACATCAGAAAGAAGCAAGACAAAACCTGCTGTCACGGCTAGCCACAAGAATAGTAAGTGCAGTCATCTGTGTTGCAGTCTTCCACTTGCCTAAATTATTTACAGCAACAACCTGTGGACATTGATCATGCAATAAGACAACTCCATTGAACAGAGCATAAGGCATGTATTCAACGAGTTCAAACATAAACAAGGTCCAAAGAAGCACCAAACCTGTAGAAGCCTTTTATTTTGAGAAGCAGCCCATTCTCTTACAGCAGACATGGTTATCTACATAAGAGTTCAACATATAGATATTTAGACATCTTCAGCGACCCCAAATATGTAGAGACGATAGAAGGCAATGCACAGTAATTGTAGATAATAGCATGCTAGTTATCCACATGACAAGGCTACAGTGAATGCTAAATTAGAGAGCACACTCCAAAATTTGTAGCCCTTTTTCAACATGTTCCATCTATACTTTCTTCTCAAAACTAGAACAGGACATTGGCTTTACAAAATCTAGCTGTACATAAGAAAAGGCCCAAGTAGCTTCGCAAAATCCAGAAACATCAAAATAATGGCAATATTTGAAGTCAGCCAAATACCATGCATCGGATCTTCATGATGGAGCGTTTAGTATAGCGATAGTAGAGGATGACAACAATTAAAAAGTCAGGATAAGTAGAAGATGGGGCTTCCGTAGCTAAGATCTATTGGCTCCACAAGGTTGCATAGATCCACAAAACTTGTTATAGTCATGTATTGGCCACTCGGTAAGTCAAGGTTTAGACGATTTCATTTGAATTTTTTTCTAATTAGGTAGATTGAAAAACTCACATGGCAAAATCCGGGGATATCCATGCCAAATACAACACTCAGCAAAAGTTCACAGGGTTTGGCAGCCAAACTCTTATAAGCCAAACCCACGCAAAAGTAGTTAGAGCCTAGCAAACAATGACCTTAGCCCAACCTGTTAACAATTATCTGACCAAGGCTTCGAGTCTACCCAGAGCAGGTCCCCTTATACCCCAGTCATGGCAGAAATGTCTACAAAAACCTAGAAGTAAAATTTAATAGACCCACACTAAAGGCATATGAAATCTTTGTTCATAGTTCACAAAATATTACTTGTCAGTATAATCCATGACACCATATATGGATCCATTCACACACCTTTATTTATTTAAACAGAATTATTTCATTGCCTACAAAAAGTAGATCACAACCCACAATTGTACCAGACAATTGGCACTTGGAGCCTATCTCAGCAGAAAACAAACAATTTAACAGGTCTTCTGAAACATCAAATTACAAATGCACATACAAATCTTTTTTATTATTAATTGACGAGAGGAGTTTCTCTCTGGACTACAACAAACAAAATTTCAATCTCTGCTGTAGAACAAGCAGTCATTCATCTAGGCAGAAGGAATTAAATTATTCGTCCAAAATCATGATGTGTTCGCTACAAGCCTACAAGCTGCTACTAACTGATCACCCTACAGACTCTTCATACACGTATTATAACTTCTCTTTTTGCTCGGTAAAACGTAGTGAACTTATCTCTTATAGGTATCCTTTGATATAGAAGTCTGCAAGAATCTATCTTCCATTGCACTCATAATGTAAGCATAGTACCCATTTGTTTGGATAGAAGAACAGGAGGGGTGGAAAAGGAGGGAGAGAGGCATGGAGCAATTTATTTTCCTCCGACGCAATTTTACTAAGCCAAACAAAGCAAATTGTTTTCCTCAATTTCCTCCAAATCACTTCATTCAAACGAAGGGTAAATTCTGTTGGATCAATCACACAATTCCAGATGAGTTCCTCTCGCAAGATTCATAGTTATAATGAGCCAATAGTAGAATCAGCATTCACTGGTACACTTTAATTAGCTAAAATACATATAAATAATTCAGATCTTCTACATACCACACTTTCAAGATCTAACTATACCTGACTAGTACGATTCAAACATAGAGTGTAAAAGACATGAACGTGATAATCAAAAGCCTAAAGAAAGCAACAGCAAGACATGGCAAAACAGAAATGGCTTTAGAAGGAACCTCTCGTCCAATAATGGCAATTGCTGGTACTGGAAACAGCCACGGCACATCTCCGAGGAGAGCACTTTCAGGCGGTCTGCTACACAGCAAGACCAAAGTGGCAGCAACCATAAGCTGCACATGTGAAACATAAGAACCAAATTTAACCAGAAAAATACCAAAATTCAACGACATTTCAAATATTACGTACAAGGATCATACCTTATCAGCGACCGGATCTAGAAAAGCGCCAAAAACCGTACCAAGTCGCATCTGGAAGGAAGTGTGTTAGGCAAAAGGGGTCAAGTCTAAGGTTGGATAGAAGAAAAGTCAAAAAAGAACACGTTTCTGATATATCCATATACCTTTCTAGCAAGGTAGCCATCAAGCCAATCCGTGATTGCAGCAGCAACAAATATGGCAGTGGTGGCAGACGTTCCCCACCAGCTATTCACATAAAATGCTGAACTCAAAATGAATACATGTAAAAAAATTGTATTAGAAAAGATTATGAGTTGCAAGAACTATTATGTAGAACAGATTCGACTGCTTATGAGTTGCAAGAACTCAAATGTAACACCAGTGATCACCCATTTACCGTGCACAAGCAAAAAATTGTTTCTCAATTCTGTTAATTTGAACAAACAAAAGGCTGCCTATGGTACTAATGAAAGAATTACTCATACCATTAAACATACTATAGAAATTATGGAAAACAACATGAAAAATGTGAAATTCATAATGGGCCTGGGCCACACCCGAGAATCGAAAAGAGTCCACTTCACAAGAGTGTTTCACTCTAAATCTAAAACCAATTGGCTATAGAGGGAGTATCCCTTGACTTATAAAGTAGAACATCTTTCCCTCCTTTGTCAAGTGGGATGTTACTAGCATGTAAGTACATGTGTTTAGGAGCCAATTCTCAACAAAAACCGACACAAGCGTGAGTGGCGGCGCAGAGATGTCTCATCAGGCCTACATCTGAATTCAGCTACGATAACAGTAAACGAAGGATACAAAAATGAAACCAAAATCAAAGTCCCAAGTTATAGTGTCAACATCAGCAAAAACGAATTCCACATTTGATGAATAAATCATTGAATCCAACCCTAGGCTCATCAATTATACATGATGGGTTACCAGAAAACCAATTGACAAGAGTTGAAATCAGAAGCAATAAAGAGATCAAAAATGAGAAAACATACTGGCGATGAAAAGGGGGATGGCGGCAACACGAGAGAGGGTTAAAACAGTGGGGAGAGTAAGAAATTTGGTACATTGATCTTGATCTTTGTTTTGATGTTGATGTTGATGTTGATGTTGAGAGTCGACGACGCCGTTTTGCTTGGGATTCTCGGCATAACCCATCTTTACTTGAGAAGAAGGGGTAGAAGAAGATGATGAAGATGAAGAAGAAGCCCTAATTGAGTTAATTTTGGCAGTGATTTCTCTCTCTTCCCAGGGATGCGAAGAAGATGATGAAGAAGAAGAGGAAGAAAATTTGGGAGAGAGAATATATAGGTCACTCTTCGTCGCGATGATATTATTATTGTTATTGTTAGAATTGGTGGTGGTGCTGTTGATTGTTGATTGTTGATTGTTGATTGTTGGATACGAGGAGGATATTTTTGCTAATATGCGCACCCCCCCTTCATCATTAAACGTGCGCCCAACCCCAACCCCAACCCCAACCCCCCATGCTAACCTTTGCCTCTGCCATACGTATTCCCCCTTACAGCCGGAAGCAGGGATGACGACGCCACTGAGTTCAAGGTGGGTGGTGTTAACATGCGCCGGAATAGTAGCTTTACACCTCTCATTTATTCACTCCAATACAATCGATTAATAATAATAATGCTCATTAATTATTGCCTTCTCGTTACTTTATTTTTGCCCTTTTTTCGGGTAATAAAGAACAACTTGTTCCGGAGTAATAGATTTTTATTTTCGGATGTTCTATGTTTCTTAGAGCAAAAATTACAATTCACCATCTACCACCTTTATCGTGTTCTACGATTTGTCATCATGTATTTTCATTTTTACGACTTATGTCATGTTCTTTTCGACTAAAACTAAACTGGAAATATCTGAATTAAACAAAATGAGTATGGACTGAACTTAACTAAACTGAACTAAATGTTTCTGAACTGAATTGGTCTGAACTCAACTTAATTTAACTTAAATGGAAATAATAATAATAATAATAATAATAATAATAATAATAATAATAAACTAAATGATTCCGCTTTCCGGGACTTGCTCCTCCTGTTCCAGGGTCCTCAAAGAGGATATTTTTGGTGATCACGCGGTTTCGTGCGCTGGTACTGTGGTGATTAAACATCGCCATAACCTTGTCCGTGACACACTGTTGGATATTTGCTTTCGGACGGGAATCTCTGCAGCCAAGGAGGTGGAGATTGGCCGCCTCTACGACGATAACGACAAGCCCTTACAACCTGCCGACCTTCTGCTCTATTCGTGGGACAAGGGACTTGATGTTTGTGTCGATCTGACTGGGTCCTCTCCTTTGACCCGGACCGGCTTGACTTCTTTTGACCCTGGACGGGTCGTTGCTGATGCTGCTCGCCGTAAGTGTGCCAAGTATCGGGCACGCTGCACGGCCATTGGGTATGGTTTCCTTCCTTTCTCCTTCTCCTCTCTCGGTGAGCTCGACATGGATGTTGTTTCTCTGCTCCAGCAGATTCGTAAATTCGCTATATCTCATGATGCTGGAGCACGTGCCGCGGTTCATATTTTCACTAGAATTAGTTTTGCGATTGCTAAGGGAGTGGGGGCCCAAATAGTATCTAGGCACCCCTCTAACTTCTTGTAATTTGTTCTAGTGTTAATGCAAAATCCATTTTTATAATATATATATATATAATAATAATAATAATAATAATAATAAAAATTTGCTGGAGCGCGCGCCGCTCCTTTCAATAGCACAGGATGCTGGATGTAAAAATTTTTACTGGATGATACAAAAATTTTCGATAGCACAGGATGCTGGAGCGCGCGCTGCTCCTTTCATTTTTACTAGACTTAGCTTTGCTATAGCTAAGGGGGTGGGGGCCAAGATTGTATCTCGGCTACCCACCAATTTTTTGTAAACTGTATTTTGATTCTTCAATAAAATCCTCCCCTTTTTATAAAATAATAATAATAATAATAATAATAATAATAATAATAATAATAATAATAATTTTTGCCTCCCGTCGTCCCTTCTTCCGCTTTCCCTCCTTTGCCTGGTAATCACCATTCCCTCACCGCTTCCGCGTCAGTGGTTCTGGATATGATTAGAGGTTTTCCGCGTGGCACTTCCTGTGGGAGGGACGGTTTTCGTGCCCAGCACCTTTTGGATTGTTTGGGTGGTGCTGCAGTTGCTGTTTCGGACGATTTGATCGCATCTGTCACTCGGGTGGTTAATCTCTTTCTCGAGGGCAGTTGCCCGCAGGTCCTCGGGGAGTACATTGCTAGTGCTCCACTAACCCCGCTTGTTAAGCCAGGCGGCGGTATTCGTCCTATTGCTGTTGGCACGATTTGGAGACGACTTGTCTCTAAGGTTGGTGCCTTCCTGATCGGTCCGTCGCTGAATGGTTATTTTTCTGGTCTTCAGTTTGTAGTTGGGGTGTCTGGTGGGGGTGAGGCTATCTTGCATGCCTTGAACCGGCTTGTTGAGGACCAAGGTGGTGAGGTGGGTCTTTCCATGCTCTTAGTGGATTTTCAGAATGCTTTTAACAAGGTCGATCGGGAAATCATGTTACGGGAGGTTCGTATTCACTGTCCTATTCTCTCTCGGTGGGTGGAATTTTGTTATTCTAGTCCTGCTCGGTTATATTACGGTGAGCACAGCTTGCGGTCTTGGCTGGGGGTCCAGCAAGGGGATCCTTTAGGTCCTTTGCTTTTTTCTTTGGTGTTACATCCCTTGGTTTGTTAGATCCGGGACTCTTTTGATTTGAGGCTGCAGGCTTGGTACTTGGATGATGGCACTCTCGTCGGGGATACCTTGATCTTGGGGAAGGTTTTGGAGCTGATTATGGATGATGGTCTTCGTTCAGGACTTCATCTTAATGTCAGTAAAACCGAGGTTTTTTGGCCTTCGGAAGATCCTAGGAGCAGGCTCCCTGGTGTCTTCCCCCTACTATCACCAGACCGTTGCGTGGTGTCAAAATCCTTGGTGGGCCTGTTAGTGCGAATCATGATTTCAGCCGTGAGCTCGTGATGAGTAGAGTGACCAGAACTATCGCGCTTATGGATTCCGTCGCTATGCTTGATGATCCGCAGTGTGAGTTGCTGTTGATCCGGGCCTGTACTGGTATCTCCAAACTTTATTTTGCTTTGCGTACTTGCCCACCGACTGTTTTTAAATTGGCTCAGCTTGCTTTTGACGCGACTCTTCGTTCTCACTTAGAACGTATTGTTAATGCGTCTGGACTGGGGTTTGGGGATTGGCAGTGGCGCCTTGCCACCCTTCCCTTTTCCTTTGGGGGGCTTCGGGTATATGCCGTTGGAGATGTCCTACATTATGCTTTTGTGGCATCTCGCCTGCAATCTGCGGGTTTGCAGGGTACGCTGCTCCGTGTTGCGGGCATACTGACCCCTGATCCGACTTTCGATGCGGCATTGTGTAGGCTTAATGAGGCTTTAGGTTCTGTTGTGTTTAACCCAAGTGAGATCGCTGCCTCCAAACTTATGAAGTCTTTGGCAGATATATATTTCACGAGGGTTGTGGCTACTGCGGAATCGGATTTCTCTTTGACCCCCCGTCAGGTTGCTTTATGGAAGTCTCAACAAGGTAGTCATGCTTTTGATTGGCTCCGCGCTGTCCCTATTTCTGGGTTGGGTCAGACTATATATGAACGGTCGTACATATCGATGTGTGCTTAGCTATCGGTTGGGCGTTCCTTTAATTTCCGTGCCTGCTCAGCCTGGGCCGTGTTCAACCTGCTCTCGGGTTTTTGGCGGCAATATTTTTGGGGACCATGCTGTGTCTTGCGCGGGGGTTGTCGGTATTAAACATCGATTAAACCTCGTTCGTGACACTCTTTTGGATATCTGTTTCTGTTCCGGGGTCTCGGCTGGTAAGGAGATCGATATTGGCTTGATTGATGATCATGACAAATCCTTGCGTCCTGCAGATTTGCTTCTTTATTCGTGGGACAGGGGGTGTGACGTTTGCGTAGATCTTACCGGGTCTTCTCCTTTGACTCAGTCCGGGCTCTCTGATTTCGTGCCGGGCCGTGTTGTGGGCGATGCTGCTCGGCGCAAATGCGCTAAGTACATGGGCCTATGCACGGGGCTTGGGTATGGGTTTTTGCCTTTTTCCTTTTCTTCACTAGGGGAATTGGAGGCGGATGCTATCGGCTTACTCAAGAGGATTCAAAAATTTTCGATAGCACAGGATGCCGGAGCACGCGCTGCTCCTTTTATTTTTACTAGAGTTAACTTTGCTATAGCTAAGGGGGTGGGGGCCAAGATTGTGTCTCGGCTACCCACCAATTTTTTGTAATCTGCGTTTTGATTCATCAATAAAATTCTCATAACGTGGGCATGACATAGGTCCACCCCGGCGCGGCCACGCGCGGGTTTGGGGAGGCGAATGAATCTCCATATGAGAATGGATCGAATTCAAATTTAAATCGAAGTGGAGTCGCCACCGAACTTTGTGGGAGTTCGGGCTCGTTTGAACCCACTCTATGTCGTAGTGGGCCGTACACAAAATACGGCCCATTTCCGATGTCAGAGTTTATTGGGCTCGTCCCTTTGCATTGCGATACCGATACCGTCACTACCGGTTATCGTGTATTGAATGACTCTCGTGCGCCAACGGTTTCGGGCATCTGGAAACCGAGGTTTTGAGTAAGGGGTGAGGGTATGTGTTGGGAAGCCCACAAAGGACACCCAACCCCGCCCGCACATTAGCGGTCTCTACTAAGATATCGAATGATTTTTGAATACGCGCGTTAGTTGAACGGTGAAAAACGCTTTTGCAAACATTACTTTCCCTAAGCATGTGAGAAATTGAAAGGGTTTCCATGTCGATTTAATGCAACTAAAATTAACGTCAAAGTTGTATTTTAGCATGCGGGTTCATTTCGTACAATAAAATAAACAACCAAAATCGACAAGAGAGCAAACAGTTAGTAACGGTATAACGGTATTAACGGTTTACACAAATATAGAATGATGCAAATGAGATGACGCATAGTTTTTTTGAAAAACGGAATTTTCACGTGATTGATTAGACACGTGTCGTCTTAAGTCGTGAAAAGATATTAACGAGACTCGAATGGATTGTAGGACTCACGGTTTGACGTGATAAAGGGGCCACTCGACCGAGTCATTGAGGGACTCGACCGAGTGGGCCCGTGAAAAGGCTTCTGTCCGGATTTCGAGGTGTCACTCGACCGAGTTATAAGGGAACTCGACCGAGTCATTGCGAGACTCGACCGAGTGGTCATTACGATAGCATTCTGTCTCGTTTTTGGGGTGCCACTCGACCGAGTGGGCTAGGCACTCGGTCGAGTGCCCCCTGTACGAACTAGGGTTCGTGCGCAATTTGTTATTGATTTCGAAATTGCTTTTGATTTTCGATAATTCGATGAGTGTGTTGAGTCGGGCATAAATATTGTGGAATTTATGCTCGAAACTTAACTTTGATACTCGTCATATCCCATATTCGATTAGTGAATCGATATGGAATAATAGAGTAAAAAATAAAAAGAAACCGCTTTAAGTCGTTTTAAATTAACTATCACGATATAAATAGATTTCCTCCGCGTTTAATAATGTCGTAATTCTAACGAATTGTATGACAATTATTTTAGCATCAACGAAAACCGCATTAGTTAATTTAATTGACTAAATCATTAGATTCAACGTCCAATTACGGAATTGGTATTGAATCTAATAGATCGACATTTGAATTAAAGGACTTGATTCCCTCAGCTTCCCGACATCGTAATAAATCCCTAAGGATTGTGTGATGTCGGATCCGCGTCAACGAGTTTCGACCCTTATGAAAAAGTATGTTTTGAAAGTAATTTTTAGGAAATCGATGAAGTACGCGATTAATGATAACAATGCGGATAAAATAAGAATTATTGTTTAAGTTGACTTGTTTCAATAATCAAGTGATCGGGGTGTCGGGATAAGCGACCGTCAACGCTGTGTGCAATACACTTGTATATTCGGGTTTTTTTATTCCGACATCCCTCACACTCGACACAGATTCACAGGTATTTTAGTGTCTTAATATTAGCGATATTAACGATATTATGACGCGAACAAAATAAAAAAACGACGACAATGACGATGAATGACGCGAGGAAGACGAGAAAGGAGAAGAAAAGGGGTTTTTGCACCCTCAACCTACATGTTTCTTATGCTCGGACGGGACTCGTAGTGGCGGCTAGCACGGGAGTATCGAGTATGTAGGCTAAGTTGTGGTGGTTTAGGGTTTGAATTAGGGTTTGAATGTAGTATTGATTAGGGTTTGAGTTTGATGTTGATTAGGGTTGAATTTGATGTTGATTAGGGTTGTCAAAAAGTGTGTGAAAGGTTGTGCATGGAGGTGTATATATAGGCATTGCCCATGTACCTCGTCTAGGGTTACTCGACCGAGTAGCCCCTTGACTCGGTCGAGTGGCCCAAGCGCCTGCAGCCGGGTTTGAATAAGGGCCCACTCGATCGAGCGGAGCTGACAATCGATCGAGTGGGTCAGCTGGGTCGAGTGGTCCGGGCTTTGGACCTTGAATTGGATATTTTGTGGGTTTTGCTTTTGAGTTGGACTTTTTGATGCTTGTGTGGCTGTTTTTTGTGTGTCTCGGAAATGACTTTGATCGGGGTTGACCCAATCGCTAAAAGTCGGTTTTATTTCCGGTGTCGGTTTTGACCCAAATTAGTCTTGTTTGACTGGAAACGACCTACTAGGCCTGAATTTGAGGTCAGTTTTGTGAGATTTGTACTTCGTAAGTGCATTAGCCATCAACTAATGGTTTTGAGCCCATATCCGAGCGCGTAGAAACATGTTAGCATCCGATCATCATCGGGTGTTTTTTTTGGAAACTACCATAGACACCTGGCAGTCAAAATGCGGGTGTTTACACATAATAATAATACATGATGACAAATCGCTTTTTAGAACGATTCTTCAAATCGATTCTTCAATAATAATAATAATACTTGAACCGACTTGTTGAGGACCGGGGTGATGAGGTGGGTCTTTCCATGCTCTTGGTGGATTTTCAGAACGCTTTTAACATGGTCGATCGAGAAATCATGTTACGAGAGGTTCGTTACCACTGCCATGTTCTTTCCCGGTGGGTGGAATTTTGTTATTCTAGTCCTGCCCGATTATATTATGGTGAGCACAGCCTGTGGTCTTGTCAGGGGGTCCAGCAGGGTGATCCTTTGGGTCCTCTACTTTTTTCTTTGGTGTTACATCCTTCGATTTGTAAGATCCGAGACTCTTTTGATTTGAGGCTGCAGGCTTGGTACTTGGATGATGGCACCATAGTTGGGGATACCTTGATTTTGGGGAAGGTTTTGGAGCTGATTTTGGATGATGGTCCTCGTTCGGGACTTCATCTTAATGTCGGTAAAACCGAGGTTTTTTTACTGATCGCCTCCCAATCGGATCGGTCGTTAACGAAGGACGGGGGATCAAACGATATTTATAGACTCGGAATTATCACAAAAACAAACAAGTAATCGTGGTAAGTCGAGGTCGGTCCACAGGGAACGGTGTGTGTTTGTGAAGCTTAAAGTGTCGTGTTCGATGCCTTAGAAGGGGGGTTTTCTTTTTGAGGTCGAGTCTATACTAAAGAGATTAGCGCGTTGATGGTTTTGGAGGTAATCAATTTAAGGAAAGGCGTTAGGGAGAAGTCGGGATTCGATGCTTGGGGTCTAAGAAGGTCGGGATCGAGTTTTTGTCACAATGTCGGTCGACTCGCCTAAAAACCCGCTTTCGCGGTGAATGAGGGTGAGTTCCTAGTCATGGTAATTCCTACCCCGAGTTTCCCCATATGGATAGAAATTATTCAAGGTCGATCTAGTTGGCCAGACTAAAACATCAATAACATGACACCATAAATAAGATAAACCAACATGCAAGCAACCCACCAACATCCCTATATTCAAATAAACCAAGCCCTCATCCCTAAACTCCCCAACAAGAAATCTACTCACACAACATTATGGAAATCATCAAAACATGCAAATTAATAAGATTAAAAGAAGATGATGATGAGAAAATAACACAAAAAACTAAATAGAGATTAGAGAGTGGAAGAGAATTGTACCAACTATGAAGATCTAAAAGAAATAAGAAGTTATCATAGATAAAGATTGAATCTTTGATGAATAAAATGGAGAATTTGTCACTAATCCTCCAATAAACCCACAAATCTTCAATAAAACCTTGAATAATCTTCTACAAACTTGAGATCTAACAATTGTTGATGAGAATTGTGTAGATCTACTACTAATTACTATATAAACTACTAGGAATTTTGTAGGATTTTTACTACTACTACTACTAATTGATGGTGTAATAAGGTGGTGGAGTGGTGTAATGTCTTCCCTCCTTAGCACAATGGAGAGGTGAGTTAGGCAATGCATTAGGGTAACATATATATAGTAATTCTCTTAATGGATCCTTAACCTAAAGCCCAAATCCATCTTTTTGCTCCATTAGTGAGACAATCTCCCTTTGCTTCTTCATGGGGTGGAATTTCGCCCCGCGGACATGTCAGTAATTCTCACCGGGTGAAATTTCGCCCGGTGAGATTTTCTTCGATTTTTCGCGTTTTCGGCACGTCTTCACCATCGGGCGAAATTTCACCCGGTGGGCGAAATTTCGCCCGGTCAGTTTCGCCCGGTGGGGAGCTCGGAAAATCTTCGGGAGGCACTTTTTTCCGTCGGGTGAAATTTCGCCCGGTGGTGTCTCACCGGGTGAAATTTCGCCCGGTCATTTTTCTGGCCTCGAGTCTTGTCTCATTCTTCGTTTGTTCGATCGGATGGCTTTAAACTTTAAGTTGTGTGCTTTGCTCTTTGGACGATTTTCCTTTCTCTTGTGCTCGTGGAAGCTCAATCGTGATTTCGGCGCCAAATCCTATCAAAATGATAGAAAAACTACCAAAAACACGTAAAACGCACAAGAGAGACGCTAATGCGAGAAGTACGCAAAATATGGCGATAATCGCACTCAAAACTCGCAAAACGAGGGAAAATCGGGTCTAAATGGAGGGAAAAACGGTCTAAATTTAGCACACAACAATTCCCCCACACTAAACCGTTGCTCGTCCTCGAGCAAAGACCCAAAAAGAAATTACAAACTACTACTACTAGCTAGACTATGCTAAACCGATACAGGGCAATTAGCGGGCCCGCTCCGTCCCTTCAACTCACATCGAAATACTTATGAGGTAAAGTACTCCCATGCAAGGCAAGTTGGGGCTTGCTCAAAATGGTGGATGCGACTAAACACACAGAAACACATAGCACGAGAGAATAGACGCATCCAAAGCAAAAATAAAACACCGAATCCCTCATCGAGACGGCGGGGAAAGACACCGATTACTTACCTAAAACAACAATAGACTTCCAAGATAAATCACCCACGTAAACAAGGACCAAAGCCTAATACTATGACAATTAAGCAATATAGATGTTGATAACTTAGCCAGGTCCTCCTAATCTTCTAAAGGGGTACTACGGGGCGTATAATGGAGTGGAAAAGGTGAACCATGGATTTGTTCGACACTGTAGGTAAGTGCGGTCCTGCTCTCTTTGGCTAAGCCAAGAGGGTCGTTCCAAAACTCGAATTTCCTAAATTAGCCCAAATAAAAAGGTGGAGTGTTTACAATTATTGGGGTGGATCAATTCATCACCGCTATCTTCCGACCTCGGGACTCGGTCCTCTAGTTGGCACTTCACGATGATGAATCGATCAAAGGGCTTTTTTTTTCTCTTTTTTTTTTTTTTTTTTTGAAGGAGACACTTTTGATAATTTGATTTTTCATTTGAAGCTCCTTTTCTTCTCCTTTGTTTTCTTGTTTTTCATATTTTTGTGCCCTTTTTCTCTTGCTTTGGTTTTGCCCTTTTTTTGGCTCTTTGATGTGGTTTGTAACCAAGCTTGGAGGTTATTTTTGTAAACTTATTGTGATGATGTATAGGTGGAGGAAAAATAGGTAATCGAGAACGCGCGCCATTCTGGATAACCCACAAAAGACGGAAAAGATTTGGACTAAAGGTGCAATGGTCGTTCGAGCAAGGTCACCTAGAAAACGGGATGCGGGAACCAAGGCCTAACTCCTCCATGGGTGGTCAAGGTGGTCAAATGCAAACCCCGAAGTAAACATCTAGTAGAAAAGGTGGACTCAAGGCTAAAGGATCAACAAATTCATTGCCTAAGAGTCATTCTACTAGACTAAGGTCCAAAATCTACAATGGGTTATTTATAATGGAATGTAAACTCTTGTAATAAGTTTGTAATCGGGTTTTCGAAAAGGTTTAATCCTAGACACACTATACAAAAACAAAACAAAACAAAACATACGGAAAAGGAAAAACAAGTAAAAGAAAACACAAGTAAAGCCACGAACTCCATACTCCATCAACATTCAAGCATAAACCACAACACCAAAATGCTCAACTTCGAGAGCCTCCAATAGAAACAACCTAACTCCTCTACAAAATTAAAGAAGAAAGAAGGAAGGAAGTTACCAAGCGGGTGCTTTCATTATCTCTTCAATTCGCGCTATTAAGGTGGTGATTACCTGTAAGAGTAGAGAACAAGACTATACACGGGACACGAAACATAACGAGAAACAAGAAGGAAAAAGAAAAAGAAAATGTTTTTGATTTTTCGAATTTTTCAAATTTTTATGGATTTTTGAAAAGATTTTTGAAAAATAAAAGATAACAAACTCCTCCCCCACACTAAAACTGTACATTGTCCTCAATGTACAAGTAGGGAAGAACGAAAAAAGTGGAAAAGAAAATTAAGAAAAATCTTTTTGGATTTTTATGATTTTTCAAATGTTTTTGGATTTTATAATTTTTTAAATGTTTTTGGATTTTTTCGAGAATATTTGAATGTTTTTGTGTTTTTCGAAAATTTGAGAAAAAGAAAAAGAAAAGAAAATAAAGAAAGCGATTAAGATAGTGGCGGGCCTAGGTGCAATCACATCACCTAGACCCTAGCCAAGTGGCTAAGAAAATGAAAAATAAAATGAAAGAAAATGAAAGGTGAAAAATTGGGCATAGGTGTAGTCACGTCACCTAGCCCGGATTAAGAAAATTGAGAAAGATTTGATTTAAAAATTTGGATTTTTCAAAGGAGTCAATGGCGTAATCACATCGCCAAGCGACCGGGAGCAATACTAAGGCCGCTACGGCCACATTTGATGGGACGGTGGGACAGCTTGCAATTTTGTTCAAGATAAAAATGATCACAATGATTAAACTGATGGGACAGGGAATAAAGAACAACATTAGTTCACATACAATTGAATATGATTAATACTCACCGACCTAAATCACACATATATACCCACAACACAAACAAACCAAATTATCAACCGACTCTCGTAGGGGGTCTAATTTGAATAGTCATTGGACGCAGAGGAGGCCGTGGGAGTTCCTTCACCGGCATACTCCCAAACTCCTACATCCCCCGAGTTGTTTAGTCGGTATTCACAGGGACCTGGAGGTAGGTCCCAATTGTGACTGTTATAAATATTGGTTTGGTTTTTGCAGGGGACAATTAAGGCACGGTCATGGCTAAGAGAAACGAGGCGATGGTCAGGCACCTTAAAAATCCACGTAGGGAAATAAGCCTCGTCCAGCCAGACACGGGGGTCATGTGGTTTAAGATGGTTGGTATAATAACCCAAATTTCTTGCTATTATGGTCACAAGACCACCACAGTCGACAGAGGGGCGTTGGTCAATGATAATTTGATGAAAGTGTAACGCCACGACAATAGGTAGGTCTAGGGGGTAAGGGTTACCGAGTAAAGAGTCACATAACAATTGTAAGACACACACATTGAGGTTAATGATATTTTCGGTAGAAGGCAAAAGACAGTGTGAAAGGATTTCAGCAAAATAACGAATGGCTGGGTTACGGATTTCAGCGGTAAAAACTAGAATTGGGTTCGAAATCACGTTGACCCGGCGCTATGCGCCTCCACAAGTCTCTCCTAATCGCACTACTTCGCGAATCATTTAGGGGTCTACTTAGCCCGGTACCCGATGAGGGCAACCCTAGAGCTAAGCTAAAGTCGGAAATATTTAAACAGTGATTTCCACCAAACAAATTAAATTTGAACTCCTTAGGTGCGACCGGGTTATCGACTGTAAAACTACCTAGAAATTCACAAGTCAAGTCTTTGTTTGTGCAAGGCACAAAACCAAGTAGTTTACTAGTACCAATTCTAGACGATAACTCTATAATATCGTTCTTAATTCCTAAATTTTTCATTGTGATTAAACAAGGCCATCTCGTACTCTCAAAGTTCTTTTCAGAGAAAATACGAGCAAGTGGTGAATCAAGGCACGGTAAAAGTTTAGGCCTAGCGGACTTATTAGAAGATGAATGCTTAGAAGGATTAGAAGTCGAGGCCATACCTTGTTTACGTGCCGCTCTTTGAGCCCTTGTTTCCATGATAATAATTTGCAAGAAAAATCCCGAAACTTAGCTTCTGCTTCTTCAAAAACCCGAAATAAATATTCACCCAAATATGGAATGGAGTTATGAATGGAGGTTGAATATGGGAAATGGAAGGTGATGTAGTGAATTTGTGATGGTTGGAAGGGTGAAATGATGAGTGAGGTGAAAAAGGTGGTATAAATAAGGGTGTTTGAGGAGGGAAAGTGAAAGTTTAAAGTTGGTGGTAAAAATTTGGTGTAAAAGTATTGGAGGGAAAATTATGTTGAGGTAAATTTGTTGGAGGGAAAGTGAAGATGTAGTGAGTAAATAAGTGAGCATAGGTGATCCGGCCAAGACACACCGCCGGGTGAAATTTCGCCCGGTCGGGTACCATCGGGTGAAATTTCACCCGACGACATTTCGTCGTGAAAATCAATTTTGCCGTCTTTTTCCACCGGGTGAAATTTCACCCGGTCAAAATCTCACCGGGCGAAATTTCGCCCGGTGGTAACTTCTTCGTTCCGGCAATTCTGGCAACTTTTCCGTAGGGCGAAATTTCGCCCGGTCGAGTCTCACCGGGCGAAGTTTCGCCCGGCGGTCTTCCTGCTGCGTTTTTCCGCCTTGCCAATTCATGGCTCTCAATAATCACCTAGAGATTCAAATATATGACTCGACTCATATTACATAATCAATAATTCCCACAAACATGCTTGTGGTCTTCAATTTAGCTTCATAACTTCTCCAAAGGCTTGATTTTCATCCAAATTTTGCTCCATGATGAAATCCAATTTTCAATCGATCTTCTCAAGCTAACAAAACTAATAAACTTAAAGAAATATGATACATATGTACAAGGTGGTTGTTGAGGATACCACCAAACCTATTTCAACTTCGAGAGGGTTAAACAACGCTCCCCGATGGGAGCTCACCAAACTTCATAGTAGCAAAGGTCTCGCGAATATGACCGGGATGATAAATCTTCAAACGTTGCCCATTAACCATAAACTTCCCGGTTTCCGGGCTAAATATCTCTATCGATCCATATGGTTGCACTCCGGTCACTTCAAATGGACCCGACCATTTTGATTTCAACTTACCGGGAAAGAGCTTAAAGCGAGAGTTGAAGAGTAAAACCTTATCACCAACGAAGAAGTCCTTACGAAGAATTCGAGAATCATGCCATTGGCGAGTTCGTTCTTTGTAGATCTTCGAGTTCTCGTAGGCCTCAAGTCTTAGTTCTTCCAATTCTTGTAGTTGGAGAAGGCGATTATTTCCTACAACACTCTCATCGAAGTTTAGCTCTTTGATTGCCCATTTGGCTTTGTGTTCTAATTCCACCGGTAAATGACAAGCTTTACCATACACAAGACGATAAGGAGTGGTTCCAATCGGCGCTTTGTAAGCCGTCCTCAAAGCCCAAAGGGCGTCATTTAATTTCAATGACCAATCCTTTCGGTGTGTATTAACAACTTTCTCTAAAATTCCCTTGATTTGTCGGTTGGAGATCTCGGCTTGCCCATTTGATTGAGGGTGGTAGGCTAAGGACATTTTGTGGGTGATACCATACTTCCTAAGAAGGTGTTCAAAGGTATCTTTCCTAAAATGAGAGCCTCCATCACTAATTATGGCTCTAGACATACCGAATCTCGGGAAAATTACATTTTTGAAAAGCTTGATTACAACCTTGGAGTCATTGGTGGGAGAAGCTACGGCCTCGATCCATTTTGAGACATAATCAACCGCGACTAGAATGTACTTGTTACCAAAAGAGGATGTGAACGGACCCATGAAATCAATACCCCAAACATCGAACAATTCAATCTCCAAGATAGGTTGAAGGGGCATCTCATTTTTTCTTGTAATATTGCCGCTTCGTTGGCATGCATCGCATGTGAGAATGAAAGCTCGGATGTCTTTGAACATAGAAGGCCACCAAAACCCGCTTTGGAGAACCTTGGCAATCGTCTTTTGATTGGCCAAGTGTCCACCATAAGATGTCGAGTGAAGGTGTTTCACTATATTATATCCTTCTTCGGCCGTGACACATCGTCGGTAAATTCCATCTATACATCGGCGAAATAAATAAGGCTCGTCCCAATAATAGCGTCGGGCTTCATAACGTAGTTTCTTCCTCTCTTGTTTGGAATAATCGTCCGGAATAAATTGAGATACTAAGAAATTGACGATATCGGCATACCAAGGTGTAATAGTTTCAACGGCCATCAAGGCCTCATCTCTCATAGCTTCATTGATGGGGATACCATCTTCTTCATTGCTCTCTTTACTTACCGTTAATCTACTAAGATGATCCGCTACCAAGTTCTCCGATCCGGATTTGTCTTTAATCTCAATGTCGAATTCTTGCAAAAGGAGCACCCATCGAAAGAGTCGGGACTTTGTCTCCTTTTTGGACATGATGTAACGAATCGCCGCATGATCGGTATGAATAATGACCTTGGAGCCGGTAACATAGTTTCGAAATTTCTCCATGGCATAGACAACGACAAGCATCTCTTTTTCGGTTGTGGTGTACCTCGATTGGGCTTCATCTAGGGTCTTACTTGCATAATAAATCACATGTAGCTTCTTATCAACTCGTTGACCTAGAACGGCACCAACGGCAAAATCGGATGCATCGCACATGATTTCAAATGGAAGATTCCAATCGGGAGCTTTGATAATCGGTGTGGTAGTGAGAGCGGTCTTTATCCTACAAAAGACCTCAAGACAAGAGTCATTTAAAACAAAAGGGGCATCTTTCATAAGCAAAGAAGTCAAAGGCTTAGCAATCTTAGAGAAGTCTTTAATAAATCGTCTATAAAAACCGGCGTGACCTAGAAAACTCCTCACCCCTTTGACATTTGTCGGTGGTGGCAAGTTCTCAATCACGGAGACTTTCGCCTTATCGACTTAACTCCTCTATTAGAAACAATATGACCTAGGACAACACCTTGTTCAACCATAAAATGACACTTTTCCCAATTTAAAACAAGTCTATACTCTTCACATCGAGCTAACACTTGATCAAGATTTTCAAGACAAGAATCAAAAGATGTACCATGGACACTAAAGTCGTCCATAAAAACTTCCATAGATTTTTCAATAAAATCGGAGAAAATAGCCATCATACATCTTTGAAACGTTCCCGGCGCATTACACAATCCAAATGGCATCCTTCTATAAGCATAGGTGCCATAGGGACATGTAAAAGTGGTCTTCTCTTGGTCATCGGGATGAATAGGAATTTGAAGAAATCCGGAATGACCATCGAGGAAACAAAAATAAGAATGATGCGCCAATCTTTCAAGCATTTGATCAATAAAGGGAAGGGGAAAATGATCTTTTATGGTGGCCATGTTCAATTTACGATAGTCTATGCACATGCGCCAACCGGTAATAGTCCTAGTAGATATTGACTCACCCTTTTCTCCTTTAACAACCGTCATTCCTCCTTTTTTCGGCACAACTTGTACGGGGCTAACCCATTTACTTCCGGTTATCGGGTATATAATGTTAGCCTCATACAACTTGAGGACTTCCTTCATGACAACCTCTTTCATGGTGGGGTTCAACCTACGTTGACCCTCCACCGAAGGACGGTGGTCATCATCAAGGATGATCCTATGCATGCAAACGTTTGGGCTTATGCCTTGGAGGTCGGCAATGCTATACCCGATGGCCTTTTTGTGCTTTCTCAAAACAATTAAAAGTTTTTCCAATTGAGGTCCATCAAGGGTAGCATTGACGATAACGGGATAATTAGTCCCTTCAAGAAAAGCATATTTGAGGGAAGAGGGGAGTGGTTTAAGTTCAAGATTAGGAGGAGAAGATACCATACTCTTACCCACCGGTAGTGGTTCTACCTTTTCATCATGCAAACATTCTTCTTCAAGAGGTGGAGAGTCAAATGGTTCATCTTCTTGCTTATCATCATCTATCAAGCTATACTCAACCAAACTATCAATAACTTCAATGAAATTCATTTGTTCAATCATTGGTTGTTTAAGAGCTTGAGGAAGGGAAAATTCTACCGAATCGTTCCCTATGTTAAATGACAATTTTCCATTCTTAACATCAACTATAGTGCCACCGGTAGCCATAAAAGGTCGACCTAAGATAATGGGGGTAATAGTGTCTTCGGGTATATCCATGACAACAAAGTCGGAGGGGATGAAGAACTTACCAACTTGAACGGGTACATCCTCAAGTATGCCAAGTGGGTACTTGACGGACCTATCCGCAAGTTGAATTGACATGCTAGTGGGTCTCATCTCCCCCACACTAAGTCTCTTAGCAATGGAATAGGGTAATAAGCTAACACTAGCCCCAAGTTCGCATAAAGCTTGATTAACAACAACATTTCCTACCCGACAAGGGATGGAAAAACTACCGGGATCATCTAGTTTCTTTGGCATTTCGTTCATAAGAATGGCACTACAATGACCCGTGAGAGAGACACACTCTTTGTCTTCTATGGTTCTCTTTTTAGTCAAGACATCTTTCAAAAACTTAGAATAGAGGGGCATTTGAGAAATTACCTCGGTGAAAGGTAAAGCAACCTCTACTTTCTTCAACATATCCACGAAACGGCTAAATTGAGCATTCTCTTTGTGTGGCTTAGCTCGCTCGGGAAAAGGCAATGGAGGAACAAAAGTGGGAGGCGGTGGAACATTGGATTCTTCTTCTTCTTCGGCTAATCGCTCCGCCTCTTTTCTTTTGGCTTCTTCGGCTTCCATTTGCTCTTTCTTCTTTCTTTGTTCTCTTAATTCATTCTCCGCATTTTGAAGAATATCAAACTCCGCTTGTATTCCCCGGTTTTGTTTGGGGGAAGAAGGAGATGATTCTTGTGATGCACTTGGTTGATTAACCTTGGATGGGGTAGTCTTGGTGTTCAAGTTCAAATTCTTATATGGGTCCTCAAGTTCTTTGCCACCTCTCAAAATTACGGCATTTGCTTAGTGTGAAGGATCTCTTGGGTTTTGAGGTTGACCGGGCAAACCATGGGGTGGATGAATTGGTGCGGCTAAGGCTTTTGTTGCTTCTTGTGATTCCCAAACTTTTAGCCTTGCCTTAGTATCTTGATGTTCATTCCATAGTTGGCCAACGGCCCTTTGCAAATCATTATAGTTCTCCCATGAGGGGCCTCCTTGACCAAATTGAGAATTGTTTGATTGGACATAAGGTTGAGAGGGTTGATTGAATGATTGTTGATTGTAACCTTGGTTACCATGAGAATTTCCTTGGAACCCTTGATTGTATCCATGATTAAAGTGATTACCATGTTGATTTTGGTAATTGTTGTAGTTGTTAGGAACATGGAAGTTGCTACCTTGTTGATTGAAGTTACTCCTTTGATGAGGAGGCATATATGGTTAAAAGGCCTTTGTTGACTTTGATTAAATGGCCTCATTTGACTCCTTTGGGCGCGCGACATCGGGTTTTGAACATTTTGATTTCCATAAGAGAAATTAGGATGAAACCTTGTGCCGGCGTTGTAAGTATTAGAAAAAGGATCAAATTGAGGTCTTTGCCTATATACTTGTATAGCTTGAACTTCATTTGGCTCTTCAACATAGACTTCTTCATTAGGAATGCAAGAGCTAGAGTCGTGGCCATAATTGCCACAATGATCACATTGAACTTCCCATGTTAAAAGCTTTGGAGGAGATGGTTGCCTTGGAGGAACACTCCCTTGAATTTGGTAAATACCTCTAGGAGTGGGCTTAGAATTCATGGCATCCATTCTCCTTTTCAATTCTTCAAGTTCCGTTTGGAGTTTCAATTCATTAGAACTCGTAGATGAGTTCACTTCAATTTTCTTTCTAGAATCCCTCGATTGACCCATTCTTGAATCACTCCTTGCCATCTTCTCAATAAGATTTTTAGATGCCTCATCGGTGAGAGAAGAGAAGTCTCCTCCGGCGGCCGAATTGAGGTTTTCCTTGGTTCTCGATGAAAGGGTGTTGTAAAACGTTTGGGTAGTTAGCCAATCGGGTATTCCATGGAGTGGACATTTGCGCAACAAGTCTCTAAATCTTTCCTAAGCCTCGCTTAGGCTTTCAAATTCATCTTGCTTAAAGGTTTGTATCTCCATGCGGTATTGGTTAGTCTTTGACGGCGGAAAATATTTCTCCAAGAAGGCATTAGATAGTTGAGCCCATGTTGTAAATGTATTAGCGGGATGACCTTGAAGCCATCTACGAGCTCCATCTCTTAGGGTCTTCGTAAATAATAAACGATGCAATTGGCATGAAGTTAACCCATTGAGACGTGCTCCTACTAATTTTTCTTTGAATGAAGCGATGTGCTCTTGAGCATCTTCTTGAGAAAAACCGTGAAATGTATCTTGTTGGACCGCATTGGTTAAAGAAGCTTTCAATTCGTAATTCTCGGGAATCTCTCCGAAATCGACGGGAGATGGTGTTTCTTCATGTGTGAGTTGAGAATGCAAGCCTAGAGTCGCCATTGGTTGGATTGGTGGTGATGGTGGATTTGAATTTGGAGAATTTGGAGGATTTGGAGAATTTGGAGGATTTGGAGGGGATGGGATTGGTGGTGGTGTTTTCGGTGATGGTGGTGGTGGTGGTGAATTTTGTGAAGTAGGAGGATTGTTTGGAGTGGGATTATGTGATGTAGAAGGTGTAGAAGGTGAATGTGGAAGGATGGGGTTAAGATTAGGAGGTGATAATGAAGGATGTGGAATAATGGTGGTTGAGTTATTTCCTCGAAAACGCAATGCTCTAAAAGTCCTTTCCGGTTCCGGATCGAACCACAAGGGCGATGACGTGTTCCTGGGCATAAAACTCAATTAAACGGTGAGACTCCTAGCACCTCGCGGCACTAGGGAAAAGAGAGAAGAGAAAAGAATCAAACACAACAATTAAAAACACAACAATTAGCCGCTCCCCGGCAACGGCGCCATTTTGATCGCCTCCCAATCGGATCGGTCGTTAACGAAGGACGGGGGATCAAACGATATTTATAGACTCGGAATTATCACAAAAACAAACAAGTAATCGTGGTAAGTCGAGGTCGGTCCACAGGGAACGGTGTGTGTTTGTGAAGCTTAAAGTGTCGTGTTCGATGCCTTAGAAGGGGGATTTTCTTTTTGAGGTCGAGTCTATACTAAAGAGATTAGCGCGTTGATGGTTTTGGAGGTAATCAATTTAAGGAAAGGCGTTAGGGAGAAGTCGGGATTCGATGCTTGGGGTCTAAGAAGGTCGGGATCGAGTTTTTGTCACAATGTCGGTCGACTCGCCTAAAAACCCGCTTTCGCGGTGAATGAGGGTGAGTTCCTAGTCATGGTAATTCCTACCCCGAGTTTCCCCATATGGATAGAAATTAGTCAAGGTCGATCTAGTTGGCCGGACTAAAACATCAATGACATGACACCATAAATAAGATAAACCAACATGCAAGCAACCCACCAACATCCCTATATTCAAATAAACCAAGCCCTCATCCCTAAACTCCCCAACAAGAAATCTACTCACACAACATTATGGAAATCATCAAAACATGCAAATTAATAAGATTAAAAGAAGATGATGATGAGAAAATAACACAAAAAACTAAATAGAGATTAGAGAGTGGAAGAGAATTGTACCAACTATGAAGATCTAAAAGAAATAAGAAGTTATCATAGATAAAGATTGAATCTTTGATGAATAAAATGGAGAATTTGTCACTAATCCTCCAATAAACCCACAAATCTTCAATAAAACCTTGAATAATCTTCTACAAACTTGAGATCTAACAATTGTTGATGAGAATTGTGTAGATCTACTACTAATTACTATATAAACTACTAGGAATTTTGTAGGATTTTTACTACTACTACTACTAATTGATGGTGTAATAAGGTGGTGGAGTGGTGTAATGTCTTCCCTCCTTAGCACAATGGAGAGGTGAGTTAGGCAATGCATTAGGGTAACATATATATAGTAATTCTCTTAATGGATCCTTAACCTAAAGCCCAAATCCATCTTTTTGCTCCATTAGTGAGACAATCTCCCTTTGCTTCTTCATGGGGTGGAATTTCGCCCCGCGGACATGTCAGTAATTCTCACCGGGTGAAATTTCGCCCGGTGAGATTTTCTTCGATTTTTCGCGTTTTCGGCACGTCTTCACCATCAGGCGAAATTTCACCCGGTGGGCGAAATTTCGCCCGGTCAGTTTCGCCCGGTGGGGAGCTCGGAAAATCTTCGGGAGGCACTTTTTTCCGTCGGGTGAAATTTCGCCCGGTGGTGTCTCACCGGATGAAATTTCGCCCGGTCATTTTTCTGGCCTCGAGTCTTGTCTCATTCTTCGTTTGTTCGATCAGATGGCTTTAAACTTTAAGTTGTGTGCTTTGCTCTTTGGACGGTTTTCCTTTCTCTTGTGCTCGTGGAAGCTCAATCGTGATTTCGGCGCCAAATCCTATCAAAATGATAGAAAAACTACCAAAAACATGTAAAACGCACAAGAGAGACGCTAATGCGAGAAGTACGCAAAATATGGCGATAATCGCACTCAAAACTCGCAAAACGAGGGAAAAACGGGTCTAAATGGAGGGAAAAACGGTCTAAATTTAGCACACAACATTTACCTTCGGAAGATCCTAGGAGCAGCCTCCCCTGTGTCTTCCCCCCCTACTATCCCAGACCGATGCGTGGTGTGAAAGTCCTTGGTGGGCCTGTTAGTGCGAGTCATGATTTCAACAGTGAGCTCGTGATGAGTAGAGTGACCAGAACTATCGCGCTTATGGGTTCCGTCGCTCTGCTTGATGATCCGCAGTGTGAGTTGTTGTTGCTCCGGGCCTGTACTGGTATCTCCAAACTTTATTTTGCTTTGCGTACTTGCCCACCGACTGTTTTTGAGTCGGCTCAGCTTGCTTTTGACTCGGCTCTTCATTCTCATTTAGAGCGTGTTGTTATTGCGTCTGGGCTGGGGTTTGGGGATTGGCAGTGGCGGCTTGTCACTCTTCCCTTTTACTTTGGGGGGCTTGGGGTGTATGCCGCTGGAGATGTCCTACATTATGCTTTTGTGGCATCTCGACTGCAATCTGCGGGTTTGCAGGCTATGCTGCTTCGTGCTGCGGGCGTACTGACCCCGGGCCCAGCTTTCGATGCGGTCTTGTGTAGGCTTAAGGAAGTTATTGGTTCTGTTGAGTGTAATCCAAGTGAGATCGCTGCCCCCAAACTTATGAAGTCTTTGGCAGATATATATTTCACGAGGGTTGTGGCTACTGCGGAATCAAATTTCTCCTTGACCTCCCATCAGGTTGCCTTATGGAAATCTCAGCAAGGCCGTCATGCTTCTGATTGGCTCCGCGCTGTCCCTATTTCTGGGCTGGACTAGACTATGAACGGTCGGACGCACAGATGTGTGCTTAGCTATCGGTTGGGCATTCCTTTGTTTTCTGTGCCTGGACCGTGTTCTGCCTGCTCTCGGATTTTTGGCGACGATATTTATAGG
This sequence comes from Agrostemma githago, assembly GCA_958450325.1. Lineage (NCBI taxonomy): Eukaryota > Viridiplantae > Streptophyta > Magnoliopsida > Caryophyllales > Caryophyllaceae > Agrostemma > Agrostemma githago. The sequence goes on along the minus strand of OY288260.1, from coordinate 43,952,698 downwards.
GATCATGCCGTGTCTTGCGCGGGGGTTATCGGTATTAAACATCGACATAACCTCGTTCGTGACACTCTTTTGGATATCTGTTTCCGTTCCGGGGTCTCGGCTGGTAAGGAGATCGATATTGGCTTGATTGATGATCATGACAGATCCTTGCGTCCTGCAGATGTGCTTCTTTATTCGTGGGACGGGAGGCGTGACGTTTGCGTAGATCTTACCGGGTCTTCTCCTTTGACTCAGTCCGGGCTCTCTGATTTCGCGCCAGGCCGTGTTGTGGGCGACGCTGCTCGGCGCAAATGCGCTAAGTACGAGGCCTATGCTCGGGGCTTGGGTATGAGTTTTTGCCTTTTTCCTTTTCTTCAGTGGGGGAATTGGAGGCTGATGCTATCGGCTTACTCAAGAGGATTCAAAAATTTTCGATAGCACAGGATGCCGGAGCACGCGCTGCTCCTTTTATTTTTACCAGACTTAGCTTTGCTATAACTAAGGGGGTGGGTGTCCAGATTGTATCTCGGCTACCCACCAATTTTTCGTAAACTGCTTTTTGATTCATCAATAAAATTTTCCATTTTATTAAAAAAAATAAAAAAATAAAATAATAATAATAATAATAATAATACATGATGACAAATCGCATCGTGCTTAGCTATCGCTTGGAGTCTCTTTGTTCTTGTTTTCTAGGCCTTTCTATGCCTGCTCCCGAGTCTTCAATGCAGATATTTAATTATTTATGGTGATCACGCTATGTCGTGCGCTGGTACAGTGGAGATTAAACACCGCCATAACCTTGTCTGTGACTGTGGACATGACATAGGTCCACCCCGACGCGGCCACGCGCGAGTTTTGGGCGGCGAATAAATCTCCATATGAGATGGATCGAATTGAAATTTAAATCAAAGTGGAGTCGCCACCGAACTTTGTGGGAGTTCGGGCCCGTTCGAACGCACTCTATATCTTAGTGGGCCATGCACAAAGTATGGCCCATTCGGACGTCAGAGTTTATTGGGCTCGTCCCTTTGCATTTGATACCGATACCGACATTATCGGATACCGTGTATTGAATGATTCTCGTATGCCAATGGATTCGGATATCCGGAAACCATGGTTCTGAGTAAGGGGTGAGGGTACGTGTTGGGAAGTTCACAAAGAACACCCAACCCCGCCCGCACATTAGCGGCCTCTACTAAGATATCGATTGACGTTTTAATACACACGTTAGTAATACGATGAGATGATATGCAAACAACGTTTTAACTAAACATGCGATAATTAGAATAAGTTGCTACGCCGATTTAATGCATCAAAAACTAACGTCAAAGTTATATTTAGCATGCGAGGTTCATTTTAGTACAATAAAATAAACAACGTAAATAAATCGACAAAAGGAACAAACGTGTTAGTAACGGTAATAACAATAATAACGGTTTGCAAAGAATTTAGAATGCTATAGAATAATGTAAACATGATGCATGGTTTTGGAAAAGTAGTAGACTACGTGATAGACTTGACACGTGTCGACTGGTGTTATCGAGACTCGAATGGTATGGTAGGACTCACGGTTTTGACGTGATAAGGCCACTCGATCGAGTCATTGAAGGACTCGACCGAGTGGTCCTCGAAAAGAGTTTCTGTCCCGTTTTGTTAGACGTAACTCGATCGAGTTATTGAAGAACTCGACCGAGTAAGCTGCCACTCGATCGAGTCATTGCGAGACTCGACCGAGTGGTGGTAAAAAAACCTTCTGTCTCGGTTTTTGGGGTGCCACTCGACCGAGTGGACTAGGAACTCGATCGAGTGCCCCCTGTACGAACTAGGGTTCGCTTTGCAATTTATTATCGATTTTGAAATTGCTTTTTGATTTAGGAAACTCGATAATTTATTGAGTCGGGCAGAAATATTGCAAGATTTATGCTCGATTCGGATCTTGATGCTCGTCGTATCCGACATTCGATTATTGAATCGATATCGAATATTTAGAGCGAAATCTAGGAAAATATGTTTGTAAATCGTTTTAAATCAACTAACACGAAATAGATTATCTCCGCGTTTATAGTGTCGAAACTAATTCTTTCGAATTATGTGACATCTATTTTAGCTTCAACAAATTCATGTTAGTTAGATTTGTTAACTAAATCGTTTAGATACGACATCCAACTATTGAGTTGGATTGTCACTTTGCGATTACTTGGATTAAAAAGACTTGATTTGATTCCCTCGGCATCCCAACATCGTAATAAATCCTTGCGGATTGTGTGATGTCGGATCCGCGTCAACGGGTTTTGACTCAACTAAAAAAAAGTGTTTTGTTTAAAAAAATAGTTTTAAAATTGATGAAGATGCGATGAATGACGATAACGACGCGACAAAAATAAAAGAGACGACTTTGTTGCAATTGACTCGCCTCAACAATCAAACATTCGGGGTGTCGGGATAAGCGACCGGCCACATAGGTGAAACACCTTTGTATTCAGATTTCCTTATTCCGTCATCCTTCATGTTCGACACGAATTAGCGAGTATTTTAATGTTTTGATATTTATAAAATTAACGATATTAGAACGCGACAATGAAATAAAATAAAAAAAGACGATGACACGGGCGGACGGACGACGCGAGAAGAGAAGAGGAGGAGAAAGGAGAAATCGGGATTGTTGCACCCTCAACCTACATGTTTCGTATTCTCGGATATGACTCGTCTAGTTGTGGCCTAGGCACGGGAGTTCGAGATCTATGTAGATGGAGTTATGGTGGTTTAGGGTTTGAGGTTGCTAGGGTTCGAGGTTGAAGATAAGTAGTTAGGGTTGTAAGACTAGAAATTGTGTGTAAGTAATAGGGTTGTAAAAGTTGTGATGGGTGTTGCAAAGGAGGTGTATATATAGGCATGCACCCAATCCTCGTCTAGGGTTACTCGACCGAGTACCCTGCTGACTCGGTCGAGTGGCCCAAGCTGCCGCACACGGGCCTGTTGAGGGCTCACTCGATCGAGTGGGTTGACACTCGATCGAGTGGGTCAGCTGGAGCGAAGGGGTCCGGATTTGACCTTGGGTTGGGTATTTTGTAGACCTTGTATTTGGGTTGGACTTTTGATGTTTGCATGGCTATTTTTTGTGTCTCGGAAATGGCTTTGAATTTTTTGTGTCTCGGAAACGGCTTTGATCTGGGTTTGACCCAATCGTTAAAAGTCGATTCTATTTCCGGTGTCGGTTTTGACCCAAATTAGTCTTATTTGATTGTAAACGACCCACTGGGCCTGAATTTGAGGTCAGTTTTGTGAGGTTTGTAATCCGTAAAAAGCCCAAACCAGAAAATAACGGTTTCAAGCCCATATCCGAGCGCGTAGAAGCATGTTTGCGTCCGATCATCATCGGGTGTTTTTTGGAAACCGCTATAGACACCTAGCGGCCAAATGTGGGTGTCTAAAGTGACACGCTGTTGGATATTTGCTTCCGGGCGGAGATCTCTGCGGGCAAAGGGGTGGATATTGGCCTATGCGATGGAAACGACAAGCCTTACGTCCTGCCGATCTTCTGCTCTACTCGTGGGACAAGGGGGTGATGTTTGTGTTGATCTCACTAGGTCCTCTCCCTTGACCCAGTCTGACTTGTCATAAGTGCGCTAAATATCAGGCACGTTGTTCGGCAATTGGTTATGGTTTCTTACCTTTCTCCTTCTACTCTCTCGGTGAGCTCGACACAGATGTTGTTACTTTGCTCTAGCAGCTGTTCATTTTTTCACTAGAATTAGGTTTGCGATCGTTAAGGGAGAGGGAGCCAGATAATATCTCGGCTACTCGCTAACTTACAACAACAACAACAACAACAACAATAATAATAATAATAACCCCTCTGAGATCGCTGCCCCAAAACTTATGAAGAAATTGGCAGATATATATTTCACGAGGGTTGCTACAGCAGTGGAATCTGTTTTCTCCTTGACCCCTCGACAGGTTGCCTTGTGGAAATCTCAGCAGGGGGACCATTCTTCTGACTGGCTGAGGACTGTCCCTATTACCAGGCTTGGGCAAACCATGAACGGTCGGACATATCGCAGTGTGCTTAGTTACCGCCTTGGAGTCCCTTTGTTTCCACTTTCCGGGACTTGCTCTTCTTGCTCCAGGGCCCTCAGAGAGGATATTTTTGGTGACCACGCGGTTTCGTGCGCTGGTACCGTGGGAATTAAACATCGCCATAACCTTGTCCGCGACACATTGTTAGATATTTGCTTTCGGACAGGGATCTCTGCAGGTAAGGAGGTGGAGATTGGCCTCTACGACGATAACGACAAGCCTTTACGACCCGCCGACCTTCTGCTCTATTTGTGGGACAAGGGACGTGATGTTTGTGTCGATCTGACTGGGTCCTCTCCCTTGACCCAGTCCGGCTTGACTTCTTTTGCGCCTGGACGGGTCGTTGCTGATGCTGCTCGTCGTAAGTGTGCCAAGTATCAGGCACGCTGCACGCTGCACGGCGATTGGGTATGGTTTCCTACCTTTCTCCTTCTCCTCTCTCGGCGAACTCGACACGGATGCTGTTTCTCTGCTCCAGCGGATTCGGAAATTCGCTTTATCACAAGATGCTGGAGCGCGTGCCGCAGTTCATATTTTCACTAAAATTAGCTTTGCAATTGTTAAGGGAGTGGGGGCCCAGTTAGTATCTCGGCTTCCCTCTAACTTCTTGTAATTTGTTCTGGTGTTTAATACAAGTTCCATTTTATTATAAATAATAATAATAATAATAATAATAATAATAATTATTATTATTATTATTATTAATGCAAGCTCCAGTTTATAATAATAAGAATAATAATAATAATAAATAAATAAAAAATTAATAATAATAATAATAATAATAATAATAATAATAATAATAATAATGTAACACCCGTAAAATTTACAACTTTGATATCCGTCCCGTTGCGATTAAATCGACTCTTATCGAGTCTCGTTATTTTTCATCCAGCTTAATTTCGATCTTCGTATAACACTTTAATAAATTTTCGTTCAAAACCAATTTTAATTTCCTTGTTCGCGAGAATTTTAATTAATCTCGAGAAATTGCTATTTAATATTTTTCTACGCGATTTCGTATATAATTATTTTCAAAACGTGATTTTAATACTTCTTTCTCATAAACACGTTCTCATATGTTTTCCGTCTTATTATTATTATTATTATTATTATTATTTTTTAAAAGTGATCCATTAATGATTTTAATCGTGAATCGCGCTCAGATTGTAGCAGACCCGACCGTTTCCCTCAACGAACAGAGATATTTTCGTAGTCGGTTGAGAAAGTAAAAACCGACTCCTCTATTTCCTTCCTTATCCTGTTGCAGTTACCCCTTAACCAACTTTTTGCAGTTACCCCAACTCCCTTTAAACTCCAACTGTACCCCCTTCCATTGTACGTTCTCCTCTCTACTAAAAAAAAAAAGAACGTAAACGACAACAACAGTCAGTGCACTGTTCTTCATTCTTTTTTTCCGTTTTCGATCATTCTCTTCATTCCGTGTTCATCTTAATTCAAGGGTAATCATCGAAACTCCTATTCCTCATTCCTACTTCTCGATTTACGACGCTAATAAGGGTCTTGTACCTTTTTATATTTTTTTATAGGTTTTCGAGACAACCCCGAGGAAGACGAGTACATTATTGACTCAGATCTTGATTAAGGTAACATGACGATCTCGGTATTGCTGATATTTTTGTCGTAGTTACATGTATAGAATTTATATTTTTGTTTGGCTATTAGTATGTCAATTTTTCTTATAAAAGTTATAGAATCGTTAATTTTCAATTATTTCGTTGTTGCCTTCGTTTTTACGAGATTATTGAATAAATTGTTATATTAGTTATTAAATCATAATATTTGGCCGATACACCAATATATTTATAAAGTTCATGTTCAAACACGAATTTTACAGATTTTGAAATTTTAAAGTCGTTTAATGAATTTTTAACAGATTTCGTACAAAAATGAGTTATAACCGATTTTAATGTTTATATGCCTAATTCACGTATTTAAATCTGAAATTTTTTGTGTAAGTACATTCTGACGAAATTTAATTTTAAGGAATTTTTCGTAATTTTTCGAATTTTATAAGTGGGTGAAATAATTAATAGTCTTAAAACACCATTTATCGTTAAAACCGAATATTCCTTTTAATTTCTGATTTTTATTTTTAATTCTCAATTCAAAATGAAGTTTCTGATATTTTCTAACAAAATAATTATTTTAGTGACACTCGAGATTTAATAAAATAAAAAGAGCGATAAATCGTTATTTAACCATTTAAAACGAAACCGATGATTAAAAGACGGGTTTTCCTATTTTTTTTATTATTCTGGAATTTTCATTTTTTTTAAAACTGAAAAGTTTCTGGAAAAATTTTATTTTCTTGATAAGTTATGATTTTTAACAACCGTGCACAAATCGTTTTGAATTTAGCTTTTATTTTTAATCGTTAACGTTTAATTAACGCGTTTTTCGTAAAAGCCTTTAAAACCGAGTTTCCAGATTTTGAAAAAAAATTAGTTTCTGGACAGATTGTCTAATATTAGTTTTAATTATTTATCGTAATTTTTACACTATTTTTCGAAGCTTTTAAATGATAGAATCAATTTTTAAGCGAAATCGGGAATAATCATTAAAACACGATTTTACAGCAACTTATTTAATTTTCCAGCAATTTCGAACGTTCTAAAAATTTAACCGTTTCATCTTAAGTCACCCTTTATGTTATTCAAAAATAATTTGAATGTTTAATAAAATAAAGAAAGTTAAATAAATTACTTTTATAAAGATGATTGTCGTAAAACATTATTTTATACTCGTTCCGTCGAAACTAATAATAATTAGGGAATTTTAGTTTTATATATTTTTGAAACACCCTAATTCATAATAATAATAATACGTTTGTGAAGTATTTCGATAATTCTTATAAACAATTTATACTCGATTTAGAACTTAAAAATTGTTAAGGCCCAAAGTAGTAGTTTGCGAAATTAATAATATTTACTTTATAGTTAGAGTAAATACTATTCTCGATATTTTTCTATAACGCTATTTTCATCGTATTGTTATTCCGAGAAAATTTCCTAAAATAGAAAAATTCCTAAAATAGATAGTTTCCTAAATCAGAAAGTTTCCTATATTAGAAAGTTTCCCAAATTAGAAAGTTTCCTTTTTAAGAACGTTTTGTCAACGGCTTTGTTTTGGAGTTATGGAATAAGGATAAGGGTACGGGTAGAGTAATACAGTCTAGGGTATACATTTTGCCATCAACTATAAAGCTGATGTGTCTAGTTAGAGACACATTGGTCGTTGAACTGAGCATGGTTTGTGTTCAGGAGTGTGTATATTTTGACCTTAAACTTAGATATCGCATCTTTAAGTCGCCGTCGGGTTGAACTGGATTACGGTTGGTGTCCAGGAGGGGTGTACATTACTTAAGCCAGGACCTCGCTGCACGCAGTCTTGTTATAGTTAAGTTGCCTAGTTAGAGACTGAAGTCTAATTTTTTTTGACTAAATTCTCGAACCTAGTTTAGTATGATCCTAGTGAAAGTCTATTCCGTTACACTGATTGACTTCCATAGCGCCGTTATTTTTATTGATTGACATGGATTTGCAGGTTGACAATCATTTCGAATTATTTTACCGTATCATTTTAAATGTTTTCCATTTTTCAACTATTTTGATACAGTAGTAATTGTGCATTAATATCATGTAATATGGCTGGGAGAACGTCGTCGTTACTCCCCACTGAATTGTGGCTGTTATGTTTATAACATGGCAGGTATTATCTGTTCGGGTTGTGTGAGCTAGCGAGCGGCATTTGGTCTTGCGCCGTTGAATTTATTTTCATACTATGGTTTGTATATTTAACATTTTTGAGGATTTTAAACTTTTGCCCTTTTTATAAAAGTGGCAGTTGTACTGACTTACCTTTTCATTATTAAAATTTAGTTATCAGTGTGTTAATCCCAACTCAACAGTGATTCCGCCACCGTTTTGCATTAGAATTTATAGGGGATTACAGTTGGTATCAGAGCATCGTTGCTCCCGACGCTCACACATGATTTTAGGAAAAATATCAGTAAATGGGATAAACATTAAATAAGATATTAGTGAGAGATGGGTGGAAACCAAAATAAGGACTTACTTGTTTAGTTTATATGTTCCTGAACTCAATGATTAGCATTGATTATGTGTTTCTTTTGTGGTTGAAGATGAACGGCCGAACGAACCAGAATGACATCAATGCTGCGTTTGTCAACAACATGAATGCGATGGTGCAAACACTCCAGGAATTGACCAACAGGAACGCAAACAACCAGCGACCCTTTAGCTTCTCGCACGCAGCTGAAGGAATGGCCAAGAGCAAGTTAGAATTTTACGACGGGTCTGTAGATCCTGAAGTCATGAATCGTTGGTTCCGGTTGATGGAGAGGCAATTCGGGATTTATTCTGCTCCCGAGGACCAGAAGGTGGGCCTGGCCGTGCTTTACTTGTCTGATGAAGCCGATCGATGGTGGAGCCTAGTTGGCCCAACTACCTTGCAGACTCCGGGTTTTGGTTGGGCTCAATTCAAGATCCTGTTGGAGCGTAGGTTCTATCCCAAGGAGCTAAAGAAGCAAAGAATGAGGGAGTTCAGCAATCTTGTCCAAGGAAACAACATGACCGTGGCTGAGTACTCGCAACAATTCCATTTCCTGGCGCATTATGCTGAAGGCCTGCTACAAACTGAGGACAATCGAGCCTTTTATTTCAGAGAGGGGCTCAGAGCAGACATTGCACACAATATTCCCAGTGATTTGGAGACTGTACAAGATATCTACAATGCCGCGCTGTTTACCGAGTCCTCACTGAAGGAAGTCAAGAAAATGGAGACCACTGCTGCTGGTTACAAGAGACCATTCCAATCTTCTGGCAACACTTCTTCTTCATCGAAGAAAGTCCATTCTTCTGGAGGTCTGAGATATTCCTTTGTTTTCTTTCTTCTTATCATGTTATATATCAGAATCACATCATATGTTTTACAGGAAAAAGGAACAACTCCAACATCCGATTTCAAGACAAGAAGAGCACTGCCTGCTTCAAATGCAAGAAGGATTTCCACCCGGGCAAGAACTGTGACGGCTCTCCCATCGTCTGTTTCACCTGCGGAGAACCGGGACATATTTCGACCAGATGTCCGAAGAAGGCTGCAACCAGCAATGCTGCCACCACACCTGCTCGAAAGGGGCGCATATTCTTGATGAGCCGAGCCGACGCTGAGGCTAACCCTGACGTAGTTACGGGTATGTTTACGATCTCTGGTGTTAGTGCCTTTATATTATTTGATACTGGTGCCTCCATATCCGCTATCTCCTCCAGCTTTGCTTCGAAATTATCTCTTATTCCTTCCCAAGCCGAGCCTATTTCTATCACTCTTCCTTCTGGTGAAATCGTTGCTTGTTCTAAAGCATATCAAGTTGTTCCTATTCTTTTTGCCGGTATTATCCTTCCTTCAACTCTTCTCGAGTTTCCTCTGGCAGAGTTCGATGTTATTTTGGGCATGGATTGGTTATCCCTCTATGATGCAAGATTTCAGTGCCGAGACCAGAAGATTTTTCTGAAGACTCCTAGTGGTTCTCGTATTACTTATCGTGGTGGTCGACGCCAGAAGGGTATCAAGATCATTTCTGCTATGAAAGCTATTCGTTTGCAGAGAAAAGGTTGCCAAGCATTTTTATGTACGGTGACTGTAACTGCAGAATTACCCAAACTTGAGGAAATACGCATAGTCAGTGAATATGCAGATGTATTTCCCGAGGAATTACCTGGTATTCCCCCTGAGCGAGATGTAGAATTCACCATCGAGCTCGTACCAGGTACTGGCCCTATTGCCAAGGCTCCTTATAGAATGGCTCCAGCTGAGTTGCAAGAATTGCGTAAACAGTTGGATGATATGATTGAGAAGGACTTCATTCGCCCTAGTTCATCTCCATGGGGTGCTCCTGTACTGTTTGTAAAGAAGAAAGACGGTACTATGCGCTTATGTATTGACTATCGTGACCTTAACAAGGTGACGATCAAGAACAAATATCCCTTGCCCAGAATCGATGATCTCTTCGATCAACTTAAGGGCGCTTCTGTATTTTCCAAGATCGATATCAGATCGGGTTATCATCAAATCCCTGTCCGTGAATCAGATATTCCAAAGACGGCTTTCAGTTCGAGGTATGGACATTATGAGTTCAAAGTTATGCCTTTTGGACTAACCAATGCTCCTGCAGTATTCATGGATCAGATGAACCGAACGTTCCGGGAGTATCTAGACCAGTATGTTGTTGTCTTTATTGACGACATCCTAATCTATTCTAAATCCGAGGCTGAGCAGGCCAAGCATCTTAAGATCATTCTTGGCATCCTGCGAGATCAAAAGTGGTATGCTAAGTTCTCTAAGTGTGAATTCTGGCTCTCTGAAGTGGCTTTCTTGGGTCATGTCATTGCTAAAGACGGTATTAAAGTGGACCCGGCTAAGATTTCCGCTATCGAGAATTGGACAAGTCTGAAAGATGTTGGTGAGATTCGAAGTTTCTTAGGTCTTGCTGGATATTACCGAAGATTCGTTCAAGATTTCTCTAAGGTAGCCCGTCCTATGACTCAGTTGCTTAAGAAAGAGTCTAAGTTCCTATGGAACCAGGCCTGTGAAGATGCCTTCTCCGAGCTTAAGAGACGGCTTACTACTGCTCCAGTTTTGACCCTACCCGAGGAAGGCGTTAACTTTGAAGTTTATTGTGATGCTTCTAAGCATGGTTTGGGTTGTGTTCTCATGCAAGGTGGTAAGGTAGTCGCTTATGCCTCTAGACAGTTAAAGGTTAATGAGGTGAATTACCCTACCCACGATCTTGAGTTAGCTGCTGTAGTTCATGCTCTAAAGGTCTGGCGACATTATCTCTATGGAGTAAGGTGCAAGGTGTACACTGACCACAAAAGCCTACGATATCTTTTTACGCAGAAAGACCTTAATGCGAGACAGAGACGGTGGGTAGAGTTGGTGAACGATTACGACCTTGAATTGGTGTACTGCGAGGGTAAAACCAATGTGGTTGCAGATGCTCTTAGCAGAAAGATCCTACATTCCTTAACTCCATGTTCTGGCATTTCTGAAGATCTGTCCCGAGAGTTCGCAAAGATGACAATTGATGTGGTTATCGAAGGTTCTGATGGGCGGATCAATGCCTTAGTTGCTGAACCAGCTCTTTTTCAGGAGATTCGTGATAAACAGTTGGAAGATCCTCTCGTTGCCGATATCTGTGAGAAGATGAAACAGGGTAAAGCTCTCGATTTCTCTGTGGATTCTAGTGGAGCTCTGAAGTTTAGGGACCGTTGGGTCGTTCCAGATAAGGTGGCAGTCAGGAAGCAGATTTTGACCGAAGCTCATAAGTCGAGATATTCTGTACATCCCGGAGGTGGTAAAATGTACAAGGATTTGAAGCTTCATTTCTGGTGGCCATTCATGAGGGACGACATTGCCAAATTTGTGAGCAAGTGTTTGACATGTCAGCAGGTTAAGTTTGAACATAAGAAACCTGCTGGTATGCTACAGCCGCTCCCTGTTCCAGAGTGGAAGTGGCAATGTGTAGCCATGGATTTTGTAGTGGCATTACCGAGAACCGTAAATGGAAGAAACGGTATTTGGGTCATAATAGATCGTTTGACCAAATGTGCACGATTTGTTCCTATTCGTGACACTTGGAGTCTGGAGAAGCTTGCAGAAGTCTATATTGCTGAGGTGGTCCGTCATCACGGTGTTCCACTCGAGATCGTGTCCGACCGAGATCCAAGGTTCTGTTCTAAATTCTGGAAGGCATTACAAAGTGCCTTGGGAAGTCAATTGTTGATGAGTACCGCTTTTCATGCCGCTACCGATGGTCAATCCGAGAGGACGATTCAGACCTTAGAAGACATGTTACGGGCTTGTGCGTTGGATTTTCAGGATAATTGGATCCGACATCTTCCATTGGTGGAATTCTCCTACAACAACAGTTATCATGCTTCCATCAAGATGACCCTGTTTGAAGCACTATATGGTCGTAAGTGTCGTAGCCCATTGTGTTGGGACGTACCTGGTGAGGTGAAGACTTTGGGTCCTGATCTGCTGGCCGAGATTGTTGACGCAGTGGAATTAATTCGTTCCAGGATGAAAGCTGCTCAGGATCGTCATAAATCCTATGTGGATGTCCACCGCCGACCTCTGGAGTTTGCAGTTGGTGATCTGGTATTTCTTAAGGTATCGCCGATGAAAGGGGTGAAACGATTCGGGATCAAAGGCAAACTTAGTCCTAAGTTCATTGGACCGTACCCCGTGATCGAGAAGGTAGGTGAAGTGGCTTACAAGCTAGAGTTGCCTGCTTCGATGGGCAAAGTTCATGACGTCTTTCACGTATCTCAGCTGAGGAGGTATGTTAGTGACCCCGAGCACGTTCTAGAACCAGAAATTGTTGATGTAGAACCTGACCTGACATACGAGGAGAGACCTGTGAAGATTACTGATCGACGAGAGAAGCGCTTGAGGAATAAAGTTGTACCCTTGGTGAAGGTTTTATGGCGTTGTAACAAGTTCGAAGAAGAAACTTGGGAAACCGAAGCGGCGATGCAAGCCAAACATCCTCATCTCTTCGAGTAAGGTAATCTCGATTCCTTCCTTTCCGTCTTTTCCAGTTTCGAGGACGAAACTTCTTTTTAGTGGGGAGGGTTGTAACACCCGTAAAATTTACAACTTTGATATCCGTCCCGTTGCGATTAAATCGACTCTTATCGAGTCTCGTTATTTTTCATCCAGCTTAATTTCGATCTTCGTATAACACTTTAATAAATTTTCGTTCAAAACCAATTTTAATTTCCTTGTTCGCGAGAATTTTAATTAATCTCGAGAAATTGCTATTTAATATTTTTCTACGCGATTTCGTATATAATTATTTTCAAAACGTGATTTTAATACTTCTTTCTCATAAACACGTTCTCATATGTTTTCCGTCTTATTATTATTATTATTATTATTATTATTATTATTATTATTATTATTATTATTATTATTATTATTATTATTATTATTATTTTTTAAAAGTGATCCATTAATGATTTTAATTGCGAATCGCGCTCAGATTGTAGCAGACCCGACCGTTTCCCTCAACGGACAGAGATATTTTCGTAGTCGGTTGAGAAAGTAAAAACCGACTCCTCTATTTCTTTCCTTATCCTGTTGCAGTTACCCCTTAACCAACTTTTTGCAGTTACCCCAACTCCCTTTAAACTCCAACTGTACCCCCTTCCATTGTACGTTCTCCTCTCTACTCAAAAAAAAAAAAAAAAACGTAAACAACAACAACAGTCAGTGCACTGTTCTTCATTCTTTTTTTCCGTTTTCGATCATTCTCTTCATTCCGTGTTCATCTTAATTCAAGGGTAATCATCGAAACCCCTATTCCTTCTTCCTACTTCTCGATTTACGACGCTAATAAGGGTCTTGTACCTTTTTATATTTTTTTATAGGTTTTCGAGACAACCCCGAGGAAGACGAGTACATTATTGACTCAGATCTTGATTAAGGTAACATGACGATCTCGGTATTGCTGATATTTTTGTCGTAGTTACATGTATAGAATTTATATTTTTGTTTGGCTATTAGTATGTCAATTTTTCTTATAAAAGTTATAGAATCGTTAATTTTCAATTATTTCGTTGTTGCCTTCGTTTTTACGAGATTATTGAATAAATTGTTATATTAGTTATTAAATCAAAATATTTGGCCGATACACCAATATATTTATAAAGTTCATGTTCAAACACGAATTTTACAGATTTTGAAATTTTAAAGTCGTTTAATGAATATTTAACAGATTTCGTACAAAAACGAGTTAAAACCGATTTTAATGTTTATATGCCTAATTCACGTATTTAAATCTGAAATTTTTTGTGTAAGTACATTCTGACGAAATTTAATTTTCTGGAATTTTTCATAATTTTTCGAATTTTATAAGTGCGTGAAATAATTAATAGTCCTAAAACACCGTTTATCGTTAAAACCGAATATTCCTTTTAATTTCTGTTTTTTATTTTTAATTCTCGATTCAAAATGAAGTTTCTGATATTTTCTAACAAAATAATTATTTTAGTGACACTCGAGATTTAATAAAATAAAAAGAGCGATAAATCGTTATTTAACCATTTAAAACGAAACCGATGATTAAAAGACGGTTTTTCCTATTTTTTTTTTAATTCTGGAATTTTCATTTTTTTTTAAAACTGAAAAGTTTCTGGAAAATTTTATTTTCTTGATAAGTTATGATTTTTAACAACCGTGCATAAATCGTTTTGAATTTAGCTTTTATTTTTAATCGTTAACGTTTAATTAACGCGTTTTTCGTAAAAGCCTTTAAAACCGAGTTTCCAGATTTTGAAAAAAAATTAGTTTCTGGACAGATTGTCTAAATATTAGTTTTAATTATTTATCGTAATTTTTACACTATTTTTCGAAGCTTTTAAATGATAGAATCAATTTTTAAGCGAAATCGGGAATAATCGTTAAAACACGATTTTACAGCAACTTATTTAATTTTCCAGCAATTTCGAACCTTCTAAAAATTTAACCGTTTCATCTTAAGTCACCCTTTATGTTATTCAAAAATAATTTGAATGTTTAATAAAATAAAGAAAGTTAAATAAATTACTTTTATAAAGATGATTGTCGTAAAACATTATTTTATACTCGTTCCGTCGAAACTAATAATAATTAGGGAATTTTAGTTTTATATATTTTCGAAACACCCTAATTCATAATAATAATAATACGTTTGTGAAGTATTTCGATAATTCTTATAAACAATTTATACTCGATTTAGAACTTAAAAATTGTTAAGGCCGAAAGTAGTAGTTTGCGAAATTAATACTCCCTCCGTTTCTATGATTTCTTCCACCTTAAAAGTGGCACATTTCTTAAGAAAAACAATAAAATAAGTAAAAGTAGAGAGGGAGTAAAGTAAGTGGGCCACCTAGGTAAGAGAGAAGTGTGATAGAAAAAAGGAAAGTGGAAGAAATCAAAGAAATGGTTGAAAAATGAAATGTGGAAGATATCAAAGAAACAGAGTGAGTAATATTTACTTTATAGTTAGAGTAAATTACTATTCTCGATATTTTTCTATAACGCTATTTTCATCGTATTGTTATTCCGAGAAAATTTCCTAAAATAGAAAGTTTCCTAAATCAGAAAGTTTCCTATATTAGAAAGTTTCCCAAATTAGAAAGTTTCCTTTTAAGAACGTTTTGTCAACGGCTTTGTTTTGGAGTTATGGAATAGGATAAGGGTACGGGTAGAGTAATACAGTCTAGGGTATACATTTTGTCATCAACTATAAAGCTGGTGTGTCTAGTTAGAGACACATTGGTCGTTGAACTGAGCATGGTTTGTGTTCAGGAGTGTGTATATTTTGACCTTAAACTTAGATATCGCATCGTGTAAGTCGCCGTCGAGTTGAACTGGATTACGGTTGGTGTCCAGGAGAGGTGTACATTACTTAAGCCAGGACCTCGCTGCACGCAGTCTTGTTATAGTTGAGTTGCCTAGTTAGAGACTGAAGTCTAATTTGTTTTGACTAAATTCTCGAACCTAGTTTAGTACTCCCTCCGTTTCTATGATTTCTTCCACCTTAAAAGTGGCACATTTCTTAAGAAAAACAATAAAATAAGTAAAAGTAGAGAGGGAGTAAAGTAAGTGGGCCACCTAGGTAAGAGAGAAGTGTGATAGAAAAAAGGAAAGTGGAAGAAATCAAAGAAATGGTTGAAAAAGGAAATGTGGAAGATATCAAAGAAACAGAGGGAGTATGATCCTAGTGAAAGTCTATTCCATTACACTGATTGACTTCCATAGCGCCGTTATTTTTATTGATTGACATGGATTTGCAGGTTGACAATCATTTCGAATTATTTTACCGTATCATTTTAAATGTTTTCCATTTTCAACTATTTTGATATAGTAGTAATTGTGCATTAATATCATGTAATATGGCTGGGAGAACGTCGTCGTTACTCCCCACTGAATTGTGGCTGTTATGTTTATAACATGGCAGGTATTATCTGTTCGGGTTGTGTGAGCTAGCGAGCGGCATTTGGTCTTGCGTCGTTGAATTTATTTTCATACTATGGTTTGTATGTTTAACATTTTTGAGGATTTTAAATTTTTGCTCTTTTTATAAAAGTGGCAGTTGTACTGACTTACCTTTTCATTATTAAAATTTAGTTATCAGTGTGTTAATCCCAACTCAACAGTGATTCCGCCACCGTTTTGCATTAGAATTTATAGGAGATTACAAATAATAATAATAATAATAATAATAATAATAATAATAATAATAATAATAATAATAATAACTAACCCTTATTATAATAATAAATTTGAAAACAGATCTTGAGAGAGGGAGGCGATTCAGTCCCTCCCTGCGCCGGTCTCCTGCCGCCGGCAGCCGCTGCCACGGCGGCCTGCTCCACCCTGCCGCTCTCCTTCCTACTTCCTCTTTCCCTTGGCTGCCGCCCCCTCTCCTCCACTCAGCCGTCTTCTCCCCTGTTGGGTCCTCTCTTTGTGCGGTTGTTTTGCCGCCGGAACTCTGCTGCTGCTCTACCGTCGCCGGAGCTCTGTTCTTCCGGCTAGCTTCTGCTCTTCCTCCGTCCACCTTCCTACCTCGTCGTTCCTTTGCTTCCCTCCGGTCGGACTCGTACCTGAATTCTGCTGCTGCTCTGTTGGTTGTCGCCGCCGCCGCTGCTTTGCCGCCGCCTTGTCGCTCGTCAGCTCTTCCGGCTTCCTTCTCTTCTTCCTCCGTCCTTCTTCCTCTCCCGTCGCTCCTGTCTGCTCCCCCGATTGGGTTTCGGTCGTCTTCAGCGGGCTGTTGTTCTGTTGTTTGCGGTCTTGCCGTCGTCGGGCCTCTGTCTTCATCGGCGGTTCTCTGTCCTCTCTTCGCTGGTGGTGTGTCGGTTTTCGATCGCCGCTGTTGGTCTTGTTCGGTTGTGGTGCTGCTGGTGTGTCTGCTGCTCTTTGGTCATTGTTTCTTCCGGCTTGTTTGTTCTGTTCTTCTTGCGGCTGCTGCTTGTTTGTTCTGTTTTTTGTTCTTTGGTTTTTTGTTTCGGAGGTCGCTTGGTTGCTTGGCTGCTGGTCGCTGGCCAGCCCTTAGTGTCCGCCCGGCTTTTCTCCGGCGTGTTTGTTCGCTGCGTTTCTTGTTGTTTGTTCCATTTTCCTTTGGCCGTTTGTCTTTGTTTCGGGTGTTGTTGAGTTTCTTGGTGGTTGCTTGTGTGCTTTGTGATCAGTTTGCTTTTCCCCGCGTCTCTCCTTTCGTGTCTTGCTATTCTTCATGCCGGGACTCGCGCGTTTCCATTGCCCCTTCGTTGGTCTTTCTGAGTGTTGTGACAATAATGGGAAGGGTCTGGTTAAAACCTCCATGATCTTCCACCTCCGAAAGCGACATGGCCTCGGGAATGCTCAGGTAATTACGCGTCAAGCCCTTTCTTCTAGTTTATCTATTTTTTCTGAGGCAGAGGTTACCCTTAAGCGTATGAGTCTTTGGCTTTATGAGGTTTGCTTTACTACGCATTCTCTTTCTGCCAAGTGTCGGCACGGGCCGGGGTCTGATTTTGTTGCACCCCCTGATTGTGGTGACGGAGTTGCTCGTTTTTTTGTCTATGGTATCCCTCGGCCGCTCGCTCCATCTTCGTTCCCTGGCGATGTTGTGGGGCCTGGTGGGTTGGGTTGTCTTGACGTGGCTTCTCTGGATCGCTTGTTGTCGTTAGGGGTGCGCACTGTGAAATCTATCCCTCCCAGATGTCGCCTTGGGTTTTCTAGGATCTTTAGGGGGGCCCTTGATGCTGTGGCTGACTCCCCTGGTGATCTTTCTCGCTGGGTTAGCTTGCTTATTTTATCTCTCTGTGTTCTTAAGTCTTTTTCCCCCAGGAGTAACCTTGAGTGTAGAGCTGTCGTGAGCGCCAGCGTCAGGAGGAGTGTATTACCAGTGCCATTCGTACTTGGGGTGCCCCTGGTGGTATTGCTCTGCTTCTGCAGGAGACCTTAGCTGAGGAGGGTCCTTCTCTCCGTTTGGAGGAGGACCTGACTCTAGTGAGGTTAACTTGCGGCAGTGTCGGCGGAAGATTTGTGATGGTCATTACGCTGCCGCTGTCCGGGTGCTTTCTTCGTCTGGCGTTACCCCTTACATAGCCGATACCCTACGGGATTTGAAAGATAAGCACCCCACTATTCCGCCCCCTTCCTTGCCGCCTTTGCCTGCCGCTCACCCACAGCTCATCGCGTCCACGACCATCGTGTTGGATATGATCAGGAGTTTTCCGCGTGGCACTTCTTGTGGGTGGGACGGTTTTCGTGCCCAACATCTTCTGGATTGTTTGAGCGGGGCCGCGGTGGCTATCTCGGATGATCTGATCACCTCTATCACTAGGGTGGTTAACCTGTTTCTCGAGGGCAGATGCCCGCAGGTTCTCAGTGAGTATATCGCCATTGCTCCGCTCACCCCGCTTGTTAAACCAAGTGGTGGGGTCCGTCCGATTGCCGTGGGCACGGTTTGGAGACGCCTTGTCTCTAAGGTTGGGGCTATTCTGATTGGTCCGTCGCTTTGCAGTTACTTCGAGGGCCTCCAGTTTGGGGTCGGGGTTTCCGGTGGAGGAGAGGCCATTCTACATGCCTTGAATCGGTTTGTTGAGGATCGTGGTGGTGATGTGGGCCTTTCCATGCTTTTGGTCGACTTCCAGAATGCTTTTAATTTGGTTGACCGGGAGATCATGTTGCGTGAGGTTCGTCGTTGTTGCCCTGTTCTTTCCCGCTGGGTCGAGTTTTGCTACTCTCGGCCTGCCAGACTTTTCTACGGGGAGCATAGCCTTTGGTCTTGTCAGGGGGTCCAGCAGGGTGACCCTTTGGGCCCTCTTCTTTTCGCTTTGGTCTTGCATCCCTTGATTTGTAAGATCCGGGACTCTTTTCCCTTGAGCTTGCAGGCTTGGTACCTGGACGACGGCACCATCGTTGGAGATACTTTGGTCGTGGGGAAGGTTTTGGAGCTGATTATGGAGGGTGGTCCTCCCTTGGGTCTTCACCTTAATGTCGGAAAAACCGAGGTTTTTTGGCCTAAGAAAGACCCTAGGAGTCGATTTCCGGGTGTTTTCCCCCTGATATTTCTCGACCGCTTCGTGGTGTCAAAGTCCTTGGTGGCCCCGTCAGTATCTGCCGTACTTTCAGCAGTGAGCTTGTGGCGAAGAGAGTTACGAGAACCATTGAGATTATGGATTCGGTTGCCGGGGTTGAGGACCCACAGTGCGAGCTGTTGTTACTTCGCGCTTGTGCCGGTATTTCTAAGCTCTCTTTCTCTCTGCGAACCTGTCCCCCTACGGTCTTCGACTCGGCTAAGACCTTTGATGCGGCATTGCGATCTAACCTGGAACGCATTGTCACCGCATCCGGCCCCGGGTTTGGAGACTGGCAGTGGCGTCTTTCCACACTACCCTTTAATTTCGGAGGGTTGGGTGTGTACAGTGCCGGGGATGTCCAGCACTTTGCCTTTTTGGCTTCTCCCCTTCAGACCTCTGAGTTGCAGGCTATGCTCCTTCGGCCTTCAGCTGTCTCTGTCCCCGGGCCGACCTTTGACGCGGCCTTGGCTCTGTTTAACGAGACCACCGGTTCCGACCTTTCCTGTAACCCTAGTGAGATCGCTGCCCCCAAACTTATGAAGAAATTAGCAGATATATATTTCACGAAGGTTGCTGCTTCCGTAGAATCGGTTTTCTCCTTGACTCGGCGACAAATGGCATTGTGGAAGTCTTTGCAGGGTGCTCACACGTCTGACTGGCTGCGCGCTGTACCCATCTCCGGGCTGGGGCAGACCATGAATGGGAGGACCTACCACTCTGTCCTTAGCTATCGGTTGGGTGTCCCTTTGTTCCTGGTGCCTAAGCCTTGTTCTGTCTGTTCCCGAGTTTTTGCTGGGGACATTTTTGGAGATCATGCTGTGTCGTGTGCTGGTACTGTTGGTATTAAGCATAGACATAACCTGGTTCGCGACACCCTTTTGGATATCTGCTTCCGATCTGGTTTTCGGCTGGTAAAGAGGTAGATGTCGGTTTGATTGATGGGCATGACAGGCCCCTACGTCCGGCGGATTTGCTTCTTTATTCCTGGGACAGGGGGCAGGATGTGTGTCTCGATCTGACAGGGTCGTCCCCATTGACTCAGTCTGCGATGATGGATTTCCTGCCTGGTCGTGCGGTCGTTGACGCCGCTCAGCGTAAGTGCGCCAAGTACGTAGATTTGTGCACCAAGATTGGTTATGGGTTCCTGTCTTTCTCCTTCTCTTTGCTTGGGGAGCTTGATGCAGAGGCTGTTGCGCTGCTCAAGCGGATTTAGAAGTTCTCCATCGCTCAGGATGCGGGGGCTCGCGCAACTGCCTTTATTTTCACTAGACTTAGTTTCGCTATTGCTAAGTGAGTGGGTGCCCAGATAGTATCTCGGCTACCCACTAACTTCTTGTAATTTGTTTCGTTATTAATGCAAGCTCCGGTTTATAATAATAATAATAATAATAATAATAATAATAATAATAATAATAATAATAATAATAATAATAATAATAATAATAATAATAACCCCTCTGAGATCGCTGCCCCAAAACTTATGAAGAAATTGGCAGATATATATTTCACGAGGGTTGCTAAAGCAGTGGAATCTGTTTTCTCCTTGACCCCTCGACAGGTTGCCCTGTGGAAATCTCAGCAGGGGGACCATTCTTCTGACTGGCTGAGGACTGTCCCTATTACCGGGCTTGGGCAAACCATGAACGGTCGGACATATCACAGTGTGCTTAGTTACCGCCTGGGAGTCCCTTTGTTTCCACTTTCCGGGACTTGCTCTTCCTGCTCCAGGGCCCTCAGAGAGGATATTTTTGGTGACCACGCGGTTTCGTGCGCTGGTACTGTGGGAATTAAACATCGCCATAACCTTGTCCACGACACATTGTTAGATATTTGCTTTCGGACAGGGATCTCTGCAGGTAAGGAGGTGGAGATTGGCCTCTGCGACGATAACGACAAGCCTTTACGACCCGCCGACCTTCTGCTCTATTCGTGGGACAAGGGACGTGATGTTTGTGTCGATCTGACTGGGTCCTCTCCCTTGACCCAGTCCGGCTTGACTTCTTTTGCGCCTGGACGGGTCGTTGCTGATGTTGCTCGTCGTAAGTGTGCCAAGTATCAGGCACGCTGCACGGCGATTGGGTATGGTTTCCTACCTTTCTCCTTCTCCTCTCTCGGCGAACTCGACACGGATGTTGTTTCTCTGCTCCAGCGGATTCGGAAATTCGCTTTATCACAAGATGCTGGAGCGCGTGCCGCAGTTCATATTTTCACTAGAATTAGCTTTGCAATTGCTAAGGGAGTGGGGGCCCAGATAGTATCTCGGCTTTTCTCTAACTTCTTGTAATTTGTTCTGGTGTTTAATACAAGTTCCGTTTTATTTTAAAAATAATAATAATAATAATAATAATAATAATAATAATAATAATAATAATAATAATAATAATAATAATAATAATAATTCGGAGTTTTGGACATGATTCGGAGTTTCCCGCGGGGGACATCTTGTGGGAGGGATGGGCTTCGGGCCCAGCATCTGCTGGATTGTTTGAGTGGTGCTGCTATCGCCATTTCTGATGATCTCACCACCTCTATCGCTTGGGTGGTCAACCTTTTTCTCGGGGGGAAGTGTCCACAGGGGTTAGGTGAATTCATTGCCAGCGCTCCACTCACCCCGCTCGTTAAGCCGGGGGGTGGGGTTCGTCCTATTGCTGTGGGCACTATCTGGAGGCGCCTTGTTTCTAAGATCGGAGCTTACTTGGTTGGCCCATCTGTATGTGGCTATTTTGAGGGTCTTCAATTCGGGGTTGGTGTTTCTAGCGGGGGTGAAGCTATTCTGCATTCCTTGAACCGCCTTGTAGAGGACCGTGGCACGGATGTGGGTCTCTCCATGCTACTTGTCGATTTTCAGAATGCTTTTAACTTGGTTGATCGGGCGAGTATGCTTCAGGAGGTTCGCCATCAGTGCCCTGCCCTCTCCCGTTGGGTTGAGTTCTTCTACTCCAGCCCCGCCAGGCTCTACTATGGAGAGCACTGTCTCCGCTCGTGTCAGGGGGTTCAGTAAGGTGACCCGTTAGGTCCCCTCCTTTTCTCTCTGGTCCTGCATCCCTTGGTTCGTAGGATCAGGGATTCCTTTGATCTTTGCTTTCAGGCTTGGTACCTCGATGACGGTACTATTGTTGGGGATACGCTTGTTGTGGGGAGGGTTCTTCAGATGATCATGGAGGAGGGCCCCCGTTCTGGCCTCCACCTCAATGTTACGAAGACGGAGGTCTTTTGGCCTGTCGAAGATCCGAGAAGCAGGTGTACTGGTGTTTTCCCTACCTCTATTGCCAGGCCCTTGCACGGTGTTAAGGTTCTGGGGGGACCGGTCAGCGTGTGCCCAGCTTTCAGTGGAGCTCTTGTCTCGAAGAGGGTCGCCCGTACTACAGAGCTCATGGACTTGGTTGCTACGATTGAGGATCCCCAGTGTGAGTTACTTCTTCTTCGGGCGTGCACAGGTATTTCTAAGTTATACTTTGCTTTAATTTGCGCACTTGCTCTCCCCTTGCTTTTGGGTCGGCCCACCTTTCCTTCGACACTGCGCTCCGATCTAGCCTTGAGCGTATTGTCACGGCGTCCGGACCCGGTTTCGGGGAGTGGCAGTGGCGGCTAGCTACCCTCCCCTTTTCCCTTGGGGGGCTCGGTGTCTTTGCCGCGGCGGATGCCCTTCACTTTGCCTTCCTTGCTTCTCGCCTCCAGTCCGCCGATTTGCAAGCTAAGCTGCTTCGTCCCTCCGAGATCACTGCCCCCGGATTTGCCTTTGAGTCTGCCTTGAGTGGGTTCATTGAGGCCACCGGTTCTGACTTCTTGAGTAACCCTTCTGAGATCGCTGCCCCTAAACTTATGAAGAAATTGGCAGATATATATTTCACGAGGGTTGCTTCAGCGGCAGAATCTGTTTTCTCCTTGACTCCTTGACAGGTTGCCCTGTGGAAATCTCAGCAGGGGGACCATTCTTCGGACTGGTTGAGGGCTGTCCCTATTTCTGGGCTCGGGCAAACCATGAACGGTCGGACATATCGCAGTGTGCTTAGCTACCGCCTTGGAGTCCCTCTGTTTCCGCTTTCCGGGACCTGCTCTTCTTGCTCCAGGGGCCTCAGAGGCGATATTTTTGGTGATCACGCGGTTTCGTGTGCTGGTACGGTGGGGATTAAACATCGCCATAACCTTGTCCGTGACACACTGTTGGATATTTGCTTCCAGACCAGGATCTCTACAGGTAAGGAGGTGGAGATTGGCCTCTGCGACGATAACGACAAGCCCTTGCGACCAGCCGACCTCCTGCTCTACTCGTGGGACAAGGGGCGTGATGTTTGTGTCGATCTGACTGGGTCCTCGCCCTTGACTCAGACTGGCCTCACCGCTTTTGAGCCCGGACGGGTCATTGCTGATGCTGCCCGTCGTAAATGTGCCAAGTATCAGGCACGCTGCACGGCGATCGGGTATGGTTTCTTACCTTTCTCCTTCTCCTCTCTCGGCGAGTTCGACACGGATGCTGTTTCTCTGCTCCAGCGGATTCGGAAATTTGCTTTATCTCAGGATGGAGCGCGTGCCGCAGTTCATATTTTTACTAGAATTAGCTTTGCAATCGCTAAGGGAGTGGGGGCCCAGATAGTATCTCGGCTTCCCTCTAACTTCTTGTAATTTGTTCTGGTGTTTAATACAAGTTCCGTTTTTTTTTAAATAATAATAATAATAATAATAATAATAATAATAATAATAATAATAATAATAATAATAATAATAATAATAATAATAATAATAATAATAATAATAATCCGCTTTTGAGTTTCCGCGACTTTCCTTTGACTCGATGTTACCTTCTAGTTTAATTTGGAGCGTATCGTTACGACATCTGGCCCAGGCTTTGGCGGCTGGCAGTGGAGGCTGGCTACTCTCCATTTTTAATTTTGGAGGGTTGGGTGTATTCTTCTTCGAATGCTCTGCATTATGCCTTAGCTTTTGATCTACATGCTAAGCTTCTTCGACCTTTTGGTACTTTAGCCCCTGGACCCATCTTTGATGTCACTCCGAATGTGTTCAATGAGAGTATTGGTTTCGACCTTCTGCGAGATTGTTGCCCCCAAGCTTATGGAGAAATTGGCAGATATGTATTTCAAACATCGAAACACTATGAGGGTTTACCATGAAGACGTGAGTAACACAAGATGCCTCATCAATCAATTATAATATTAGACACGTGATCATGTTTGTTGGCCTGGGTAGAAAATCGTCTCTTGTGCTTTATTTATACCACATCTTTCATTGGTGCTCAATTTGTAAATCTCGTTAGAAACCTATCTCTTACCAACTAGTGGCATCTCGAGATTCACATTCTCAATTTGTTTAAAGATTTGTGTCGTCTTTATACCAGCGACCCAACCCGTTTTAATACTAATTAATTTAGCCTTCACAGGTTCTACTATCCAACCTTTTCCTCTAATGATCTTTAGCTCAAACGGGCAATGACACTTCTGTGACTTTTTAAGTCGTTAGGGTTTACTTGAGTCTTTCGCTGTTGTTTTAGGCGGACCACCTCTATCGTAGATGATAATTTTATACGTCGGAGTTTTTTTAAGATGATAACTCTTCGACGATAAAGAAAAACCATTTTCAAATGCCATTTCTTTGGAAAAACGATACGCATTTTCGGATCTTGCAAATGATTTGTTTGTTCTAAATCGGTCAATATAATCTACACCATCATCCTTAGTAAGAGGTGGAACGTAAATGACCTAATGGAAAACATTACGTATATCGATAAATAAATAAAAAAGAACTTTTGAAGTTTCGTGCAAAAAGAACTAAACCAACCTGGTAGTTTAGTGTAAAAGAGATTAAACTACCCGCTTATTTTAGTGTAAAACACACTAAATTATCCGGTAATTTTAGTGTAAAATAGAATAAACTACCGTGTCGATTTAGGGTAAAAAAAACTAAACTACCCACTCAATTTAGTGTAAAAGAAACTAAACCACTAGAACATACATTTTGGTGTAAAAAACTAAACTGCCAGGTTATTTTAGTGTAAAACAAAGGGTGTTGCTCTTCGCAGTACGCATTTTACTCGAGGCAGTATCGTTTTTCCAATTCTGTCCCTCTCATTTCCCCCTCTCTCAAATTCATCATTTTGTTTTTCCTTTCTTTTGTTTTTCTCTTCTTCATATCTATGCAGTACATTATTTTTTTACTTTTACGCAGTACATTAATTTTTTTTACTTTTACGCAGTACATTTTTTGCAGTACATTTATTTTAAAATTTCATGCAGTACATTTACTTTAATCTTTGATATAAAGTATTTTTTTTAACTTTATCAACACAGTATGTTTCTTTTATCACGGAATAAACATGTTTTTTTTCAATTCTGACGCAGTACACAAATCTTCGTACAAAACAACGAAAAAGTAACCCTTCAAGACTACCGAAATTTGCTTTCTAACACTCGGTATATACACATTTCATAACTGTTTTACATTATCCGATTGCATACTTCCAATCTAATACCCAATATTAAATTATTAAATCCAAGAATTGAGTTTTTAAACCAAAAAAATTGAAAGTATAGTGTTTGCTAGAACCCTAATTTCAATAACAATAAACAAAAATCCGATTATTTTGAACTTTGAAACAAAAAACCCTAATTTCAATAATTAATGATAATTAATGATTGATACTTATTCTTCAATCAAAATCGTATCTATGATCTATTAAATTTGATAAATTGAATGAATGTTTAGTTAGATTTGGAGGTATTCAACGATAATTGAAAAAAAAGATATGGTTTTTAGGGTTAAGGTAGAGAGGGTGGGAGACGATTGAAATTAGGTTTGTTTTCAGATAAGAGTATGGAATGGAAAAATATGGATAAAAAGTACTGCGTCGAGTAAAATGCGTACTGCGAAGAGTAACTCCGTAAAACAAAAGGCTAAACAAGCAGGGTCATTTTAGTGTAAAACAGACTAAATTATCAGGCCGGTTTAGTTCTTTTTACACGAAATAGACCTTTTCCATAAAAAGGTAAATTATTTTCATCATACCTCCAGTTCTCGATCAACATCGTTATTAATTATACCACACGAACACGATTTGGGTTGGTAGTAACTTTATTAAATACAATTCGTTATCATATCATAGAAACACTTGAACACAGTTTGGGCACATCTAATATCATACTTTCTCCGAATTCCTATCATTGACACGTATTTCTTTTTGAGCCGAGTTTGATTTTTTACCCACTTTCCATTTTGGGTCATAAATGTGTAGTTCACATTTACCCACCTATTTATCTCTCTTTCTCCTTCTTTTTTGAATCACTCATCTTCCCTTCCTTATTTTTCACCCCAAAAGCAAATAAGTCAGGTCAATCATAGGTGTAGACACCCACATTTGAGCGTTAGGTGTCTATAGCAGTTTCCAAAAAAACACCCGATGATGATCGGACGTAAACATGACTTAGTAAACTCAATTTTGGACTCGGAATCAATAGTATTTGGCGCAAACTTTTAGCGGAGTAAAAATCTCACCAAATCGACCTCAAATCCAGGCCCAGTGGATCGTTTCTAGTCAAATAAGACTAATTTGGGTCAAAACCGTCACCAAGGGCAAAACCGTCTTTTAGCGACCGAGTCAAACCCCGGTCAAAGGCGTTTCCGAGTCATAAAATCTGTCACGCAGCTTTCGGAAATCCGACTTGAAGTCAAATGCTCCACAAAAATCAGCAATGAAGAAGAATTAAGCAACTAGAACTCTCCCTTAAAGATAAAACTCGATCTCTAATAGAGACTCCTACCCGGCCCAGACCCACTCGATCGAGTGGACCGGCTCACTCGGTCGAGTAGCCTCAAAAAACACACCAAAACCAGTGTCGGACTGGGCACTCGATCGAGTGTTATGCACTACTCGATCGAGTGACCCATTTTCCAACTAGAACCGGATTCCTTTTCTATCCAAGATCGAAATCCTACTCCACCTAAACCGGGTGCTTTCTTCTCATCCAAGCAAGCTTTTCCCATCCAAAAGCCAAGTACCTTTCCTGGCCAAAGTCGGAAACCTCTCCTATAAATACACCCCCTTGCACACATACAATTCACAATTACAATTCACAACAATTCATCCCCGAAACTTCAACAACCTAATTACAACAATCAACATCCTAGGCGATACAATCCCACAAAATCCCGAGAGCAAAACTCGTTAAATCCCTTCCCAATTATACACACCATAACTCTCCTATATACATCTTAACGCTCCCGCGCCTAGGCAGCTATTACGAGTCTGTTTTCGAGATAATTTAGCATGTAGGTTGAGGGTGTTACAAATCCCGATTTCTCTTCACTTTTCTCGTTTTTTCTCCGTCTTGCGTCGTCATCATCGTTTTTTTTCCTATTTTCTTTTTTCTCGTTTCTAATATCGATATTATTGTACTACTATCGTAATTAGCCATAAAGCGTCATCCCTAGGATTCAATATCGACTCTATAGTCGAATGTGGGATCTAAAGGAATCAATCAAAAAACGATTTGATAAACTTCTTTTCTAAAATTCACTCTAAATATTAGATATTGATTCTATAATCAAGCATCGAATATTACGAGTATAAATCGTATCATATTTTTACGCGACTTAACCAAATTATCGATTTTCAAAGCCGAAAGCAATTTCAAAATCAAAATCAAAACGAACCATAGTTCGTATTGGGGTCACTCGACCGAGTGCCATAGGCCACTTGATCGAGTGGCACCTCAAAAACAGAGGCAAAATGCTTCTTCGAGGACCACTCGATCGAGTGTCGCGCCTGACTCGATCGAGTAGCACCTCCAAATCCGGGCATAAGTTTTTTTTGGGTCCACTCGGTCGAGTCCCTCAATGACTCGATCGAGTGGCCCTTATCGAGACAAAACCGTGAATTTTTCAATATATTTTGAGTCCCGATAAAATTCCTTAAACGACTTCGGTCGTCACGTGTCAAAGTCCATCACGTGTTCGTCTTTTCAAAACCATGCATCGTACCGTGTTTACATCGTCTAACGCATTTACACTTCGTTATTATCGCAATTGTTGTATTGTATCGTTTGTGGGATTGTATTTCCGGATGGTATGCCGCTCGTATATTGTAATCTGTTGTAGCACATTTTCTTTTATTTCGTTGTTTGTTTTATTATACTAAAATGAACCTCGCATGCTAAAACAACTTTGACGTTAGTTTAGATGCATTAAACGACGTAGTCAAACATAATTCACATGTTTAGTCAAAACGCTGTTTGCATATCATTCAACCGTCAAACTAACACGCATACACCAAAAACGAACGATATCTAAGTAGAGGCCGCTAAGTGCGGGAGGGGTTGGGTGTTCTTTGTGAGCTTCCCAACACGTACCTTCACCCCTTACTCAGAACCGTGGTTTCCGGATGTCCGAAAACCGTTGGCATACGAGAGTCATTCAATACACGATTACCGATAATGTCGATATTGGTATCGCAATGCAAAGGGACGAACCCCATAAACTCTGAAATCGGAATGGGCCATAATTTGTGCACGGCCCACTACGACATAGAGTGGGTTCGAACGAGTCTGAATTCCCACAAAGTTCGGTGGCGACTCCATTTAGATTTAAATGTCAATTCGAGATCCATCTCACATGAGATTCATTCGCCCCCCCCCCCCCCCCAACCCGCGCGTGGCCGCGTCGGGGTGGACCTATGTCATGTCCACAATTTGGTGACTCCGCTTGGGATACCCAATATACCACTTGTCATCGGGATTCTCAGGGTGAGACTCGAAAAGAAATCGTTCGATTAGTAATGTACACATTTTAGTTCGATGGTTCATGTATAACCCAAATCTTTCCCGGGCGGTTACTTGTGACCAACGTCCCACTATATCACGGTGCATTCCTAAATGGGTGCGCTAAAGACTTCTATGGTCGAACTCGTATGGGTTTCACGACATGTTCTAAGGCCAATTCGGCTTAGGAAGTCCGTCCTGATTTACGAGAAAGTCGTCGTTGTTGGTATAGACCCTATTTCGACCAACCGAGACTTAGTTTAAGAGCATACATGGTGTCGTTATACTGCTTCCATGACTACATGCTACTTGATCTACATGTCATCTTTTTCAAAAAACGTTATCTCAAAAAATGCATCCTTTCAAAATTATCCATTTTTCAAAACCCGGAAAGCTACCGAATTTAGGACTTATGATTTTACTCAAAATAGCCTATTTTCTAGCCGGCATGTTATCCATTTCAAAATTCGAATTTCCGATCCACCATGCGATTTTCGGATTTTCAAAATTCAATTTTGATTTATAAAACTTCGTGATGCCATTTTCAATTTTCAAATCTTCGAGATGCCGTTTTCGATTTTCAAATCTTCGGGATCTCATCTTCAATTTTCAAATGGTCGGAAATTCTTTTTTCGGTATTCAAATTTTCAAAATTCCAAATTTTCGACTTTTCAAAATGCCCGGTCTTATTAGCCCACTACCAATTTTAGGACCATCTTCTTAATTTTCAAAATTCAATCATTTTTCAAAACCCTTCTTGTCCTTGGACCTACCGTAATTCGTGTGTCGGGTCTTTTCATAAGTCGTCGAAGGTCTTTAGCGTCGAAACTCCGTCGATCTTACATCACGGGTTTCTTCCCCGTCCCATTCCGCCTTATCATAAAGGCATAACCGACCAACACGAGTCATACACTCGTAAATGGAAGGTTCGTCCACACACTTGAGTCCTAACTAGAAATTCCCACGTGACCTTTCCCTCTAGCAAGACAGTCCCCACGACCTTTCCTAAGGGAATTTCGCCCATCTTTCGATTCATTAGTCGAGTCATCCCAATTCGAGAATCCTTTAACTTAAGGGTCTACCCTAATCATAGGATCATCCTTATTCGAGTCGAGTCAAGGGTCTCTAGCGTCGAAACTCTTCCGATCTTACATCGTAAGTTTCTTCCCTTACCCCGTCTGCCTTTCCTCAACGCCGAGTCAACCTTTTACAAGGCATAGCTGATCAACATATTTTATATCGTATTTTATAGTCCCTTGAAAACCATATTTGAGCTTTTCTTCTTTCTAATTCACATGTTTAATGTCGATTTTTATTAGAAAGTCGATTTTGCCGATCCTCGTGCTATTTTGCAGGTTAGGTGCAATTTCGAGCATATTTAGGAGTAATAACCCGGATAGCCGAGACGAGAACGGAGGACGAGGAAGAAAACGAGAAGCCGAGAAGCAAATAGAAGCTCAATCACGAGCTCAGCAGTACCCACTCGATCGAGTGGCGCTAAGCACTCGATTGAGTGCCTCATATTGCATGCACTCGATCGAGTGCATCACACCCAGGCCGCGGATTGGATTTTAATTCATTTAGAATATTGGGCCCGTTTTAAGTCCAACTGATTTCTTTTAAATCAGTTGGAAGAGGAAGATTGTCAGACACTTTTTCATTCGAGACTTCCACTACACTTTTTATTTTCTTAGGATAGAAGTATTACATTACATTAGGGAGACACATTGAACCTTGCTTAGTCAAAGACGAGACTCCGTCAGGGACTCGAAGCGACACCCACTTTGGAAATATACCCCAAAGCCAAAAAAATCAAAAGAGCACTAGTCTATAGCACCGCTACTGCTGAGTCCTGTCATTACAGAGTACATATCTTTCCCATTCCGAGGATTCGACCATGTTGCCACTCGGCTAGGCTATGGAATAACGCAACTTAAGAGTCTTGTTAGGTAGCCCACCCCCTACCAAGTCATGGTCCAACCCTTAGAGAGTCCAGTTCGTGTCTGTTAACTCGTCCTGTCACGTCCAGAGTCGAGTCTGTCGGTACGTCTCTCTTCAAATTCTCACTTTAAAATTTGCACAACTTAGCCATTTGAGAAAATCCTTTTCGACAAGGTCAAATTTCGATCTATTTAAACTGCAAATTTCGTTTCTAACCCTTTCAATTTTGAAAACCTATCCCTTAGCACGTGAGTTGCTTTTAGGACTTCGATTTCAAAATAAAGGAAAAGTCATTTTCCCCAGTGCAAGTCAGTTTATAGATGCTAATTGCATTTCCTATCTGCCATATTTGCTATTTCTACCTATATAACTAACATTTCAGGTATCAGCTTGTGCTTCCCAAAGGAACGTCAAGTTTTTATCTCCCCAACATGAGTTCACCTAAGTGGCGCATGCAATTTGGGATGTGTCTGCAAACGGACACACCCATGCCTTCTTAGGCAAGCACTCACATAATTCTGATTTGGGGTGTGTCTGCACACCCAGGGCTTCTTAGGCAATCTCCCGCGTAATCGGGATGTGTCTGCAAACGGGCACACCCAGGGCTTCTTAGGCAGGCTCCCGCGTGGTTCTGAGATGTGATGTATCTGCAAATAGATACGCCCAATGCTTCTTAGGCAACCTCCCGCGCAGCTCGAAGATGGGATGTATCCGCATACAGATACACCCAGGGCTTCAAGAACAAGTCCCCACGGAGCTATCCCTGATAACAGAAATCAGGTATGATTTCTATCTTATGGCTGGCGAGCCCTTTCACGCAAGTCTAATGGACTATAAACGATCCGACCAAAAGTCTGCCAGGTTTTAATCCTCGATTGGCCTGGTAGCTACTCTGACTTTCACCTTGTCCAAGCCTCAGTCAGAGTGGGGGCTCTGTAGACACCCACATTTGACCGTTAGGTGTCTATAGCAGTTTCCAAAAAAACACCCGATGATGATCGGAGGTAAACATGACTTAATACACTCGATTTTGGACTCGGAATCAATAGTATTTGGCGCGAGCTTTTAGCGGAGTAAAAATCTCACCAAACCGACCTCAAATTCAGGCCCAGTGGGTCGTTTCCAGTCAAATAAGACTAATTTGGGTCAAAACCGTCACCAAGGGCAAAACCGTCTTTTAACGACCGAGTCAAACCCCGGTCAAAGGCGTTTCCGATACATAAAATCTGTCACGCAGCTTTCGGAAATCCGACTTGAAGTCAAATACTCCACAAAAATAAGCAATGAAGAAGAATTAAGCAACTAGAACTCTCCCTTAAAGATAAAACTCGATCTCTAAAAGAGACTCCTACCCGGCCCCGACCCACTCGATCGAGTGGACCGGCTCACTCGGTCGATTAGCCTCAAAAAACACACCAAAACCAGCGTCAGATCGGGCACTCGAGCGAGTGTTATGCACTACTCGATCGAGTGACCCCTTTTCCAGCTAGAACCGGATTCCTTTTCTATCCAAGATCAGAATCCTACTCCACCGAAACCGGGTTCTTTCTTGTCATCCAAGCAAGCTTTTCCTATCCAAAAGACAAGTACCTTTCTTGGCCAAAGCCGGAAACCTCTCCTATAAATACACCCCTTGCACACATACAATTCACAATTACAATGACAACAATTCATCCCCGAAACTTCAACAACCTTACAACAATCAACATCCTAGGCGATACAATCCCACACAATCCCGAGAGCAAAACTCGTCAAATCCCTTCCCAATTATACACACCATAACTCTCCTATATACATCTTAACGCTCCCGCGCCTAGGCCGCTATTACGAGTCCGTTTTCGAGATAATTTAGCATGTTGTTTGAGGGTGTTACAAATCCCGATTTCTCTCGTTCTCTTCCTTTTTCTCCTTTTTCGTCCGTCTTGCGTCGTCACCTTCGTTTTTTTTCCTATTTTATTTTTTCTCGTTTCTAATATCGATATTACCATACTACTATCGTAATTAGCCATATAGCGTCATCCCTAGGATTCGATATCGACTCTATAGTCGAATGTGGGATCTAAAGGAATCAATCAAAAAACGATTTCATAAACTTCTTTTCTAAAATTCACTCTAAATATTAGATATTGATTCTATAATCAAGCATCGAATATTACGAGTATCAAAATTAAGTCGAGTATAAATCGTATTATATTTTTACGCGACTTAACCAAATTATCGATTTTCAAAGCCGAAAGCAATTTCAAAATCAAAATTAAAACGAACCATAGTTCGTACAGGGGTCACTCGAACGAGTGCTATGGGCCACTTGTTCGAGTGGCACCCCTAAAACAGAGGCAAAATGCTTCTTCGAGGACCACTCGATCGAGTGTCGCGCCTGACTCGATCGAGTAGCACCTCCAAATCCGGGCAAAAGGTTTTTTTGGGTCTACTCGGTCGAGTCCCTCAATGACTCGATCGAGTGGCCCTTATCACGACAAAACCCTGAATCTTTCAATATATTTCGAGTCCCGATAAAATTCCTTTAACGACTTCGGTCGTCACGTGTCAAAGTCCATCACGTGTTCGTATTTGCAAAACCATGCATCGTACTATGTTTACATCGTCTAACGCATTTATACTTCGTTAGTATCGTAATTGTTGTATTGTATCGTTTGTGGCATTGTATTTCCGGGTGGTATGCCGCTCGTATATTGTAATCTGTTGCCGCACCTTTTGTTTTATATATTTCGTTGTTTGTTATATTATACTAAAATGAACCTCGCATGCTAAAACAACTTTGACGTTAGTTTAGATGCATTAAACGACGTAGTCAAACATAATTCACATGTTTAGTCAAAACAATGTTTGCATATCATTCAACCGTCAAACTAACACGCGTACACAAAAAACAAACGATATCTAAGTAGAGGCCGCTAAGTGCGGGCGAGGTTGGGTGTTCTTTGTGAGCTTCCCAACACGTACCTTCACCCTTTACTCAGAACCGTGGTTTCCGGATGTCCGAAACCGTTGGCATACGAGAGTCATTCAATACACGATTACCGATAATGTCGGTATTGGTATCGCAATGCAAAGTGACGAACCCTATAGACTCTGAAATCGGAATGGGCCATACTTTGTGCACGGCCCACTACGACATAGAGTGGGTTCGAACGGGTCCGAACTCCCACAAAGTTCGGTGGCGACTCCATTTAGATTTAAATGTCAATCCGAGATCCATCTCACATTAGATTCATTCGCCGCCCAAACCCGCGCGTGGCCGCGTCGGGGTGGACCTATGTCATGTCCACAATAGGATCTTGGAGAGAGTATATATATATTTTTTAATTTATTAGTTACTTTAAGATACTAATTAAAATTAAATTAAATTGTGAAGGACAAAGTTGAAAAAAAAAACAACAAAAATGTGCGATATTTAGTAAAATTTGGGTGCGGTACTTAGAAAAAACACCATCATGAGAGGGGTGAGTTACCTTAATCACTCATTAACAAAAGAATTAACATGACTCAATATGAGAAAAGGGTCATGGGATGACCTCCTTTGAGGTTTCGTGAGCTTCCTTGTGACATATGTCGTGACCTCTTTAACATTATCACGTGTCTATCATGTATTGGTTGGAAATGTTGAAAAGTAAGAAAATGATTGGGTTGGTGACCTAGGTTGTGACCTTCTGCATAGGAGAGGAAAGTTAATCAAATTGAATAAGATTGGATTAAGAGTAAAACATGGGTCGTCAGTGGCGGTGCCATGATTTTCGCACAGGGGTGCAAAAAATAAGCAATCAAGTGGCACTAAATCAGCGGAATATTTCTAATTTTGTCATCCTAACTCAAATTTAAAACCAAATTATTTTTTGTACGCTAAAAGTTAAGTACTACCTACATTTTTTTTGCCTTTTCCTCTTATTTAGAGTGATAAAAATTGTTACAACTTTGTTGAGAATTACCAACTAAAAATAACGAAATACTCGGCTAAAAAAAATACTCATAATCCCCTATTAACTAAGAGAATAACAACTTACTAAAAAGTTCTCTCTAAAATATATCATGCCTAATATAGAAATAAATAATGATACCTCATGTAATAAATAGAACAAAACACTTAAATTTCATAGAAGACAAAAAAAAAAGTCAAAATAATTTGAACAAACTTATAATAAGAAATCATCAAAGTAAAAACAAATATAATCACTTCATTTTTTTAAATAATATTTTTGCTTTTTGAGGTTAATCTCTTTTCAATTTCTAAAGAAACATAGAATTAGTATAATTTTTTTTAAAAAAAATGTGTTATTAAACAATTTAAGATTATATTACTCATATGAGTAATCAATTATTGTTGATAATTAATTCATATGTATGTTTTAAGTAGAAAACTAGATTAAAGCCCGTGCGATACACATGTTAATTGGCTTAATTACATTGATGATGGTTAAATCAGAAACTTAATCAATCTATATCATTAAAATAAATAAGATGGTCACATGATATTAGTAATCAAACTTAATTTCAACTAAGTTTATAATCTTAGGAGCTTATTTTAAAACTCAAAAGAATACATTATTACTCTTATTTATAATATAAAATTTCATCACCTTATTATAATTTTTCGATGTAGAAATAATTTTACGTGTGTAGTCTTATTACGAGATTTTTTTAAACTCAAACGTTTTTTGATTGATATCTAAGAACGAATGGATTTTTTGATTGAAATCTAAGAACGAAAGATTAATCTTATTTATAATATAAGATTCTATCGCTTCATCTTAATTTTTCGATATAGGATAATTTACTCAAGGTTTATAGTTTTAAGATCTGCTTTTAAGACCCAAAAAAATACATGATTACTCTTATTTATAAGAGTTTTTTGTCAAAAGCCACCTAACATTTACGCCTTTTGTAAAAAAGGCACCTAAAGTTATTTTTTTTGTCCAAAAGCACCTTAAATTTACATTTCTTTGTTAAAAGACACCAAACATCAACTTCCATCAAAAAACCGTCAATATTGACGGTTTCCATCCTTTAATCTTCTTCCATCCACCCTTAATCAACCTTCATTCCTTAATTAAACTCAACCAACCCTCTTTCTTTAATTCAACCATCTTTCCTTAATCAAACCCAATCAATAATTTTCCTTAATTCAACCTTCATTCCTAGCTAATCTATATTTGCATACATCTCAATTATCATTCCCCATTACTTAAGTAAAAACCACCAAGTTTTCACTCAATCGGTAATTTTTTATTCTAAGAACAAATTAAAATTTTCAATTCAATTTCCACTTTTATGTTATTTACCCTTAATTTCGAGTATAATTTTAGGGTATGTGTATGTGTTAGAGTTTATTAGATAAATTTTTGAGTTAATACTGAATTGAATGAAGTTTCTGTTGTAAGAAATTAAAAATACTAATTTTTGTGTTTAAATTTGTGAGTTTGAGTAATCATCTGTTATTCATTTTTTGTATTTGTCAATTCATTTTTGGTTTAGTAATCATTTGTATTTCATTCTTTATCTGTATCATATAAGACGAATACTTAAAGATGACATGTTAATTGAGAATATGCAAAAGTGGAAAAAAAAAACGTGGTTCAATTAAGGGGAGAGTAAAAGGGGTTTTGAATGGAAATTAAGTTTTTTTGGGAGGAAAAATTGTGTATTGTGGAAAAATAAAGAGAATGGGAAAATAAGATAACAAGGTAATGCAAAGGAAGAGGGAAGGAAGATGTTGATTGAGTTTGGTTAAGGGATAAGTGTTATTAAGGGTTGATGGAAGAAGATTAGGATGGAAACCGTCAATATTGACGGTTTTTTTACGGAAGTTGGTGTTTGGTGCCTTTTAACAAAGAAATGTAAATTTAAGGTGCTTTTGGGCAAAAAAATAACTTCAGGTGCCTTTTTTACAAAAGGCGTAAATGTTAGGTGTCTTTTGACAAAAAAACTCTATTTATAATATAGAATCATCACCTTATTTTAATTTTTTGGGATTTTCTACGTGGTACCCCTAAACTTTTTTATTTTCTACCTTGTACCCCTACACTTTTTACATGTATACATGATACCCTCGCACTTTACAAAAAGTTTCTTTGGTACCCCTAAACTTTATTATTATCTTTATTTGTACCCCAAAACTTCTTTTCCCGTCAAGTTTTTACAACAAATTACCTTTTTATGTTCAAGAATAAAAGTTAAAAACGTCATTTAACATACCTAATTAACCGATAATTGAACTTAAACTAACAATTTTGTACGTGTTTGCATTTATACTCCGAATCTAAAGGGATTACATTTTTGACGTTATATTGTCAAATCAAATGATAACACTTAAATTAAGCTCAATTACTTGATAATTATCTAAGTTCAATGATATTGAAGTCTTAATCCTAAGATAAAAACATAATCTAATGACAAAACTCGATGGAAAAAAAAAATTCGAGGCGCTAGTTAAATTAATAATAAACTTCAAGGGTACCATGTATAGACATAGAAAGGGTAGGGGTACCATGTAGAAAAGTGAAAAATATAGGGGTACCGCGTAGAAAATCCCTAATTTTTTTCGATGTAGGATAATTTTAGGTTTGTAGTCTTTTTAAAAGCTTTTTAAGACTCAAAAGATTGTTGGTTGATATTTAAAACCGAAAGTTCACTCATTAAAATTCCATCACCTCATTATAATTTTTCGATGTGGTAATTACTTATAGCCGTTTTTAAGATTAAAAGAGTTTGTTTTTATATCTAAGTTAAAGGATAGACAATTACTCTTTATTTATATAATCGAATTTGATCATCTTATTGGAGTATATATTTTTGATGAATGATTATTCTTATTAAAAAAAATTCACCTTAAATTTTTCGATGTGAGATTATTTTACTTAAGTTTATATATATGTATATAGTCTAATTAAGAACTTTTATTTATAGACGAATAATTACTCTTATTTATAATATATAGAATTCCATCAGCCCATCTTAGTTTAACTATATAATCCTAGTCTTAATCTTACGAACTTTTTTTTTAAGTCTAAAAATATTGTTGGTTAATATCTAAGAACGAAAGAAAATGTAGAATTCTATCACCTCATTATAATTTTTCGATATGTTATAATTTTAATCTAACTTTATTCGTAGTCTTATTAAGAACTTTTTTTATTAGGACTATAAGTTTTTTGTTGATGATTAGTCTTATTTGTAATATAAAATTTCATCACCTCATCATAATTTGGAGAAATAGTTACTTTTATTTATAATAGAATTTCATCGTCTTATTATGGTCGTAAGAGTTTTTTAAGACTCAAAAGAGAGGGAGTATAATTTTTCGATGTGCGATAATTTACTTAAATATATAGTCTTAAGAGTTTTTTAAGATTCAAAAGATTTTGATTGATATAATATCTAAGAACAAATAATTAGTCTTATTTATGATATAAAAATCTATCACCTTATTATAATTTGTCGATGTGAGATAATTTAACTAAAATTTGTAGTTATAATATAAAATCATCACCGTACCTTATTTTAATTGTTCCGATGTGGGATAATTTTAACTTTGTAGTCTTTTAAACTCTTTAAACTCAAAATGATTAAAAACTCAAAATATTGTTGGTTGATATTTAAAAACAATGATTACTCTTATGTAGTAGAAATTCATAACCTCATCATAATTTTTCGATGTGGGAGAATTACTTAAGTTGGTTGATGTCTAAGGAAGAATTATTGTTAGTCTTATTTACAATATAAAATTTCATCACCTTGTTATAATTTTTTACTTAAGTGTATAGTATTATTAAGAACTTTTGTAGGACTCAAAAGATTTTTGGTTAATATCTAAGAGCACATGATTATCTAATTTATAATATAAAGGTTCATCACCTTATTATAATTTTTTGATGTAAGATTATTTTTACTTAAAATTGTAGTTTTATTAAGAGACTTTTTAAGACTTAAAAGTTTTTTTGATTGATATTTAAGAACGAATGATTAGTCTTATTTATAATATAGAATTCGTCAATTTATCATAATTTTTCGATGTGAAACAATTTATTTAAGTTTATAGTCTTCCATCACCTCGTATTAATTTTTCGATGTGAGATAATTACTTAAGCTTATAGTCTTAAGAGCTCTTTTTAAAATGAAAAAAAACACATCATACTCCGACATTACTCTTGAGTATAATATAAAATTTCATTACCTCACTATAATTTTTCAATGTAGGATGATTTTAAGTTTGTAGTCTTATATATTAAAAACTTTTTTAATACTCAAAAGTTTTTTTGTCGATGTTTAAAACTAAATGATTACTCTTATTTATAATATAAAGTTTCATCACCTTATTATAATTTTTCGATGTGAGAATTTGTACTTAAGTTTGTAGTCTTATTGTGGACATGACATAGGTCCACCCCGACGCGGCCACGCGCAGGTTTGGGGAGGCGAATGAATCTCCATATGAGATGGTCAAATTGAAATTTAAATCGAAGTAGGAGTCGCCACCGAACTTTGTGGGATTCATGCTTCGCCTATCTACTAACCCAAAGGGTGCGCTCGGGCCCGTTCGAACCCACTCTATGTCGTAGTGGGCCATATACAAAATACGGCCCATTTCCGATGTCAGAGCTTATTGGGTTCGTCCCTTTGCATTATGATACCGATACCGACATTATCGGATATCGTGTATTGAATGACTCTCGTTGCCAATGGATTCGGACATCCGGAAACCATGGTTCTGAGTAAAGGGTGAGAGTACGTGTTGGGAAGTTCACTAAGAACACCCAACCCCGCCCGCACTTAGCGGCCTTTACTAAGATATCGTTCATTTTTTAGGTACACGCGTTAGTTCGACGGTTGAATGATATGCAAAGATTATTTTCCCTAAGCATGTGAGAGAAAAATAAATGGGTTGCTAAGTCGTTTAATGCATGTTAAACTAATAACGTCAAAGTTATTTTAGCATGTGAAGTTCGTTTTAGTCTAATAAAACAAAAGAAAGAAAGAAATTGCTACAAACACGAGAAAACGAGTTAGTAACGATTGAATAAATTGAATAAAGATGCGAATGCGATGATATGCATGATTTTGGAAAAGATTTATGACACGTGATGGATTAACACGTGTTGACCGAGGTCGAAAAAAAAGTATTTATCGAAATCTGAAAATATGTCGCGAAAGTCGCTTTTTATGTAAGATCCGAAAAGAATAGAAAAGCGAGAAAACGAAAAAAGAGGGGTCGGCCATCCAGGCCTCCGCGCGAGTCGCCTGACAGACGCGCGACTCGCGTGGGGGTCTGCCCGGTTTTTTTTATTTTGTCGAAAATCGTTAATTTTTATAAATCGCGTACAAATATGGAATAATTTATACCCGATTTATATTTTCGATATTCATCATATTCGATATTCGATTATGAAATCGATATCGAATAGTCGGAATGTTTTAGAAAAGTTTTTGAAAAAAGGTTTGTTTTGAACGAAAAGAAAAAGAAAAAACAAAATTGAACGAAAAAAATGTTAATTCTCTCCGCGTGAAAATCGTCGTATTTTATTAAAAAAGGAGTAACGATTTTATTAGCATCAACGAGATTTAATTTAGTCCTTGTTAGATACGATATTAGACTAAAGAATCGATATCGTATTTTAAGAACGTTATA
This sequence comes from Agrostemma githago, assembly GCA_958450325.1. Taxonomy (NCBI): domain Eukaryota; kingdom Viridiplantae; phylum Streptophyta; class Magnoliopsida; order Caryophyllales; family Caryophyllaceae; genus Agrostemma; species Agrostemma githago. Next base: position 43,912,142 of record OY288260.1, on the reverse strand, counting down.
AAAAAAGTAGTTTTTTGTAGTATCGATTATTAGAAATAATGAAAAATATATGACGAACGACCCATATTAAAAGTACGACCGACGACGAAGAAAGGAAGAAAAGACGAGGAGGAATCGGGTTTGATTTACACCCTCAACCTACATGCTTTGTTTTCTCGGATAAGAGCTCGTCGGAAAGTGGTTTAAACTTGGGAGCGTCGAGATGATGTGGGATGAGTTAAGGTGTCGGTTTGGTCGTGTGATGTGGCGGGTTTCGGCCGGCGTGTGGGTCGGATTTGTCGGGTTGATTTTGACGGTATTTCGGTGCTTTTTGGATGTATGAATGATAGATAATGAATGTGTGTCGAGGTTGATGAATAATTGTAGATGTTCAATGTATGTTGATTAATGTGTCGTGAGGGTCCTATTTATAGGAGAGGTCCTCGATTTAGTCTAGGAAAGGTATCTCGTTTAGGTGATGAGAAATACCGGTTTGGATAGGAGATGTAAGAAGTTGAAAGGAACGAGAAGTCCGTTACTTGGGGATGAAGTAAGGAAATCTCGGCTGAATGGGGGGGTTGGCCGAGTATTTTGATGCTCGGTCGGTAATTGATTCGGTTTTCGGATAGAATTCCTACTTGAGATCGAATTCTATCCTTAAACGGATTTATTTAATATTTTCGAAGCTGATTTTTTGTGGTATTGGAGACTGAATCAGCCACGTGAGGTGTCACGGCTGACCCGCATGTCTCGAGAATATTTTTGACCGGGTTTTGACTCGGTCGCTAAAAGACGGTTTTATCCCTGGTGTCGGAATCGACCCAAATTAGTCTTATTTGACTTGAAACGACCCACTGGGCCTGAATTTGAGGTTGGTTTTGTAAGATTTGTACTCCGTAACAAGCCTAAACCAAATGTCCATGATTTCGAGCCCATATCGGAGTCCATTAAAGCATGTTCGCGTCCGATCATCATCGGATGTTTGGCGGGAACTACTATAGACACCCGGCGGTCAAAATGTGGGTGTCTACACTTATTAAGAGATTTTTTAAGACTTAAATGTTTTTATTGATTGATATTTTTGAGAGCGAATGATTAGTCTTATTTATAATATAAAATTCATCAACTTATCCTAACTTTTCGATGTGGGATAATTTATTTAAGTTGATAGTCTTCCATCAGCTCGTCAATTTTTTTTTCAATATGAGAAGATTTACTTAAGCTTATAGTCTTAAGAGTTCTTTTTAAAACTAAAAAAACACATCATACATTACTCTTGATTATAATACGAAGTATAGAATTTCATTATCTCACTATACTTTTTCAATGTGGGATGATTTTAAGTTTGTAGTCTTATATATTAAAAGTTTTTTTAAGACTCAAAATTTTTTTTGTCGATATTTAAAATCAAATGATGACTATTGTTTATAATATAAAATTCCATCATCCCATCATAATTTTTCGATGTGGGATAATTTAAAAGTTTTTCATGGTCGATATTTAAAACCGAATGATTACTCTTTTTATAATATAAAATTTCATCAGCTCATCATAATTTTTCGATGTATGATAATTACTTAAGGTTTATAGTCTTAAGAACTCTTTTTGAGATTCAAAAGACTTTTGGTAGATATCAAAGAACGAATGATTACTCTTATTTATAATATAGAATTTCATCATCATATATAATTTGTCGATGTGGGATAATTTTACAACTGTTATATGTAATAAATTCATCACATGACGTGAAACAAATAATACAAGGCATCAACTACATTACAACCAAAAGCAAATAATTTAGAAAAAACCTGGATAGACTCTCGAATTCCAACATGTGCTTCGTCTGTCAATTCTTTGATCTCATGTTTATGGCTCGAGCTTTCACCCTCATTTATCTTCAACACAACGTGTAAATAATTTTGTAAAATGAAACAACTTCAACGGCTAATAGTAAATTGGTTTGTTTAACCAAAACATTACATAATGATTGTTATTGAGACAATGATTATAGAACTTGTTGCTATTTTTTCTCGGAAATCAAACTCACGTCGTCATATCATATTGTGACAATCTTGCCTCATGTCAAGGCGACGACTTTATTTCGCTAAATCTAACATCGATCCTACGTGGACTAAATCCCTTAAACCCGAATTGTTAATTTATTTCGTTAAAATAAAATTTGAAAAAAGGAAGTGGTTTTACCCCCAATTCAACAAGTTTCGTTATATTTTTCTTTTACGGATAATATAGAAGAAAATCTATTACTGTTCCAAATTTCCTAATTTTAAAATTATCAAAACATAGTCAAGAATGGACATACTGAATATATTTTTATATTGAGTACAATATATTTTTATATTTAGTACAATACTTCATCCGTTCACTATCTTTTGCCCCGTTTCATTAAAATACTCCTCACAAATAATGATGAAATGGGGCAAAAGATTATGAACGGAGGGAGTATATTTTTGTACTAATCGTAAGTTCAATTCAATATATTTTTGTACTGGACTTAATGTATTTTTTTCTAATAGGATAAATTTGATGCTTTATTTTCATCAAATACCAAGAGTTTTCTCAATTAATGAGATAGTTTACCCGTTTAAATTATAGAAAAATTTAATGACAATAATCCAAACTATGAGGGTCCTTCTCATATTACTCCCAACTTAAGATTAACCCATAAAAATTTAAACTATCTCTTCACTTATCTTTCTTCACTCTCCTTTCATTTTTAACCTACAATTGCCGGTTGCTTTACATTCTTGGTAAAAAAATTTCTTTTCTTTATTCACTTCTCCTATCTTCTTCTTCTTCTTCCCTTTTCCTTGAAAAAAAAAATGAAGCTAACAAACTTTTTCCAGCAGCCATCCCTTGTGCTAAAAGTACTGCCGGATATCATTGGGTTGTTTAATTTCATCTTTACAACTATACACACTGTCTTACAGTAACAGAGGAAATCATTGGTAAATAATGTACTAAGGCAATAAGAATTGAGCGAACAAATGTATATAAACACAGATTTTATACATGTCATTATGTTACTCTGTAATTATTTTGGTTATTCGATAGATTTTCGGTGTGGAGGTCAAAATCATCTCTTCTATCTTTTTCTCCACATCTACACAAGTTTAATGTCAATTGTCTTCTGGGCTTAGGTCTGGTCTTTTCCTGCTGGAAATTTGCGAGTGTTTCTCCCATTTGATGTGTTTCCCTATGCACATCAATTGCTCGACGAATCGTCTATTACAAATTTTTGTTGGTATTTTGTTTCTAGGTGCATTTGTTGTGCACATTACCTGCTTGACGATTTGACTCGGGTCAATTTGGCATTGTGCTGATAGAATATGTGTATTGATGGAGAAAAAGGGTGAAGGTGTAAAATGGTGGAACAATGTCGAAGTTTGGCAGGGTTGAAGGTTATAAATATAGATTGGAATAAAGAAGAAAAAAAAAGTTTTTTACCAAATTATATAAAGCAACCTGCTATTGTAGGTAAAAAATAAAAGGAGAATGAAGGGATAGTTTAGATTTTTATGGGTTAATCTCAAGTTGGGAGTAATATGAGAAGGTCCTTCATAGTTTGGATTAATACCATTAAATTTTCCTAAATTATATTTATATGTTACAGAGTATTATTATTTTTTCTTTCACATTGGGCCCCACTCATCATTTGGTCCTAAGTCATCGCCCCTCCAAACTATCCTCATAACCGACCCTGTATATACTCTATACTTGTATGTAAAACCTCCCTTCACTATATATCTCTTCCGATCTAAACATATCGTCTTCCACCCATTATTTCCACACAAACTAATAAAATCACTTTTTTCTGGCATATTATTATGGCTCATTGTAGCTAGCTAGGACCTAATTTAACATCTAATTAATACTCCACTAATAAAAGCTACCGTAAAAGTAAGTATATCGAAGATACAAAAGAACTCTTCCTCCCAAAACTCTTCCTCCCAAAAACCCTACAAAAGAAAAAGAAAAAATTCTTCGTTCGGGGCTACCATCTACCAATTTCGGTAGTGGTAAGCCCCAAATTTTAATCTCTATTACAATATTATTATTAATCTTATTTAGTTTTTAGATAATTATGAATAATTCTTGCCTCCTCCTTGGGAGGTTTTGCCCCCATCAATTGATGGGTCTGCTCCTATGTTTTCGGTGGGTTTGCTCCCTCTTTGGGAGAGGTACAAGATTTATGTGCAAGATCATGATCAGAGCAATGAAATTTCTACGTTCGGTGATATAGTTGAGGTCAGATCTCGGTCTACTATTTGTCGAAATAGAGAAAGTTCATCCCTTTGAAGACTTTTTAATCAGATCTATAGATTCCTTCGCGAGAGGCTGTGTCAATAAACAGCGATATATAGAAGGCTATGCAGAAGCGCATTACTCTAATAACGATCTTTGTCTCAAAGATGTTCTTTATTTATTTTTTACAAATTTGTATTCAGTTCAATTTGACATCGTTTGTAGATGCTGGATGGCTAATTATTAATGAAATTGATCTTCACTTCAAAAAAAATAAAAGCTACTGTAAATAAATAGTATCTGGGGTAAAATTTTCTATATTTACCCAAGGACCACAAAATCTCAATATATACTTATAAATGTAAATGGATCTCATTTATGTAATTAAATTGAGTTTAAATTCCATTTTTAAAAAAAATTGTTCCACATTTTAAATTGTCTAATAAGCATGATTAAATTAAATTTTAACACTCATGTTTTAAATTTATATTATTAAGTACGGAGGGAGGGAGGGAGGAGTTGAGGAGTATAATTGAAAGTATGAGTCATACCTCACCTACGGTAGCTTCATGCTCATAGTCTTCATTCTTCATGGTCTTTAATTGGCACAAAAAACTTCAAAGTATTAGAGTAACTTTTTTTGTTTACACACTAAAGTGGTAATGTACTACTACTAATTTAAGGAACCATCCACATATATTGTTCTTCTTGATTTTTAATTAAGGAAAATGATACCCCTCCGTTCCAATGAATTGTTTGCCTTTGCTTTTGGCACCAAGGGGAAGAGATCCAATTAGGAGGTGACATGTGGAGCCAAGGGTCAAATTACATATAAAAAACATTCCTAAAATAGAAAGGCAAATAATTCATTGAGACCCCCCAATATGGAATAGGCAAACAATTCATTGGAACGGAGAGAGTAAATACAATCCTTAAGGACAAAACACATTTCATTTGCAAGTTTTTTTTTTGACTAGTTGTTTCTCCGCGCGCGTTGCGCGCGGAGCTCCAAGATAAAAGTAGTACGTTTGAGCAGATGTCGAGCGCAGTAGCAATAGTCGTTGGGTTATACCTTAACAACAGCTTGAAAGTCGTACATAAATACTTGTTCGAAAGTTATTACACAAATAAGATTGGGAGTTTTGCCGCGTGCGGAGCTCCAAGGTGGATGCAATTTGTTTCGTGCAGACATTAAGCGTACAGTTAATAGTCGGCGTGTTCTGCTTCTAGAGCAGCCCGGGATTCATACATAGATAAGTGTCTGATAGCTATTACAAAATAAAATTAGGAGTTTAGGTGGCATCTGTTTAAGCCTAATCTTTAGTGCACAAAATGTGAGCATGTAAATCACTAATAGATAGTACGCACTCAGTGTATGAGTGTGCTCTTTCTTATACTGTCTTTTCACCATCTACAGTACATATGTGGATGTAGTAGTGATATTCTCCTTAATATCTTATTGCTAGTTCGAGTCTGGAATGATGGTGCAGGAGTGGTTGCATCTTTGTCTTTAAGAGCTGCAGGTACAGTACTTGGCGGTGGAATTCAGTGCGGTCAGCAGTTGTTGTTTCGATTTGTGTGCAGTACTTGATGCGCGCGGTGTTCCAAGGAAGCAGCGTGTATTAGAGTTAAAACATTAAGCGTGATCATTAAGTAACGAAATCGTTGATAAGTGTGGAAAGAAGTAAAATATTACTATATATCTGTGCATTTTGGTGTTCGACATACACGATTTGTGGGTAACCGATCAATCTCGTATTCTCAACATCATCAAAGTTGAAAACGTCAAAAGAAGTTGACTTCAAAACAGGACAACATAGAAAGTTCGTTGCTGTATGAAAGTTCGCGTACAAATTCTAAATAAATGTTTAAAACGACATTCTACATAAGACACATTATTCACCAAAAAAACATTGATGCGACAAATAGAATACATACAACAAATAAGCTAGAGATCGCGAAGTTGTAGCTGTTTTATGGGACGTCATAGCAGCTTCCTAATCCTCGTAGAATTATGGGCATAATTGCACCAACACATCTCTAATGGGTCTGTAGTGGTTCTCCTGAAAGTTATCCGCTTGACCAGCTCCTGTAATTTTCTTAGATAATGGTACCAAGGCATATTTAGGATATTCCGTTAGGTATGTAATGTCTTCACTGGTCAGACTCACACGTTGGGTCCGTCTCTTGGATTTTCCATGTCCAGCCATTTAAAAAAAAGGGCCCGGTCCCTCCAAATAACCTCTAAATTTGTTGTTCATTATTGCCTTCTAATAAGATCAGTTGTCTTCCTCGTCTACCATCTTCATATCCCCTTATCCTTACCATATCCCTTATTTTTCCCAACTCTCTCACCTCCGTCCCTTCAATAAGTGATATGATGACTTCCCTTGTCATGTAGGAGTGTCGTATCTTTAACTCCTTCAACCCCTCCCATTCTACACTACCTCATCCTTGAACCCTCTTCTTGCTCCGCCTTTTCATGTTCCTCAATTACCATTTACGAAGATCAATTTTCTTAATCACTCACTTTCTTCTTCCCATTTCGTCTCCCCCATTCTCCTTTCTTTGTGTCAATTTATGCTCTTCCTCCTCATTCAAGATTCATCCTTACATATGACTACCTTTTGTTATCTAGTCCAGCAACGATTCGTCCCTTTCATTCATCTTATCCTTCATGCCCTTCACGTCCTCTTGTCTCACTCCTCTATATTCTTCTTCCCCTAACACTACTTTCTTTCTAGTTGATTATGTACAACTACGATCACTGCTCGTCATCGTCTAAAATTCATTTTTCCAAATGAAGTGTTTTTGTCATTTATTTTAGCGATTATGTCATCATTTCAAATGTTTCAACCTATCAGATTCCATACTCCCTCCTCCCACACGCTCTTCCCTCCTTATTACCTTACTCCCCCTATTTAACATTCTTTTTCTTACTCCCCTTCCCCGTCCACTAAGATCATTTTTCATCATCCTTCACACTTCATTATCCTTTCTCTTATCCTGCTCAGTAGCTAAGATTCGTTTCTATATATAAAATTTCTTTTTCATGTACTTTAGTGAAAGTGTGTGACTTCAATACCTTCCATTCCTCACATTATTCACCATATCTCTGACACTTATTTATATCTCTCCTTAATGTTTCTCCTCTTTCGATCATTTTCTTATTTTTTTTCGTTACTAAGATTAATCTATTCCTCCTCTTCGTCCTTTTGTCCTTCCCTTCCCCTCCTCTTCCCACCTCTATCCCCTTTCTTACCTCCCCCTAATGCTCTCCCTCTTATTGTCCCACCTTCTTCATCTACTATGATCATTTTTACTTTTCCTCCACCTCCCTTTTTACCTTTCTCATCCTCCTACAATCTTTCTTAAATTCAAAATTAAATATGATTTTCTTTTGTTATCTATTTTAGATAGTTTCGTTCATCCAACCTTTTCTATCCCTCTTATGTTTCACTATTCTTCTCATGCACTCCCTCATATCCTTCTTTTCTGATCTTGTTTTTCCTAATATTTTAGAACTGTATTCCCCTCATATTTAGAACTTTATTTAAACACGATCTTAGTTTAGACCTTTGAAACAGATAAAGTCCGTTTACTCTTTTTACTTAAATGGTTTTATTACTTAGAATGACCTAAAATAATCGCCTTAGGCATAATGTGATGATTTTCATTCGGCCAAGAAATATTGTGCACGTTGACAATTTACTTTGTTGTTTGAGTCAACTAAAGTCCCTAATCTTAAAGTTTTATCATGAATAACAATCATAACTAGTATCAATACCTTTCAAAATTATTATGCCTACCTTGATGTGTAGTCATCAAAATTGGGAGAAACTTAGAATGACTTCTCCTTCTTCTTTCCCTCTTTGTAATCTAAGACACATGCTTAAAATAACTTGTTTTGGTCATTAGTTCAGTGAGGGTATCGTCCCTTAGCCCCAACTTCTTACACTTGTCTCTCTCCCTAATGTTGTTCCTCTATACGTTCCTTCTTCTCGTCTATCAGTTTTCCTCATGTACATCCCATTTTCCCTTCCCTCTTCCACCATGCCTTATCCTCGTACCCCTCATCTACATGCCCTTATCTTCTTCCTTCCCCCATGTGTCTCCCCCTCCTCACGATCTAAGATTCATCATTAAATAGGCTCTGCTTTTGTCATTTTATTTAATTTACCCTTAGTGTTCTCCCCGACCCTTCTCCCTTTTCCCTTCACTTTTCTCTAATGTTCCTCTTCTTTCCGTTCACCATTACCTCCTACTAAGATCGTTTGTCCTCCTCATCTACTAATTTCATATTCCCATCTCCTTCCCCTTCCCCTATCCGTCCCTCCTCTCTCGCCTCCGCTCCTCATCATTCAAGCTTCATCCTTATATATGACTATCTTTGGTAATCTAGCTCAACAACGGTTCGTCCCTTTCACTCATCTTACCCTTCACGTCCTTTTGTTTCACTGTTTTGTATTCTTCTTCCCCAAACGATACTTTGTTTTGGGTTGCTTATGTCCAACTACCAAGATCATTCGTCCTTCTTGTCCAGCTTTTCGTCTTCCTATTCCCCTTCTCGCTCCTTACTCTCCTCCTTTTGCTTGTCATCGTCTAAGATTCTTTTTTCCAACTGAAGTGTTTCAGTCATTTATTTTAGCGATTATGTCATCATTACAACCTATCGGATTTCATACCCCTTCCTTCCACACACTCCTCTCACCTTATCACCTCACCCCCCCCCCTTTAACATTCTTTTTCTTATTCCTCCTTTCTCGTCCACTTAATTAGACCTTCTCATCCTCCTACAATCCTTTTTAAATTCAGAATTAAATATGATTTTCTTTGTCATCTATTTTATATAGTTTCTTTCATTCAACCTTTTTTATGCCTCTTATGTTTCATTATTCTTCTCATGCAATCCCTCATATCCTTCTTTCTTTTTTGTTTTTCCTAATGTTTCCCTCATACTTATCCTTCTCGTCTATCATTTTTCCTCATATACATCCTATTTTTCCTTTCCTTTTCTACCATGCCTTCTCCTCGTACCCCTCATCTACATGCCCTTATCTTCTTCCTTCCCCCATGTGCCTCCCTTTTCTCATGATTTAAGATTCATCATTAAATAGGTCATGCTTTTGTCATTTAGTTTAGTTTACCCTTAGTGTCCCCCCGACCCTTCTCCTTTTTCCCCTCACTTTTCTCTAATGTTCCTATTCTTCCTATGCACCATTACCTCCTAAAATTGGTTGTCCTCCTCATCTACCACCTTCATATCGCCATCTCCTCCCCTTTCCCTTATCCGTCCCTCCTCTCCGGCCTCCGCTTCTCCTCATCATTTAAGATTCATTCTTATATATGACTATCTTTTGTTATCTAGTTCAGCAACGGTTCATTCCTTTTACTCATCTTACCCTTCACGCCCTTCACGTCCTTTTGTTTCACTCTTTTGTATTCCAGCTAACAAGATCATTCATCCTTCTTGTCCAGCTTTTTGTCTTCTTATTCCCCTTCTCGCTCTTTACTTTCCTCCTTTTGCTCGTCATCGTCTAAGATTCATTTTTCCAAATGAAGTAATTTTGTCATTTATTTTAGCGATTATGTCATCATTTCAACTGTTTCAACCTATCAGATTTCATACCCCCTCCTCCCACACGCTCCTCTCTCCTTATCACCTTACCCCCCCCCCCCCTTAACATTCCTTTTTTTATTCCTCCTTCCTCGTCCACTAAGATCATTTTTCATCATCCTTCACACCTCATTATCCTTTCCCTTATCCTCCTCGTAAGCTAAGGTTTGTTTCTATATATAAAAAACTTTTTTCATGTACTTTAGTGCAAATGTGTGCCTTCAATATCTTCTATTCCTCACATTATTCACCATATCTCCGACACTCATTTATATCTCTCCTTAATGTTTCTTCTCTTTCGATCATATTCTTATTTATCCGTTACTAAGATTAATCTTTTCATCCTTTTGTCCTTCTCTTCCCCTCCTCTTCCCACCTCCATCCCCTTTCTCACCTCCCCCTAAAGTTCTCCCTCTTATTGTCCCCCCTTCTTCATCTACTATGATCATTTTTACTTTTCCTCCACCTCCCTTTTTACCTTTCTCATCCTTCTACAATCTTTCTTAAATTCAAAATTAAATATGATTTTCTTTTGTCATCTATTTTAGATAGTTTCGCTCATCCAACCTTTTCTATCCTTCTTATGTTTCACTATTCTTCTCATGCACTCCCTCATATCCTTCTTTTCTTGTTTTTCGCAATGTGTTAGAACTTTATTTCCCTCGTATCTAGAACTTTATTCAAACACGATCTTAGTTTAAACCTTTGACACAGATAAAGTCCATTTACTGTTTTTTACTGAAATGGTTTTCTTACTTAGAATGACTTAAAATAACCGTCTTAGGCATAATTTGATGTTTTCATTCGACCAGGAAATATTGTGCACGTTGACAATTTACTTTGTTGTTTGAGTCATCTAAAGTCCCTAATCTTAAAGTTTTATCATGAATAACAATCATAATTAGTATCAATACATTTCAAAATTATTATGCCTACCTCGATGTATAGTCATCAAAATTGGGAGAAACTTAGAAGGACTTCTTCTTCTTCTTCTTCCTTCCATCTTTGTAATCTAAGACGACACATGCTTAAAATAACTTGTTTTGGTCATTAGTTCGGTGAGGGCGTCGCCCTTAGCTGCAACTTCTTACACTTGTCTCTCCCTTAATGTTGTTCCTCTATACGTTCCTTCTTCTCGTCTATCAGTTTTCCTCATGTACATCCCATTTTCCCTTCCCTTTTCCACCATGCCTTATCCTCGTACCCCTCATCTTCATGCCCTTATCTTCTTCCTTCCCCCATGTGTCTCCCCCTCTTCACGATCTAAGATTCATCATTAAATAGGCTCTGCTTTTGTCATTTAGTTTAGTTTACCCTTAGGGTTTCCCCCGACCCTTCTCCCTTTTCCCTTCACTTTTCTATAATGCTCCTCTTCTTCCTGTTCACCATTACCTCCTACTAAGATCGGTTGTCTTCCTCATCTACCAATTTCATATCCCCATCTCCTTCCCCTTCCCCTATCCGTCCCTCCTCTCTCGCCTCCGCTCCTCATCATTCAAGCTTCATCCTTATATATGACTATCTTTGGTTATCTAGCTCAACAATGGTTTGTCCCTTTCACTCATCTTACCCTTCACGTCCTTTTGTTTCACTGTTTTGTATTCTTCTTCCCCTAACTGTAACACCCCTCATTTTATAAATTTAAATTAATTAAAATTATGTTCGTATTTTTATTTTTACGATTTAACTTGTAATTCTTAAAATTATTATAAAACGAATTTATCGTTCAATCGTTTCAAACTCATAAAATTCTATTTGTCTCGGAAACTCTTATATTTAAAACATATTTTCATTTCTGTTTCGATTTATTTTATATATTTAATTTAATTTCCGATCGAAAGTCTATTTGGACGATTTAAATTCTAAATTCGCTTTAGTTATTTATATTTAAGCTCGAAATTCTATTTTCGGCTCGAAGCTCATTTATTTTTTGTTTCGTCAAAACATTTATTATCTTTCCTCGAGAAATCAATTTAATTCACTTTATCGAAGATTTATTATTCATCGGGAAATCCTATTTCACCGTCTGATTATTTAATTCTATAAGCTTCATTTTCGTCTCGAGTATTTTATTTGACGGCCCGATTATTTATTAATCTTTTTAACTCGTTTTAATTCTATTCGTAGGTCAACTTATCGTTACGGAATTCGGCTCCAACTCGATTCATTTAATTATTCCGTTCAACGTATACTTATTTTTGAATCCGTACATTTCTTCCTTTATTTATTTATTTATTTATTGTTGAGTTGATTTCAACCCTTCATATTATACATTCATCTCCTTTTTCTTTCTTTCCACCGTCCCACTTGTTCATTTTTCCATCTTTATTGTTATCCCATTTAACACTCACTCCCCTTCTTTTTCTTGTCATTCCACCGCTTCTTTCATTTCATCTTACCTGCGCACCTCTTCGTTCACCCTCATCAAACCGCATCCCCTCTGCCTCCTTTTTCTTCTTCTTTCACACACGCTCATCCTTTCTCCTCCTGTTTTGCTTTCGTTTTGCAGCCTTCTCTCATCGTTCGTATCCTCACCAGTTTCGACCTTCTGTTTTTACTTCGCTGCTGCTGCTGCATGTACGCTGCTGTTGTTGTCAGTCTCGTGCCGCTCCCGTTTCCTCTATTTTTTTTTCTCTTGATTCGGATTGAGGTAGTCACTCTTCCTCTTTCTTCTTCTTGTTACATTTCGTCTACTGCTGTTGCGTTTACGGCCTTGATGTTGTCGTTTTGTTTTCTTTCGTTCATTGATTTTGATGCTACTGTCTTGTCATTCTCGTTGCTGCTGTTGGGCGTGGGTTTTTACTCCGTTTCGGTCCGTCGTGTGTCGAGGTTGATTCATGGTCGTAGTTCCTTTTCTTCCTTTTTCAATCGACGATTATTGCTGCTACTGTTATTGGTGTGCTGTCCGTTTCTTCTTCTCGTTTTCCTCCCCTTAATCTTCTTCTTCATTTCCTCTTCTTCGTTGCTTGTCGTCTTCCTTGTGATCTGCTGCTCCTTCTTTTTCTTTCTTCTTCTCCTTCTTCTTCTTTTTCGTATTTGTTGTTGTTCGATGCTACTTGTTGATGTTGTGGTTGTCCTATTTCGTTTGGTTCGCTGCTGCTGTATATGTCGTTACAGCTGTTTTGGTCCGATTTCTCGATGCTGCTGTTTCGGTCCTATTACTTCTGCCCAACGTGGTCTCTTCTTCTTTTCCTTCTTTGAATCTTTGAGCTACTCAACGTGTTGTTCTTATTGTTCTAGTCTATTACAACTTCCTTGTTATAGTTGTTCGGTCCTATTCCTTCCCCTTCCTTCAGTCCGTTTCTTCCTCTTTCTGCTGTTGTGTTGTTATCGGAGTGTGTTGTTATTGCTTCTCCGATGTCGATATGTTCACTTATGACAGTTTTGACAGTGCCGATGCTGATAACGTTGTTTGTTGTCGACATTCGATGTCGTTCGTTCCTTTAATTCTTTCTATCTTGGTCGTTCTGTCTGCTGATGCTTATCATTTCTCTATTTTCCGTTCCGAGCTGTTTCATATCTTACACTTTGTTGACTTGATTAAATTCGGTCCTCGCTTTTCTCTTGGACGCATCAATCCCCTTTTTGTCCTCGTGTTTGTTCTGAGAATCGAGCATCTGTTTTGTGACCATCTTCATTAACTCCGACTCCTTTGTTTATGTTTCTGTGCATTCTCGTTTACGTTGGAGCCAACGGAGTATAGAAGAATAAGTGCCTGAGATGACTTTAGACTCGGGAGTGAGCTTCGACTAAATAGACGAGCATTTGCATTGAAATTAGTGACTTGAGGTAACTTTAGGACGTTACTCGATTTTATATCGTATGTTTGAGTAGTAGTATGTAGTAAATATTTTAACTTCGGTTTTCTAATTTTAGCTATTTATTATTTGCTAAATATTATTTTTAAATTGTATACCTTATAATTTTTTTTACGAGATTTCGATATCGTTTTATAAATCGTTTGTAATTTAATTGTTTACGATCGTTATAATATTTTGTTTGTTATCGTGACACTAGTAACTAAATAATATCGATTTCATATTTTCGTCATATTTCGTTAATTTATAATTTTAACTCAAAATCGTATTTTTTATATTATAGTCGAGGTTTGTATACTTGTTTAATAAATAAATTTTCGTTTTACGAATTATACTAATAAATAAGAAAATAGTCGATTTTGTTTAAATATATTTTTAGTCGAGACTATTTTCACTAATTTCTTATTTGTTTCCGATTGACTATTTTTATTAAAATCTATATTATTTATTAATAAAAGCTATTTGCTAAAAATAATTTGAAACCTTTGAAAAATTCATTTCATTTATAAAACTCGTCGACTCAGTTAATTTTGATATCGTTTTTCTTAAAACATATCTTTTCTAAAATATATATTTTTAACTCAATTTCCTAATTATTCATAAAATACTATATATTGAATTATTATATTTTATTTATATTTTGAGTAACGAATTTAGAAATATATTAAAGTTACGATAACGACGATAATAATAGAATGTTAGTTTCGTTAGAAATACTATTTTTAATACATTTCACATATTTTAATAACTTACGTATTTTCTATAACGAAATTTCTATTTTAAGTAAGTTTCTAAAATTAGTAAATTTCTATTTATAGAAAGTTTTCATTTAATATAAAATATTTATTCCTTTTATCCTCATATTATTATAATGATTATATCTCTTGTTTATATCGATAATGGCTTGCTTTGGAGTTATGGAATAAAGAGAAGTGTGGGGTTAGAGTAATATATTCTGGGGTTTACGTTTTTGCCATCAACTATAAGGCTAGTGTGTCTTTATGGGGCACACTGGTTGTTGAACCGAGCATATATGGTGTTCGGGAGTGTGTGTACATTTTGACCTTAAACTTGTGCCTCGCAGTGTAAGACGCCGTCGGGTTGAATTGAGTATTTATGGTGCTCAGGAGGGGTGTGCATATTATCTTAAACTAGGGCCACGCATTTATAAGTCGCCGTCATATTATGGTTGAGTAGCCTAGTTAGAGATCGAGGTTTGATTTGTTTGAACTAAGTTCTCGAAGCTAGTTTTAGTATTCTCCTAGTGAAAGTCTAGCCGTCGACACTAATCCTATCCATAACGCCATTTTGAATATTTTTATTATTATCGATACTTTTGGTTTGCAGGTTGACAAATATTCGAAGTTTTCTTCTGAAAACTTTTCTGATTTCATTGTTCCAATATTTTAAGTTTTCTTCGAAAGCTTATTTTTATTATATCATTTAATGTTTTCCATTTTAATTATTTTGATATAATAATACTATTATTTTTCCATATGATATAATATGGCTGGGAGAACGTCCGAGTTACTCCACACTGACGTGGCTGTTATGTTTATAACATGACAGGTATTTGCTGCTGGTTTTTGGGTGTGAGCTAGCGAGTAGCATGGATCCTACTCTTTCTTTATTCATGTAATTTATGGATTTGTATAACCCGTTTGGAGAATTTCCTTTTTAGCCCTTTTGTAAAAAAAGCCCTTTGTATTGACTTACCATTTCTTTTAATAAGATATAGTTTGTCAGTGTGTTTTAATCTCAACTCTACAGTGTTTCCGCCACTGTATTGCGTTAGATTTTCTAGGAGATTACACTAACGATACTTTGTTTCTGGTTGCTTATGTCCAACTACCAAGATCATTCGTCCTTCTTGTCCAGCTTTTCGTCTTCTTATTCCCCTTCTCGCTCCTTACTCTCCTCCTTTTGCTTGTCATCGTCTAAGATTCATTTTTCCAAATGAAGTGTTTCTGTCATCTATTTTAGCGATTATGTCATCATTTAAACTATTTCAACCTATCAGATTTTTCATACCCCCTTATTCCACACACTCCTCTCTCCTTATCACTTCCCCCCCCCCCCCAACATTCTTTTTCTTATTCCTTCTTTCTCGTCCACTTAGATCTTCTCATCCTCCTATAATCCTTCTTAAATTCAGAACTAAAATGGTTTTCTTTCGTCATCTATTTTAGATAGTTTCTTTCATTCAACCTTTTTTATGCCTCTTATGTTTCATTATTCTTCTCATGCAATCCCTCATATCCTTTTTTTTTCCTAATGTTTCCCTCATAGTTATCCTTCTCGTCTATCAGTTTTCCTTATATACATTCCATTTTCCCTCTCCTTTTCCACCAAGCCTTCTCCTCGTACCCCTCATCTACATGCTCTTATCTTCTAGCTTTCCCCATGTGCCTCCCTCTTATCACGATCTAAGATTCAGACTTAAATAGGACTTTCTTTTGTCATTTAATTTAGTTTAGTTTACCCTTAGTGTCTCCCTGACCCTTCTTTTTTTTCCCCTCATTTTTATTTAATGTTCATCTTCTTCTTGTTCACCATTACCTCTTACTAAGATCGGTTGTCCTCCTCTTCTACCATCTTCATATCCCCATCTCCTCCCCTTATCCGTCCCTCCTCTCCCGCCTCCCCTCCTCCTCATCATTCAAGATTTATTCTTATATATGACTATCTTTTGTTATCTAGTTCAGCAACGGTTCGTTCCTTTCACTCATTTGTCTCTCCTCCTAACGGTTTGTATAGTTCAAAAACGGTTTGTGAGAGTGTTGTCCCTTAGCCCCAACTTCTTACATTTTCCTCTCCCCCTAATGTCGTTCCTCTATACATTCCTCCTTGTCTATCAGTTTACCTCATATACATCCCATTTTCCCTTCCCTTTTCCACCATGCCTTCTCTCGTACCCCTCATCTACATTCTCTTATCTTCTTCCTTCCCCCAAGTGCCTCCCCCTCAACACGATCTAAGATTCATCCTTAAATAGGCCTTGCTTTTGTCATTTATTTTAGTTTACCCTTAGTGTCTCCCTGACCCTTTCTCCTTTTTTCCCTCATTTTTCTTTAATGTTTCTCTTCTTCCTGTTCATCATTACCTCCTACTAAGATTGGTTGTCCTCGCATTTGTATATCTTCGCATTAGCATATCCAAGTTTGACAGTGATATTACGCTCCAACTCATTCTTAATACGCACGGTCCGTAGAAAAAATAAAGAGAAAAAAAATGCACGGTCTTACACAATCCCTTGATTCAATATATGCCTTTTCCCTTCTTGTTTAGTAAGCCCTAAACAGAGGGCCGGGTTCGACGATCATACGAGAAACAACAACCGAGTTAGACTTCATCTACTTGGTACCCCCTCGTTTTCGCGGACATCTTCACGATTTTCAAAATAAACATCGTATTCAAGTATTTTTTTTTTTTGACAAAGGAACTCGAGTAGAGTGTCATCTTGGGCCGGAGAGTTCCATCGCTTCGACAACTAATGAAGACTCTTATATGTAATCGGAATATTGTAGTGGTTCACCGGAGTGTGACCTAGGAGTACGTGTCGGTCCTCTGTGAGTCTTTCCATTTCTCGTATAAACCGTCACCTTCTAAAATCCTTAGAATTTCCGACATCTTAGGCCGATGAGACGGGTTGAATTGTGTGCATAAAAGAGCTACTTGTACCACATCTCCTATTCAAACCACAACCTATAAATCGTGAAGATGTCCGTGAAAACTTACCCTGGTCTTAATGTCCCTCTTTTTCGCTTAATAACAAAACTGAAGAAAGCTAATAGTATTAGGAGAAGAAGAGGACGGGATGCATCACACCGACCTGAGGGTTGAGGCAGGGGGATCCTATCTCCCCGTATCTTTTCCTGATCTATGCGGATGCTTTCTTGTACCTTATTCGAGGTGCGGTGCAGGATAAAACCATTCATAGGATGAGGGTGTGTAGGGGGCGCCGGTTATCTCTCACCTTTTCTTTGCAGATGACAGTATCCTTTTTTCTAAAGCGACCTTGGATGAATGCTCGAAAATAGCTAACTTAATTAGCCAATATGAAGGAGCTTCGGGACAACAAATCAATTATGCCAAGACGGAAGTCGTTTTCAGTAAAAAAAAAAGTGGGGTCGAATGTAATGAGAGTAATTGGAGATGTTCTGGGGGTTCGAGAAGTGGTGAGGCACGAGAAGTATTTAGGCCTTCCAACCATTATTGGTAGGTCGAAGAAAGCGGTCCTCGCGGGGTTGAAGGATCGGGTTTGGAAAAAGATACACGGGTGGAAGGAGAAACTTTTGTCCAAACCAGGTAAAGAGGTGTTTATCAAGGTTGTTGCTCAAGCTATTCCGACTTACATGATGAGTGTTTTTGCTATCCCGGAGGGTGTTATTGATGAGTTACATAAGGCCATGGCCAAGTTTTGGTGGGGGTCGACGGATGGGAGGAGAAAGTTACATTGGGCGAGGTGGGAAAGCCTATGCCGAGCCAAGAAGACAGGGGGGTTGGGCTTTCGTGATCTTAGGGTATTTAATCAAGCCCTGTTGGAAAAACAAATATGGAGGTTGCTTACGGTCCCGGGGTCCCTTGCAGCTCGAGTTCTCAAGGCTCGATATTTTAAACACTCGTTGGTGTTGGAGGCAAGACGGGGTTATGATCCAAGCTACCCCTGAGTTGTCGCCATATACATGATGTTCAATTCTGGTGGCCTTCGAGAGATGGTGTTTTCTCGGTTCGGTCTGCTTATAAACTCGGCATGAATGGATTGGCGTTGTCGCAAGGAAGTGGTGCGGTCGCTGGGTCGGGGCAGGAGCTGGCTTGGAAGACTATCTAGGGTCTTAACATCCCTCCGAAACTGGCTCACTTCACATGGCGAGCATGTTCTGGTATGCTTGCGGTGAAGCAACGCTTGTTCTCTCGCCATTGTGTTGATAACCCGGTTTGTGACCTCTGCCATAGTGGTGTCGAATCAGTTATACATGCGTTGTTCGAGTGTCTTGTTACTTGCCAGCTATGGGAGGGTATGGGGTTTGAGGAGGAGTTGGTTGCTGCACCACGGACCGGAGCTATGGATTTGATTATGGGGGTCTTTGCAAAGACGGAAGGAGAGGCAAAGGTCAGATTTCTAACTTTGGCCTGGGCAACTTGGTCGATTAGAAATTCGATTATTTTCGAGGAAATACCAAAGCCTCCCCTGGTCATTCTTAATGGCCTGCAAGCTTTGGTGCATGATTATGGGGGATACCGTAATAGGGTGATTGGAAGGGATTGAGGCATTGGGAGTGGAGTTGGGGGGAACTCCTGGCAACGGCCTCCCCGGGGAGTACTAAAAATTAATGTTGAAGCAGCTGTGTGGGAAGATGGCGAAGTGGGGCTCGGGTATGCTATTCGTGATGATGGTGGAAGAGTGGTGGAGCTTGGCAGTACACGGGTTGACGAGATGGACCCCGGAGATAGCAGAGGCGAAAGCGGCTTGGTTTGGGCTACGTAAGGCACTTGAACGCGGATTCGACAACATCATTTTGGAGAGCGATGCTTTATCAGTCATTCACGCTTTTAAGCGTGATGACCCTTGGCGCACACCCGTGGGTCTTTGTTACGATGATATTCGTTTTCTAGCTAGCTGTTTCTCGTCAATTCGTTGTAGTCATATTAAACGTGGTGGGAATTCCGTGGCGCACTGGACGGCTAGGTTGAGTAGCGTCGTGGGCTCGGTCATTGTAATTGATTCCTAATTTCTGTAGACCGTCTTGGATCTTGCGGAGCTTGATTTAATTTAAGCCACGTTTTTGATTCAAAAAAAAAAGAGAAGAAGAGGAGGAAGAGGAAGAATAAATAGAGTGGAATACCCTCCATGATGATGATGATGATAATAATAATAATAATAATAATAATAATAATAATAATAATAATAATAAAATTGTAAACTATTCTTTGATTCATCAATAAAATTTTCCAATCTATAATAATAATAATAATAATAATAATAATAATAATAATAATAACCTGGTCCGCGACACCCTTTTGGATATCTGCTTCCGATCTGGTATTTCGGCCGGTAAGGAGGTGGATATCGGTTTGATTGATGGGCACGACAAGCCCCTTCGCCCGGCGGATTTACTTCTGTATTCCTGGGATAGGGGGCGCGATGTGTGTGTCGATCTGACAGGGTCGTCCCCTTTGACTCAGTCCGCGATGTCTGATTTTCTGCCTGGCCGCGCGGTCGCTGATGCTGCTCAGCGTAAGTGCGCCAAGTATGGAGATTTGTGCACCAAGACTGGGTACGGGTTCCTACCTTTCTCTTTCTCTTCTCTAGGGGAGCTTGACGCGGAGGCAGCTGCTTTACTCAAGCGGATTCAGAAATTCTCTATCTCTCAGGACGCGGGAGCCCGCGCAGCTGCTTTTATTTTTACTCGTCTTAGTTTTTCTATCTCTAAGGGAGTGGGTGCCCAGATAGTATCTCGGTTACCCACTAACTTCTTGTAATTTGTTTTGTTATTAATGCAAGCTCCAGTTTATAATAAAAATAAAATAATAATAATAATAATAATAATAATAATAAGTGTTATTGAACAACAATAATACCAACTATTGGGCGTCTTCCCAAAATAATACTCTCTCCGATTCTTTAGATTCACAACGTTTACTATTTGCACAAATAATAAGGTTAGAAATGTTGCAAACCTAATGAATTTGCCAAATATGGAATATGTTGCGAATCTAAAGAATCAGAGGGAGTACAAATTTCAATAAATCTGAGAATAATACATATTATTGAAATAGTTAAACAAGAGTAGTATAAGTGACTTTATAACCTGCTAAATCAGGTCACTTAATTAATATTTAACAAACTGCTTATCCTTCATCCTCCTCCTTAGACCTGGATAACGGGTGAACCGCAACCACGGATGCGCTTAATGTCCCTCTTTTTCGACTATTATCAGTATCGATTCTATACATGAGTGACAAATCAGGAAGTTTTTATATATCTACAGTTTTCAAATATGTGTCAGCCATAAGGCTAACCTCATATTTTTTATGCAACTTCTTCACCTGATAATTAATTGAAATCATATAAGCATAAAAAAACCAAAAAATCCGTTTACGTAAATGGGTCGTCAAGCCTCAATCCAAAACTCAGTTTATATTGTGTTGGGTTTTCGAGTCATGTCAATCTTTGGTCTAAAAGAGGTTAAATCGCACCAATAGCATCGCATGTCCGCATTTTAGAAAGATATAAGCATCATAAACAAGAATTTGTGTAAAACGAGGAGAAGAAAAAAAAGGTGTGTACCCAATCAAGCATGACGCCTTTCTGGTTAAAACCTCGGCCAAAATCCAATGCTTTTTTACCCGTATTTTAGACACAATTTAATCCTCATTAATACTCATCGACCATCACAACTATCAACTGAAGGAAAGCTTGAAATGAATTGATGATGTTTTTTCGTATAGCATATCTACCTAAAAATGAATCTAATCGATCGTGTACAGTTTCTTTGACCCGGATTCCGAAATATGATGAATGCAAAAACATACCGGATGACATTCATGAGAATTTCAAAAGAACAAATATACATAGTTTCAAATAGTTACTTGTACAATACTATAACTAACATTCATACCACCAGAAGACAAAGCCTAACTCACCTCTCCACGTGTAGTACAAGGTCCAATACATTGCATCCATAATCCATCTCCAAAGACTACAAAAATCAAATAATGGTAATTAATCACCATCTTTAGCACAAAATTAAAGTTCCAACAATAGCTTTCACATATTTTATAGCCCCAAAAACAATAATTATGACTCAAATTAATGAAAGCGTATATACTTGACCGAGAATGTGAGCGCTAGAGTGCCAGAAAGTGTCTCGTCCTTAATCTGTATCGAATGTATGCAACTTGAGCTCACAATCGCCTTCAAGCGGCCTCCGCATGTCCCAAAGATCTCCATTAACCTTAGAAATCAACACATTTGAAGTTAAACCCTTAGAAATATGAGCCGCGATATCGAATGGAGTTGTGCTCCACTTCTCTCCTTCCTTCACATTCCCATCGGCAATGTAATCCTTCAAATTAACCGATCATCAAGTAGTGTTAATCTCAAATCAACAATGAGCCTGAGCCGCGATATCGAATGGAGTTGTGCTCCACTTCTCCCCTTCCTTCACATTCCCATCGGCAATGTAATCCTTCAAAGTAACCGATCATCAAGTAGTGTTAATCTCAAATCAACAATGAGCTAATTAAAACGCTACTACCTCAAGTTTTTCAAAATTGCGTGAACTACAAATATTCGTGAAACTAACTAACTTGATCGAATGCTAATATTCTTTGAAAACACACCAATTTTAAAGATTGATGGAGCTAACAAAAAATCTCAAATGAAAAACTAACTAATTCAAAGGCTAATACCTTCAACTCTACAAGATAAGCGACTAAGCGTGAAGTATCTTAATCCAATACAGCAACTTCTACAGTTGCGGGGAGGAGTATCTTAATGATTAAGTATTATTCTACCTTACAAGTAGATTATAACCATAGAAACATTTAAACAGATGAAAACCTTGTAAAATCGAGTTAATAAAAGCAATTCCTCACTAACTTAGTTTTAGACACAAAAATGTAAGACCTTTCCGAATTCTCGCATACTATTCAAGAAGAAAAAAGAAGAAACATCCAACTAATCAATGACTTAAACCAAATCAGCAAAAAAACGAAGAAGAACAACTGTAATACAACCCAACTCGTCTGCAAAAGCGACATCAAAAATCCCAAATAGCAATTTAATACATTGTCGAGTTCTTCCTGAAAATATAATGAACGTTCAACAAATAATCAAAATCCTAATTCTAACCCCCAGTTCAGCAGGAACAAACAAGAACGATTGCAATACAACTCAATAGCGAAAACGAGCAAGATGGAATATATTACTGTCAAAAAGAATGTGTCGGTGCTGAGCAAGGAGCCCTTTTTGGGACTTTAGGTGGGAAAATGGAGAGGTTTTTTCGATCTTATGTCTGTAAACCGAATTAGGGTTAATCGGTATTGTTCTTATGGTGTGCTGGTGCTGAGCAAGGAGCCCTTTTTCGGACTTCGGGTGGGAAAATGGAGCTAAAGGTATCCTATTATATCTCTCACTCTCTGGTAACTCTTTGTTTCCCTTGTTCTTCTTCTTCTTGTAATTATCATCATTCTTCCGCTTTCTGTATAATACCATAACCAAAAACATCGGTTTTGTCAGACGACTGACCGGTTGACAGATACTCAGGAGCAATGTGCCCGACAGTGCCTCGAACAGCTGCGGGCACATGCGAATCCTGATGATCCAACAACTTTGCTAGTCCAAAATCATCAACGACTGCCTCGAAATCTTCGTCTAGTAGAATATTAGTCGCCTTTACATCTCCTAAATACTTTTAGGATCGCATTTCTCGTGGAAATCACACTGATACCGTCACATGTAAGAATTTCTGTGAATGAGCATGAATGCTCAGGCAACAATTCTTGGTCCATTGTGCAACCATCACGAGACGCCATTGCTTCAGATTATCACTACTGATTGTTGACTGATCAAAATTCGCTAATCATTACTGCAAGGTTGTAGATTCGACAAAAAATTTACGCACATTTTCTAGGTCCAAGAAATGTCCGAGGCAGGAATACAAATAGCAGTCGAATTATCAACTGAGATGAAAAATTTTACGCTTCCTTTTAAAAAATAAAACAACCGTTAATAAAAACCTGTGTTTCGTACGTTCGTGCAAGGTATACAGATGTCTATTTGCTCAAATAGAAGCTATGTCAGTAGCCGCCAAGTTTCAAAAGAACAGAGGCAAGGGTGGTGCGTCATTGGAATTCCAATCATCTTGGCTGTTTATTCCATGAGCAATATGCTGAATATGTTGAGCAATTACGGGGGGCAAGGGTGGCCCGGCCATGGCGATCAAGTCGTCTTGTCTGTTTTCTTCAGGAGCATTATGGTCTGCAATTGATCCATGTTCCTCGACAGGCAGCAAAGACGGTTCTTCCCCGGGAACCAAATTGTCTTTTCTTTCTTCCTCATCGAGCAATTGGTCCATCCTCATCGACATGGAGGGGTTGTTCATCCATGGGAATCGAGTCATCTCGTCCTTTTTCATCGACAGAGGACAAGGAGGGTTCAACCATGGGAATGAAATCATCTTTTCGTTTCTCGTCATGTGTTATAACCTGAGCAATTGAGCCCTGTTCCGAGAACCAGGGAAACCATGATTCTTCCTCGACAGCCAGATCATCTTCTATTCTTTTCTCATGGGCAATATGTTGAGCAATTGAGCCCTGTTCAGGAGCTGAGGGCAAGGGTAGTTCATCCAAGACCGTCTCATCATTTTCTCTAGTGTCCTCAGGAGCTATATGAATAGAACCTTCTCCAATCACTAAGGGCATGTGCAGTTCATCCATGTCAATAAAATCACCTTATGTTTTTACATCGTGAGCAATGTGTTGAGTAATTGAGTCCTGTTCAGGGATCGAGGGAAACCCTAGTTCATCCTCGACAATCAGATCATCTACTGTATTTTTTTCATGGGCAACATGTTGAGGAACGGGGTCCTGTTCAGGAGCCGGAGGAGACCCTGGCTTATCCTCGACAATCAGATCATCATCTACTGTATTTTTCTCATCCCTGTTGAGGGGCCGAGGGAGACCCTGGCTCATCCTCGTCAATCAAATCATCATCTACTGTATTTTTCTCATGGGCAATATACCGAACAATATAATTGAGCCTTGTTCGGGGGACAAGGGCAAAGGCAGTTCATCCATGACACTGTCATCGCCTTGTACATTGTCCTCGTGGGCTACGTGCTGAACAGTTGACCCCTCTTCAATCACCAAGGGCAACGCTGGTTCGTCCACGACAATCAAATCGGCTTGTCTGTCTTGCTCACTACAATTCTCATCCATCCCTTTGCACAGAATGCTGGATATCAGAACATTCTCTAGGATGTACCCATATTCCCCCAAAAACTGATCAAAATTTCACGATAAATATATATAAGGTCCTAGTTGAAAATCATCGTATTACTGAAATTATCTTTTCACACAAACTTTAGTCGAAAGTTGCATCCAAACTATAACTATTTCTCAATGAAAAGCAGTACAATTAGTTCAAGACAGTCATATCGCTGCAATCCATTATTTGATGACAAAACAGTGAGTTTGGCTTCATCGAAAATGGAAAAACAGTCAGAGAAAACCGCTAGGGAGTACTAACAATAATTGCTTACCTTCTGGAGCTCATCTGACAGAGATTTAGTGATCTCAGTTTTCGTTGTGAAAACCTCGTAACAATTCATCTTTGAGACAATAACATTTACCGTTGCAATGCCGTGTAGATTTAGTACAATAGTGTAGAAGTAAAACATAAAGCATACTACAGTCGAAAAAATGGATCACGGTGGTTACCATCAGAAACATAGTCCTTAATCTGATCTTCAGGATTTATCAGTTCATAGTAATCATTATAAGTACTTTGTCTGGGTACACGAACTGAACAGAGCATTTGATTTCCAATAAGACATCATCCTGTCAAAAAAGTACAGGCGAAAAAACTATACATTGATCGTATGTGAAAAGATTCAATCTTTTTCGTATGCAACATAAACTATTTGAAAATAAAAAGCAGGAAGTTTCGAGGAAGAGAGAACCTTGGTGCTGGCACAAATGCAAAAAGAATATAAGGTGAAGTCAGTGGAGAGAAGAGCAGCAAGGAATTCGCCAGCGAAAGGGTTCAAACAGTAAAAACTAGGAAGAACAAGTCTGTCGAAACGGCCCGATCTCTCAATGACACCAATACTACCTTGCTCTATCCACCCACAACACCAACAACCAATAATTGTTACATGTCAGTACACAACGATGAAGAAGGAAGACTGTATTTGACAACGTTTAAACAGCAGTCTGTAGAGGTTTCAGGTTTGTACGTTTATATGAATATGATATGATATAGAGGGTTAAATTCAGTCCTGAACCTTCCTCCGATGATAAAATCACAACCTGATACATCAGCGGAAACAAAAACGCATCAATACATGGAATGGTGCAATAGAGATAAAAAGGATCAAAGCACATAAGAATAATTCGGAATTAGGATGTTTACTTTTGCATCGGCAGCTTCTAATTCATCATAGATATCCGCTTCTAGCTGAGAAACATTATCTTTCACGAAGGATACTGGCTTCTGCAATTTAAGACTTGCCACAATTGCATAACCTGCAAATTTGTATTTGCATGAAATCAGAAAACCGGCATTTTGACCCGAGTTCGAAGAAAAGATAATTCATCAAAAGGGTTTTAGACAAACACAACCAGAAAGAACAATGGGTTGAGCTTATTTCATGCTCATGCTCGGCGTCAAAATTTTCTGTGCAAACATCATTGCTTTTACAATCTCTGCCAAATGATTTAGCACATTTTCCACCAGCATTCACATTCACTACAAATCAGAGTTGTACAATACTTATACCAACTCATCAAACAATCAAATTACATCTAGCTGCATGTTAATTAACCAAAAATTCAAAGGAAAAAGATACATACAACCTAGTATTTAAGAAACCAAATAAGGAAATAATCATTTAATATCTGTATTAATTGTCTTGATGGATGTGTAATTTGTGCTAAAATTCATATGTTTATACTAAAATTGGAAGATTTTTAATGTTTATATACAACCCTTAGGGTTGTATTTGACATAACCGAAATTCAAAACCCGACATTTCACAGACAAATCGCAGCATCAAAGTACCAGATCGAACAATCCAAAACCCTGAATCAAACATCAAATGAGCTAAAATCAAATCAATCCCATCCACACAATCGGATCTCAAATAAATTAACCCAAAACGATAATAAACAAAAATTGACCTTCTTGGACTTCTTCACCCGCAGCGCGTTCGCCGAAAACATGAGAGAATTTCCAGTCGAGCGGAGTTGACGGCGCCACGACGCCGGAAACTTCGCCTCCACCAATCGCCACCACCGCCGCCGCCGTTCATCTTCACTGCTCCGTAAACTATCTTATCCCTCTCCTAGGGCAAAATCACTGATAAAAGCAAGATTCAATTGATTGAAAAAAACAGAAATCGATGTTTAATCGGAAGATCAAATCAACTGAACATAAAAAATCAAAGAAAATAAAAGGACATCACAAAATATATGGACATGTAAACGGAATGCTATCAGTGAGATGAGTAAATGATGTTTACAATGATTAATTGATGAACTAATCAAACTCCAACTTAATTTCCATCATATTCCAACATAATCAACCCCAAATTCATCAAACCCCAACTTAATTAACACAAATCCAATCAATTTCCAACATAATCAACCAAAAAAACATGAAACTCCAACCTAATGCCATCAAGTTCCAACTTAGTTAACAGAAATGCCATCAAATTCCAACTTAATCAACCCGGAAACCATCAAATTCCAAATGAATAATAACACAACACATAATACAACACCAAATAAAACAAGCTCCAACAATTCCAAACATTGACTATAAAAGAAACATACAGCAAAGAAATGATGAACTAATTTAACAACTACCAATTCACTAAACCAGGCCTTATGAAATCAGCACATGATAACATGAGATACGTTTAAGAAGCTCATCTATAATCTTCAGACGTTGAGAATGATATGAAACGATGATACATCTATACATCTTTTTATCTTCAGAATGTTGTCATTACTGTATACTGTGAGAACACGTCAGTTAATGTATGTCGATTTTCAACGGAAAAAACTTGTGTACTGAGACAATGCAAACGGAATGGAGAGTATAACATCAGTTTGATAGGGTAAATTATTTGTAGTTAAAGGAATGTGGATTTTATATGGAAAAATAAAAAGAAGTTTGCAAAGTCATGTCAAACTATCAAACTTCGTTTTCCAGTAGATGTAATCAACTAATCATGCACGGGTGAAGTACCTTTTCCGAAGTATATATCAAGAGAAGGAATTCTTGCGTGCTGCAGGAACGGAGCAAAATCGGAGTCCACTCCATTGAGCCTCTGAATCTGAAATACAGAGTACCACAATGCACTTAGCTAAACTGGCGTGCTAAAAAATGAAACATCGACAAACAAATAATTCAGCGTAGGCTAACTATGTTATTTTGACTCCATACTTTTATATATGGTTCAAAACTTTTTTTTCATTTCTGAATACTCAACAAAACACCACGTCACTCACTGAGGGGCGCAAAAAGGGTATCAAAATTTTGTGTGCGCAATTTACACCACTGAAATACTAACCTGAAAGTCTCACTTTTCTTAAGAGAATTTCCATTTAAAACTCTTCGAATCAAACTCATAAAGCTTAGAACCATAAGATAGACAAGCACGCCAACAACAAGCACCTTGAGCAATATTGAAATCCAGATCAAACCAACTCAAATTCATCAAGTTTACAACCATAAGATCGAAAACCCGCATGCTTGTTCAAACCCGCTTCGTGACATATAAACATTGCAGTAAATCGAAATGTAAAAAACGTGCATCCTAGGGTGTTTAAAGGCATGCTTACATTGTACCATGATATGCGCATCACAGCAGCATCAAACCGTCTTCATCAACTCGCATCTGGCCATAGTAAAAACAGAACAGTAAGTTAAGAGTACAAGGAGGGAAACAGTAACTCGCATCACAATGCGCTCAAAAGGTCGTTTCTCCTGTGCAACAAGTAAATTCTTATCAATTACCATGAAATGGGAAAGAGAGCCTACTTGACAAACTTATTAACATCGACACTTTTTGGTCGCTTCTATGAGGTAGTACGGAGTAACCAATAAAGAAAGAGTGTTATCACACTAAACTATTCCTACAAATATCACTTTTTCTTTCTCATATAGCGCCAAAATGAAAATGAAAGCAAGCAAACGAATATACACGTCCATAGAAAATGGTAGCAAATAATCAAATAGTAGCAACGTCATGTATGCATCTAATTCGCTGTTACTGAACTATGAATCATTACATTTAGAAGTGATATTGCCTTCCATGCTTGAATATACTGTAATAAGCAACATATAAATCACACGTGTAACAATAGATTCTTGACCGATTGAACGAACTCCATTTGTAACGACTACCCTGTTCTTCTCGATGGGTTGAGGTTGGAGTTGAAGTTCCCTTACTGATGATCCGACTCCATTGCCCAACTTGGAATCACTCTCTGCATTAGTCGACGAACTACTGTCAGCATATTATTAGATATTGGAAGAAAACCACAACAAAATCAAGATACGCCATTGTAGACACCCATCTATAGCAGTGTCCGATAAACACCGATGATGATTGGACGCAAACATGCTTTAACATACTCGAATATGGGCTCGAAATCATTGGCATTTGGCTTGGGCTTTTTACAGAGTACAAATCTCACAGAACCAACCTCAAATTCAGGCCCAGTGGGTCATTTCGAGTCAAATAAGACTAATTTGGATCGAATCCGACACTAAGGGCAAAACCGTCTTTTAGCGACAGAGTCAAACCCCGGTCAAAGATATTTCCGAGGCATAAAAAATCTGCCGCGTCACCCACCAATCCGACTTGGAGTCGAAAACTACAAAAAATCAGCTACGAAAAGTATTAAACAAATCCGTTAAAGATAGAATTCGATCTCCAGAAGGACTTCTACCCGAACACTCGACCGAGTACAAGGCATACTCGGCCGAATGGCTCGTTTCCAGCCGGATTCGTGACTTTCCCACCAAGAAACGGAATTCTCATTTCTCTCAAATTGCTCACTTTTCCTATCCAAAGCGGTATTTCTTATCACCCAAGCTAAGCTACTTCTCCTGGCTTCAATCGGGGACCTCTCCTATAATAGGCCCCTTGCACAACACAATAGTCATTCATACACATCAACATTCACTAGCAATAGCGATCAACCATACACACATCCATAGCATCGAACAAACCGATAGTACAACCCGAGATCACGTCGCTTTAGCCCCGAGAAACTGGCCACCTCACCCGACACCTCACACATCCAAAACCACCATAACTCACCAACATTATCTCGACGCTCCCGTGTCTAAGCCACATTCCGACGAGCCCCGTTCCGAGAATACAAAGCATGTAGGTTGAGGGTGTAAAACAAAACCCCCTCTCCTCCCTTCTCTCTCTCTTCTTCTCGTTTTTTTTCCCTTTTCGCGTCGTCGGTCCGTTTTTTTATGGGTCATCATCATGTTTTTTTTATTCTATTTTCTAAATATCAATACTACAACATAATTTCTACACAAAACAAACGTTCTTAAAATACGATATCGGCTCTATAGTCGAATATCGTATCAAAAAGGAACTAAATCAATCTCGTTGATGCTAAAAAATCGTCACATGGTCTTAAAAACAAAATATGACGATTTCAACGCGGAGGGAATTAATATTTTTTCGTTCGATTTTCAAAACGATTTCTAAAGTATTTTTCTAAAAATCATTCCGAATATTTGATATCGATTCCATAATCGAATATCGAATATAACGAATATCGCAAAATTAAGTCGAGTATAAATCATACCATATTTGTACGCGATTTAACGAAGCTACCGATTTTCTAAAAAAACAATCCCGAAAACAGGCCGCCATGCGAGTCGCACGCCCCTCGTGCAAGTCGCACGGCCGCGCGAGTCGCGCCCTCCTCGCGCGGGTCGCGTAGGTCCCTGAAATCCGCGACATAATATATTTCGTCTTAATTTTTCGAACATCTTTTTTCAAATTTCGATAAATATTTTCATGACCTCGGTCAACGCGTGCCTAATCCATCACGCAAATCTATTTTTTATTATTTAATTTACAAACCGTTACTAACTTGTTTGTTCATGTTTGTAGCAATTTCTTTTTCATCATTTGTTGATTATACTAAACAAACCTTGCATGCTAAATACAACTTTGACGTTAATTTTAGATGCATTAAACCGACTTAGCAACCCATTCAATTATTCGCATGTTTAGGCAAAACAATGTTTGCATATCATTCATCGTATTACTAACGCGCGTATTCGAGAGTCAAACGATATCTTAGTAGAGGCCGCTAATGTGCGGGCGGGGTTGGGTGTTCTTTGTGAACTTCCCAACACGTACCCTCACCCCCTTACTCAGAACCTCGGTTTCCGGATTTCCGAAACTGTTGGAACACGAGAGTCATTCAATACACGATATCCGATAACGTCGGTATCGGTATCAAATGCAAAGGGACGAACCTGATAAACTCTGACATCGGAATGGGCCATACTTTGTGCATGGCCCACTACGACATAGAGTGGGTTCGAACGGGCCCGAACTCCCACAAAGTTCGGTGGCGACTCCAACTTCGATTTAAATTTCAATTCGACCCATCTCATATGGAGATTCATTCGCCTCCCCAAACCCGCGCGTGGCCGCGTCGGGGTGGACGTATGTCATGTCCACAATTTGGCGACTCCGTTGGGGATTAACTGATGCGTGACTTACCATCGGCATCCTCAGGGTGAGACTCAGATAGAAATCGTTTGACTAGTACAATACGCGTTTTAGTTTTACGGTTCATGCATAACCCCATATTTTCCCGGGCCGGTACTGGTGACCGACGTCCCACTATACTGTTGATGTTGTCCAAATTGGATATGTCAAAGGTGTCCATAGTCGATTCGTATGGGTTTTACGGCATGTTCTAAGCTCAACTCGACTTAGGAAGTCCGCCCCGATTCTCGGATAGGCTATGTACACTAGTATAGACCTTTTATAGAGCGACTGAGACTTAGTTTAAAAGCATACATGGTGTCGTTATACTGCTTCCATGACTACATGCTACTTGATCTACATTTTTTTTCTTCAAAAAACATCATTTTTGTTGTGAAAGTAAGGGAGAAGAGAAAGTAGAGAAAGGTAAAGGAATGAGAGAAATCAGAGGGGTGTTTATTCATCCCATCAGGGGACATATATATAGTACATGGTACATCTAGGGTTACATCATAGTGGGCTATAAGGCCCGATGGACATCCACATATTATGTTTCATAACACTCCCCCTTGGATGTACATCACTAAAGAAAATGTCTCGTTAAAACCTCGACTAGAAAAACCCAGTGGAAAAACACTAGTGAAGGAAAAAGAGTACATAAATCTTCATACACGAATAACATATTGCCTCATTAAAATCTTTCCATGGAAAACCCAGTGGGACAAAACCATGGCTTAGGAAAAAGAGTACAGCGCGTGGTTACTCCCCCCTGATAATTACACAACTTGATATTTAATGAAAATAATTCATGTCTTCATGGAACTTCACGACGACGTTGAAATGGATTGTAGTAATTGACAAACTTGGTATCTTCAATCAATAGGAATCTTTGATAAGTTCAGTATCATATTTCTTCGGAGCTTGCAATCTGGATATAGTCATTTATGACTCCTTGATGTATAACCAAATATGTATCTCATCATTAAAATTATGATGATCATAACTATAGCGTATTAAAATGTCTAAAGCGCTACGCTACCTCGTTAAAAACTTTGCTAGGAAAAACCCATTGGGAAAAAACCTAGTCGAAGGGAAAAAGAGTGTAGCTAACATTATTTCTCAACTGATTATCGATCTTCAGGAGAATCAATCAATCCGATTTTATCTTAAATAATAATTAATCTTTCTTGCCATTGTACGGATTGACATACTCATTGTAGCATTCCACTACATTATTTTTCAACTATTATGGCGCTTCTGGACCATGAAATTTAATCATGTATGATTTCTCATACGCTCAAACTTCAAGCTGAGACAATGAAACCGTGCATTCACACCATATCACATGCATGTTGAATGCTCTCATAGATACACTTACGTGTAGAGGTTCATATATACTTAATCATGAGTCCTTCAGGAACTCATTCGATCAACCATTGTCATGTGCTGATAATTTACAATATAAGCTCCTTCCCGGAGTACTTATCTATCTAGGAGTATGATCTCCTTTTAAACATATATCCTGCAATATATAACAATAATAATCTCGTGCATGCATGTAATACGAACAATGCCCTATAGTGTATATATATTCTAAATTAATGTAATGATGTAATCTTAACTAATATGCAATGGTAAAATAACTATATTACATGCACATGAGACTCAAATGTAAACTGTACAGTATATCCACCAGTATTCATAATTGGATTAACTTTATATCAATACGTGGACTCTAAGTCCATGAGCTCAATCTTAACCATAGATTGTACGTCAACAATCAAAATGGATTTTTATATAAGATCCCTATTAGGGTCGAATGCGCGCAACTATTATTCGGTTCCACGAATTAATGTATCGATATAATCTCTTATCATCAGTACTGATTATTTATATCTGAATATGAATATATGTGGTACCAATCTTTTTATATAGACCATCTATTATCATTAGATATCTATGCCGCTTCGGGACATTCAATTTCATTACTCTTTACGAATACCAACTGCACATGCTTGCCATTTTTTTATAATAAATGAACCGAATAAGACCCTCACACCATATCATGTGTGATTATTGAAAATTTGGCAAGAATTTCAATCTTCATTACATCTACCATCCCTGACTGATCTATAGCTCGCTACACCACAAGGAGGGTGAATCTGTCTATAGTGAAATCATAAATTTCAATGTATAACAAATTTAATAAGATAAGTAATCAAGTTGATATATCATCATATACAGCATCATAACAAAATGATCAAATCATTAGTCATATTTCATGAACATCTAATTGATGTATTTCATATTCATCAAAACAAGTCTTTGAACTTCGATCAGGTTCAGTTGGGATCAACATTACTTGTTTGTTTTTACCAGCTTATGCTTATCAATCTCTCCCTAAAGTGGTAAAAACTATCATTACTTGATAGATTTAAAGGGCAATATCCACCTTAAAATTATCCAATATTTCATAGACTTTATCAAATGATTCTCTTCAATAGAATAATATATTTGGGAGCTCAACGTAACGCAGTTGGTTTTTCACGTGCTGCATTAAAATTGCCCATTCGGGAGATCACTATGTTCACATAATATTTACATTGTAAACTTTGATTACATGAACTACTCGTAAAATTCTTTGTGAGTATAGGTCACATAATTAAAACCTTAAAGGTCAATTGGATATGGACATTCATCTCCATTATCCAACTACGAGTAGTATTTAGATCTCCAATATTTCACATACTCAATCTCAGTGTATTGTCTTGCCTTAAATATAATTTTAATGGTACACTAGTGAGTTTGATCAGCACGCCATTAAATTCTTTCAAGATAAACGTCGGGTTTATCGAAACGGATGTAAGAAGAACCCGGATGGCCTCAATTTGTCACATCTTTAGTAGTTTCGTGTCAATTTTATCAGTTGACCGATTTTCATCCTGCTAAACTTTTGTTTAGCTACATTCAATCATATGTGCACACTAATTTTATTTAGTCATATGGCCATAGCAAATGATAGTGACATGACACAATTGGTGTCTAATACTCCCTCCACCCCACAATGATTTTCCCACTTTCCTAATAAGGAAACACCACTATGATTTTCCCACTTTAAAAGTTTTTTTATTCATCCAATTTACTCTCTTTCTATTGGTTACTTTTTGTGATTTGACTTCTTGAACCCCACCAAACAATTTACCACCATTCATTATCGATTTCTTAATCAATGTGCCATATTGAAATGGGAACATCAATGTGGGGAGGAGGGAGTACAATAGGCAAGACCCGTCAATATTCCTTCCCGGAATATGACTATATATATTACTCTTAGAGTAATTTAATTCCATGTGATAATAACTATAAATTGATCATTAATCAACTGATCATTTATTCCACCATATAAATACATGTCGCATTATCACGTTGCCTTCACAAGATATTGTGATCATTACGATACCGTTTTCGGTAAAAATATTTGAGTTCTTAAATAAACACATAATTAAAATATTCACCTCCTTACACTTATTCAGTGTCAGTGATATATTTTTCATCACTTAATCAATCTTTTATTCGATTCCATATTCGTTTCACGAAATAATGGTCGTTAATCGAATATTTTGTTCATGTCATATCCATTACAAGGAAAAATGACTATTAATCACCTATACGAGACTCACGATTTTAATAACGCATTAATTTGCTCGACCATGACATGCGGATACGCGACATCACGCATAATTCCTTTAAGCCATTTTCAAAATAATGTGTCTTTACGACTACATAATTTGCATGAAAATAAAATATACGAGTATTACATCCTGAAAATATGATAATACCATTCGCTTCAGGAAATGGTTTATATTATTATGATTCGAATATCAACTGTTAAGAGTATCTCATACTTTGCAAACATCCGTAAACAAACCAAGTTTATTCTTAATTATTGATACTCAAAATAATATTTGCTACATGCAAAGCAAAAATTTGTAAAACACCGTGAACTTTACGTTACGATTTCAATATTGGTCAACACTATGAATTTCT
Organism: Agrostemma githago; assembly: GCA_958450325.1. Lineage (NCBI taxonomy): Eukaryota > Viridiplantae > Streptophyta > Magnoliopsida > Caryophyllales > Caryophyllaceae > Agrostemma > Agrostemma githago. The sequence goes on along the minus strand of OY288260.1, from coordinate 43,876,929 downwards.
CGTCATAGGTTCAGTTTATATTAGCACTATGAATTCCGGGTCATAGTGTGCATGTCAAGATTCCAACTCGTATATAATTTTTCTTCCTCTCATATTGAACTTCACGTATATGAGGGTCATATGAATCTTCATGAGATATTTACTTTCATCAATTAACAAATTTGGCTCAATTAAGGCCACATCATAAGGCTCAATTAAGGTCGTAATATCAGGCTTAACACTATCATGATCTCGACCTGCTCTTCGGGCACAGTCTTATCAGATGTCACATTCATTTCATGGAATGGACTCAACCAATTGAAAGAGATTCTTCGTCTTTCAACATTAATTATACTATTCTTTCCAACTTTGGGTGAACATGGTATTAATCCAGAGAATTTCTCATAACCTCTCTTCACGATATATTGTCTTCAGGACAATAATAGGTGGTATTAAACACAGTACAAGGTCATGTACTTTCTCCCCACATAATTTGAAATTGATATGAAAATTGTACAATTTCATGTACTTTCCTCACACAGAATATAAATTTTATCAACTTCAACTTCAAAGTGATACTTATCTCGGTACAATTTCATGTACGTACTCACACGGAGTATATTTTTCACGATACGATGCCTTTGAGGCTATTTTATTTCCGTGATATCATATTTTCTGGGACAACTGTATTAGCATATTTATCAACCAAAATAATCGCGTATACTTCAGGTATACAATCTTTTATGAAACTTGTATCCAAAATATTTGTTACCATACAGGATAACATTATTTTCACTGCTCATAATTAAAAATTAAATAGTTTTGGAACTTCAGGTCCAAAATTATATGAGCATTCATCATATGGATATTAACATTGAAATTGATCCATAGATATATACAGTCTACGAGACTGAATTAAATTGAAAGATAGAAAACATCATATCCTCATATCCTCATATTAACTCCTCATATTTTGGATTATTGCCTCCAAAATAGATGCATTCATAACTATGGTCTATAAGACCGATTTATCAATCAGACATCTTCTATTAAAAGAAGAAAATCATAACTTTGAGATCTTGTCATTATTTTTTTTTTTTGATAATCTATCAAGATTAATAATTATTCATAATACTAATAAAATAAAATCTAGGTCAACAACTTAAACCCAAGTTTAAGAAAACTGACATGCTTAAATCAAATACACAAAAAAGGCGATCCAAGATAAAAATACAAACTAATCTTATTGTAACAGCCCTAAATTTTCGCAGCCAAAATAATAAATAAAAAACGGAAAACTCAAAGCTGTTACTCCACACTTAGCTTATGGAGCCAAGTGCAAGGAAAAAGATAAATAATAAATAAATAAAATAGGAATCAGATAGCTAATTAAATTAAAAACGTTGCTGCGGAAGTTTTTAAGTCTTACAAAATCCAAAACGGTTTAAAACAGTAACAAACCGATAAATCCAATAATAATGTAAATAGTTTGTAGTCAAAGTTAAATTATAAAAATCCTTCCTCGCTCAGCATAACCCGATACCAGAATGTACCCATGCAGCAAATCACGTGTACCTATTAGCTGTACCCAAAAACACAAATAGGTACAGGTTCCAGCAGGGGAACGACCCAAAACAAACGGACGTCAGCAAAGCTGAGTAAAAATATAATAATATAATAAAACAATAACAATAATAATAATAATAATAATTTATAGTAAACTGAAATCGGAGTTAAAATCACCATTTAAATACCAAAATACCATAAAAGAGTAGTCAAAACCAAACCAACCAAAATATATATATTTTTCGCAACCTGGGTGCCAAGGTCCTACCCTTGCACGGTCTAGAGGTAACCACCTGTGCTTAGCTAGACTCATAATAGTGCGCACCTCTCACATTTGGACAGTCAGTAGGATGAAACTAACAAAGGAGAAAGTCTAACTCCCTAGCGAGTGAGGGTCGGACAATCCTCACTCAAAAATAGTTTCGGGACAAAGTCCCAGGAACGTCTTAGACGCACCTTAAAACCGTCTAGACCAACAGAACTCCCAGAGTCTGTTATAAGTTACTAAAAATTATAGTACCAATATGTGAGTCGTGTCACAAAGTTCAATATCCAAACATTACGAGTATTATAAAAATATTAACGATCGACGAAATAATTTACAAAACCGTTATAAAAATATATTTTGATCCAAACATGCTCTTTACTTAAAGTGAAAAGGGTAAAACATCCTTACCTTTCAAGACGGTCAAACTCAGCTAGTAATAGTCCAAGAATTCTTTCTCCTCAAACCCACAAGCTACAAATAATATAAATAGTTTAATATTCTAGTTGATAAAACACGGGTCTACCCTATATAGTACCCAGTACACAAGTCACTCAACCTCGAGACGAGTAAATCCCAACCAAATACGAAATACCGCTCGATTTAATAATCATGTACTCGCTTAGAGATTTCGGATAACTATATTTTTTTTATCACATTAAGTCCCACTAACGGTCGACTCGGAGTCAAGACTCACGTAACTCCTTTAAAACTAACTACAATACTCCCTGCTCACTCACCACACACACCACAATTCACTAAAAGCCCCAACTCACGCACCACAATTTCTCCTAATCACCTGCAAATTTCACAAAGATAATACTTCCGCCATTGCTCCCACAACTAAGTTTGCTAAATTCTCACAAATCAATAAATTGAAACAACCCAAATAGATTACTAGAACCCAGAAATCCAAAATCTCAAGTTAATCGGTATGTCCCCTCAATTATCTCCTATAATTTGTATAGGCTGTCAAATTTTCGAGCCTAAATAACAAGGTGACGGTACAAATTAACGGTTAAGAAAATCCTAAGCTTTGTAAATCAAAACCTTTGAGAAATTAAGATGTAAAAGTTACTTACAGTTTATATAGTATTTCAAAGGAGAAGACAACGATCGGATGTAGAAGAACGAAAATCAGAAATCAAACGGAGGGAATGATAGGCAGTAGTGCGGCAATGAGAGGAGGAAGTAGGGAAGTTGTAATATGAGGGGGAAATAGATACAGGACACGGTGGGGTATAAATAGGTTGTTTTTTTTGTTTTTTTTGTTTTTTTTTTATTTGAGTTTGGCCCAAATTTCAACTCGAAACAAAGTTGTAATATGAGGGGGAAATAGATACAGGACACGGTGGGGTATAAATAGGTTGGTTTTTTTTTTTTTTTTTTTTTTTTTTTTTGAGTTTTGCCCAAATTTCAACCCGAAACAAAGTCGGTTTATAATTAAAAATCCAAATCTTTTCAAAACCAAAATCGATTAAATAAAAGAAGGCCCAAAATACTTAAATTTTATAATGATATCGAAAATATTTGTCCCGACTTAATAACAAAATAGACCAGTAACACTTTATAATTGACTCAGAAAGTAACAGGGTGTTACAGACTTTCCTCATTAAAACAAAACTTTGTCCTCGAAGTTTAAACTCGTCCTCAAAATAAGGTCTCACATTACTACAAGTGTCCGAAAATGATCATTCACTCCATATATCCAAATTCGTCAAAGTTTCTCATATATATCCAAAATAAACCATTTACTATATATACATCCAAAATCCGTCAACACAAACGTGTAACCTTTAAGATCACTTCACATCCCTAAATTCCCAAAAAATCCAAAGCACCTAAGTCCTCAAATTTTAAAGTACTACGACTTCACCATCACCTAATTCCACAAGATAAGAACAAATTTCCACAAAATAGTATTAGAGTTTGAATCCACAAAATTCTCACAATACTCTAAGGTAAAAGTGTCACTTAGAAAGCTAAGAGCATGCCGGTTAAATAATAATTAAATATGTTCAAAGTTTTGAAATCCCACAAGTAAACCACCAATATAAATAAACAAATATTTCAAGAATTAACCAATAGAAACCAATATCTAACCATAACCATCAATAACCAATAGATTCATATTTGTAACCAATAAGCAATAGTAACATGAAACCACACAACAAGGTTAATCCAACACAAAAATCAAGTAGCAAATAAAGTAGTCATGCATATTTTCTATCCCCCTTAAAATAAAGCTTCGTCCACGAAGCACGAAAATTTACCTTAGGTAAAAAGATGAGAATATTTGTCTTTCATGGCTGATTCAACTTCCCAAGTAGCCTCCTTCACGTTGTTATTATTCCACAAAACTTTGACCAATCTTGTCTCAGTTCTACGGGTTTTACGCACCTTACTATCCAAAATCCGAACATGAGTCTCCTCGTAAGTCATAGTCTCATCAAGCTCAATAGTCTCCGGGTCTAACACATGTGATGGATCACTGATGTATTTCCTTAGCTGGGAAACATGGAATACATTATGTACTCGTTCTAGATCAGCTGGTAAATCAAGTCGATACGCCACCTCGCCAATACGCTCCAAAATTTCATACGGACCAATAAATTTCGGGCTCAATTTGCCCTTCTTACCGAACCGCATTACTCCTTTAGTAGGCGAGACACGCAAAAGAACTTTGTCACCAACCTCAAATTCCACGTGCCTACGAGTCTTATCAGCATAGCTCTTCTGACGGTCTTGAGCTGCCTTCATCCTGTCCTGTATAATCCTAACACTCTCAACCATTTCAGTGATCATCTGAGGCCCTACAATCACATGCTCACTAATATCACCCAAACATACCGGACTCCTACACTTGCGTCCGTACAACGCCTCGAATGGTGCCATCTGAATTGTAACCTGATAACTGTTATTATAAGAGAACTCAATCAGATCTAACTTATCCTCCCAGGCTCCCTGAAATTGTAAGATACAAGCTCGTAACATGTCCTCAAGTATTGATTTGTTCTTTCAGTCTGCCTATCGGTAGCTGGATGAAATGATGTGCTCATATTAAGTTTGGTTCCCAAAGCTGTCTGAAGTTTCTCCCAAAATATTGAAACAAATCTGGTATCCCTATCTGACACAATATCCTTAGGAACTCCATGAAGTCTTACCACATGATGTACATAAGCATCATCAAGCTGCTTCTTCTTCCAGGTATCTTTCAACGGAATAAAATGTGCATACTTAGTCAGCCTATCAATTATCACCCAAATCATATTATACCTTTCTGTGACCTTGGCAAACCAGCTACAAAATCCATGGAGATTGAACTCCACTTCCACTCGGGAACTTCTAAAGGTTGCAACTTCCCTTGAGGTCTCTTGTGTTCACTCTTAACCTTATGAATCAAGCATCGAGACACGAAATCTGCAATATGTTTCTTCAAGTCCGCATACATTTTATCACCCCCGGGGTGAACAGAATACGGTGTTGCATGTGCCTCAGTCATGATTCTTCCCTTTATCTCCCAGTTGTTAGACACACACACACTCTATCATGAACCTTAATCAATCCACTCTCGTCGCGCCTGAACAAAGTAGGCTCATTCACTAACTTATCCTGCAAATATTTATCACCAACTTGCAATTCTCTAATCTCCCCTATCAAATCACTCTCGACAGATAACACATTAGACGGGGTTCCTGGCTTCGCCATTTGGATCGCAAAGTTCACAAACTCTTCCCTCAGTTTATCACGGTTCATCACTAACTGTATCGTATGGACAGATTTTCTACTTAAAGCATCGGCCACCACATTAGCCTTTCCTTCATGATACTGGATCTCGACCTCGTAGTCCTTAATCAACTCTAACCACCTCCTCTGTCTCATATTAAGCTCCTTTTGAGTGAATATATATTTTAAGCTTTTGTGATCAGAGAAAACCTTAAAGGGTACACCAAACAAATAATGTCTCCAAATCTTCATGGCAAAGACTACGGTTGCTAATTCTAAATCGTGAGTGGGATAATTTTCTTCATAAGGTTTCAACTGCCTAGAAGCATAGGCAATCACTCTCCTATTCTGCATAAGAACACAACCTAACCCATTCTTAGATGCATCAGTATAAACTTCATAAGCTTCATTCCCATCCGGTAAGGCTAACACCGGAGCAGTGGTCAACTTCTCCTTCAAAATCTGAAATGACTCCTCACATCCCTCATCCCAATGAAATTTTGTGGCTTTTCTCATCAGTGTAGTCATTGGCCTAGCTATTTTAGAAAAATCTTTCACAAATCTCCTATAGTAACCAGCTAAACCCAAAAAGCTACGAATTTCAGTCACAGATTTCGGTCTAGGCCACTCCTTAACAGCTTTAATCTTAGCAGGATCCACTGATACCCCATCCTTAGATATAATATGCCCCAGAAAAGCTACTTGGTCCAACCAGAACTCACATTTCGAAAATTTGGCATATAACTGCTTCTCTCTCAAGATACCCAGGACAATACGTAAATGTTCCTCATGCTCATCCTCACTCCTCGAATAAATCAGTATGTCATCAATGAACACCACAACAAATTTATCTAGGTAAGTCCTAAAAGTTCGATTCATCAAGTCCATAAATACAGCAGGTGCATTAGTCAACCCAAAAGGCATCACAGTAAATTCATAATGGCCATATCTAGTGGAAAATGCAGTCTTAGGTACATCCTCAGGTGCTATCTTCAATTGATGGTACCCAGATCGCAAGTCTATTTTAGAGAAAACAGAAGCTCCCTTCAACTGGTCAAACAAATCATCAATCCTAGGTAAAGGGTACCTATTCTTGATAGTAACTTGGTTCAATTCCCGATAATCGATACACAACCTCAAAGTTCCATCTTTCTTTTTCACAAATAAAACAGGGGCACCCCAAGGCGACACACTAGGCCTAATATACCGTTTCTCCATCAACTCATCTAATTGTTTCTTAAGTTCTTGCATTTCTAGTGGTGCCATTCGGTATGGTGATTTAGCAATTGGACCCGTTCCTGGCACTAAGTCGATTTTAAACTCAACTTCTCTAGCAGGAGGCATTCCCGGTATTTCCTCAGGAAACACATCAACAAACTCACTCACTACTGGAACTTCACTCAAGTCAGGATATTCCACCCTCAAATCCCTTATATGACACAAAATCAACTCAGCTCCCCTAGATAAATGCTTTTTCACTTTCATAGCTGAAATAAGTTTCACTCTAGGACCCTTTACATGACCCCTATAAGATACTCTCACATTTTTAGGCCCTCTCAAGGAAACTTTACTCTGTGCACAATCAATATTAGCCCGATGAGAACCGAGCCAATCCATCCCCAAAATCACATCAAAGTGAGGTAACGGAAATTCTATCAGGTTTGCCTTAAAATCATGATCACCAATAAACACAGACACATCCTTAAAAATTCTTTTACAGTTCACTAAGTCCCCAGACGACATAGCAAAATCATAATCCACAATTTCACTAGGTTCAACATTCATTTTATCCACAAACTTAGTTGAAATAAAAGAGTGAGATGCACCAGAATCAAACAGAACATGAGCTGAAATAGAATTCACAAGAAAGTTACCCGAAACGATGTCTGTATTTTCTGCTTCTTCTCTATTCATGACATAGAGCTTCCCAGTGGGCTTCTTAGTACTCTGTGCCCCATTCACTTGTCCAGCGGGTTTACTAGCTGCTGTAGTGTTGCCCTGAGTCGGAGCTGGGTTCTTATAAGTATTGTTAGATGCAGACCCACCATAACTCTGTGTTCTTCCCTGACCCTGAAATCGATTACCCTGATTCACACTCACACTGGCAGATTGTGCACTACGGGGTCTTCCTGCCTTCTTATTAGTACATTCAAACTCACGGTGCCCCAATTTTCCACACCAGTGGCATGTCACCCTATTTCCCTGACAGTCAACTCCTGGGTGATCTCCTTTGCATATCTTGCAGTAATATTGTCTGATAAAAACTTGCCCTGTCCCCTGACTTTTACCATTCCAGTTATTCCCTTCTTCTTTCATATTCCCGCCAAAAGATCGAGACTTATTCTAAGGGTTGTTATTATTATGGAAATTTCCTCTCTTAGCTGTGGTGTCAGATTGACTCCCCTGATACTCCTTCTTTTTGGTCACACTAGTTCCCAACTCAGCCTCCATTTTCTGGTTACTCCTCTCAATGTTCACAGCTCTAGCATAAATATCCCTCAACGAAGTGAAGGTCTCCCCAGCAAACCTACCCTTAATCTTCCAATTTAACTTGTCCTCAAACCTTGCCGCTTTAATTCGCTCAGTCGGCACCAACTCCGTAGCAAATCTGCTGAGTTCAATGAATTTGTTATAAAAATCCTTCACACTCATCTCATCTGTCTGCTTAAGATCTCCAAATTCAGCCAGTTTCTGGTTCTTCACATGATCGGGGAAAAATTCTTCCTCGAGCAAATCTGATCTTTAAGGTCATCCCAGTCTTTATCATGAAGTACGACAGTACCATTAGCATTTCTCACCCTCTTAGATTTCATGAAATCATCTTTCACAGTCTGCCACCAGATATCTGCTTCCTCCTTCAAATAGAAAACAATGATCCTAGCCTGAAACTCATGCGGGCACCCAACAACCAAGAAAATTTTCTCCATCTCCCTAATCCAGTTATCTAGCTCAGTAGGATCCCCTTTCCCAGTAAAAGATGGCGGCCTCTTCTTCTGTACCGCTTCAGACATCCCAGCAACAGTAGGTGTAGGATCGTTTTCATTCTCAACCCTCTCATTCATATTCCGCGCAACCGTAGTCATTTGTTGCACAGCTTCGACAAGAACTGTGTTTTGAGCAATAAGTTGCGTCACCATAGCAGTCATATCAATATTGTTGTTCTCATTTTCCCTTCGTGGAGGCATGGTTACTATATATATATATAAACAAGATTCTATTAAATATTGACATAAAATCGTTCTATCACTAATAATATCACAAATAATAACATAAGTAGCATTCACAGTTCAGGTAAGGGTAATAACAGAAAATATTATCATATATATACAAATATGAATATATAAATCATGCGTATGCAATGCACCCAAACCACCCAACAACTCTGTTTTTTTTTTATAAAGGTAAAAGTTTTTTTTAAAACCATTTCAAATTTTGCAAAACATTTTGGAAAACCTATTGCTCTGATACCAACTGTAACAGCCCTAAATTTTCGCAGCCAAAATAATAAATCAAAAACGGAAAACTCAAAGCTGTTACTCCACACTTAGGTTACGGAGCCAAGTGCAAGGAAAAAGATAAATAATAAATAAATAAAATAGGAATCTGATAGCTAATTAAATTGAAAACGTTGCAGCGGAAGTCGTTAAGTCTTACAAAATCCAAAACGTTTTAAAACAGTAACAAACCGATAAATCCAATAATAATGTAAATAGTTTGTAGTCAAAGTTAAATTATAAAAAATCCTTCCTCGCTCAGCATAACCCGATACCAGAATGTACCGATGCAGCAAATCACGTGTACCTATCAGCTGTACCCAAAAACACAAATAGGTACAGGTTCCAGCGGGGGAACGACCCAAAACAAACGGACGTCAGCAAAGCTGAGTAAAAATATAATAATATAATAAAACAATAACAATAATAATAATAATTTATACTAACTGAAATCGGAGTTAAAATCACCATTTAAATACCAAAATACCATAAAAGAGTAGTCAAAACCAAACCAACCAAAAAATATATATATTTTTCGCAACCTGGGTGCCAAGGTCCTACCCTTGCACGGTCTAGAGGTAACCACCTGTGCTTAGCTAGACTCATAATAGTGCGCACCTCTCACATTTGGACAGTCAGTAGGATGAAACTAACAAAGGAGAAAGTTTAACTCCCTAGCGAGTGAGGGCCGGACAATCCTCACTCAAAAATAGTTTCGGGACAAAGTCCCAGGAACGTCTTAGACGCACCTTAAAACCGTCTAGACCAACAGAACTCCCAGAGTCTGTTATAAGTTACTAAAAATTATAGTACCAATATGTGAGTCATGTCACAAAGTTCAATATCCAAACATTACGAGTATTATAAAAATATTAACGATCGACGAAATAATTTACAAAACCGTTATAAAAATATATTTTGATCCGAACATGCTCTTTACTTAAAAGTGAAAAGGGTAAAACGTCCTTACCTTTCAAGACGGTCAAACTCAGCTAGTAATAGTCCAAGAATTCTTTCTCCTCAAACCCACAAGCTACAAATAATATAAATAGTTTAATATTCTAGTTGATAAAACACGGGTCTACCCTATATAGTACCCAGTACACAAGTCACTCAACCTCGAGACGAGTAAATCCCAACCAAATCCGAAATACCGCTCGATTTAATAATCATGTACTCGCTTAGAGATTTCGGATAACTATATTTTTTTTATCACATTAAGTCCCACTAACGGTCGACTCGGAGTCAAGACTCACGTAACTCCTTTAAAACTAACTACAATACTCCCTGCTCACTCACCACACACACCACAATTCACTAAAAGCCCCAACTCACGCACCACAATTTCTCCTAATCACCTGCAAATTTCACAAAGATAATACTTTCGCCATTGCTCCCACAACTAAGTTTGCTAAAATCTCACAAATCAATAAATTGAAACAACCCAAATAGATTACTAGAACCCAGAAATCCAAAATCTCAAGTTAATCGGTATGTCCCCTCAATTATCTCCTATAATTTGTATAGGCTGTCAAATTTTCGAGCCTAAATAACAAGGTGACGGTACAAATTAACGGTTAAGAAAATCCTAAGCTTTGTAAATCAAAACCTTTGAGAAATTAAGATGTAAAAGTTACTTACAGTTTATATAGTATTTCAAAGGAGAAGACAACGATCGGATGTAGAAGAACGAAAATCAGAAATCAAATGGAGGGAATGATAGGCAGTAGTGTGGCAATGAGAGGAGGAAGTAGGGAAGTTGTAATATGAGGGAGAAATAGATACAGGACACGGTGGGGTATAAATAGGTTGTTTTTTTTTTTTTTTTTTTTTGAGTTTGGCCCAAATTTCAACCCGAAACAAAGTCGGTTTATAATTAAAAATCCAAATCTTTTCAAAACCAAAATCGATTAAATAAAAGAAGGCCCAAAATACTTAAATTTTATAATGATATCGAAAATATTTGTCCCGACTCAATAACAAAATAGACCAGTAACACTTTATAATTGACTCAGAAAGTAACGGGTGTTACACTTATATGAGGATATGTGTTTGATGTTGGTTCAATTCTACTATTAACAAATACCGCACAACTTTGTACGTTAAAAAATTCAATACAAATCTCAATACAAACTGAATATTAGACTTTAATTAATTGCGAAATGCTATCTCCAAAATTCGTGTTTGATGTAGTACTCTACGAGGTAACAAATCCAATTATGATGTAGTACAATAGCGTCAATCCAATTTTAAATAATGAAATTCAACCGAATATGAAGCCGTTTTACAGGACAACGACACAATAATTAATGAAGAAGCCTATGAATATATCCAATCACTGGCATAAAAATGACTTGATCATAAAATAAAAACAATAAAATTAGGGTTAAAGACTCGTATGAATGAATCACCGCACCAAATAAGTCGGCTATCATATAATTGACGAATAAGAAATATTTACAAAGTCGGTTATTATATGAAAATATGATACCCTACCAGTAAAAAAAAGTAGGAAAAAATTAGGCTAGAGACTCGTGCTGATAACGTGTTGTGAAAGTAAGGGAGAAGAGAAAGTAGAGAGAGATAAAGGAATGAGAGAAATCAGACGGGTGTTTATTCATCTCATCAGGGGACATATATATAGTAGATAGTACATCTAGGGTTACATCATAGTGGGCTATAAGGTCCGATGGACATCCACATATTATGTTTCATAACAATTTTCAAAAATTGCATCCTTTTCAAAATATCCAATTTCAAAACCCGGGACATATACCGAATTTTAGATTTACGATTTTACTCAAAAACAGCCTATTTCTAGCCGGTATTCTGCCCATTTCAAAATTTGAAAATACTTTCGAACTTTCAAAACCGTCACCCGGCTCGCCTTTCCGTTTTTTTTAAAAAAAAAAAGGCCGGGCTTCCCCCCCGAATTTTTCTGGCTCTCAAAAAAAATCCTATTTCAAAAACTTCCTCTTCTTAGGACTTCCCGTATTTAGCAGTGTCGGGTCGTGTCGTAAGTCACTGAGGTCTTTATCGTCGAAACTCCGTCGATCTTATATCACGGGTTTCCTCCCTATCCCAGTCCGCCTTATTTAACTAAGGCAAGGCCCACCTACGAGGACATACTCCTACAAAGGAGGGCCCGTTTACACAATCGAGTCCAAAGTCTGGGGAATGTCTTACGTGAGCCTCCTTTCAAACAGGACCCGGCCCACACGGCTGGATCCTAAAGGAGGCCCACCTTTCACAAGTCACCCGTCTAGGTGTTTTTTACCGAGTCATTCCTTTCCTAGTCTTCTTTTCCCTCGCTCGGGATGCACTTCAGTTCTAGGATTTGGGTTAGTTGCTGATTACGCGGTATTCTTACAGACAGGCCGCCCTTCACTCGAACCATGACGAAAGAAGCCATTGATGAGTTGACAGCCTCGTTGGTTAAGCTAGAGGACGAGGATGAGGGAGGACCAGATCGCCATCCTCACCCGCGTGAGCGCAGTCGAACAAGGAACTCCTAACAGTGGAGTTGAGACTAATGGGCCTCTAGCTGAATTGGCCAGCGCAGTCCGCAAGCTGCAGGAGCAGGTCCACTTGACAACCAACAATACCATCCACACGGAGATTGCCCGTGCATATTCTCCCCTGACTAATGAATTGCCCGCCAATCTCAACTTGACGGGCCTGCCAATGTTCGATGGGACTGAAGACCCGGTACTCCATATCCGGGCTTTCAAAGAGTTTATGGCTGTTAAAGGGGTCAAGTCGACAATGTTCAAGCATCTCTTTGCTTCTTCCCTTGAGAAGCACCCGAAAGCCTGGTAGTACAAGCTTGATTCCAGGAAATACAAAACTTGGGACGACGTGGCGACAGAATTCGCTCGAAACTACGCAGATAACACTGAGATCCAGACTACTATGCGTTCTCTGGAGGTCATGACCCAAGAGCCCAAGGAAGGTTTCACCAAGTACCTTCAAAGGTGGAGGGCCGAGAGCGTGAAGCTGGTTGATAAGCCCAGCGAGAAAGTCTTAGTGGATGCCTTTGTTAAGAACCTCCTCCCTTCTTACCGGGTCCATCTCCGGTACGCCGTCATACCCAATTTCGCTACCTTAACCGAAATGGGTACAAGAATCGAAGATGACTTGAGGTTAGAGAGCCTAACTAAGGCCTCTGCCAAGGGATATCAAGGGGCCAGTTCGTCCTCCAGCAAGCCCGCAACTGCAACTGCGGCCCGTAGCATCTTTGACGAGGTCAATCTACTAGATACCTCGACCAAAAAGAATACTCCGACTCGGGTATTCACTTACATAGGGACTACCCATACTCACGCCTTAAAAAGGTTATCCTCAAAGGGCCTAATCCAACCGATAGGCCTGATTCCGGAAGTTCCGGTCGAAAAACGGTCCAAAAGCTATAACATCCAGGCCTATTGCCATTATCACCGAGGTAACGGGCACGATACAGAAAAGTGCTGGAAGTTGAAACATCTCATCCAGGACTTGATCGAAAACGGGAAAATACCATTGCCCGGGGACAAGCCGAGCAATAAGGGAAACCCGTTCAGCACTCACGCCATCTTTTCCGGAGACATAATCGACTGTTCGCATCTAATCTCACCTTTCGTCCCACAAATTAAAGAGATATGGAATGATGACGAAGACGATGTGTACCTACCCAAAGGGGAAGCTGTCCCTATCACCCCTGAGGAAGTCCGGAAGGCTAAATGCAAAGCCTTGGCCATCATCCACCACGTCACCGCCGGCTGGCCCACCTCGGAAATCGTCACCGAGCCGGCCAAGACCGAATCAACCCTTGAAGAGCCAAATACTGACACGGCTCTGGTCAAACAGCTGAAAAGGGCTCGAGTTGATCTCACCATATGGCAGCTTTTGGTTAGTTCACAAGTACATCGAGAGGCGCTTACTAAGGCTCTCGATCAGATCAAAGTCGACTCGCTGGTTACCCCAACTGAAATGGTACCCACCATCATGCCCCATCTCAAGGGCAAATCCAAGGAAGAAGGCCCACTCATCACCTTCTCAGAGTCCGACTTGCCACCGTTCGGGACGACCCACAACTTAGCTCTCTACGTCACGGTGATCTGCCGGGGCAAATATCTCCCGATGACCTTGATCGATAACGGGTCCGCTGTAAACGTCCTTCCCTTAAGGACTGCTAAGGCCCTCGGCATCACCGAGGCCGATTATCTCCCAACGGCGCAAACTATCCAGGCTTTCGACGGAAGCCCGAAATCGGTTGCTGGGGCCGTAAAACTAACAGTTATAACCGGTCCGATAGAGAAAGAGCTAGAATTTTAGGTGATCGATGTCACCTCATCTTTCAATCTGCTACTCGGGAGACCATGGATTCATGCGGTCAAAGCTGTGTCCTCCACTCTCCACAGAAAAGTCAAGATGCCTCTGCAAGACGGCATCATCACTCTCGAAGCCACCCCCATAACTGTGGCAAGCTGCAACACGGCGGGCCAGACTGACCCACGAGGATTCGATTTCGTGGGAATGATTGAAGAGGAATATCTCTTCAAGCCCTATTTCACCACTAGCATCGACACAATGTTGCAAAACTTGGGCTACCTACCGGGGGATACTTCAAGACCATATCTTCCAGCTGGGAAGATTATCGAGGTCCTGAATGACGGAGGGTCTCGGTTCGGTTTGGGTTACACCATGACCTAGGGAGATTGAACCGAGTAAATATAATAAAGCTTGTCACTCTAGTGTTCGGAGCTATTCAAGTCGGCCTCTATCAGCCCACCATCTCGTATCCCGAGACCAAATTGGCTCGGGAATGCAATTTCATCTCAGATGACATCTTTGCTCTCATCCAGGCCGAGTCAAAGGAAGATTCAAGCAATACCGAGCCCATGCTAGGACTCCTATTCGGGGAAGATAAGATCATCCCGACCCCCAAAGAAGAGCTAGTAAACCTAATCCTTCGCAGCAACAAGTTTGATCCAACCAAGCTGATCTCTGAAGTTGGTGCTGACACCGGAAAAAGGGCATGGAGAAAGACTATCAAGTGGACCGACAACCAGGGTCGAGTCTACAAACTGGCTACCGGTGAAGGAGACATGTCGGATACTGAGTTAGAGTCCGAGTTAGAGTCAGAGTCAGAGTCGGAGTCTGAGTCCAAGTCTAGAGGGTCCAGTACTGTAATCGAGTCTGTAACCCCCTTTCCCTTAGTCACACCTATGGGAGTCTCGGAGTCTGTCCCGAGAGCACTCCCTATCCCGCCTCTGACCAACGATCAGATGGCCGCTCTCTTTGAGCTATTTTCAAAATTCACTATCAATAATAACGATAACCGTTCTGCTTACGACTTGTCTTATTTTCAAAATATTTTCAAAAATCTTACTTGCAATGACATTGAGAAACCCGACGAACTAGTATCACTACCTCTGCATCTAATCGAGCAACTCGAACAAAGGGAATCCCGAGATCCGGTAATTGAGGAAACTGATTCCATCAATGTACGAACCCCTTTAGAGCCTCAGATGCTTAACTTAGATTTATCCTTAGATCCCGAGGAGAGACAACAATTCACGGATCTCCTCCAAGAATTCAAAGACGTCTTCGCATGGTCCTACAAGGACATGCCGGGAATAGACCGGGAGATAGCCGAACACCGTATACCCATCAAAGACGGGTGTAAGCCCGTAAAACAAAAACTCCGAAGAATAAGGCCCGAATGGTCTCTCAAAGTCAAGGAAGAAGTCGACAAGCAATTCAAAGCGGGTTTTATTCAAGTTTCTGAATATCCAGATTGGGTTTTGAACATCGTGCCGGTGCCCAAGAAAGACGGCAAAGTACGGGTATGTGTAGACTTCCGAGACCTTAACAAGGCCAACCCAAAAGATGATTTCCCGTTACCACACATCGATATATTGGTAGATAACACGGCCGATCATGCCCTTCTATCCTTTATGGACGGGTATGCCGGGTACAATCAAATCAAGATGGCGGAGGATGACATGAGTAAGACCACCTTCACTACACCTTGGGGTACTTACTGTTACACCGTCATGCCATTTGGGCTTATCAATGCCGGAGCCACTTATCAACGAACCGCCACTACCCTACTACACGATATGATGCATAAGGAAGTAGAGGTTTATGTGACGACATGATCGTTAAGTCCAAAGACCGAAACGGGCACATTTTGGCTCTAAGAAAATTCTTTACCCGACTGCGCAAGTAAAATATGAGACTAAACCCTCAAAAATGCAGTTTCGGAGTAACATCGGGCAAATTACTGGGCCATATCGTTAGCCAACGCGGCATCGAGGTTGACCTAGCCAAGATCAAAGCCATTACCGAGATGCAGCCACCCAAAACCGAAAAGGAGATAAGGGGGTTTCTCGGGAAAGTCCAATATATCAGCCGGTTCATTTCAAAGCTAACCATGGCATGTGAGCCCATTTTCAAGAAACTGAAAATAGGAGAACAAGTACTGTGGGATGATAAATGTCAAATGGCTTTCGATAAAATCAAGGAGATTTTGTCCTCTCCGCCAGTGTTAATGCCACCTCAACCCGGTCTACCTTTGTCGTTATGCCTAACAACGACCGAGACAGCCATGGGGGCTATGCTGGCTCAGACAGTCGATTCAGAAGAACGGGCCATTTACTACATCAGTAAGAAGTTCCTGGAATACGAGTGCAAGTATACGATGCTCGAAAAGACGTGCCTAGCTTTAGTCTGGGCCACTAAAAAGCTCCGACACTACATGCTCAGTCACGAGGTACATGTTTTGTCCAAAATGGATCCTATCAAGTACTTGTTCGAGAAGCCTGATAAGTGTGATTTGTAGTGCCTATTTTGTAGTGTTTTGGTCCCATTTTCCTTGTAGAATCGCTCCTTGGGAGCGGTTTAGGGGCTTCTTATGTTTCCTTTAGCTCGTTTCAGGTTCCCGAGACCGTTCATGAAGAGTTGGAGTGATTCCGACTCATTACATACACATTTTGGAGCCAACGAAGCTAAGGAACGATGACTCGATGCCTTGGAATCGACCCCGAGACCTTGGGACCCAATCCCGAGCCTCCGAGACCCGATCTCGAGTCCCGAGAATCGATGGGAAGCCCATGAGAACCAAGGAGAGGCCAAAAAGTTCATATTGAAGGCCTACAAGACTCATCCCGGACGGGTATGGCCTCATCCCGTCCGGGATGAAGGAGGAACGAAGTGCAGCTACTGGGGGCTGTTCCGGATCGGGAACATAAAATCCCGATCGGGAATTCCCATAATCCCGATCGGGAATTACTTTCCCGATCGGGAAAAGCTCCAGCTCACCCGCGCCTTGTTGCTTTCACTTCCTTTCAATTCCTTTCATTCAAAAACCCTATTTTATACCCTTCCTCTGGTAATCTTATGGGATGTGAGGCATGAGAGACTAAACCCTAGATAGATTAGCATAGATTAGTGTAGATTAGTTCTTAGATTATCGTTAATCATAGATTAATACTTGTAATTTGGGAATTCTTCAAGATCTTCACCAAGCTTGACAAACTTGGATGTTTGTTTTGGGTTCTTCCATTTATGCAAGTTTCTTTCTTCTTTTCATCTTCTAGTTTGGTATAATCTCTTTTCCTTTCTCTTGTTCATTGTTTTATTAATCAAGTTTGAATCTTTAGTTCTTGTTAGTGTTTAGTTCTTCATTCTTGATAGTTTCATTATGTTAGTTTTGTTGTTTGGTTTGATTCCTCTTGTTAGTGATAGTTTTAGTTTAGATATGTTAGAGTAGTGTTCTTGCTAGGGTTAGTAAGGTGATTAGGGTGTTAATTGGATGATTAAGGGATTGTTGGAGTTATTGGTGGAAGATTTGGGTTTCTCCTTGGTTTGTTGCACATCACATGTTTGTTGAATTGCTTGAATGACTAAGTATGTACGAATGCTTGTTTTCTTGCCTTTCTCTTGTGGGTATTAGTTGTTTGTGGGTTCGGTCCCCTCATTAAGTTGCGAGAGCCCGGTGAGGACGACCCCTAGGCCGGTCTAAGTCGCGAGAGCCCGGATTCGACCTAGGTCTATAGCATGCTAGTACTCCGTTTGTGTTGTGTCGCCGAGTTGGGTTTTAGGTGGAATCTCTAGGTGAGTCTAAGTTGCGAGAGCCCGGGCATTACCTAGATTACCCTACTACCTCCTTCACCTCTAGTTATCCTTCGACCATTCCGTTACCCCTTTGACCCCGACCTAACCCTAGTCCGTTCTCCTTTGTTTGTTTCCTTTGTTTAGACCTAGTTTAGTCCTTAGCCTTCCCCTTAGAATAGCTTGTCTCGAACTTAGTCCTAGACCGTAGCATACCTTAGTCCGACCTCCCGTCCCTGTGGATTCGACCCGACTTACCCTAGCTACCCTAGTTAGGTTTAGCCGGTTTTGTTTGACGGTTGGGATTCACGACAAATCCCTCCCATCAAAGCCCATCCTTAACGGCCGGATATCTAGATGGACTTTGATGTTAGCAGAGTTTGACCTCAAGTTCGTACCATTAAAAGCCATCAAAGGCCGAGTAGTAGTGGAGTTCCTTGCCGATAGTTCGGTATCCGAGAAGGGACACACCGATACTTGGGCCTTTCCGGATGAAGATATATTCCATACTGACACAGAGACATGGGATTTATATTTTGATGGGGCGTCCAACTTCCGAGGATTTGGTGTCGGGATTTTGCTGATCTCACCACAAAGAGAGCACATCCCGTTATCCATTAAGCTGGATTTCGACGTGACTAACAACGCAGCCGAATATGAAGCATGCATACTGTTGTGTGCTAAATTTAGACCGTTTTTCCCTCCATTTAGACCCGTTTTTCCCTCATTTTGCGAGTCTTGAGTGCGATTATCGCCATATTTTGCGTACTTCTCGCATTAGCGTCCCTCTTGTGCGTTTTACGTGTTTTTGATAGTTTTTCTATCAATTTTGGTAGGTTTTGCTACAAAAATCACGATTGAGCTTCCACGAGCACAAGAGAAGGGAAAACCGTCCAAAGAGCAAAGCACACAACTTAAAGTTTAAAGCCATCCGATCGAACAAACGAAGAATGAGACAAGATTCGAGGCCAGGAAAAATGACCGGGCGAAATTTCACCCGGTGAGACACCACCAGGCGAAATTTCACCCGACGGTGAAAAACGCCTCCCCCGAAGAATTTCCGAGCTTACCCACCGGGAGAAATTTCGCCCACCGGGTGAAATTTCGCCCGATGGGAAGAAGTGCCAAAAACGCCAAAAATGGAAGATAATCTCACCGGGTGAAAATTTCACCCGATGGGAATTAACGTCAAGTCCGCAGGGCGAAGTTTCACCCCATGGAGATGCAAAGGGAGATTGTCTCACTAATGGAGCATAAAGTTGGATTTGGGCTTTAGGTTAAAAACTCATTAAGAGATTACTATATATATGTTACCCTAATTCATTGCCTAAACCACCTCTCCATTGTGCTAAGGAGGGAAGACATTACACCACTCCACCATCCTATTACACCATCCATTAGTAGTAGTAATCTAGAAAAATCCTCCAAAAATTCTAGTAGTTTACATAGTAATTAATAGTAGATCTACAAATTTCCATCAACAATTATTTAGATTTCAAGGTTGTAAGAAGATTATTCAAGTTTTATTTGAAGATTTGTTGGGTTTATTGGAGGATTAGTGACAAGTTCTCCATTTTATTTATCAAAGATTCAATCTTTATCTATGATATCTTCTTATTTCTTATAGATCTACATAGTTGGTATAATTCTCTTCCACTCTCTAATATCTTGTTTAGTTTTTGTATTGTTTTCTCATCATCATCTTGTTTAGATCTAATTAATATGCATGTTGTGATGATTTCCATAATGATGTGTGAGTAGATTTCTTGTTGGGGAGTTTAGGGATGAGGGCTTGGATTATTTGAATATAGGGATGTTGGTGGGTTGCTTGCATGTTGGTTTATCTTATTTATGGTGTTGTGTCATTGTTGTTTTAGTCCGGCCAACTAGACCGACCTTGACTAATTTCTATCAATATGGGGAAACTCGGGGTAAAAATTACCATGACTAGGGACTTACCCTCATTCGCCGCGAAAGCGGGATTCTAGGTGAGTTTATCAATATTGCGATAAAAACTCGATTCCAACCTTCTTAGACTCCAAGTACCGAATCCCGACTTCTCCTCAACGCCTTTTCCCTAGATTGACCACTCTTAGCTATTCCTCTAGATATTCCCTTAGTTTAAGACTCGACCCCTAGAAAAACCCCTTTCTAAGACATCGAACACGACACTTTAAACTTCACAAACACACACCGTTCCCCGTGGACCGACCTCGACTTACCATGATTACTTTAGTAGTTTTTGTGTTATTCCGAGTCTTACAAATATCGTTTGATCCCCCATCCTTTGTTAACGACCGATCTGATTGGGAGGCGATCACATACACGGGCTGCAGGCCACCGCTGATTTAGGATTAACAAACCTCCGGGTCCACGGTGACTCGTCTCTAGTCATCAATCAAGCACTCCAAAAATGGAAAACTCAGAACGCCAATCTCGTAGCTTACCAAGCGCGAGTAAAGGTTCTCGAAAAATAATTCCAAAAAGTAGAATACATCTATCTACCCCGAGAAGAAAACCAATTTGCAGATGCCATTTCCAAATTAGCATCTTTATTGAATATCCCGGAACATCTAACCAGCATGCCCATTTGCGTCGAAAGACGATCGGAGCCGGCATATATCCACGCTATTCAGGACATCAAAATAACTGATCCGGAACCTTGGTATCAGGCTATTCTAATCTATTTAACATCGAGAGAATATCCTCCGGGAGCTAAAAACCGGGCCAAGAAAGCCCTACGAAGGTGGGCAACCCAATTTCTCCGCACGGACGATGGACAGTTGTACAAGAAGACGGCACAGGGGGCTTTACTCCTATGCATCGACACAACGCAAGCCGAAGAGGTCATGGCCGAGGTACACGATGGTGAAAACGATCCGCATATGAACGCCCATATGCTAGCCCGAAAAATCGCGAGACTCAGATATTATTGGAATAGCAGCGAAACTGAATGCCAGTTATATGTCAAACACTGTCATAACTGTCAGATTTTCGCCAACGTACAGCGTATGCCGTCATCCCTATTATATACTATGACATCACCATGGCCATTCTCGACGTGGGGAATTGATATAATTGGGAAGGTGAACCCTTCCGGGATGGGGGGTCACTGTTTCATTCTAGTGGCTATCGACTATTTCACCAAGTGGGTCGAAGCCGAGTCATACCGGATTTGAATGCCAAACATGTGGCTAAATTTATCCAAAACAAGATCATATGCCGATACGGGATCCCGCACGAATTTATTAGTGATCACGGGACCCATTTCCAGGCCGAAACTGCTACTTTGTTAGCAAAATATAAGATTCAAAGGCATACATCTTCGCCTTACCGTCCCCAAACAAATGGAGCAGTAGAGGCAGCTAATAAAATAATTGTCACCATACTTAAAAAGATGGCTGATAATTACCGGGACTGGCCCGACAAAATTCCTTTTGCCCTATGGGGATACCGAACGTCAATTCGCACCGCAACCGGAGCAACTCCATATTATCTGACATATGGAATGGAAGCGGTCCAACCGGTCGAGCTAGAGGTACCATCCCTCAGGATTTTACTCGAGAGTCAGGTGCCTGAGGCAGATTGGGTCCAAGCCCGATATGACTCGCTAGTTCTTTTGGACGAACGGCGGTCTCGGGCCCTTAACAATATCAAAATATACCAAAAGAGGATACAATGGGCCTTCAACAAAAGAGTTAGGCCCAGAAACATCAAGGAGGGGGATCTGGTCCTGAAATCGGTTCGTGCTTTACTACCGGTTGATCCAAGAGGAAAGTTCAAACCTAATTGGGTCGGGCCGTATTTAGTAAAGAAAATCCTATCAGGAGGAGCGGTGATGCTGACAGACTTGGACGGGAACGAATTCGTCAACCCGACCAACTTGGACCAGTTGAAACGCTACTACCCCTAAACCTTATCTCAATGTCATTTGCTAAAAGTTTATAAAAATTTATCTTTTTTATAAAATTATAAGCAAGTCATAAGTTAGGATTACTTATCCTACTGTCGCACATCTCGAACTAATAGTCTTGATGTATTTCGAAAATTGCAAAAAAAAATCTATTTTTGAACTACGTATGGTTTGATTCCACTAATCGTGGATACGTAACCAACCCCTCAAAAGGGTACAACCACTGCAATGACGAAAAGACGGGAACGGTATTCACTAATATGTCTTTTATTAAAAAACGATAAACTCGGGAACTTCAAAAAAATGCATCACACAAAAAAACAGCAACAAAAAAATCACACCACAAAAATAATAGTAGTATTTAAATAATAAAATTTAGGAGACTATTGCTCCTACATTTTGCCTTTCCCCTTATCCTTTGGGTCACGTGGAGCCCGAGATCGACGGGGCGGGGGCGAACGTTACCGGATCACCAGAGGAATCTCTTTTGCTCGAACCCATTTCTTCGACCGCGGATTTTTTGCCACTGTCACTGGTCCAAGCCGAGCCCGTACGTGCTCGGGTAGTCTGTCTCGAGGACCAAGTCGGACTTGAACCGCCAGTCTTGGGCCGAGTCTCCTTTCAAGGTCTGTCTTGGGACTCACTTTCCCCCGTGCACCTTTAGTACTGGACCCTTCAGCTTGAGTCCTAGTCTTTCCCTGCTGACCTGACATCAGTCGAACTAAGGTAGCCGGAGTATCGTCGTCATCAAAGAAACCTCTGTTATCTTTGACTTGTTCTCGTCGCAGCAGGTCGAAAGCCTCGTCAGTCTTCAGAGCAGCTCGAGTTTTAGCAGAATTCGCTTTTGTCCACTTCACATAAGAATCTGATACCCAGATTAGTGAAGAGTCTTGGAGACAGACCAAGTAGCCCGGGTGTACCACCACTGCATCCAGGTGTCACACATCACGTCCGTCAGCTGAGTAGATTCACTCACGACCGCCTCAATTTACGGGATTCTTTGGGCCTGACCATATTGCCTAAGTATGCAATCGGGGTAAAGGTGAATTGTCTGCCTAAAAGATAGGATCACCTGATATCATGCCTTATCTCTCGATTCCAAACCGGTCCGAACATAAATGGGCCTCCATGGAAAGACAACACTTCGTCCCAGTATTTTTTAGTATTGAGGCGAGAAAAGTCAACGGTCTGTCTCCTCGTCATCACTTGATTGGGGCGATATCGGCTCACGTCAAGGGGAGGATCCACGATTGATAATCTCTCAAATAGCCAAAGCTGAAAAAATGGGGAATATATTATAAAAAAAACGCGAAAATCGAGAAAACCACGGAAAAAAAATCGGAAAATTGCGAAAAAAATCGAGGAATCAGAAAATCAAAAAAAATCAAGGCAATATACCTGTAGAAGACGGGTACTCCCAGTCAACCAGATCGACGAATCCCTTTTACGATTATCCAAACCTTGGATAATTTCTCCCGTAATCAGCCAAGTCGGGCTGTGCTCTATTTCCATCAGGTCAACCACGGTGAAAAGTCGGACATGGCCCATTCATGATAACAGATCCATATGACCTTCGAAGGCATAAACATGGAGCATACAAAAAGCAAAGGCCCTACGGCTATGGATTGGCCTGACCCGAACGTCGTGTAGATTCATAAATTTTTCAGCCAGGTCGATCAAAGAGACAGTATCTCCTTCCAGCATACGGGATACCTCCATGTGAGAAAGTCATAAAAATTCCCGTAATTTCCTCCTCGGATCATGAACTGAAAACGGGATAGCAGGGCGAAGTATGAGATTCCATCCACCTACGGCAGCAATTTTCTTAGGAATAGGACAAATTTCGCCTCGAGGAAAGCCAAAAACGTGATAGGTATCGTCCCACTAGGACAAGCAAGCATCCAGAAAGTGACGATCCACTTCCATTTGACGGATTGTGAACAATTGAGTAATACCATTCTGATTCAGAATGACTTTGTCTGCGTCTCTGAAATGTCGGGACCAATCTTGCAGCATTCCGATCAAACGGTCGATTCCCATAGCTAAAATTCTTAAAGGGAAATAAGGATTCTCGAGGCTTGTTCTTTGTAGAAGAAAGAGAATTATGAGAATTGTGAAAGATTAAAAGCAAGGGAAGGGTATTTATAGCATTAAGCCCAGCCTCTCCTCCTTCTTTTAGGATTCCTAGTCCTAGAAGATTTAGCATACAGGCCTTGTCTCAGAGTCTAGCTAAGTCATCCCGAGCATTCCTATTCCTTTTCGGAGTCAGATTTTCGAAAAAAATCCAATAATTTTCAAAAAATTTCTTTTCCCCAGCGCGAGTCATTTTTACCTAAAATGCTACATGCAAAACTTGGCATAGTCATGTACAGGGACGATTCAAATAGGGCCGTGCGATTCACTCCCCAGCGGAAAGCCCAGGGCGGCATTTTTCCAGGGATGAGCCCACATATAGGCGCACCCGGGACTTACACGACAAGTCCAGATCCCCACAGAGTCATCATCAGCTCAGGTATGATTTCTATCTTATGGCTGGCGAGCCCTTCACGCAAGTCTAATGGACTATAAACGACCCGGTCGGAAGTCCGTCAGGTCTTAATCTTTGATTGACCTGGTAGCTACTCTAACTTTCGCCCTGTCCAAGCCTCAGTCAGAGTGGGGGCTCTGTAGACACCCACATTTGACCGTTAGGTGTCTATAGCACTGTCCGATAAACACCCGATGATGATCGGACGCAAACATGCTTTAACATACTCGAATATGGGCTCGAAATCATTGGCATTTGGCTTGGGCTTTTTACAGAGTACAAATATCACAGAACCAACCTCAAATTCAGGCCCAGTGGGTCATTTCGAGTCAAATAAGACTAATTTGGGTCGAATCCGACACTAAGGGCAAAACCGTCTTTTAGCGACCGAGGCAAACCCAGGTCAAAGATATTTCCGAGGCATAAAAAATCTGCCGCGTCACCCACCAATCCGACTTGGAGTCGAAAACTACAAAAAATCAGCTACGAAAAGTATTAAACAAATCCGTTAAAGATAGAATTCGATCTCCAGAAGGAATTCTACCCGAACACTCGACCGAGTACAAGGCATTCTCGGCCGAATGGCTCGTTTCCAGCCGGATTCGTGCCTTTCCCACCAAGAAACAGAATTCTCATTCCTCTCAAATTGCTCACTTTTCCTATCCAAAGCAGTATTTCTTATCACCCAAGCTAAGCTACTTCTCCTGGCTTCAATCGGGGACCTCTCCTATAATAGACCCCCTTGCACAACACAATATTCATTCATACACGTCAACATTCACTAGCAATAGCAATCAACCATACACACATCCATAGCATCGAACAAACCGGTAGTACAACCCGAGATCACGTCGCTTTAGCCCCGAGAAACCGGCCACCTCACCCGACACCTCACACGTCCAAAAACACCATAACTCACCAACATTATCTCGACGCTCCCGTGTCTAAGCCACATTCCGACGAGCCCCGTTCCGAGAATACAAAGCATGTAGGTTGAGGGTGTAAAAAAAACTCCGTCTGCTCCCTTCTCTCTCTCTCTTCTTCTCGTTTTTTTTTCCCTTTTCGCGTCGTCGGTCCGTTTTTTTATGGATCATCATCACGTTTTTTTTATTCTATTTTCTAAATATCAATACTACAACATAATTTCTACATAAAACAAACGTTCTTAAAATACGATATCGACTCTATAGTCGAATATCGTATCAAAAAGGAACTAAATAAATCTCGTTGATGCTAAAAAATCGTCACATGGTCTTAAAAACAAAATATGACGATTTCAACGCGGAGGGAATTAATATTTTTTCGTTCGATGTTCAAAATGATTTCTAAAGCATTTTTCTAAAAATCATTCCGAATATTTGATATCGATTTCATAATCGAATATCGAATATAACGAATATCGCAAAATTAAGTCGAGTATAAATCGTACCATATTTGTACGCGATTTAACGAAGCTACCGATTTTCTAAAAAATTGATCCCGAAAACAGGCCTCCATGCGAGTCGCACGGCCGCGCGAGTCGCGCCCTCCTCGCACGGGTCGCGTAGGTCCTTGAAATCCGCGACATAAAAAATATATTTCGTCTTAATTTTTCGAACATTTCTTTTCAAATTTCGATAAATATTTTCATGACCTCGGTCAACGCATGCCTAATCCATCACACAAATCATTCATGTCATCGTATCTATTTT
This sequence comes from Agrostemma githago, assembly GCA_958450325.1. NCBI lineage: Eukaryota > Viridiplantae > Streptophyta > Magnoliopsida > Caryophyllales > Caryophyllaceae > Agrostemma > Agrostemma githago. The sequence continues at coordinate 43,850,672 of OY288260.1, read as the reverse complement.
TTATTATTTAATTTACAAACCGTTACTAACTTGTTTGTTCATGTTTGTAGCAATTTCTTTTTCATCATTTGTTTATTATACTAAACGAACCTCGCATGCTAAATACAACTTTGACGTTAATTTTAGATGCATTAAACCGACTTAGCAACCCATTCAATTATTCGCATGTTTAGGCAAAACAATGTTTGCATATCATTCATCGTATTATTAACGCGCGTATTCGAGAGTCAAACGATATCTTAGTAGAGGTCGCTAATGTGCGGGCGGGGTTGGGTGTTCTTTGTGAACTTCTCAACACGTACCCTCACCCCTTACTCAGAACCTCGGTTTCCGGATGTCCAAAACCGTTGGAGCACGAGAGTCATTCAATACACGATATCCGATAACGTCGGTATCGGTATCAAATGAAAAGGGACGAACCCGATAAACTCTGACATCGAAATGGGCCATACTTTATGCATGTCCCACTACGACATAGAGTGGGTTCGAACGGACCCGGACTCCCACAAAGTTCGGTGGCGAGTCCAACTTCGATTTAAATTTCAATTTGACCCATCTCATATGGAGATTCATTCGCCTCCCCAAACCCGCGCGTGGCCGCGTCGGGGTGGACCTATGTCATGTCCACAGCCATCCGGCTCATCACGTCCACACTTTTCAACTTGGCTCTTCTATTACAGCATTTAGAAATATCTTTTCGTCTTGGGTTGTATTATTAGAAAATACTCCGTAGTCCGTATATATGAGTGACAATGTATAACAGATCTCAGTTCTCAGAAAAAGCTGCACTTTGCTAATCTTATAATAAGGTCAATTGTATATCAAATCTATGTTACCCCGATACTTCACTTGGGTGTCGTACTGTCGTGTCGCGTGTTCTGACACGGACATGACACTTCACTACTTCAATGTATACCAAAAAAATAAGCGAGCATACTTAGAATGTTTCATTGTTTCTGGATTGTGGAACTTGGCATACTTAGAACTTAGAAGTAGTTAGAACTTAAGTGAAGAATCAAATATGTGAGCATTAAAGTCTGTAAAATGTCGACTTTTTGATTGCAGAATGCCCATATGTTACTCAGACTCATTTAGAAGTATCAGACTTGAGCTAGATGAATGCATATTTTAGCTTAGAACTAGACAAAATGCACATCAGAAGCACTAATAGACCAGTAAGCGACTGCAACTACATAGACCAGCATATGACATCCAACATAACAGTAAGTGGACACACTAACAACATACAAATATAACGGATTTCTTTGCCAACAAAAGGAATTGAACACTTTAACATAGGGAATGCAATAAAAACAACATAATGTTGAGAAAAACTTTGCAGAGTGAACATACCATTCAGAAATCCGAAAATCCGCTTACAGACATCGACAACATTCGCTCCCATTTGCAATCTGAGAATCAATTGCTTCGCAAATTCGTGTAACGTTTTCCCCCTCACATCATAGCTACCACTAAATACCCTCCTAACATACTCAAGTTCCTTTTTCAGATTCTCGGCTTTCCATTGAGTCGCGCACGATTTGAAAACATCTTTCACGAACCCAAACATTTCAGACGGGTGATCACAAGCAAGACAGTAAAACTACATTTCAGTCGCTCTGTGGGTCACAACTACGACCGTTTTTAATGTAAGAATTGTGCAACCCACAATCAGTATGACACCAATGGTTGCAAACATCGCATCCAACCCAACCACATGTGTTGGCTGCAGTGTCAAACTTTGAACACTCAAGACACATGCAAGAGCTGCAGAAACCCGAATTCTAAGAGCAGAATCGACAGTCATATTCATCAACAGGCAATGCACTCTGGCAAGTGATGTTCCTGCACTTTAAACATAAATATATTTTGGCTAAATCACTATCAGAAATGCTATCACCACGTTGTGTGAAATCTGGAACGCCCGTCTTTACAGCTACCAAAATCTGCAATTGTACATGGTGCGATTTCAGCAGTGTTTCAAGATTAAGATCGGATCGTTTCTTCATTACATCCTGGAATGCACTTAACTTCTGTCTGTTCTCTTCTTTCGGTATAATATCACATACAGTGTCCTTCAGGAAAGTAAGCAGCTGCTCTGGCATCTCGTCGACTTTCATTGACATGGTTTGGATTGATTCAGAGAGAATTTGATAGATAATTCATCAGTGTTTCAAGAGAATTAGTTGAGAGAATTTGATAGATAATTCTCGCAACTAATTCTCTCTCACCGGCTATTCCTTGTTCCATCTCCCTTTGACTAATACTTCGAAAAAGTCTGCTCACACTTTCTTCCCCGTTCATCCACTTTTTATCCTTCCCATACTCGGACCTAAAAAGCCAGTTCATAAACGCGACACTAAGAGGCCAGAACTCATACTCTATCACGCTCAATGCATCAATAAAATCACTTAGTGAACAACACTAATCACGGGAGCAAATTCCAGAAAAACTGCAAAATAAAAGAGATTGAAAAAAGTTCAAATCCAAATTCCAAATAAGTGTAGAAACCATAATTTCCGTGAAAGACCTCCATATAGTCTTTGTCTCTTTACAGCTTAAACGCGACACTAAGTGGCCAGAACTCATAATCTATCATGCTTAATGCATCAATAAAATCACTTAGTGAACAACACTAATCACGGGAGCAAATTCTAGAAAAACTGCAAAATAAAATAGATTGAAAAAAGTTCAAATCCAAATTCCAAATAAGTGTAGAAACCATAATTTCCGTGAAAGACCTTCATCTAGTCTGTCTCTTTGCAGCTTGATTTTTAGTTCCACAGTGGGAACTTGCTAATAATTTATATCTGAAGACATCCCCATTTCGCTTAGAAGCGGTAATGCTTGCAGCAAATCGTAACATGCATTTTTTTTGTGAAAAATGCTGAATTAACTAAAAACTACTGCACATTCATAACTTCATAAAATTACCGAATTAATGTATGAGGGCACATGAACTTTGAGACTTTAAGACTGAATTTTAAGTCTGCAGCAAGTCGGTCTGAGACTTTGCAGCCATAAACTGCATAATTCATAGTTTGTTGCAGTTCTAAACCAGTACCCATAATTCAGGCATCGTTTATCCGCTTAATGTGTGAGGGCACGTGAGATGCACAAAAAACTACCTAGCATCCATAGTTTGCTGCCGCTGCCTCTGCTTAGCAAGCTGACTGGCGGTGCGCTTCATAAGAGTTGAGCTCCTTGGCAAATGTGGCTTGTCAAGGGATTTTGTTTTAGTTTTCTTCATATCGTTAGCCAAGTGGTTGTAGAATGACAAACCAGCAACCTGACCTGATAAAAGCAAATAACATGTCCGACTCGGCTACTTTAGTAAAGAACTCCTAATTTAACTTCAAAACCTCACAATAATGTCACGACACTATACTTAAGCTTCAGATCAAATTTCAATAAGATCGAATTCCTCCATTTCTAACTAAAAAACATCTAATTCACTTCAGAACCTCGTATTAATGTCACCATACTATATACTTACGCTTCAGTTCAACTTTCAATAAGATCGAATTTTTTGATTCCAACTAAAAATACTAATACACTTCAGAGCATCATAATAATGTCAGTACTCACGGTCCAGTTCAAATTTCAATAAGATCGAATTCATCACCTAATGCACTTCGGAATCTCATGATAATGTCACAACTTACGATTCAGTTCAAATTTCAATAAGATCGAATTTGTGCATTTCCAGCTAAAAAAACACCTAATTAAACTTCAAAATATCATAATAATGTCCACAAACCCCGAATTACATTCATTCAATTATTCAAACAGGCGAGATCATATCAATCGAAGTAAAAACAATCAATTAAACTCGTTCGTAATCGCGACACTAAGAGGCCAAACAACAGGTAAGCACAACTCCGCGACCAAAAACTCATTGCAAACCACCGAAAAAGCTCGTTCGTAAACGCGACAGTAAGAGGCCAAACAACAGTTAAGCACAATTCCCTGACCCAAAACTCATTCAAAACCACCGTTTCGGTCAAGAAGAAAAGAAGAAACATCCTAACCAAAATAATCGAACCTAAAAAAACTCATCGAAGCAAACAAAATAAAAACAAACAATCGAGATTTGTAATCAAAAGATTATTTTCTTATCACCACAATCTAGCGATCCGAACTCATCCAAAACCACATTCCTGTTACACAGAAAAGTCTGTTCATAAACGCGACGCTACGACACAAAACATTTGGCCACCACAACCTAGCGATCCGATCTCATCCCCCTACACAGAAATCGAAAAGAAGAACCCGAAGTAAAGAAGAAACGTCTATCTAAACAACACAATGAATACCGAAAACTACAGATGCAAACCCAAAGAACCCGGAGTAAAACATCCCCCTACACAGAAATCGAATCACCAAACAGTTGCCCATTCATAACCACCGTAAAAGTCCGTTCATAAACGCGACACTACGACATCAAACAGCTGGCCATTCACAACCACCAAAAAAGTCCGTTCATAAACACGACACTACGACACCAAACAACTGGCTACCACAACCTAGCGATCCAAAGTCATCGAAAGCCACATTACCCAGCAGAAATCGAAAAGACTCAAAACCACTAGAAAAATGAGAGAAGGGAGGAAGAAGAGCCGCTGGACATTCAAACGCGACGAAAACCAAACGCGAGCCTGGACATTCAAAACCACTGGAAAAGTCTGTTCCCAAACGCGACGCTACGACACCATAAAAATGGAAACGATCCAGACCCATAATCAGAATCTACGAACCGAAAACCAAAGCTACAAATCGCCCCTAGACATTCAAAACCACTGAAAAAGTCTGTTCCCAAACGCGACGCTACGACACCAAAACAAATGGAAACGATCCAGACTTATAACCAAAGGCTACAATCGAAGCAAACAAATCAGAATCGATATTCAGAAGCCAAACAATCGACGAAAACCAAAAACCAAAGCTACAATCGCACCTGGACATTCAAAACCACTAAAAAAAGTCTGTTCTCAAACGCGACGCTACGACACCAAAAAAATAGAAACGATCCAGACTTATAACCAAAGGCTACAATCGAAGAAACAAATCAGAATCGATATTCGGAAGCCAAACAATCGACGAAAACCAAAAACCAAAGCTACAATCGCACCTAACATTCAAAATCACTGAAAAGTCTGTTCCCAAACGCGACGCTATGACACCATAAAAATGGAAACGATTCAGACCCATAATCAGAAGCAACAATCGAAGAAGCTACTGTTCATACTGTAGCAATTACTGTAGAAATCGAAAAGGGGCAAAAATTAGGAACAACCAAACCTAAAAAAAAACCCTGAGCTGATTACAATGGTGCAGCCCCTGAGCTGATTACAATGGTGCAGCAGAGTCACCAGGAACCAAAAGTAACGCAACAAACACGCAGGAACCCCCCAGACCCAGCCGAAAGCGAAAAGAGGCAAAAAACAACCAAACCTGAAAAACCGAAGAAAAAAAACCCTAAACTGACTACAAAGAAACCGGACTCACCGGAAATCAAAAGCTACGACAGGAGGAAGAAGTAGAGACAAAGACTATTGGATTTTCCAATTCAACCACCGCCATGATCGCCATTAAAGAAAGAAACATGAAACTTTGAAGTTCGTCTAATTGAAATTTGAGGATTGGATTAAATTAAAAGTAATTAAAAACCCTAGAAATAAGTGCGAAACAGTAGTCAAAAGTTTTGCAGATGAGAGAGATAGAGAGGGAGAGAAAAATGTACCTGAATCTTGCGAAACGCAGGAGGAAGAGGCTGAAAAGGAAGAAGCAGGGGAGGAGGAGCAGGGGAGGATGAAGCAGGGGAGGCAGAGCATCACGCGAGATGCACGAGAAGCTACTGTTCATACTTCAGCAATTACTTGAGAGTTTTGAAACTTCACACATTTATGGGGTTTATAGAAGTTGAAGAAGTAGTTATGTGTGTGTTTTTTTTAAGCAAAGAAATAATCTATGTCAGATGAAATTGAGTCAACCAGGGGCGAGTCTAGGATTTTGTTTTTGATGTATCACAACGTAAAAGGCGACGATATGATCAAAAATTACTTTGCACAAAATCCGTAGTACAACACAATTTCACGACAATGTTAACTTACACTATTCAACGAGTTCTCATATTCATGAATTCTTCTACAATTTCGTCGATTGTTACTTTCAAAAATACATCACGTTCTACAAAAGTAATTAAACAATCATTCAATCATTCATCGCCCATCCTATTGTGCAATTTATTTTTGATGAATGTCATAGCTGAAAATGCCCTTTCCACACTTGTCGTCGCCACGGAAGAACCATCACGAGCTTTAGGAGCAAATAAACTTTGGGATGAGTTACATGCTTCATTGTCTCAACTAATTTCATGGGAAGCTCATTGAGACTCTTAAGATTCCAAAATCTTTCATCGCTTTGAATATCAAACTTGAAAGTGTCAAGTAGGTACTCAAAAAATAACAAGTCATTGTTAGAAAATTCAGATGGATAAAATTCAGCAAGTTTAAGAAGCTTCTTAGAGTCAAAAGCGGCAAATTGATGTTGGAAATTAAACAAGACATACATACTAACAATTCCTTGCTTGTTTCATCAATTCGATTTTCAAACTCTTGTAAAATTTGATCGATAAGGCATAAAAACACCTCCACACGAAAATGATGAAGATTTGTGACTTCGCGTTGACCACGTATATGCCTTCCTGGAATAACATACTCCCTCCGTCCCAATGAATTGTTTGCTTATTCCACATTGGGGCGTCTCAATGAATTGCTTGCCTTTCTATTTTAATAATGTTTTTTAATATGTAACTAGTCGTCATACTTGTGTACCGCACGGGACTATATTGTTTTATGCCTTTTGTAATTCGCAGTTCAATCTTTTTGCCTGATCATTATCCTATATATATATATATATTTAATTATTTATACATTTTTTTTATGGGTTATGTTAAATACAACCCTTAGGGTTGTGTTTAAGCATTAAATATCATCCAATTGATATAAACATAGAAATTACAGAACAAATTGCACATACATCGATACAATAAATATAAGTACTAAGAATTTGTTTTCTCTTTTAGGCTCTTAGATACAACCCTTAGGGTTGTATTTATCATTTCCCTTTCTTTATTTCATGTCTTTGTAACTTTATTTACTTTCCTAGTCATTCGTAATCATAAGCAGTAAATGGACTAATGCACTATTTGACGTTAAGGCGATAGACGCATAGTTCTTTCTTCTTTTTTAATTGATTGTTTTTTTTAATTAAAAAAATTATTAATTGATTGCTTCTAGGGTTTATCAGTTGGTTTAGTTATTTTGCCCAATCAGAACATAACACGTGACCTTATTAGATGATGGTATTAGATAAATAATGGATAGAGGATGGTTTGTTTGGGTTTTAATAGGGCATATAGATATAGATAGATTAGTTGATACTCCGTATAACTTTTCATTTGCTATATTTCAATTCATTGTATTTATTTGATTTTGCAACGCTAAATAGAAAGTTCAATGCATGGAGAAGGAAGAAAACTAAAACATTACATTAAACAAATGAAAAGCTGTCAATATCATCCTTAAGGCTGAAACTTTATTGTCGAAGGTGAAATATGAAATGAAACGATACTTGGAGAGATAAGATAAAGCGTTATATTACTTCTAAGTTAATAATATGACTTGATTGAATTATGTTTAACAGATGAAGTCTAATTGTATTTTGAGACTTACTTTTATTAAAATATGAGATGTTACATAAGCTAAATTATGCATGAGGGATGACTTGTTAAAGTTTTTATTGTATACTATGATTGTACTCGTATGTTGTATCGTGTATTCTGTTGAATCTTGCGGGAACGTTGTTTTTTTTGCAATTTTATATATATAACTTCAAGCTTTGTATTACTTAGTGTGTGTCCTTAGGAACACTTATAATTGAGCAATATCAAATTTAGTTTTGGAATGAACAGAAAACTTGTATCATATGTTGAAACGATTGTAAGTTTTTTAATTCAAGTTTTCAAATAAGAATTCGGTGTTACAAAAGATATGTCATACATATAATAAAATGAATATCAATATAAAAAAAAACTTTGCCAACTAAAACCGTCGACGTTGACAACGAAAATATCATAACAATAATATAATTTTCAATAAAATTAATGCATAAATCTTTTATTAAAATACATAATCTAATAATCCTTTATTTGCTAGGTGGTCTTCAGGATCGGTGGTTCCGTCGAAACGGACCTTCGGCATTTTAATCTTCGGGATGGGACAATAGTGGACATCCGAATGGAGTGGGGTCTTAGTGGGTCTGCCCAAGTCTACCGACCCCCCCCTCTGATTGGTAAGCGTATCCTCCCTTATCCTCCCATATGCTCGGAGTAGGGACTCTGCCACTTAGAGGATGGTGCTAATATGACCGATTGTGTCTGCTCAAAGCCTCGTCCCTCGTTTTGGGAGATCGGTGTCGGGATCCCGAGCGCCTACCCTGGGGCGGCGGTGGGAGTCTCGTTTCCAGACATTCCTTAGACCTCCCAGTCTGGTGGTGCCTCGGCTCGAGTGGTTGACCTTGGTTGAGTCTGGCCTGCATATTCACTGACAGACCTTTTGTCTTTGGTCGTTTTTCAGCTGGGGTAATCCGGTCAAACACCCCGGCTCGCTTTGGGCCCAGGCGTATCGTGATAGGCTCTCGTGGTTTGCGGTGGTCCCTCACGCCTTGCGACAAGGATCCTTTCTCGACGAACGCGGTGGACTTTACGGTGTGCATCGAGCCCTCCCTTTCCTGGGTCTCTGGGTCCTTTGGGACGATCAGCAATCGTTTCTTGGCTTGGACGTATCCCCTGGCGGCCATTTTTGCTTTACGTTGGATTCTTCTGGCGGCGGTTCGCTTCGTTCCTCCTGCGCCTGCCGAGCTTGGGACCTCTAGACGGCATGAGGTCGTCACGAGGCCGCCGACCAGGTCTTCAGGAGTTACGATTTTGTTGAGCATCGCTGTAAAGAAGCTGGCGGCCTGAGCGGCTTGAGCGGTCGTCGTGCGTCAGATTGTCGCCTATCTAACACGGTCAAACAATATTTATAAACTCCGAAAAACTACTACGTAGTAGCGGCAAGTCGGGATCGATCCACAGGGACGGTCGAGGGTAGTCGGTCAAGTCTAAGTCTGACAGTGATTGGGGTCGAGAAGGGGGGTTTTGGACGAGATGAACTAAACTAACTAAACGAGATAAGGAACTAAAGCGAGAAACAATTAATGGGAAAAGCATTAGGGAGAGTCGGGGAGTCGGAAATTAAGATAAGGGTGCAAACACCGCAAGAATTATGTAACAGCCCTAAATTTTCACAACCAAGATAAGAGAATAAAATGGAAAATTCAAAGCCGTTACTCCGCACTTAGTTCACAATGCCAAGTGCAAGGCAAAAGAATAGTATAAAAATTAAAAGAAATATAAATCCGATAAATAATTAAATGAAAACGTTGCAGCGGAAGATTTAAGTCCCACAAAATTTAAAACGGTTTAGTTTAAAGCAACTTCAACTCAAAATTCAACATAAATAAAAATAGTTTGGAGGTAAATGTTAAATAATAAAATCCTTCCTCGCTCAGCATCCCGAACCAAATGCACCCATGCAGCATATTAATTGTACCTATCAACTGTATCCAAAACACAAATATTAATTGCTCTCGGTTTCTGGGCTGCAGGACCCACTCGACCGAGTTGTGACCTGACTCGGTCGAGTGTGTCATTAAACGTGGCTACTGCCCATAATTTAGGGTGCTACTCGATCGAGTAGCAGATGTACTCGGTCGAGTGGCACCTGTACGAGTTGTGACTCGTTTGTTTTAATGTGTTTTAAATCGATAGTTGGCCGAGTCAAATAAAAATATTGACGGATTTAGATTTAACTCGGTTTGTCGGTATTATACTCATGTCTCATATGATTATAATACCGTTATCGGAATTTTGTAAAAAAGGTTATTGTTAGATAAAAAATTTGATTAGTGATGGAATTGCGTCCCTCTACGTCACGACATCGATATTAATCCTTACGGATTATGCGACGTCGGTTTTCGTGTCAACGGGTTCCGTACTAATCTTTGAAATGGATTCATACGCGTTCAACTACGAATGATCGGGATCGTGTTAATAAACGAACCTTAAAAAAATGATCATCGTAGTCAAACGAGTTCGGATCCGAGTTTTGATATTATTATATATATACATGGTACATACGATATTATAGTAAAATATAATAACGACGATTAAATGCGAAAAGTAAAATATTAGTGTTAGTAAAAATGTCGTTACTATCGACTAAATAAAATACTATAAGCGTAAATAAAAATGTACGAATATATATATATACAAAAAAACGAGAAAAAAGGAGGGAAGAAGGAGAAGTCGATGTTGAATGTTACACCCTCAACCTACATGTTCTTGCTTCTCGGGATACGGTTCGTCAAATGGCGGCAATGGCACGGGAACGTCGAGATATGTAGGAGGAGTTGACGGTGTGTGTATGAGGTTTTGTATGGAGACGGATTTTAACGAGTTTTGCTCTCGAAGTGTGTATAAGCGTGATGATGTTTGAGGGTCGGATTATGGCTGAAAATGAGAGGTTTTGGATGTGTAAAGTTGGCTGAAAATTCTGGTTGAGAAGTTGTTGTCCTTGAAGAAAGTCGTTCTTTGTGTCAAAGGTTGACGGGTATTTATAGGGAGCATGATATAGGGTTACTCGACCGAGTGGCGCAGGTGCACTCGGTCGAGTGCTCTCGCGGATGCACCTGGACCGTTTTTGTGAGGCTCCACTCGATCGAGTGGTTTATCCACTCGACCGAGTGGATCAATTAGGCCGTGCTAAATCGGGAAGGATTGACCTTGATTTGCTCTTGATTGATTGTGATTGATTTTGAATGATTTGGAATGATTTTGGCTGATTTTTGAACCTGGTGCATGTTTCGAGAATGCACCTGGTCGTTCTTTGTGTCGGGTTTGTCTTGACCGGGTTTTGACCCGGTCGCTAAAAGACGGGAATTATTTTTGGTGTCGGTTTTGACCCAAATTAGTCTTATTTTGCTCGGAACGACCCACTGGGCCTGAATTTGAGGTTGGTTTTGTGAGATTTATATTCCGTTAAAAGCCCATGCCGGCCATTATTAATTTCGAGCCCGTATCCGAGCGCGTTAGAACACGTTAGCGTCCGATCATCATCGGGTGTTTTTTGGAGACTATCATAGACACCTGGCGGTCAAAATTTGGGTGTCTACAGAGCCCCCACTCTGACTGAGGCTTGGACAAGGCGAAAGTCAGAGTAGCTACCAAATCAATTAAGACTTGGTAGGCTTCCGTTCGGGTCGTTTATAGTCCATTAGACTCGCGTGAAGGGCTCGCCAGCCATAGGATAGAAACCATACCTGGGTTGATGATAATAACTCCGTGGGGAATCGGACTTGTAGCATAAGTCCTCGGTGCGCCTATATGTGGGCTCATCCCGTACCATTCCGGGGAAAATGCCGCCTTGGGCTTCCGCTGAGGAGATTTAGAGGGTTGCATGTCCCTGTCTGAGTCGTACCTGTATAAGTCACATAAAATATATGCAACACGTAGGTAGTAAAAATGACTCGCGCTGGGGAATAATGTTTTTTGAATTTTTGAAAGTTTTGAAATTTTTGAACCTTGAAATCGAAATCCTGAAAGCAATTCACATGCTAGGTTTTCAAAATGAAAGGGGTAGAAATGAAATTTGCAATTTAAATAGACCGAAATTTGACCTTGTCGAAAAGGATTTTCTCAAATGGCTAAGTTTTGCAAATTTTAAAATGGGAATTTGAAGAGAGAGGTATACTGACAGACTCGACTCTGGACGTGACCGGACGAGTTGACAGACACGACTGAACTCTCGAGGGATTGGACCGTGACTCGGTAGGGGGGTGGGCCACCTAACAAGACTCTTAGGTTGCGCTATTCCGTAGCCTAGGCGAGTGGCAACATGGTCGAATCCTCAGAATGGGAAGGATGCGTTATCGAGGAGTTGCAGTAGTCTGTAATGAGACTGCAACTGCACAACAGGGCTTAGCAATGTTGTTGTCTAGCGCTCTTGAATTCTTGGTTTCGAGGTATAGGCCCGAAGTGGGCGTTGTCTCGAGTCCTGACAGATCCTCGTCTTCGACTGAGCCGAGTACTAGGACACACTATAGAAAGGAAGCTAGATTTTTTTTTGAATTTATCTGGATTTTGTGAGTGGATGGAGAACTTCTGCCTAGGAGAAGCCCCCGGGACAACAAAGCTAGCTGTTGAGAACATGACAGTGTCGTGATAGGAATGACGGTGCTTTTTGAATGTGTCAATGTGGGTGGTTGTGCCTGTGTTGAAAGGCTGCCTACGTATTCACGTGTAGTGAAATCAAACCATGCCGTAGTTCAGTGAATTGAAAGATATATTATGGTGCCTAAGCTAATAGGACTTTGTGTGTAACTAGCCATAGCGATGGTGTAGGCTAGGTGCATTCCCAATGATGTCTTGATCAAAGGGCTAGAATGGTTAGGATCTTGATCCTGTGACTGTGAGCGTTCTCCGCGGTAGCCCCCAGAGGTGGTGTGAACTATTTGGGCATGTTCTATGCCGACCGCAGGTTGAGCTCCCGTGTTCGGGGTTGGCAACTGGTTTGGATAAGAAGAATTGGGATGGGATTTGACGAGTTCTGCTCTCGGGGATTTTTAACGAGTTCTGTTCTCGGGTTTGTGTAGGTGATTGTGAATTCTGTTATGTAAAGGGGAAGTCGAGTAAAATGGCTCGAACTTCGATTGGGATAGGTTTCGATAATGCGGGATCTGGTTTCCATGTCTGGCCCTAATGGTTAGGGGTATCCTATGGAGCTTGAATCCTCAAAATTCCGGGCTGTCTCTGTCCTGGGTCTCGGGAAGGTCTTGAAGGTTGTAATGTGGGAAGGCTGAGTGTGGTGTTAGCTGACCAGCTTGATTGTCAATCCCCTATTGGACGGTATGGGTCTTGATAATTTTGAATTGACCGTTTCACTTGAATTGAAAGTTAAGTTCGGTCATGGGTTTCTTGGATATTTTTAGTTGGTTGACTCCTTAGCCCCGGTCATGGAATTCTTCATTTGGATTGACCGCTTTAACCTCGGTGATGGGTGCCTCTTTTTTTTTGACAATGGCCTCTTTTTTTTGTTTTGGCCTTTTGCTTCTTTCCTGGACTTTTGATTTTTTTGTCCAGCTTTTTTTTTTTTTTTTTTTTTTAAACGGCTACCCCCCGATGGTGTTGTGGGTGGATATGGGGGTGGGCCCATCGGTTGGATTAGGCTTGTGGAGCTAAACCTTTGTAAGGTGTAAGCCTAGTTGGTATTTGTGTGAGTGCAACTCATGGTGGAGTACTCTACGGTAAACATGGTGGTTTGGATCTCAGTATTGTCATCATAATTCCGAGCAGGCTTGGTGGGAGTATCGTCCCAAGTTCGGTATTTTTGGTCAGACTAACACCTAAGGTAGGGATTTGTCGGTCTTATTGGAGGGGTGTTTATAATGGGCTTGCCTCCCGTCTTAAACCCAAACTAGGAGACTACCCGGATTTGTCATAGGATTTGATATGCTCCTGCTAAGGGTAGTTTTGTGGTTTTCTATACCAGACATGGAACAGGTAAAAGGAAAACACGGGTCTCAGTTCCTGCAGTCATTATAGATGTGCCTATAATAGTCACGTGCATGTGCTCACAGTGTATGATGGTGTTCATCATGTTCTCGGAAACACAAAAGTGAAGCATATATGAGAGATTGAAAAAAGCTGATTTTATTGGATTGAAAAAGAGGACAGAATACAGTTGACTCTGACTCTGACTTTGAAATTGCAAGAGATAGAACATCCTAGACTCGGACTCAGACTCGGACTCAAATCAAATCTGGACTCTTGGATGAGGTTGTCAGTAGTCTTCGGCTTCTAAGGACTCAAGTGGATATCCAGTATAGCCGTCGGTAGAAGCTTCACCCAGATCTTCATTATGTCGAAGATCGTCTTCAATCCTGATGCCCATTTCGGTAAGCACTGCAAAGTTTGAAATGCCGGCATACCTAAGATGGACGCGGTAGGAGGGTAGGAGGTTGTTGATGAACGCCTCCACTAGTGTCTTCTCGCTGGGCTTGTCTACCAGCTTAACACTCTCGGCCCACCAACGTTGAAGGTATTTGGTGAAACCTTCTGTTGGATCTTGGGCCATGACTTCTAAAGTTCGCATGGTAGTCTGAAGTTCAGTGTTATCAGAATAGTTTTTAGCGAACTCGGTAGCCACATCTTCCCAAGTGGGGAATCTTTTTGCATTAAGCCTATAGAACCAGGCTTTTGAATATTTTCCGAGAGATGTGCCGAACAGATTGATGAACATGTCGGCTTTGACCCCCTTGATTGCCATAAATGCTTTGAAGGCTCGGAGGTGTAGTAATGGATCCTCCGTCCCTTCGAATATGGGTAACCCCTCCAAGTTGAGATCTGTTGGTAGTTTCTCACTGATGGGTGTATAGTCTTGGGAGTTCTCAATATGAATGTTGTTCCCTTGAAGAGCGTGGAACTGTTGTTCGAGCCCACGCACCGTGCTGATCAGTTTGACAAATGGCCCAGTATTTGCCGACCCATAATTGAAGTCTTGTCGTTCAATGACAGTTAAACGAGCATTCATGGCCTCTTGGTTGGTTTTCAGGAACCCTATATGGGTTTCGGTTATGGCCTGCTTACTAGCCATTGTTTCCAGCGAAGCCTTTATTTCATTGATGGCGTCTTCCATTTCCCTATTTCCGGTTGTGGGTGCCATATTCTGCGAGAATACCCACGTAATCAGAAATGTTGCTTCGGAACTTGACTACACCAAGGCATAGGAAATAGCGCAGGAGGAGAGACAACTCTGGTTTGACTCGGGTTAGACTCTCCTAAGACAAATACGTGGGGTGCGATTCTCGGAGTGACTGTGATTAATCTCCCCGTCGGAGAATAGCCCCCAAGTGAGACCAAAGACTCTGATAGGACTCAGATGGTGTGACATCTAAGTGACTCGAAAATGGGGTACGTGAGACAACACGTGTAAGACGTGACCCTTAGAGCAACCGTGATTGATCGCTCTGCTAGAGGGTAGCCCCCGAGTGGGGTTGAAGATTTTGTTAAAACTCGAGTGTCGGACGAGTGACCCTTAGACGTAAGGACCGTGAACCTTTTTTATAGGGCTATGCCTTGTAAAAGGTTGACTCGGAAAAGACATCTAGATGGGTGACTCGTGAAAGATGGGCCTTTCTTAGGATTCGGCGAGTGTGCCGAGTCCCGTTTGAAGAAAGGTCAACGTGAGACATCCCCAGACTTTGGACTCGATTGTGTAGACGGGCTCTCCTTTGTAGGGGTATGTCCTACGTAGGTGGACCATGCCTTACTCAAATAAGGCGGACTGGGGTAGGGAGGAAACCCGTGATGTAAGATCAACGGAGTTTCGACGCTAAAGACCTTCGACGACTTATGACATGACCCGACACTGCTAAATACGGGAAGCCTTAAGAAGATGAAAGTTTTGAAAAGGATTACTTTTGGAAAGTCCGAGAAAATCTCAGGGAAAGGCCCGATTTTTCGAGAAAATCGGAAAGGGTATCGGGCCTTGGTTTTGATGGTTCGAAAATATTTTCGAGTTTTGAATTGGGCAGCATACCGGCTAGAAATAGGCTATTTTGAGTAAAATCATAAGTCCTAAATTCGGTATGTGTCCCGGGTTTTGAAAATTGGATATCTTGAAATTTGAAAATTTGAATGTTGGAAAAAAAAGAATTTCCGACGATTTGAAAATTTGAAGATGAGATCCCGAAGATTTGAAAACGGCATCTCGAAGATTTGAAAGTTGAAAATGGCATCGCGAGGATTTGAAAATTGAATTTTTGAAAATTCAAAAATCGAATGGTGGATCGGAAATTCGAATTTTGAAATGGGCAGCATGCCGGCTAAAAAAAATAGGCTTGTTTTGAGTCAAATCTTAAGTCTAAATTTCGGCAGCTTTCCGAGTTTTTGAAGATTTGAATATTTTTGGAAAGATGCATTTTTTTTGAAATGACGATTTTTTTGAAAACGACACGGAAAACAAGTAGCACATAGTCACGTAAGCATTATAACGACGCCATGTATGCTTTACACTAAGTCTCGGTCGGTCTGAATAGGGTCTATACCAGTGTTCATAGTCTAGTCGAGAAACGAGACGGTCTTCCTAACTCGAGTGGAGCTTAGAACATGCCGCAAAGTCCATACGAGTCGACCATGAACACCTTTAACGTTCCAAAGCTGAATACGTCGTGGTATAGTGGGACGTCGGTCACCAGTACCGGCCCGGGTAAATATGGGGTTATGCATGAACCGTAAAACTAAAACGCATATTGTACTCGTCAAACGATTTCTATTCGAGTCTCACCCTGAGAACTCCGATGGTAAGGCACACATCGGTTGATCCCCAGCGGAGTCGCCAAATTGTGGACATGACGTAGGTCCACCCCGACGCGGCCACGCGCGGGTTTGGGTAGGCGAATGAACCTCCATATGAGAAGGATCGAATTGAAATTTAAGTCGAAATGGAGTCGCCACCGAATTTTATGGTTATTCGGAACCGTTCGAGCCCACTCTACATCCATGGCCCATACACAAAGTATGGCCCATTTTGGTTTGAGAGTTGATTGGGCTCGTCCCTTTGCATATCGATATAGATGCCGACTTGAGCGGTTAATCGTATATTGAATGACTCTCGTTGCCAATGGATTCGGACATCCGGAAACCACGGTTCTGAGTAAGGGGTGAGGGTACGTGTTGGTAAACCCACTAAGGACACCCAACCCCGCCCGCACTTAGCGGCCTCTACTAGGACATCGTTTGACTTTTTAATATGCGCGTTAGTGATTCGGTGAAATGTTATGCAAACAGCGTTTTAGCTAAGCATGCGGATTAAATGTGAGCTACGTCAATTTAATGCATCTAATTTATTGTCGAAGTGATTTAGCATGCGAGGGTTCATTTAAAAGCGGTAAAACGCAAATAAATAAAGCAAAGCGAAATAAATCGGTTACAAGTTACACGGGCGGAATACAACCCGGAATTCACAATACGGCGTACAATAAAATAGAACAATTGAAATATACAATTGAAATGACGAGCAATAATTATAAACGGACCCGTGTATAAACTAGACCGTGATTTTGTGTAGGTGGACGAACTTTAATTAGTTACACATTATATTGCGTATTAATCAAAGGAAGGAGGTTCAAGACCTAGACGTGGTGCTAGCCCAATCTCGAACCTCGATGCCTTGTCCCGACTTATCACCTCGAGAAATTGAGTCTAAATTAATTATACATCGGATACGACTAAAGAGTCGTCGACATAAAATTAATGATGTGAGACCGTCGATCAAAATCGTTTAAGTGAAGTGATATGCATGAGTTTTGAAAAGGAGATCACGTGATTGACTTTACACGTGTCGACTAAGTCGCTTAAAAAAGACGAGGCTCGAATGATAAAAAAGAAAGAGCTCTCGGTTTCTGGGCTGCAGGACCCACTCGACCGAGTTGTGACCTGACTCGGTCGAGTGTGTCATTAAACGTGGCTACTGCCCATAATTTAGGGTGCTACTCGATCGAGTAGCAGATGTACTCGGTCGAGTGGCACCTGTACGAGTTGTGACTCGTTTGTTTTAATGTGTTTTAAATCGATAGTTGGCCGAGTCAAATAAAAATATTGACGGATTTAGATTTAACTCGGTTTGTCGGTATTATACTCATGTCTCATATGATTATAATACCGTTATCGGAATTTTGTAAAAAAGGTTATTGTTAGATAAAAAATTTGATTAGTGACGGAATTGCGTCCCTCTACGTCACGACATCGATATTAATCCTTACGGATTATGCGACGTCGGTTTTCGTGTCAACGGGTTCCGTACTAATCTTTGAAATGGATTCATACGCGTTCAACTACGAATGATCGGGATCGTGTTAATAAACGAACCTTAAAAAAATGATCATCGTAGTCAAACGAGTTCGGATCCGAGTTTTGATATTATTATATATATACACGGTACATACGATATTATAGTAAAATATAATAACGATGATTAAATGCGAAAAGTAAAATGTTAGTGTTAGTAAAAATGTCGTTACTATCGACTAAATAAAATACTATAAGCGTAAATAAAAATGTACGAATATATATATATACAAAAAAACGAGAAAAAAGGAGGGAAGAAGGAGAAGTCGATGTTGAATGTTACACCCTCAACCTACATGTTCTTGCTTCTCGGGATACGGTTCGTCAAATGGCGGCAATGGCACGGGACCGTCGAGATATGTAGGAGGAGTTGACGGTGTGTGTATGAGGTTTTGTATGGAGACGGATTTTAACGAGTTTTGCTCTCGAAGTGTGTATAAGCGTGATGATGTTTGAGGGTCGGATTATGGCTGAAAATGAGAGGTTTTGGATGTGTAAAGTTGGCTGAAAATTCTGGTTGAGAAGTTGTTGTCCTTGAAGAAAGTCGTTCTTTGTGTCAAAGGTTGACGGGTATTTATAGGGAGCATGATATAGGGTTACTCGACCGAGTGGCGCGGGTGCACTCGGTCGAGTGCTCTCGCGGATGCACCTGGACCGTTTTTGTGAGGCTCCACTCGATCGAGTGGTCTATCCACTCGACCGAGTGGATCAATTAGGCCGTGCTAAATCGGGAAGGATTGACCTTGATTTGCTCTTGATTGATTGTGATTGATTTTGAATGATTTGGAATGATTTTGGCTGATTTTTGAACCTGGTGCATGTTTCGAGAATGCACCTGGTCGTTCTTTGTGTCGGGTTTGTCTTGACCGGGTTTTGACCCGGTCGCTAAAAAACGGGAATTATTTTTGGTGTCGGTTTTGACCCAAATTAGTCTTATTTTGCTCGGAACGACCCACTGGGCCTGAATTTGAGGTTGGTTTTGTGAGATTTGTATCCCGTTAAAAGCCCATGCCGGCCATTATTAATTTCGAGCCCGTATCCGAGCGCGTTAGAACACGTTAGCGTCCGATCATCATCGGGTGTTTTTTGGAGACTACCATAGACACCTGGCGGTCAAAATTTGGGTGTCTACAGTATGTTGAGGGTGTCCCAAACCCCATCTCGATCTCTTTTATCTAGTCTCATTTTCATTTTATTTATCGTATTTTTTGCATCATACTTATAATCGTAGTAACACTAACGTTTTTTATACTTTTTGCATCTTTATTTTTTTTTATATCATCATTTTACTACTAACATTAATAATACCGCGTATACGTAAACTAGTATCAAAATCCGGTTTTAAATCCGTTTGACTACGATGTTTGCCTAAAATCCGTCTAATCCCTTTACAAGCAACAACGGAGGTGGAGCCCTTTCGAGGAGCCCCGCCCCAACGTACTCAAGGGCGTGATGCGATTGCAAACGGTCGTAGTTGAACGTATTTAATCCATTTCCATAATTGGTACGAAACCCGTTGACACGAAAACCGACATCACGTAATCCGAAAGGATTAGTTTCGATGTCGTGACGTAGAGGGACATCTTTCGTTACTAATTCAAAATTTCTAATATAATAAAAACATTTTTGTAAAACTCCGATAACGATATTATAATCGTATATACACGATTATAATACCGGAGGTTGAGTTGAATACAAATCGTGCGATGTTTGTATTCAATTTAACCAACCATCGATTTTAAACCGAAAAACAAAGCGAGTTATCCCTCGTACAGGGGCTACTCGACCGAGTACATATGCCACTCGATCGAGTAGCACCCATAAAAATGGGCAGTAGCCACGTAAAAGGTGCACTCGACCGAGTCACACCATAACTCGGTCGAGTGGGTCCTGTAACCCAGAAAACCGAGGGCTTGGACACACATTCCAAGCCCCGCTCTTTTATCGACTTTGGTCATCACGTGCTAAGACCATCACGTGACATTCCTATTTTCAAAACCATGCACATCACGACACGTAGAACGACTTTGATCGATCTTCTTCGAAGTGATAAGTCGGGACATGACTACGGGACGTGGGATCGGGCTAGCAATATGCCACAGTCCCATGTTTCCATCCTTAGTTTGATGTGCAACATAATGTGCATTTAAACGCGGTAGGTCCATCTACATATTTCGCGGTCTAGTTTACATACGGGTCCGTTTCTATCATTATTTTGCTTTTTTCATTATTTCGTTTATTATTGTTATGTATCGTTGTATTGTGAATTCCGGGTTGTATTTCCGCCCGTGTAACTTGTACGTTTTCTATTTATTTTCGAGCTTTATTTATTTACTTGCTTTACGCTTTATAAATGAACCTCGCATGCTAAATTACTTCGACCATATCTAAGATGCTTTAAATGACGTAGCAAATCAATAATTCACATGCTTAGCCCGAAAACGTTGTTTGCATATCATTCAATTATTTTACTAGCGCGCGTACACGAACACGAACGATGTCTTAGTAGAGGCCGCCATGTGCGGGCGGGGTTGGGTGTCCTTAGTGGGCTTCCCAACACGTACCCTCACCCCTTACTCAGAACCTTTGGTTTCGGACGTCCGAAACCCTTGGCGCACGAGAGTCATTTTATATACGAAAGCCGGTGTAAACGGTATCGGTATAACAATGCAAAGGGACGAGCCCCATGAACTCTGAAATCGAAGTGGGCTTACTTTGTGTATAGCCCATGACGACATAGAGTGGGCTCGTATGGTTCCGAATAACCACAAAATTTGGTGGCGACTCCATTTTGACTTAAATTTCGAACCCGAGAACAATCTTACCACGAGATTCATTCGCCTACCCAAACCCGCGCTTCGCCGCGTCGGGGTGGACCTACGTCATGTCCACAATTTGGCGACTCCGCTGGAGATACCTGATGTACCACATGTCATCGGGGTTCCTAGGGTGAGACTCGAAGAGAAATCGTTCGTAGATTAGTGTGCGCGCATTAGTTTAATGATTCATGCATAACCCAAATTTTGCCCGGGCCGGTTACTTGTGACCGACGTCCCACTATACCACGGTGCATTCCTACATGGGTGCGCTAAAGACATCGATGGTGGAACTCGTCTCGGTTTCGCGGCATGTCCTAAGACCAACTCGGCTTAGGGAGTTCGTCCATCACACGAGAAAGCCATCGTTGTTGGTATAGACCCTATTTTGACCGACCGAGACTTAGTGTAAAGCATACATAAGCGTCGTTATAATGCTTGTTTGACTACATGCTACTTGGTTTCCGTGTCAATTTTCAAAAAACCGTCATTTCAAAAATTGCATCTTTCCAAAAATACCCACCTTTCGAAAAAACCCGAAATACTGTCCATTTCGGGACCCGTCTTTCCAAAAAGCCCAAATTTGAAAAACCCGAAATGCTGCCCATTTCGGGACTCGCCTTTTCAAAATATCCAATTTTCAAAACTCGGAATGCCGCCGAAATTTAGGATCAACGATTTGACTCAAAATATCCTTTTCTTTAGTCGACATGCTGTCCGTTTTAATTCACGAATTTCCGACACCGTTTTGATTTTCTGAATTTTCTTCAAAATTCTAATCTTGGTTTTTGAAATTCCGCTTTCCATTTTCGAACTATCGGAAATTCACCCTTTACATATTCCAACTTCAAACCTCCAACTTTCCTAAAATAAATCTTCCCTATTATAGGACCTACCGTCTATCCGTGTGTCGGGTCTTTCCATAGTACATAGAGGGTTTATAGCGTCGAAACTCCGTCGATCTTATATCACGAGTTTCCCCCCTTTCCCGAGTCCGCCTTATCTGTCAAGGCACGACCAACCCGCGTGGGGCATACCCCTACAAAGGAAAGTCCGTCCATACACTCGAGTCAAAAGTCTGGAGAGTAATCTCACGTGGACCTTCCTTCGAACGGGACTAGGCCCACAAAGCCGAAATCCTAAGGAAGTCATACCACCCACGAGTCATCCGTCTAGGTGTCTTTCTCGAGTCTTTTCCACTCAGTCCTTTCCTTTTGGGTCGCTCGGGATGTACTTTTTCCTTTGATTCCAAGACTGGGTTCGGTTTCTGATTACGTTGTGTTCTTACAGACAGGCCACCATCCACTAGGCTCACCCGCAAGATGGAAGCTACTTTAGCTGATCTGAAAACCTCTGTGGATGCCATGGTCGACAAACAGGCCGACATCGAAGCCCAACTGAATGAAATGAGGGCTGGACAAGTTGCTATCGTCACTCGATTGGCTACGGTGGAGCACAGGACTCCAAATACCGAGACTAATGGGCCTCTGGCTGAACTGGTTAGCTCAGTACGCCGACTGGAGGAGCAAGTTCACTTGACTGGGAGTAATAATATCCATCGGGAGAATAGTCGTGAGTACAACCCGGTGAGTGACAAACTGCCCGCAAACCTGAATCTCACGGGTTTGCCATTGTTTGAGGGAACTGAAGACCCGTTACTACATGTACGAGCCTTCAAGGAGTTCATGGCCATCAAGGGAGTGAATTCCTCCATGTTCAAGAACCTTTTTGCTGCATCTCTTGAAAAGCACCCTCGGGCCTGGTACTACAGGCTAGACCCGAAGAAATACCCTACTTGGGATGATGTGGCCACCGAGTTCGCTCGGAACTATGCTGACAACACCGAGATCCAAACCACAATGAGATCTCTGGAGGTTATGGCCCAAGAGCCGAAAGAAGGTTTTACCAAATACCTTCAACACTGGAGGGCCGAGAGTGTGAAGCTGGTCGATAAGCCCAGCGAGAAAACTTTGGTGGAGGTTTTTGTCAAGAACCTCCTCCCCTCCTACCGAGTTGACCTCCGATATGCTGTCATACCCAATTTCACCACCCTTACTGAAATGGGTATGAGGATCGAAGATGACTTAAGAATGGAAGGCCTCACTAAGGCCGCTGCTAAGGGTTACCAAGGGGCTTCTTCCTCCACTACCAAGCCTCAAGCTGCAACCCGCAGCATTTTCGACGCGGTTAATCTACTAGATGCCCCGTCCAAGAAGAACACCCTACCTCGGGTTTTCACTGACATAGGTACGACCTATACTTATGCCTTACAAAGGCTATCTTCAAAAGGCCTAATCCAACCGATAGGCCCAACTCCTGAAGTTCCGGTCGAGCGACGCTCCAAGAACTACAATGCCCAAGCCTACTGCCAGTACCACCGAGGCAATGTGAATGATACCGAGAAGTGCTGGAAGCTGAAGCACTTGATCCAGGACTTAATCGAAAGCGGTAAAATACCGCTACCCGGAGATAAGCCCAGCAACAAGGAGAACCCTTTCAGCTCCCACGCCATCTTTACCGAGGAGGTGATTGATTGCTCTCACCTTATCTCTCCATTTATCCCGCAAGTGAACGGGATCTGGTTTGACGACGAGGATGACGTCTACCTCGCCAAAGGAGAAGCTCTCCCCATCACCTCCGAGGAGATTCGAAGGACTAAATCCCGAGTCCTAACCAGTAACCACCTTGGCCGTCTCTACCAAGCCACTAGCTCTAGGGACGCCCCCATCCCGACAACCCTCACTGAGCCATTCAGGACGGAAGTCGCCCCCGAGGAGCCAACTGCTGAAACGGCTCTCGTAAAGCAGTTGAAGAAAACCCGAGTTGACCTCACTATATGGCAACTCCTGGTTAGCTCTCAAGAGCATCGAGAAGCACTTACAAAGGCTCTCGATCAAATTAAGATCGACTCTTTGGTTACCCGTGCTGAGATGGTAGCCACGGTCCTGCCCCACGTGAAGGGCAAAGCTAAGGAAGGAGGCCCAATGATCACTTTCTCCGAAGCCGACCTACCGCCATTCGGGGCCTCCCACAATCTGGCCCTCTACATTACGGTGGTTTTCCGAGGAAAATACCTCCCTATGACCCTGGTTGATGATGGGTCCGCTGTGAATGTCCTTCCTCTAAGGACCGCAAACGCCCTCGGCATTACCGAGGCTGACTATATCCCGACTGCTCAGACCATCCAAGCTTTCGATGGGAGCCCAAAGTCGGTAGCTGGGGCCGTGAAACTGACCATCATAACCGGTCCGATAGAAAAGGAGCTCGAATTCCAGGTGATCGACGTCACCTCGTCATTTAACTTGCTCCTAGGTAGGCCTTGGATCCACGCGGTCAAGGCGGTGTCCTCCACCCTCCACCGAAAGATCAAGATGCCTCTGCTTAACGATGTCATCACTTTAGAGGCAACACCGATGACTGTGGCTAGCTATAACGCCATAGGACGCACGGACCTCTGGGGGTTCGATT
Organism: Agrostemma githago; assembly: GCA_958450325.1. NCBI lineage: Eukaryota > Viridiplantae > Streptophyta > Magnoliopsida > Caryophyllales > Caryophyllaceae > Agrostemma > Agrostemma githago. The sequence goes on along the minus strand of OY288260.1, from coordinate 43,826,378 downwards.
TTGTGGGGATGATCGAGGAAGAGTACCTCTTTAGGCCTTACTTCACTACGAGCATCGACACGATGCTCCAAAACCTAGGGTACTTTCCGGAGGCTACCTCTCGACCCGATCTTCCAGCTGGGAAGATTATCGAGGTTCTCAAAGATGAAGAATCTCACTTTGGTCTCGGGTATGCCATAACTCCCGACAATGTTGTCCGAGCAGGAATTGAGAAGGCCTGCAACATTATTAAGGGTATCCACTTGAGCCCTTATAGCCCACGGTTGGCTGACTACTTTGTCACACCGGTATTTGGGGCTGTTCAGGTTGGTCTATACCAACCCAATGTTATGCAGCTCAGGACCCACTTGGCCCGGGACTGCAACTACATCCCGGATGATGTGTTCGCCCTCATCCAATCCAACGGAGCTGAAGATGCTGAGCCCGCACTAGGGCTACTATTTGGGGAAGACGCCATAGCCCCAACTCCAAAGGAAGACCTGGTCAACCTGATCCTCCGCAGCAACAGGTTTGACCCGACCAAGCTGATCTCGGATGTTGGTTCCGAGACGGGAAACAGGGCCTGGAGGAAGACTGTCAAGTGGACTGACAGTCAGGGAAGGATCTACAAGCTGGTCACCGGAGAGGGAGACATGCCTGAGTCTGAGTCCGAGTCCGAGTCTGAGTCGGAGTCTGAGTCAGAGTCTGAGATCGAGTGTAGGGAAGTCGGTGCTAGAGTCACTCCTGTAACCCCTCTCCCTTTTATCATTCCTGCTGCTGGCACTTCGGGGTCTGTCCCGAGTGCCCTACCTATCCCGCCACTGACCAATGATCAGATGACTGCTCTCTTTGAGCTGTTCTCCAAGTTTTCAATCAATAATAACAACCGTTCTGCTTACGACTTGTCTCTTTCAAATTCTGCTTTTAAAAATGTTTTATGCTATGACATTGAGAAACCAGACGAACAGGTACCCTTACCTCCACATCTGATCGAGCAACTAGAGCAAAGGAGTCCCGAAACCCGGTGATCGAAGAAACCGAGTCCATAAATGTGGGAACAACCTTAGAGCCTCAGACACTTAAGATAGGGTTATCCCTAGATCCCGAGGAGAAACAACAGTTCATAAGCCTCCTCCAAGAGTTCAAGGATGTCTTCGCATGGTCCTACAAGGACATGCCGGGGATAGACCGGGAAATAGCCGAGCACCACATACCAATCAAAGACGGGTGCAAACCGGTCAAACAGAAGCTTCGTCGGATGAGGCCCGAGTGGTCTCTCAAGGTAAAAGAAGAAGTCGACAAACAATTCAAAGCCGACTTCATACAAGTGTCCAAGTATCCGGGTGGCAAACATCGTGCCGGTTCCTAAAAAGGACGGTAAGGTGCGGGTATGTGTAGATTTTCGGGATCTTAACAAGGCGAGCCCGAAAGATGATTTTCCGTTACCACACATCGACATACTGGTGGATAACACGGTCGATCATGCCCTTCTATCATTCATGGACGGGTATGCCGGGTATAATCAAATCAAGATGGCGGAAGAGGACATGAGCAAGACTACCTTCACAACACCTTGGGGTACTTACTGCTACACCGTCATGCCATTTGGCCTCATTAATGCCGGAGCCACATATCAGAGGACCGCTACCACTTTATTACATGACATGATGCATAAATAAGTAGAAGTTTATGTAGACGACATGATCGTCAAATCCAAAGAACGGGACGGTCACATCACCGCCCTAAGAAAATTCTTCACCCGACTACGCAAGTACAACATGAGGCTAAACCCTCAAAAATGCAGTTTCGCGGTAACATCAGGCAAATTACTGGGTCATATCGTTAGCCAACGAGGTATCGAAGTCGACCCAGCTAAAATCAAAGCCATTACCGAGATGCAGCCTCCCAAAACCGAAAAAGAAATAAGAGGATTTCTCGGGAAAGTCCAGTACATCAGTCGGTTCATTTCCAAGCTAACCATGGTGTGTGAACCAATTTTCAAAAAACTGAAAGTAGGAGAACGGGTACTATGGGATGACCAGTGCCAAACTGCTTTTGACAAGATCAAGGAAATTCTGTCCGCACCGCCAGTCTTAATGCCACCTCAACCCGGTTTGCCTCTGTCGTTATACCTAACGACAACCGAGACAGCCATGGGGGCTATGCTGGCTCAGACAGTTGACTCCGAAGAAAGAGCCATTTACTACATCAGCAAGAAGTTTTTAGAGTATGAGTGCAAATATACCATGCTCGAAAAGACGTGTTTGGCTCTAGTCTGGGCCACTAAGAAACTGCGGCACTATATGCTTAGTTACGAAGTCCATGTACTATCCAGAATGGACCCGATCAAATACATCTTCGAAAAGCCCGTTCTCAACGGCCGAATCTCTAGATGGACTCTAATGCTGGCAGAGTTCGACTTGAAGTTTGTACCGTTAAAGGCTATTAAAGGTCGAGTAGTAGCTGAATTTCTCGCCGACAGCCCGATAACCGAAGAAGGACACACCGACACCTGGTCCTTCCCAGACGAAGATATTTTCCATACTGATACTGAAACTTGGGATTTATACTTCGATGGTGCATCTAATTTTCGAGGGTTCGGAATTGGGATCCTCCTAATTTCACCAAAAGGGGAACATACTCCTGTCTCCATCAAGCTGGACTTTGATGTTACCAATAATGCAGCAGAGTACGAAGCATGCATTTACGGGCTACAAGCCGCCGCCAATCTGGGGATTACAAATCTTCGGGTACATGGTGACTCATCCTTGGTCATTAACCAAGCACTTCAAAAATGGAAGACTCGAAATGCTAATCTCGTGGCCTACCAGGCACGAGTAAGGGATCTCGAGAAACAATTCCAAAAGGTAGAGTATATATATATCTGCCTCGGGAAGAAAATCAGTTCGCAGATGCACTCTCAAAATTGGCATCTTTACTGAATATTCCCGACCACGTGACCAGTATGCCGATTTGCGTCGAAAGACGGTCCGAGCCAGCATACATTTGCGACATTGAAGACATTGAAGACATTGAAATAACTGATCCCGAACCATGATGATTTCTCCGGTGGCTAGCCAGGCAGGGCTATGACCAGTCTCCATCTGGTCAACCACTCCAATCAGCCTGATTTGACCCCTGCATGAGTCAAGCTCCATCAGCCCTTCGAAGACATAGCAATGCAGCATACAAAAAGCGAATGCCCTACGCCTGTGAGCAGGGGTGGCCCTTACGTCCCGGGGATTCATGAACTTGTCGGCCAGGTCAAACAGGGAAACGGTATCTCCCTGCACCATCCAATTTGCCTCAGCGTGAGACAAACCCAAAAACTCCCTTAATCTCCTTCTTGGATCCGGGTAGAACGGGGGAATAGCTGGCTGAACGGCAGGGCCCCAACCACCTATAGCCGCAACCTCCTCGGGTAAAGGACATATTTCTCCCCGCAGGAACGCGAATACATGATGGGTGGTGTCCCAAAACGACAAGCAGGCGTTCAGGAAATGCGAGTCAACTATTAGACGCTAGAAAGGGAATAAATTGACAATTCCCATCTGGGTCAGTCGGACTTTCTCCTCATCCCGAAAATATTGGGACCATGCGAGAAGCATAGCTGTCAAGTGATCGATACCCATGACAGGAATTTCTAACTTTCTTGAAAGTCTAAAAGATTTTGAGAAGGAAAAGAAGAATTTGAGTTGAGATGCAGAAAACTAAAGCAGGGATTCTCATATTTATAATAAGAAAACCTAACTGAAAACCTAACTACTCTGCCTCCTCAGCAAACTGGGCCCTATGCGCGCGCAGGCCTGATTTCAAACTAGAACCCAGAATAGGAATCAAGCTGTCCCGAGCTTTCCTAAGAGTCTCCAAAATTTTTCTGTGATAAAATTTCTTCGCGATAAAAATTCTTTTCAAAATTTTGTCCCTTCGAAAGTTCAAATATTTTGATCTCCCCAGCACGAGTCAGTGTTTTGCCTATGTGTTACATACAAGTTGTTATGTGTCAGCATGCAGGTACACTCCAGACTTCGGAAGCAAGTCTCCGCGAAACTATTCAAATTCCCCAACGAAGTCAGCTTTTCCCGGTATGCTACATCCAAGATATGATGTGTCGGCATACGGGTACACCTACTCCCCAAAAGAGGCAATCTTTACTCCCCACGGAGCATCATCATCAGCTCAAGTAAGACTCAAAGCTTCAAAAGCAAGCCCGTACAGCTCACATACTTCCCCAGCGGAACGCCCAAGGCGGCATTTTCCCCGAAATGGTACGGGATGGGCCCACATATAGGCGCGCCCAGGACTTATGCTACAAGTCTGACTCCCCGCGAAGCTATCATCATCATGACAGGTATGACCCTCTGCTTATGGCTGGCGAGCCCTTCACGCGAGTCCACTGGACTATAAGTGACCCGACCGGAAGTCTACCAGGTCTTAACAGGCTTGGTAGCTACTCTGACTTTCGCCTTGTCCAAGCCTCAGTCAGAGTGGGGGCTCTGTAGACACCCGCATTTTGACTGCCACGTGTCTATGGTAGTCTCCGAAAAACACCCGATGATGATCGGACGCAAACGTGACTTGGTATACTCGGATTTGGGCTCGGAATCAATAATATCCGACATGGACTTTTAGCGGAGTAAAAATCTCACAAAACAGACCTCAAATTCAGGCCCAGTGGGTCGTTCCGAGCAAAAAGAGACTAATTTGGGCCAAAACCGACACCAAAGATAAATCCCGTCTTTTGGCGACCGGGTCAAAACCCGGTCAAAGACAAAACCGTCTCATAAATCAGCCAAATTCAGCTGGCGCACAAGTCTAAATTCAAAAAATCAATCACAACAACAAGATCAATTCTTTCCTTATTTGTCTCACCCGTTTGACCCACTCGATCGAGTGGATTGACCCCACTCGGTCGAGTGGAGCGTCTTGGACCCGGGTTTGGCCCGTTTGCAAGGGCACTCGATCGAGTGCACTAGGGCCACTCGATCGAGTGCCCCTATGTCGTGGGAAATGCCTATAAATACCCCATGATCCCCATGCATTTCACAACTTTTACCCTACATTCACCCTACATTTTCAGCCACAACTCACCTATACATCGAGCCTTAGGAACCCTAAGCAAACATACCAATCCCGAGCCCTTTGTCCCTCGGAAACCGACGCAACATACACACACACCACAACTCTCGTACATCCTCGATACTCCGGCGTCCCGTCGCTATTTACGAGTCCATTTCCGAGGCCTATACCTAGCATGTATGTTGAGGGTGTCCCAAACCCCATCTCGATCTCTTTTATCTAGTCTCATTTTCATTTTATTTATCGTATTTTTTGCATCATACTTATAATCGTAGTAACACTAACACTAACGTTTTTTATACTTTTTGCATTTTTTTTTATATCATCATTTTACTACTAACATTAATAATACCGCGTATACGTAAACTAGTATCAAAATCCGGTTTTAAATCCGTTTGACTACGATGTTTGCCTAAAATCCGTCTAATCCCTTTACGAGCAACAACGGAGGTGGAGCCCTTTCGAGGAGCCCCGCCCCAACGTACTCAAGGGCGTGATGCGATTATTGCAAACGGTCGTAGTTGAACGTATTTAATCCCATTTCCATAATTGGTACGAAACCCGTTGACACGAAAACCGACATCACGTAATCCGAAAGGATTAGTTTCGATGTCGTGACGTAGTGGGACATCTTTCGTTACTAATTCAAAATTTCTAATATAATAAAAACATTTTCGTAAAACTCCGATAACGATATTATAATCGTATATACACGATTATAATACCGGAGGTTGAGTTGAATACAAATCGTGCGATGTTTGTATTCAATTTAACCAACCATCGATTTTAAACCAAAAAACAAAGCGAGTTATCCCTCGTACAGGGGCTACTCGACCGAGTACATATGCCACTCGATCGAGTAGCACCCATAAAAATGGGCAGTAGCCACGTAAAAGGTGCCCTCGACTGAGTCACACCATAACTCGGTCGAGTGGGTCCTGTAACCCAGAAAACCGAGGGCTTGGACACACATTCCAAGCCCCGCTCTTTTATCGACTTTGGTCATCACGTGCTAAGACCATCGCGTGACATTCCTATTTTCAAAACCATGCACATCACGACACGTAGAACGACTTTGACCGATCTTCTTCGAAGTGATAAGTCGGGACATGACTACGGGACGTGGGATCGGGCTAGCAATATGCCACAGTCCCATGTTTCCGTCCTTAGTTTGATGTGCAACATAATGTGCATTTAAACGCGGTAGGTCCATCTACATATTTCGCGGTCTAGTTTACATACGGGTCCGTTTCTATCATTATTTTGCTTTTTTCATTATTTCGTTTATTATTGTTATGTATCGTTGTATTGTGAATTCCGGGTTGTATTTCCGCCCGTGTAACTTGTACGTTTTCTATTTATTTTCGAGCTTTATTTATTTACCTGCTTTACGCTTTATAAATGAACCTCGCATGCTAAATTACTTCGACCATATCTAAGATGCTTTAAATGACGTAGCAAATCAATAATTCACATGCTTAGCCCGAAAACGCTGTTTGCATATCATTCAATTATTTTACTAGCGCGCGTACACGAACACGAACGATGTCTTAGTAGAGGCCGCCATGTGCGGGCGGGGTTGGGTGTCCTTAGTGGGCTTCCCAACACGTACCCTCACCCCTTACTCAGAACCTTTGGTTTCCGGACGTCCGAAACCCTTGGCGCACGAGAGTCATTTTATATACGAAAGCCGGTGTAAACGGTATCGGTATAACAATGCAAAGGGACGAGCCCCATGAACTCTGAAATCGAAGTGGGCTTACTTTGTGTATAGCCCATGACGACATAGAGTGGGCTCGTATGGTTCCGAATAACCACAAAATTCGGTGGCGACTCCATTTTGACTTAAATTTCGAACCCGAGAACAATCTTACCACGAGATTCATTCGCCTACCCAAACCCGCGCTTCGCCGCGTCGGGGTGGACCTACGTCATGTCCACAACGGGTGTTACAAATTATCACAAGATGTATAAGGGAGGTGCCACCTTTTGGTTTCCCTACCAACCAAGCCTAAACCCGCTTTTGCGACGAATAAATCAAAGTTTCAAGATGGAATTACCCAAACCCCGAGTTTTCCATATTGGTTCGGGTAAGTCAAGCCAACCTAGGTGATCAAGCTAAGTCAAACAAGACACAATAATCTCAATCAAGACAAATCACCCTCAAATGCAATAGTCTCACAAAATTAAACTTGAATCTAGAATTTCTCCTCCCTTAGCCCCTAACTAAAATCTACTCGGTACCCATACAAAACTTAATAGAACAAATAAAAAGGAGGCTAAGAGAAAAACTAAACATGCTTGAACTAGAGAAAATATAATTAATCTAAAACAATAAAGGAGACTACACTAGCAAAACAAAAGTAAGGAAGAAAATAACCAACAAGGCAAAACAAAGGAAACAAACACTAGCAATGAGAATGATGGAAACAAAAAAAGGAGAGAGAAAATAAAGAGTTACTAACAATGAAATTTAAACAACACAAACATGACTAAACAAAGGCAAACAATGGATTAACAAGAAATTAAAAACAAAACTAATTAATGGAGAAAAGGAGAAGAAAGAAACTACCAACTATGGAGGAAAACTCTAAAGGAGAAGATGAAGATTAACATAAAAGATGAAGCTTCAAGAAATAATACAAGGATATTGTCACCAAACCCTTGCAAAACCCTTAAATCTTCAAAATAAAACCCAAAGCTTCAACTAAAACAAGAACTTGATTGTAGAATGTAGAGTAGATTAATCTAAAACTAAGGAAACTTACTAAATCTATGGAGTTTTTCTATGTAAACTACTACTACTATGGAGATCTACTAAACTACCCTACCCTAAGGAGGCACACTTAAGGCACAAAATGAAATGAAAACCTAGGTTTACTATATATACTAATCCTTAATGGGTCACACAATCTTAAGGCCCAAATCCAATTCTTCTTCCTTTAATTAGACCTTCACCCTATGGATCTTCATATGGCAAAACTTCATCATGTGATTAGTTGGCATCCACGAGCTAACACCGTCGGGTGAAACTTCACCCGGTCACTTCACCCGGTGAAACTTTTTCCAGTTTTCAATTTTGGAGCTTCTTTACCATCGGGCGAAATTTCGCCCGCTCGTTTCGCCCGGTGGTGAGTGTCCATGAAAATCTTCGGAGAGGTGGAAAATATCGTCGGGCGAAACTTCGTCCGGTGGTGACTCATCTTTGCCGATGGAAAATACCCTATGGTTTTCAGCCTCTTTTCCGGTCTCTTTCTTTGCCGATCGATTGGATTACTCGAACTTTTAGTCGTGTGCTTTGCTCTTTGGACTGTATCCCTCTCTTTCATGCTCATAGAAACTCAGACACGTTTTTGGTCGAAATCCTATCAAAATAGGAAAAAAACTACCAAAAACACGTAAAATGCAAAAGAGAGACACTAATGCGAGAATTACTCAAAAAACGGCGATAATCGCCCTCTAGTCTCGCAAAACAGAGGAAAAACGGGTCTAAATGGGAGGAAAAATGGTCCAAATTTGACACATAACAAGCGGGAGTGAGCTCGAGGTTGACGTACACCTCGCTCTATCTCCAGCTCCCTCGCGGCCCCTGCCCCCTTACTCGGAGTACCATAAGCCGCGGCCTGCCCGCCTCCTTAAGGGGTGAAGGCTGACGCGATGTCTCGTGGCATCGTAGGCATTCCGTAACGCGGGACAAGGGCTTGCTCTGTCGGATCTGTAGCCGTATTGATCTCTTCGATTTCGTGCATCTTTTGGTGACTTTTGTTCTTTGAGGATTTTAACTCTTATTCCTCATAGATGACGCAAAATTATTCCGGTTCGGAAACAATCAACTCCAAATCGGGTTTGGATCTAAATCGATTCATACTCTTAATTCTTTTTAATTTTCGCGTCTCACCTCCTTCTCTTCTAGGGTCGGACCTCCCTGGCGGATTGGGTTACTCATGCCTGCACAGGAAGCAAACAGGGCCTCGGGGGTGTCCGAGGGAACCCTCTCTGATGGCTAAGTGATAAGCTAGTCGTATACCTATAAAAAATAATCAACTACGGTCTAACTAAAAATATAGCTAGGGAAGTCGGGATCGATTTCTCAGGGAGACAGATAAATCCTACTCGTAATTAAAGTCTATCTTAGTAACCGAATCGGGGGTTTTGTTTATGTTTGGCTAAACTAGAGTAGTAAAGGAAGAGAAAATTAAAGGAGAAGAATAACTAAATTAAATAAGATGAATTAAGACAAATAGATATATGGAGAGAAAACTAGGATTGTCGTTTCACTACGAATCTCATATGGTCACGGTCTAAGTCACAGGTATGTCGCAGATATTGGTCTAAGGGGTAATGAAAAAGTCCTTCAGGTCCGCTATTCACCCTAGCATGCGTCTAACGGCTTCCGATCTTATTAGGGCAAACTAATGTGTTGTAGCAGGTCTAACTTTTACCAGGCTTCCGATCTTAGGTTCAAGTTTACCGAATTCAATTAATCAATCATGCGCATTAACTGACTAATCGCGATTATATGCTACAATTGACAACTCAGACACAATATCATTGACAGATCTATAAATTATTTAGCGACCACATTCAATTCGCAGATCCCCTAAATCCTAGAGAGGGAAATTAGCTACTCATGATTAATTCAATAACAACAAGATTAATAAAAGAATTTACTAGATTAAACATGACGAATAATAATAAATTTACGACAAGCATAAAACAATAATTAAGTATGAAGAAGAAGAATCAATCAAGAATAAAGAAGAAGGAATAAAGATTAGATAAAATTACCAAAGGAATGAAGGCGATTCGAATCCGAAAGTTTTACAATAACCGAGTTTAAAGGAAGAAAGTAGACTAAAGTATAAGGAGAGGAAAAGTGATAAAAGTCTAAGGATGAATAAAAGTAGAGAAATCTAAAAGAGAAGAAGTGTCAATAAAAGTGGCTGAAAAGCCCTATTTATACAGCTTAGAATGAGTTAAAACTGTTTAGGAAACTTTTGCTGAATACGAAACTTGTCTGCGGCCCAAGGAATAGTCGGTCGACTATCGCCATAGTCGGCCGACTATTCCAATAGTCGGTTGACTATTCTGCCTACTTCAGCGATCAGCTCTTCCAGCTTCGTTTTGCCTCGGTTTTGGTTCGTTTTAGCTCCTTTGTCTTCCGTTCCTGCAAAAAGGACAATACACACCACAAAGTAGCCAATTCGGGGCAAAATAATAGTTTTCACTATTCAATAAACACGAGAATGCGCGTAATAAGAGCATAAAAAGTATATATAAAATACGCGCATCAAATCTCCCCAAACCAAACCCTTGCTTGTCCTTAAGCAAGCACAAAATGATAACTCAATCCTAATGGAATGTACATAACTCATAGCGGAATATGCTCCAAAGTTACCTAACCAATGCGCAACGATTAAAATAAATGTAAACAACCACATACAACAAGCTTGACCAATGACAACAATACTGAACCTTCAACCTTGCAAGACTCGTCTATGTCGGACTCTCACGGATCGCTCATCACACAAAACGGGTGATATTGTGAGTTTATGTAGAAACGGAAAGACAAAGCACTCACCTAAACTGCGACTTACAAGAACATGCATGCAATCTAACATAAAATTAATCTCTACCAACCGTACATACGCATTCTTATCGGGAAAAGACACGTGCCAAGGACATACATATGGTATAAAGTGAGGTTAATCGGGTAAGAAGGGGCAAAATGATATGGATATGAGGAGGTAAAAGCCAGGCTAGTATTCCTTACACCCAACATAGAATTCATTCCGTTCTCACCAAACTCTAGTCGAAGAAATTAGGCATAGTAACAAGCGCCTTATAAAAATCGCTTCTCACCAACAACTATGAAATTAGAGAGATCAATTCTTTTCTCATAGCAAAAACACATTCTTCTTCTAGTTTCACTTCATATTTTTTTTCTTCTTTTCTTCTTCTTTCCTTTCTTTTTTTTTCTTTTCATTCAATTTTTTTTCATTGATTTTTTCCTTTTCTGTTTTTTTTCAATTCCCCTTTTTTCCAATCATCATGGTACCAAAATCAACCCGGAAAAAACAATTCCGTCCAACTAATCTACTAGCTTGACTAGGGTAGGCAATATATGGCATGTAGTTGAAAAATGGGTCAAACAGGTTAATTTGGCTATGTGAGGCTCATGGGAATTAATTAAAAGAAAGAATTTGCCTTTTTCGCACATGTCAAAACCACTAGTCAAAAACGTACAGGTACCTAAGAGACGAATGTCATGCTTATGTAATTTGATGTTACATGTCTCATAAGGAGTACTACTCTCAACCTAAATGAAACTGATCATGAATGTCATCAGTTTAAGGCTCTAATTCCTTACAAATATGAGTAGTTTGCCAACAATGTATCAAGTTTATTCGTTCAGTACCGTTAATCAAAGATGCAAGAATGCCACATGTAATTATATACAAAAACTCTAACGGCGCACTAGCATAAGCAACTAATGAAGACATAAAAGCAATATCATCATCGCTACATAGCATTCCGACTCAACTAAGACTCAACTAAATGCAAAAACGTATTTTTGTGATTTTTTTTATGCATGCAGAAATGCAAGAAATATGCAGATGGATGAAAACAAACAGATGCATACCCTCCCCAAACCAAATCGCACAATACCCTCATTGTGTACAACAAACAATAAGAGGCAATAATAAATACGGGGAAGGAATGCAAAACGATGGAAGTGCAAAAAGAAAAAGAAGAACTACTTACAAGATATATACAAACGGAGACCTCCCCAAACCGTCCTAATCGGAGCTCTCGTCACCGCTCTCCTCCTAACCACCACTTCCACTATCGTCATCTCCATCATCGTCATCTCCCTCCTCGTCATCTCTCTCCACATCACCTCTCTGCTCATTCCCGGCATTGTTACCATAGCCTCCCTCGGGATAGGTGTAGGAAGTCGGGTGCCAACCCGTAGGAGAGATCAGGCCGACCTGCACTCTATTGTTGTAACATGGAAAGTCGGAAAGTGTCTGATTTAGCTGTACCGTTGCTATCCGGTGGCACAACTCATTAAGCATTCCAGGGACCGCCGCTTGGTCGAGGACCGCAGGTGTAACATATGGCGGAGGAGGCACGAAGTGGGCAGGATATGCAGGCACATTAGAATAATCAGTATATGGAAATGCATAAGGAGGCCATGGAGGGTCCGAAGGTCCAGCCGCAAAAGATGGTGTATGTGATGCACGGCTAGTCGATCGGCCACCCCCTCGAGATTGTTGAGGAGATCGAGACGGTCCACCCATCTCGGGTGCGAAGTGTGTTGGGGTCTGAAGATCCCTCCCAAGTGGTAGCAAATAGGAGGGATAAGGTGGAGGGTCCCTTTCAGGACCAAAGGGGAGATGGGGGAAGAGGGTAAGAGGTGGTAGATTGTAAGGGAGGATAACCGATTCATCCTTTGCTATGCGCCAACGCAAATCTGGACCTAGCCAATGAAGACTCTTAAGGACAGAAAAGTTCAAAAGGCGACTATCGAGTCGCGCGGCAGATGGAAGATCGTGTCCTATAGGTTCCTCCCCGTACGGGAAGTCCGGAAATAGCCTACGACCGATGTGGGAAACGAGACCCCCACAATGAATGACAGCTATAAGCCCATTTCCGATATGTTGGAAATCGTGGGCAACAAGGGCGGCCACATTCATGACATATGGCCACTCGCTATCGATGTTAAGATAGCCTGCTAGACTTTCCAACTCATCATCATTAACATTGTTCGGCTCAGTACGTCCGTAAATGGTGCACTCTATCGGACGAAGCCAGTATCGGATGGCCGGGTGATGGACTTCGTTGCCCCGCTTACGACCCGTATTACGATCAGTAATGCAAGACCAGATTTCATTGGCTAGACGACGAGGGGGATGTATTGGTCCCCTTCGCTAGTAACACCTACAAGCTGACCGAACTTGCGAACGGTCCTAGAAAAACTCGTGTTAAAGAGTCTAAAAAAATGCATGGTGTGTCTCAGTTCATGTCACTAAAAAAATTGAAACTACCAAAAAACTCTAGAGTAAGACCCTTATATATATGTGAATTCAAGCATATAAATTAGCCCACTCATACCAGTACCATTAAGTAAGTCAACAACAGGCTGATAAATGCCTAACCTGCCCAAGAGCTCACGGTCTAGGAACCGTGTCGGGGTTACCTTAAGAGCTGCCAACTGGACAAAGCGCTCCCTCTGATCAGCCGAGGCAAACTAAATGTTGGGGTATTCCGGTATGCTCTCCTCGGGAAATGGAACGAGATCCTGAGTCGGCACTGACTCCCGGCTAATGTCGACCCGACGCCTTGTGCTTCCCTGACGTTGTCTTTTCCTTGCATCCATTTTGACCTGAAATAGCAAAAATCAGACTAGTGTACTACTCACACAAAAAACCCCAAATCAATTGAAATAAAAACCTTGATTTCATAACTGAAATTTGAGTAAAAACATGATAATGTGGATGAAATCAACTAATTTGAGTAGAGAAATTGAGTAATAGCAGAAATTTGATGCAAAACCAAGCCAAAGACTGAAATTCTAAGTCTGAAATCCAACAAATCCATGAACCCAGAATCGCGCGAAGAATCGCCCGACAAAAAAATTAGTCGTCCGACTATTAGAATAGTCGCCCAACTATTCCGATAGTCGGCGACTCCCGGCGGACAGCAGAGAACGCAGGCGGAGAAACGGCAGTTAGGCGGAAAAAAGAAAAAGAAACATGAGAAAACTTACTTGAATGGTTGGAAGGTAGTCGCAACTTCAATAAAGACAAGAACTAGCAAAGGATGAAAAGATTAAGATGGGTAGAGGTTGAAGATAAAGATTTGAATGAAGAGAGTGAAGGTTTGAATAAAGAGGATGAAGGTTAAGGATGGAGGTAGGTGGGAGAAGTGAGAGAGAGAATAGGGTTTAGGAGTTAAAGATTTCAAAATAAAAGTAACTGAGGTAGAGTAAAGAGAGAAAAAAAAACTTATTCGACGGAAATAGTCAGCCAAGGTGCGCGATGCCGGAATTGCCGACCGTCTATTGGAATAGTCGACCGACAATAAAAATAGTCTGCCGACTATTGTTGACTCATTCCAGTTTTCCGTCAGCAGCCTGTTCTATCCAAAACTCAATTCAACCCTTTAGACCCTCGTTCTCACCCTCACATAATCTATAATGTAGAAAATTAAATATGCTCTAACTAACTAAATGCAGGTACAAATGCTTTACAACCCGAGTTGCCTCCCGGTCAGCGCTGGTTTAAGGTCCCGTGCGACCGTAGTCACCTTGCTCAGTTGGTGACTGTTTCGAGGTACAAAACCTTGACTTCTCCTCCTATCTCACCTCTCTCGTGGTAGTGCTTTATTTGGTGACCATTGACCTTAAAGCGATTTCCCGTGGAAGAGTTTTTAAGCTCGACCGACCCAAATTTAGAAACCGAAATTACCGTATAGGGCCGGACCATCTGGATTTTAATTTTCCAGGAAAAAGACGAAGACGAGAATTAAACAATAATACCTTTTCGCCCGCTTTAAACTCCCTCGGAATAATACGCTTATCGTGCCACCTTTTAGTCTTCTCTTTGTAGATACGGGCACTATTGTAGGCATTCATCCTGACCTCCTCAAGCTCATATAGCTGTAAAAGTCGATTTTCACCACACAATTTTGGGTCAAAATTTAGTTCTTTAACGCCCACCAAGCTTTATGCTCCAACTCTACGGGTAAGTGACAGGACTTCCCATAAACCAACCGATAAGGCGATGTACCAATCGGTGTCTTATAGGCGGTCATATACGCCCATAGAGTGCCATCTAGTTTCAGGCTCCAATCCTTTCTTGACTTCGAGACAACCTTTGCCAAAATGTCCTTAAGCTCCCGGTTGGAAACTTTGACCTGTCCACTAGTTTGGGGGTGATACCCCAAACCTCTGCGTTGCATAACACCATATTTAGACAATAAGGCAATAAGTTGTTTTTCTTTAAAGTGCATACCTCCATCACTAATGACGACTCGGGGGACGCCAAAACATGGAAATATAATCTTCTTGAAAAGTTGGATGACGGTCTTAGCGTCACAATGGACCGAGGCAACGGCTTCTACCCACTTAGATACGTAGTCCACAGCTACTAAAATGTACCTATTACCTCGACTTGTCGGGAAGGGACCTTGATAGTCGATGCCCCAAACATCGAAAATCTCTACCTCCAAAATACCTACCTGAGGCATCTCATGCCTCCGGGAGATATTTCTCGTCCTCTGACAAGCATCACATCCTGAAACAAATGACTTGGCATCAGAAAACAAAGATGGCCAATAAAAACCTGATTGAAGTACCTTAGCCACGGTCCTAGCGGGACCGTGGTGACCACCATAAGACGAGGAATGACAGACTTCCAAGATGGCATTGGTTTCCCCTTGTGGTATGCATCGCCTAAAAAGTCCGTCGGCACACTCCTTGAAAAGATATGGATTGTCCCAAAAATATTGCCGAACATCAAGTAGGAACCGCTTCTTTTGTTGATATGACAAATCAGGCGGCATTATTTTACCTACAAGAAAATTAGTATAGTCAGCATACCACGGAGTATCCATTATACCAATTGCCATCAAAATATCATCAGGAAAAGAATCATCTATCGGTAAAGTATCGCCTCCGTCCTGCAATGGAAATCTAGAAAGGTGGTCCACCACAGAATTTTCAGCACCCTTCTTGTCCTTTATCTCCAGGTCGAATTCCTGAAGCAGAAGGATCCATCGTAGCAATCTCGGTTTGGCTTCCTGCTTCGCGAGGAGGTACTTCAAAGCCGCATGGTCCGTATAAATTGTGACTTTCAACCCTATTAATAAGATCGAAATTTCTCTAATGCATAAACCACAGCTAGAAGCTCCTTCTCCGTCGTAGTATACTTCACCTGAACCTCATCCAGAGTTCGGTTTGCATAATAGATGGCATTCACTGCCTTTTCCTTCCTTTGACCCAGCACCGCTCCGACCGCATAATCACTAGCGTCGCACATAACTTCAAACGGTAACTCCCAATCCGGGGCCTGAATAATAGGTGATGTGACCAAAGCCTGCTTCAACATGTTAAAAGCAGATAAACATTCATCAGAAAAAATGAATGAGATATCCTTAAGGAGCAATTGTGTAAGTGGTTTAGCAATTTTAGAGAAATCTTTGATAAACCGGCAATAAAATCCGGCGTGTCCAAGAAAACTCCTAACCCCCTTCACGTTAACGGAGGAGGCAATTGCTCGACCACCTGCACCTTTGCTTTGTCTACTTGGATGCCTCGATCTGAAACTAAGTGCCCAAGGACAACTCCCTCGTTGACCATAAAATGGCACTTCTCCCAATTCAGCACTAGATTGACCTCAATACATCGCTGCATCACTTTATCAAGGTTAGTTAAACAATCAGTGAAACTACTACCGTAGGCACTGAAATCATCGATAAATACCTCCATAATAGACTCGATATACTCGGAAAATATCCTCATCATACACCTTTGAAATGTGGCAGGGGCATTGCACAACCCGAAGGGCATCCTGCGATAAGCAAAAACACCATGGGGACAAGTAAAGGTAGTCTTTTCCTGATCATCAGAATGGATCGGGATCTGAAAGAACCCTGAATATCCATCTAAATAACAGAAAAACTTATGTGAGGCTAACCTTTCTACCATTTGATCGATAAACGGAAGAGGGAAGTGATCTTTTTTTGTGGCGGCATTTAATTGTCTATAGTCAATGCACATCCGCCATCCCATTACAATTCTAGTAGGTATTAATTCATTCTTATCGTTTTTTACCACGGTCGTCCCGCCTTTCTTCGGGACGACCTGAACAGGACTCGCCCATTTAGAGTGACCGACAGAATAAATTATACCTGCTTCTAATAACTTCATCACTTCTTTCATTACCACTTCCTGCATTTTCAGGGTCAACTTACGTTGACCCTGTCTAACAGGTCGACGATCCTCTTCAAGTTCAATTCGATGCATGCAAATATCGGGACTAATTCCCTTAAGGTCATCTAGACTGTAACCTAATGCATTCTTGTTCTTTTTAAGAACGACCAACAAAGCAGAAAGTTGGTTCTCATCTAATTTATTACTTACGATGACGGGATAAGACTCAGAATCGTCTAGAAATACATACTTAAGATGGGACGGAAGAGGTTTCAGGTCGGGTTTGGTTACCTCTACAGCATAAGAAGTATCTACCAACCTATTTACCACTTCTCCGTCGATGCTCGTCAGTTTCTGTGTATCTCCTAAAATATCCCACACAGCATCATCGTTAGTCTTATCACCTGCACAAGTGTCTAAACATGTCAAAGCCTCGAGCGGGTCCCTACTCAGGGAACCCGTACAAACATCAAGAATAACTTCATCAATAATATCTAGTGCATAACAAGTATCCTCGATCATAGGCTTAGCTAATGTATTGGCCAAATTAAAGGTCACTTTATCGTCCCCCACCTCTAGAGTCAAGCGTCCGTGCTTGACATCTATAATAGCCCCTGCAGTATGTAAAAATGGCCTACCTAAAGTTATAGGAATTTGAGTGTCCTCAGCCATATCCAAAACAATGAAATCGACAGGTATAAAGAATTTACCTATCCTAACGGGGACATCCTCTAAGACTCCTAGGGGACGTTTGACTGACCTATCAGCCATCTGAAGAGTCACACTTGTGACTTTAAGCTGACCCATATTCAGTTTCTCGCAAAATGAATAGGGCATGACACTGACACTTGCACCCAAATCACATAAGCTTTATCGATTACATGGGTGCCTATGGTGCATGGTATGGAAAAACTACCCGGGTCTTTCAGTTTGGGTGGAGACTTACTTTGAATTAGAGCACTACACTCAGCAATAAAAGCAGTAGTCTCATGTTCATTAAAGTTCCTCTTACGGGTCAGAATATCTTTCATAAATTTTGCGTAAGAGGGTACCTGGGTAATTAATTCCGTGAAGGGAATGGTTACCTGGAGATTTTTGACGACCTCCATAAACTTATTGAACTGGTTCTCGACCTTCTTATTCTTCAACCGGCTAGGAAAAGGAACTTGAATTTTGACCTATTCAGTAGCTTTATCTTGTAGAACACCCGTTTCCACTTCAGCATCAGACGGCTTATCAGCAGCGACCGTCTCGGATCTTGATCCTGTCTCTAGAATAGTCGGTCGACTATCAGGGATAGTCGGTCGACTATTGTTAATAGTCGGTCGACTATCAGGGATAGTCGGTCGACTATTTTCCTCCTCACCTGTAGTTTCTGTTAATCTGTCAATGATAGTCGGCCGACTATCTGAAATAGTCGGTCGACTATTATTGACCAGTTCGTCATTCACAGCAGTTTCGGCAGTTTTTAACGATACATCATCATCTATTACATCCTCATTTACATCATCCACAATAACAGAATTATGATAACTAGGTATCTTGGGCTCGTCATAAGTAAGGCCGCTACGAAGCTGAATCGCGTTGGCCGTATCGTGCGGTTTTTCCGGCTGTGACGGTAGTGTGCCTAGTTGCCTAGCAGACTGATTTGTGGCAAGCTGCGCCACCTGCGTCTCCAACATCTTGATCTGTGCATCTTTAGATTGGTCACTTTTCTGCATCTGGATCATAAGAGATTGCATCATACTCTTCAATTCCTGATATTCGCTAGGAACTGGAGCTCGAGTCACGGGCGGTGGAGGAAGAATAACAAGAGGTTGAGTTGGCGGTGGAAGAGCTAGAGGCTTTTGGAAGCCTTGTTGTTGTCCGCGATGAGGCGGAACATACGCTTGTTGCTTCGGCTGAGGAACTGGGTTCAACACATTCTGACTCGTCCAACTGAAGTTCGGATGCTCCCTAGTCCTCTCATTATAGTAATTAGAATAGGGATTACCTTGCTTGAAGTGTTGAAAAGCTAGAACTTGTTCCATCCAGGTCATCCATTCCCCCGCGCTATGGCCTTTGGTACCACATCGCTCACACATTGCCTCCTGTTTGATCATGGCATGGACAATTTGCTGATTCGACTCGTTTCTATGAGGCGGATTCTGAATTTTATCGAGACGGGCATGAAGATGATCAAATTGAGCCATAATCTCACTGGTTTCCGCTGCGGCTACCCGAACACTACCCCTCGGATTTCCATATTCGGCTCGATACGTGGCCATCTCCTCGATCAATTTCCAACCCTTGTCATCATCAACATTGTTTTGGAAACGTCCATTAGCTGCACCATGAAGAATAGCACGATTATCATCAAATAAGCCATTATAAAATTGATTACATAAGAACCATGGCTCGAATCCGTGGTGAGGAATAGAAAGGACTAGATCCTTAAATCTAGTCCATGTTTCGTTTAGATCTTCCAACGGTCCTTGCTTAAAATTGGTTATTTGACTCCGTATTTGATTGGTGCGCTGAGGAGGTTAGTAATGCTTATAAAAAGCAAGCGCCAATGAGTTCCAGTCATTAATATTGGCGGCTTTTTTATCTAGGTCTCGATACCATCTACGGGCTGGACCTGCAAGAGAAAATGGAAATAAGGCCTCCATTACTTGTTCCTGTGTTATCCCGGGAGCAACTGGAATCGAACAACAATAATCAGTGAATATTTCCATATGGTGCCCGGGGTCTTCGTCTTTCCTGCCCGAGAAGGTATTTCGCTCCACTAAATTGATATAAGCGGGACGAATCTTGAAGGAGCTAGTGGTAGGAGTAGGTAGCTTCCATCCTTTTGGGATGTTAGCCTGAGTTGGCTCGGAGTGAGTAGAAAGCTTCGGCGGCATGATCGGAACTGAGATATCTGACTCGGTGTCTGACTTTGTGCTTGAGTCGTCCTCTTCATGGAACGAATATTCCGCTTCCAGGTTAGTGGAAACTGGGTCAAGCGAATTAGATTTCTCCGCTTGACATATTTCCCTCCAAAAACTCCGTCTAGCTCGTAAAGTCTTCTCGGGTTCGGACCTGTTAGACATGGGCATACACAGAACTAAGAAGGAAAATATGAGAACCGTCTCAAGGAACGGAAGTTCCCTGAGACAAAAGATAAACTAAAAAAACAAGTAAAATTAACCGTCTTCCCGGCAACGGCGCCAAAATTTGATAAGCTAGTCGTATACCTATAAAAAATAACCAACTACGGTCTAACTAAAAATATAGCTAGGGAAGTCGGGATCGATTTCTCAGGGAGACAGATAAATCCTACTCGTAATTAAAGTTTATCTTAGTAACCGAATCGGGGGTTTTGTTTGTGTTTGGCTAAACTAGAGTAGTAAAGGAAGAGAAAATTAAAGGAGAAGAATAACTAAATTAAATAAGATGAATTAAGACAAATAGATATATGGAGAGAAAACTAGGATTGTCGGTTCACTACGAATCTCATATGGTCACGGTCTAAGTCACAGGTATGTCGCAGATATTGGTCTAAGGGGTAATGAAAAAGTCCTTCAGGTCCGCTATTCACCCTAGCATGCGTCTAACGGCTTCCGATCTTATTAGGGCAAACTAATGTGTTGTAGCAGGTCTAACTTTTACCAGGCTTCCGATCTTAGGTTTAAGTTTACCGAATTCAATTAATCAATCATGCACATTAACTGACTAATCGCGATTATATGCTACAATTGACAACTCAGACACAATATCATTGACAAATCTATAAATTATTTAGCGACCACATTCAATTCGCAGATCCCCTAAATCCTAGCGAGGGAAATTAGCTACTCATGATTAATTCAATAACAACAAGATTAATAAAAGAATTTACTAGATTAAACATGACGAATAATAATAAATTTACGACAAGCATAAAACAATAATTAAGTATGAAGAAGAAGAATCAATCAAGAATAAAGAAGAAGGAATAAAGATTAGATAAAATTACCAAAGGAATGAAGGCGATTCGAATCCGAAAGTTTTACAATAACCGAGTTTAAAGGAAGAAAGTAGACTAAAGTATAAGGAGAGGAAAAGTGATAAAAGTCTAAGGATGAATAAAAGTAGAGAAATCTAAAAGAGAAGAAGTGTCAATAAAAGTGGCTGAAAAGCCCTATTTATACAGCTTAGAATGAGTTAAAACTGTTTAGGAAACTTTTGCTGAATACGAAACTTGTCTGCGGCCCAAGGAATAGTCGGCCGACTATTCTATTAGTCGGTCGACTATCGCCATAGTCAGCCGACTATTCCAATAGTTAGTCGACTATTCTGCCTACTTCAGCGATCAGCTCTTCCAGCTTCGTTTTGCCTCGCTTTTGGTTCGTTTTAGCTCCTTTGTCTTCCGTTCTTGCAAAAAGGACAATACACACCACAAAGTAGCCAATTCGGGGCAAAATAATAGTTTTCACTATTCAATAAACACGAGAATGCGCGTAATAAGAGCATAAAAAGTGTATATAAAATACGCGCATCACTAAGTCAGTCCGTGAAATGCGCTTAGAAACCTTGCTCGTGAGGAACAAGGTGACGTTTTCTAGAAAGAGATTTTAGGGAGAGAAAGTTAATTACCTTTAATGAATGAACATAAAGGGGGTATTTATAGGTTTCCATAAGAGAGACAAGAAAAGGGGGCAGGTGATTTACGCGTGCCCCTTACCTTAGGCTGGAATCAGGAGGGTCGGCGAGAGCACCCTCGGGGTCGGAACAACCGGGGGTTAGCGACCTCCTGGAGGGAGTGCACAGGGGCTTGGCACGGTCGGACCTCAGGACCAGGCCAAGGTTCAGAGGGCTGGTCCTCTCCAACGGCATGCCCATGGGGGTCGGCCGGACATATCCTACCTGATGCCCCGGCGCCGGTCTCGTTGTCGGTCCGGACCTCTTCAGAGACGGGTTGGGCCCGGGTCTCTGACTAGCGGGCAACTCCCAACAGGTGATTGACCCATCATCATGACATATGACCCATTTTGTTTTGAGATACATAAAAATTTGATCTTGAGTTCTATAAGATAGAAGGGAAAAAAGTTGCTAAAAATATAAGAACCGATGACCTCTTGGTCAAATGTCATCCATCTAACTACCCTACCAAGTCCAAATCTATAATCCTATTTAGCAAAAAAAAAAAAAAAAAAAAAAAAAATCTATTTCTTAAATTGAGGTTACGGCCTTACGGGTGCTCCTATGGGTCATAGTCCTATTTAAAATAACCTTACCCGGGAATGATTTAAGATAAGAGGTGGGCAAAGAAAGTAGGGCACACAGCCCCACATGAAAACATGACACATAGGCAGCCGGCAGGTGGTGGTTTAAACTCTTTTTAATTACTGATAGAAAAAAAGATTTAGCATCTCCAAGTGTGGGATTAGTTACTGGTACGATTTGGTCGTGTGGTAAATGGGTTGTATATAAATAAAGTTAAAAACCTCAGCTGCTGTGTTATGTTGTCATATGTGAGGGAGTGGACGCACACAATCACACATTATTGAAAGAGTTTTTGTTAGTATTGTTTTGTAGGGTCGGTTGGTTGATCTGATCTCAATCTCAATCTCAATCTCGAATTCCGATCTCCTTGCTGGTTTGTTATCCGATCATCATCATCATCATCATCATCATCATGCCGTCTATTTACGGAGAACGTTTGACCACCTTCGAGGACTCCGAGAAAGAGAGCGAGTATGGTTACATTCGCAAAGTACGCTCCTTTTCTTCTCATCATCATCATCATCTCTCAATTCTCATCCATTACTTTGTTTGTTTGTTGAATTGTGTCACCGTGTAATGCTGCCTGCATGATCTGATGCGGTATCCAGTTTTGTTGACTTTGATGAAACTGATTAACGAGTGAAATGGTTGTGGTTGTTGTGTCAGGTGTCGGGGCCGGTGGTGGTTGCCGATGGAATGGGTGGTGCTGCTATGTATGAATTGGTTCGTGTTGGACACGATAATCTCATCGGAGAGATCATTCGTTTAGAAGGCGATTCTGCCACTATCCAAGGTCACCTCTCATCTTTCATTCATTCATGCTTCAACACATTAATTAATGATTAATTAATGATTATGATTATTGGTTGCATAATCAGTGTATGAAGAAACCGCTGGTTTGATGGTTAATGATCCTGTTCTTCGTACTCACAAGGTACAATCTCCGATCCTCCTCTCCGTCTCCTTCGTTATCCCTTAATGGTTGTTTGGCTTCTTATCAATTTGATTTTGTCATTCTCAGCCATTGTCAGTTGAGCTCGGACCTGGAATTCTCGGTAATATATTTGATGGCATTCAGGTATGTATAGTATGGATTAGTAGTCATCACCTGCTTCTTCAAACAATCTTCTCTACTTTTATCGTATTCCTACCTATTTTCTCAAATCTATACTCTTTTCTTATGCAGAGGCCATTAAAAACCATTGCTATACGCTCTGGTGATGTCTACATACCTCGTGGTGTTGCTGTCCCAGCTCTCGACAAAGACATTCTTTGGGATTTTCAGCCTAAGAAATTAGGTAATGCCTCAAATTCATCCATTTTGGCTCTTCACACCAGTTTAATGCTCTAATATGTGTTCATACTGTTTCAGGCGAAGGGGATCTTTTAACTGGTGGAGACTTGTATGCTGTAAGTTTGCTTTAATTCTATACATGTTTCCACTTGATGTCACTTTAGCCGTGGCAACTGCCAACATTCGAATTTCATTATGATGGATTTACTTGTGCAGATTGTTGATGAGAACAGTCTCATGCAGCATCACGTGGCCTTGCCCCCTGATGCTATGGGAAAAATTAGCTACATTGCTCCTCCGGGACAGTACTCTCTCAAGGCAATCTAAATATTCTATTTCAACTACCTTTTTTAGCTTTAAGCTTTGTCTGAGGCGGAGTAATTCAAGATTTATGAAGTTAGTATTTGACTATTTTTCATGCTGCTTGCCTACAGGATACTGTTCTTGAACTTGAGTTTCAAGGTGTTGTGAAAAAGTTTACCATGCTTCAGGTAATTTAAGAATATTCTGCGTTTGTCTGGTACTTTTAGTCGGGCTGCTCCGTCCTCTGGAAATTAACTGTTTCCCCCTCTTTTTTTTTCCTTTTCAATCTGTCTGCCTTTATTTCCTGTCCAAATCTAAATTGTGTGTATGCGTGCGCTTTTCTTTTACAGAGTTGGCCTGTCCGTACACCAAGGCCAGTTGCATCAAAACTTGCTGCTGACACTCCTTTGCTGACTGGGCAGGTTTTGAGATAGAATTTTTAGTGTCTATTCTGAAATTTTTGCTCTGTTGAAGCTGTTGTTGATGTGTAATTGTTTCGCAGCGTGTTCTTGATGCTCTTTTCCCCTCGGTTCTTGGGGGAACTTGTGCCATTCCTGGGGCTTTTGGCTGTGGAAAGACTGTGATTAGTCAAGCGCTCTCAAAGGTAAGTAGTCCTGGCCTTTTTTGTGAGTACAGTATTATGTTTATTGTTTAGGTACTTGAGATGTCTCTCTAAGGTGGAGTTGTCTGATATCTATTTGCCTTTTGTTTTCAGTACTCAAACTCCGATGCTGTGGTTTATGTTGGTTGTGGGGAGAGAGGAAATGAAATGGCTGAGGTGTGTCTTCTAAGTGTGAAGATATCTACCATAACTGTTGCTTGTTGTTGTTGTTTATGATGTAAACTCACTCTCCTCAATCTAGGTGCTCATGGATTTCCCTCAACTGACCATGACATTGCCTGATGGACGGGAAGAATCTGTGATGAAGCGGACTACACTTGTTGCTAACACTTCAAACATGCCTGTGGCTGCACGTGAGGCATCCATTTACACAGGTATATCCTTTAATCAGCCTATGAATTTTGTAAAATAATTAAGCTTGGCGGTTTCAATTATCTGACTGATGTTGACATTGGTTGAGACTTGTGTCATTACTGCTTCCATTTTACTCTCAGTGTATAACTTTGACCGCTCTTAATGTCCAGGCATTACGATTGCTGAATATTTCAGAGATATGGGATATAATGTCAGTATGATGGCAGATTCAACTTCTCGTTGGGCAGAAGCACTGCGTGAAATTTCAGGGCGTCTGGTGAATTCCCTCACATATTTATATCTTTCAGTTGTTATCACTTGGTATATACTGAACTGCTTTGTGACCAAGATTCTGAGATGTCTCAACAACAACAAAGCCTTAACCCAAAATGATTTGGGTTGGCTAACATGAATCATCCTTCGAAACCGCTTAGGCTGAACCCAAGGATGCAACAAAAATTGAAATTAAATAATGTAAATGAAACAATTAGGTTTTAAAATAAACAGAAAATAAGCACATGTTAAAAACCGAATTTAAGCGCCTAAAAGGTTTGAAAACTAAACAAATTTGAGCATAGAACAACTTGGAAAGTACTGTAATGATTTTTTACAATAAGCACTTCCTCCCATCCAACCCAAAGTTTACATTGAGTTTTTTACAAGTTTTTAAAAAGTAGTTAAAAAGGATGGATATTATTGGTAAATCAGAAGGTCTTACGAGTCCCTTATATTAAAGTGGTAAAAAGTAATGACATTTTTGTGTGAATAGAGGAAGAATATAAGGATTGTATGGTAAAAGCTTTTACCAAAAAGGGAATGTAAAGTTTGAATTGGATGACCCATTTAGAGTAAGTGTAAGCTTTGGATTGATGGGAGGGAGTAATAAAAACAGAGCACAAATCCCATAGTCAAACGACATCTTCTCGTCCACAATGCCTCTCCGACACTATGACACTATGTATTCTCTGACTCGTGTGGATGATTTCACTTTATGTGTGCTTTCAATGTATTTCTCATTATGAACACCCTTTAACTTTACAATGAAATAATGCATTGTTGAACTTACATTAAGGTCATGTTTGGCGTAATTTATCAAAAATGAACTTTTATTTCTCAAGCTTACTTTCTTAGGAGTGTTTCTTAAAAACACTAGATGTACCAAATTGGTGGTTCTACTTCTAAGGGCAAAATGATGGTAATTAAGCATTTAAGAAACTAGTTTTAACTTTTGAATAATGGTGTGCTTGGCCAATTTGTAATTTTTGATATAAAAAACATTACGAAAAACTAGGCCAAACACTACCTAGAGAACATATTCAATTTTAATTTCTTTTTAGATATCAATAGTGTAAGGCTGTAGCACCAGCAATGGCAAAAAATGTTATTCACCCCTTGTCAAAAAGTACTTCCTTCATCCTACATTTGTTGTCCTCATTGACTAAAGTTTAGTTTTACTAAATACGGAGTAGTAGGGATATACCCTTAGTACCCGCTGGCTAATTAATTTAAGCATGGAGTAATGGCATAATAGGAATTAGGAACTCATTTAGGTAAAATGGTGAGTTTATTTTTTTTCGTTACTGCACTATATTTGGGAAGGGGACAATAAATTTGGGATGGACAAATAAGGAAATAGGGACAATAAAAGTGGGATGAAGGCAGTATTTTTTTTGTTAAGCGGAAGTCATTAATCCTTTGTACGAATGTGGTGGTGGGTTGAATGTAACATCATGTTGCCAATTTTCTCCCTTTGTCTTTCTTTTCTGGGGCTGAGAAGTTGGGTAGGTAGCGGCTATTGTATACCAATACTTATGGTTAATATGTGACTAATAAATTGTCTCTTTGCTGTATGTAGGCGGAAATGCCTGCTGATAGTGGATATCCTGCTTACTTGGCTGCTCGTTTAGCTTCCTTTTATGAACGAGCTGGCAAGGTTAAATGTCTTGGTGGTCCAGAACGGAATGGCAGTGTAACAATTGTTGGTGCTGTTTCTCCTCCTGGTGGAGATTTTTCTGATCCTGTTACATCTGCGACACTGAGTATTGTCCAGGTATGTTGATTTTTTAAATTGTTATCTGCCTTTTATATTCGCCACTTATTAAGACTGCATATAACAGTATTATTTTAGGAGATGACAAACCATATGTTGTCACTATTTTTTTTTGCCATAATTTTACGTTTTGCCATAACAGAAGTCAAGAAACCTGTAGGTTTAGTGGTTCTTCTGGAGATGACATCTATTTGGACATGATTTGTTATAATAACCCTCCTTTATTGTATCAAATCAAAAAAGTAAAGAGCCAGTCGCTCGTTTCCACTTCATGTTCTGTGAACTTCCTAAATCCTTACCATCCAGGAGGGCCAGGCAGCATTTCATGCCAGTCCTTACTCCTTAAAGAGAGGTTGTCAAGAGCATCCTTGGGGATACTTGTCATTCATCTCTTGTGTTGGTGGCACCTAAGCATCATTTTTCATTGATAATTTTCTTTTCTTGATATAATGCCATACTCCAATTTCATGACAAACTTTTCAATGTGTTTTACTTATCAGGTCTTTTGGGGGTTGGATAAGAAACTAGCCCAGAGAAAACATTTTCCTTCTGTGAACTGGCTTATTTCCTACTCAAAGTACACTTCGGTAAGCAATTGTTTCTTCTTTGTTTCATTTATGAAGTCTCTGCACTATAATTGCTCAACATGGATTGCTGTATCGTTTGCCGCTTATCTGCTGGTTTTGATGTATGCAGGCTCTGGAAACATTTTATGAGAAATTTGATTCTGATTTCATCAACATCAGGACAAAGGCACGTGAAGTTCTTCAGAGGGAAGATGACCTTAATGAAATTGTGCAGGTACGGGTTTATCATTTCCTTCTGCTTTTTGGGCCTCATGCTGAACACCAAAATCATGGAATAACCATTGATTTTCTGTGTAATTCATTAATCCGAGCTGCAAACTTTGATCTGTTTAATTGTAGCTTAGGTTTGGTGTTCTGTGTATATACGTCTTTTTAAATTCTTAGGAGCTATGTAAGGCCTGTAGGGTTGCCTATTTACGTTCATGCAAAATGCCCACAAAGCTATGTGAGGTTAAACGTAAATGTGTCACTAGAGCTGTTTGAAGCGCGACTTTTGATTCACCAATTGTTACAGCTTGTAGGAAAAGATGCTTTGGCTGAGACTGATAAGATAACTTTGGATACCGCGAAGCTTTTGAGGGAAGATTACCTCGCACAAAATGCCTTTACACCGTAAGATTAACACCATCTGTTTTTTATCTTGTCGCTAGCAAATGATTATTCTTATCTTATTTTGGCGTGCCTTTTTCTGGTAACAGATATGACAAGTTTTGCCCATTCTATAAGTCAGTATGGATGATGCGCAACATCATCCATTTCTACAATTTGGCTAATCAGGTAATTTGATGTCCATTGACAGTTATCTGTCACATCCTTATTCCATGTGTTTATTAAAGGTTGTCTAAGGCTTATGTTCCATGCATAACTAAGTCATAGAGTGGTCTTTTCAACTTCCATAACTTGCATCGTTTTTATTGTTCATGATGTTGATGCCTTTATGGCCTGATTGAATGGTTTCAGGCTGTAGAACGTGGTGCTGGTTCAGATGGTCAAAGGATTACTTACAGCTTGATCAAACTTAAGTTGGGCGATCTCTTTTATCGCTTAGTGTAAGTGGAAACTCAACTTGAACGATTAATCGTCAGTACATAAATTGTCATTTTTGTTTCCATTTCCAAAGGAGGCAAATGTTCACTATATTTCTGCCTATAGGAATATGATCTATTCTACTTGCATCTTGGAAGTAGCAGTGTTCAAAATGCGACACTTTTCATAAAAAAAAAATGTTTCATTGTGTTTTGAACATATGGGCAAGGTTTTGTAAATCTGACCCCTTACCTTGCCATAGGCGAGAAACATGCATTGAGGTACTTGGTCATGTTGTAATACCATAGGGCTACTTTTAATGGAGGATGTCACTGATAACAGGTCTCAGAAATTCGAAGATCCAGCAGAAGGAGAGGACACCCTTGTTGCCAAATTCCAAAAGTTGCACGATGACTTGATTACTGCTTTCCGCAACCTTGAAGATGAAACTCGTTGATTACATTATAATTCAACTTCCCACCAAAGTTCCTGTTGGTAGGCTCCTCAGTGCTGCTTTCATTACCCCTTGTATGAGTACGATATCAAGGCGCTTACACAGATAAGATGGCCTTATTTCTTACGGAGTATTTTTTGTTGTTACGAGCGTTGTGTTTATTATTTCCAGTCAAACCTTCGCCAAACATGAGGATGATGACATTTATTATTGTTTTGTACGTATATATAATAAGGTTCCTTCAGTATCTGAAGGCGAAATAATCTGTCAGGAGGTTTATGCATGAAGGCAGAGGACTGCTATTTGATGTAATCTTTAGTCCGTTATGGTAATCGGACTAGGAATTTGCTTCAGTGTGCGGAGAAACACTAATTTTGCTGTATATTACCAACTTACCATACCCAGAAAAAAAAAATCAGGGAATCTGTGCTTGGTGTTTGTACATCTACCGACTTTGTAGGGTTTGGGCGTGCGCTAGGACTTTTGGTAAAAAACACTGATAACATTTGAGGGTGCCAACACCGTCGCCCGCAAATTGGTATTGTGTAAGACTTGCACTTGTTTGGCCATGAAATCGGGTAGGATACATCCTGAAGCGACCCAAGACACGTGGTTTGAGATTCAATTGAAATTGAAATGTGGTCCGGTACGACCTCCCGGACATCTTAAATTTAAGTTTATAATACTTTTTTTCCTGTGAATCGGGGTCTCAAACAATAATGGTCAGAAATGGTACAAAATGTTGATCAGATCGATTGAAACAACCTCACAAAATATGAAGAGCAACTAATGCTGACAAATCGGGACGTGCCAGGGCGGATGCATGACTAGTCCCATAGCACGACACAGAATGGAAATTGGAACAACCATGACCCTAACCTGACGGGTCCAGGGTCGGGATGCGACACCAAATTAAAGAAAGCTCGTGCATCGGCATGACCTAATAAAAGAAAGCTCGTGCATCGGCATGACCTAATACGAGGGACGACGAGCCAGACACCTACCAAAAATAATTTTTTCAAAAAGATAAAAGAAATTTTAAAAGTCATGTCAGGTGATGCGGAGCTCGATAACCTTGGTCCGTTGGCTGTTACTTCAGTGGGAATCCCGTCACGGGCCCAGTTCGTTTGCTTGCTAACTTCCAGTTGAAAACAGAAATTAATAAAGGAGTATCTCGAGTGGACTTTGCAAATAACACGAAGGTTCAAGGGTCCTGAATTCTAGCAAATAAATTGTCTTAAATAGTTTGAATTAAAAAGGGTTGTTTATGACAACTCTTGGGTTGTTGCCGGTTTACTTGCTTGGCTACTTATAGCCTTAGTTTTGTACTACCACCGTCCCAATGAATTCTTTACGTTTGCTTTTTCACACTTGTCGAGGTACATTTCATTTCGTTCATATCTTTATTTACGTGTTATTAAAAATTCTAAAAATTTGATATTCTTAATGTACTTATTAACACCATTCGAAAAAGATCTCACATGACTATGTTTTACGTTATATATTAAAAATTATATTCGAGATCATTCCATCTTGCCTCATTTTATAGACGGTTTATACGAGATTTTAGCTCAATTGTCAGTCCAATTACAAACTGTTTGAAGAAAGGAACGTTTGGGTGGACCAACGATGCTTAAGAAGCTTTCGAGCTTATCAAAGACCGTTTATGTTCCAATCTTGCCTCATTTTATAGACGATTTATACGAGATTTTAGCTCAATCGTCAGTCCAATTACAAACTGTTTAAAGAAAGGAACGTTTGGGTGGACCAACGATGCTCAAGAAGCTTTCGAGCTTATCAAAGACTGTTTATGTTCCGCACCGATTTTGGCATTACCTGATTTTTCCCAACCCTTTGAGGTCGAGTGTGATGCGAGCGGAGTCGATATCTGGGCTGTGTTGATCCAAGGTAAGCGACCCATAGCTTATTATTCGGAGAAATTAGGAGGGGCTAGATTGAATTATTGCACTTACGATAAGGAATTTTATGCGATTGTTAGAGCCCTTAATCATTGGAGTCATTATTTGCGTCCAAATCATTTTATTTTACACTCGGATCATGAGTCGTTAAAGTATATAAATGGGCAGCAAAAATTGAGTCCGCGTCATGCTAAATGGGTCGAGTTTTTGCAATCTTTTCACTTCTCCTCGAAGTATAAAGATGGCAAAAGCAATGTGGTTGTAACAGCTCTAAATTTTCGCAACCAAAATAATAAACCAAAACGGAAAACTCAAAGCTGTTACTCCACACTTAGCTTACCGAGCCAAGTGCAAGGAAAATGATCAATAATAAATGAATAAAAATAGAAATTTGATAGCTAATAAAATAGAAACGTTGCAGCGGAAGTCTTTAAATCTTACAAAATTCAAAACGGTTTAAAACAGTAGCAAACCAATAAATCCAATAATAGTATAAATAGTTTGGTAAATAATAAAAGTTCTTCCTCGCTCAGCTCAACCCGATACCAGAATGCACCCATGCAGCCAATCAAGTGTACCTATCAGCTGTACCCAAAAACACGAATAGGTACAGGTTCCAGCGGGGGAACGCCCCAAAACAAAAGGACGTCAGCAAAGCTGAGTAAAAGTATAATAATGTAATAATCCGTGAAATAGTAATGATAATAATAATAACAATAACAATAATAATAATTAGCTTTGTAATCGCTAAGGGAGTGGGGGCCCAGATAGTATCTCGGCTTCCCTCTAACTTCTTGTAATTTGTTCTGATGTTTAATGCAAGTTCCGATAATTAAAAAAAATAAAAAATAAAATAATAATAATAATAATAACAACAACAACAACAACAACAACAACAACAACAACAACAATAATAATAATAATAATCAATATATATTAATAAAGCAGGAACTTTTCGAGCGATGTGATTGGTCGGAATTTTTTAATATATTTTTTATGTTAATAAAGAATATATAAATTTGTATATGAAAAAAAAATCCTACTCCAACTCAAACTCGATTTTTTTGAAATTTATATAAAAAAAACATATGAATTTGTATAGAAAAAAAAACAATCTTACTCCATTTAAGATTAAAAAATTATCACTATATAAAACGACGATTATCACCTCATAAGACAACCGAGGTTGGACCTCATAAGACTATAAACTTAAGTAAAAGAATCCTCTCATCGAAAAATTATAATAATTCATGTATAGAAAAAAAATCCTACTCTATTTAAGATTAAAAAATTATCACTATATAAACCAACGATTATCAGACAACAAAAGTTGGATCTCATAAGATTATAAACTTAAGTAAAAAAATTCTCTCATCGAAAAATTATAATAAGGCGATGAATTCTATATTACTTTATAAATAAGAGTAATAATTTGTTTTTAGATATTAACAGACCATCTTTTGAATCTTAAAAAAATTCCTAAGATTATAAAGTTAAGTAAAAATTATCCACATCAAAAAATTATGATGGGTAATGAAATTCTGTATGATAAAAATAAAATTATTATTATTATTATTATTATTATTATTATTATTATTATTATTATTATTATTATCCTAATACAGGTAGATATATTTTCTTTTCCTTTATTTTATTATGATAAATAAGAGTAATCGTTCGTCCTTAGATATCAATCAAAAAATTAACCCACATCAAAAAATTATAAGAAGAAAATTATAAGAAGGTGATGGAATACTATATTATAAATAAGAGTAATTGTTCGTCCATAAATATCAACAAAAAATTTAAGAAGGTAAGATTATCAACCACATCGCATGGTCTTTAAGACTCTAACGTGGTGAACAGAGTATCTACAAGACTATAATTATAAATATGAAGTCGTAATTTTAAACTTTACTATCATTTCAAATGCATTTATAATTGTACTATTATAAATAAGCAAATGTATGCATCGTTACTTTAAGCTCAACATTCATTATAATAACTTGTGCGTTGATGATGATAAATTTGTTTTTTATCACATGTTTCATCGTTGTTGACTGTAATATGTTTCTACCTAGTGAATATTTATATCTACGTATATTTATGTGCGAGGAACTTTAATTAGTCTTTTATTCTAATTACAACGCACCATATGTAATGTCTATAATTTAATTTGATCTTTATCGTATATATTATCTCTGATTCCTTGAAACACATTTAGGTATATGAATAATATTTCTTTACTACTAGGCATACTCTTAACCTCGCCTGACTCTCTAATGTTGTACAGTTTCTCAAATTTATGCAATCATTCAACTTGGTATCCTTATCAACTTCACTAAAAAGTGGCCCGTGCATCGCACGGGCTTTACATCTAGTTTATAGTAAACTGAAACCGGAGTTAAAATCACCATTTAAATACCAGAATACCATAAAAGAGTAGTCAAAATCAAACCAACCAAAAAATATATATTTCGCAACCTGTGTGCCAAGGTCCTACCCTTGCACGATCTAGAGGTAACCACCTATGCTTAGCTAGACTCATAACAGTGCGCACCTCTCACATTTGGACAATCAATAGGATGAAACTGCCAAAGGAGAAAGTCTAACTCTATAGCGAGTGAGGGGCGGACAATCCTCACTCAAAAATAGTTTCGGGACAAAGTCCCAGGAACGTCTTAGACGCACCTTAAAACCGTCTAGACCAACAGAGCTCCCAGAGCCTGTTATAAGTTACCAAAAATTTTCCAAAATAATACCAAGTCACAAAGTTCAATATCCAAACATTACGAGTATTATAAAAATATTTATGATCGACAAAGTAATTTACGAAACCGTTATAAAAATATATCTTGATCCGAACATGCTCTTTACTTAAAAGTGAAAAGGGTAAAACGTCCTTACCTCTCAAGACGGACAAACTCAGCTATTAATCCACAAATTCCTTCTCCTCGAACCCACAAGCTACAAATAATATAAGTATAATTCAATAACTAATTAACATCAAAATGGTCAAACCCATATAATACTCATCTATACTATCGAAATCAACCTCGAGACACTGCTACTCTCTCATTTAATAATGCCTAAGACGGAGATAAATCCAAAACCAAATTGAAATATCGCTCATTTTCATTATTACGTACCCGATCGAACGTTACGCACAAAATCATTTAATAGATTCGAACAGATTCGAACCAAAGGAAAGGGTACCAACCTAATACTCCTAATGGAATCAATTAGGCGAGCTTCCTGATGCTCTATTACTATCATGCATCCAACCATCCTTAACATTATGTACCAACTGAAATCATTACCAACTCAGCTTCCACAATGAAGTAATCAACCAATATGTCAATACTCATACAACAGTAATTTGGTACTTCGATCAGCCTATAACCAATTATCCCCCAATTACTAGTACCTAGAAATCAAAATCAAGTTACTCAGTATATACTCCATCGGTTATCGCCTAGGCTATCATAATTTTGACCCAAAATCAATAAGTGACGGTATGCATTAACGGTTAAGAAATCCTAAACTTTGTAAATCAATACCTTTGAGAAATCACAATGTAGAATTTACTTACAATTTATATAATATGACGGAGGAAGGGACAACGATCGGATGTAGAAAAAACGAAAATCAAACGGAGGAAGTAACGAGGCAACAGTGCGGCAAATAAAGAAGAAGACAGAAGGAAGTGGGGTGAATGAATGAAGTGCGTTGGGAAAAAGGGGGCGTGGGGTTTAAATAGTTTTAGGTTTTTCTTTTTTTTTGTTTGACTCAAATTCAACCCGATACTAAGTCGGTTAATAAATAAAACTCCAATTTTAGAAACCAAAATCAATTTACTATAAAAAGGCCCAAAATACTTTAATTTTATAAAGACCTCGAAAATATTTTTCCAACTTAAAAAAAAACCCGATTTAAATAATTTAGAAAAGTAACGTTTTATAATCGACTCGGAAAATAACGGGGTGTTACAGACTTCCCTTCTTAAAACAAAACGTCGTCCTCGAAGTTTAAACGCATCCTCAAAGTAAAGTCTCACATTACTCATAGGTGTCCCAAAATGACCATTCACTCCATATACCCAAAATTCGCCAATGTTCCTCATATATATCCAAAATAAACCATTCTCTCTCTCTCTCTCTCTCTCTCTCTCTATATATATATATATATATATATATATATATATATATCCAAAATCCGTCAAGACAAACGTGTAACCTTTAAGATCACTCACTTATCTAAATCCCCAAAAAAAATCCAAAACACCTAATTCCTCAAATTTTAAAGTACTACAACTTCACCACCACCTAATTCCACAAGATAAGAACAAATTTCACAAAATAATGCTAGAGAGTTCAAACCCACAAAACTCTCACAATCCTCTAACGTAAGAATGCCACTTAGAAAGCTCAGAGCATGCCGGATAAATAATAATTAAATATTTTCAAAGTTTTGAAATTTCACAAGTTCAACTATTTTTTTTAAACCATGCATTGAGCACAAATAAACCACCAATATAAGTAAACAAGTATTTCAATAATTAACGAAGAGCCAATATCCAAAACCAATATCCAACAATAACCAACAATAACCAAAAGATTCATATTTGTAACCAACAAGCAATAATAACATGAAACCACACAACAAAGGTTAATCCAACAAAAATAAAGTACGTAGATAAGGTAGTCATGCATAGTTTCTATCCCCCTTAAAATAAAGCTTCGTCCACGAAGCACGAAAATTTACCTTAGGCAAAAAGATGAGGGTATTTGTCTTTCATGACTGACTCAACTTCCCAAGTAGCCTCCTCCGCATTGTTATTATCCACAAAACTTTGACCATTCTTGTTTCAGTTCTACGGGTTTTACGCACCTTACTATCCAAAATCTGAACAGGAGTCTCGTCGTAAGTCATAGTCTCATCAAGCTCAATAGTCTCCGGGTCTAACACATGTGATGGATCACTGATGTATTTCCTTAGCTGGGAAACATGGAATACATTATGCACTCGTTCTAGATCAGCTGGTAAATCAAGTCGATAAGCCACCTCGCCAATACGCTCCAAAATTTCATACGGACCAATAAACTTTGGGCTCAATTTGCCCTTCTTACCGAACCGCATTACTCCTTTAGTAGGCGAGACACGCAAAAGAACTTTGTCACCAACCTCAAATTCCACGTGCCTACGAGTCTTATCAGCATAGCTCTTCTGACGGTCTTGAGCTGCCTTCATGCTGTCCTGTATAATCCTAACACTCTCAACCATTTCAGTGATCATCTGAGGCCCTAGAATCACATACTCACTAATATCACCCCAACATACCGGACTCCTACACTTGCGTCCGTACAACACCTCGAATGGTGCCATCTGAATTGTAGCCTGATAACTGTTATTATAAGAGAACTCAATAAGATCTAACTTATCCTCCCAGCCTCCCTGAAATTGTAAGATACAAGCTCGCAACATATCCTCAAGTATTTGATTTGTTCTTTCAGTCTGACCATCGGTAGCTGGATGAAATGCTGTGCTCATATTAAGTTTGGTTCCTAAAGCTGTCTGAAGTTTCTCCCAAAATATTGAAACAAATCTGGCATCCCTATCTGACACAATATCCTTAGGAACTCCATGAAGTCTTACCACATGATGTACATAAGCATCAGCAAGTTGCTTCTTCTTCCAGGTATCTTTCATCGGAATAAAATGTGCACACTTAGTCAGCCTATCAATTATCACCCAAATCATATTATTACCTTTTTGTGACCTTGGCAAACCAGCTACAAAATCCATGGAGATTGAACTCCACTTCCACTCGGGAACCTCTAAAGGTTGCAACTTCCCCTGGGGTCTCCTATGTTCACTCTTAACCTTCTGACATATCAAGCACCGAGACACGAAATCTGAAATATGTTTCTTCATACCGGACCACCAAAACGTTAATTTCAAGTCCTCATACATTTTATCACCCCCAGGATAACAGAATACGGTGTTGCATGTGCCTCAGTCATTATTCTTTTCTTAATTTCCCAGTGGTTAGGCACACAAACCCTATCATGAACTTTAATCAATCCACTCTCATCGCGCCTGAACAAAGTAGGCTCATTCACTAACTTATCCTGCAAATACTTATCACCAACCTGCAATTCTCTAATCTCCTCTATCAAATCACTCTCGACAGATAACACATTAGATGGGGTTCCTGGCTTCGCCATTTGGATAGCAAAGTTCACAAACTCTTCCCTCAGCTTATCACGGGTCATCACTAACTGTATTGTATGGAGAGATTTTCTACTTAAGGCATCGGCCACCACATTAGCCTTTCCTTCATGATACTGAATCTCGACCTCGTAGTCCTTAATCAACTCTAACCACCTCCTCTGTCTCATATTAAGCTCCTTTTGAGTGAATATATATTTTAAGCTTTTGTGGTCAGAGAAAACCTTAAAGGGTACACCAAATAAATAATAATGTCTCCAAATCTTCAAGGCAAAGACTACGGTTGCTAACTCTAAATCATGAGTGGGATAATTTTCTTCATAAGGTTTCAACTGCCTAGAAGCATAGGCAATCACTCTCCTATTCTGCATAAGAACACAACCTAACCCATTCTTAGATGCATCAGTATAAACTTCATAAGCTTCATTTCCATCCGGTAAGGCTAACACCGGAGCAGTGGTCAACTTCTCATTCAAAATCTGAAACGACTCCTCACATCCCTCATCCCAATGAAATTTTGTGGCTTTCCTCATCAATGTAGTCATTGGTCTAGCTATTTTTGAAAAATCTTTCACAAATCTCCTATAGTAACCGGCTAAACCCAAAAAGCTACGAATTTCAGTCACAGATTTCGGTCTAGGCCACTCCTTAACAACTTTAATCTTAGCAGGATCTACTGATACCCCATCCTTAGATATAATATGCCCCAGAAAAGCTACTTGATCCAACCAAAACTCACATTTCGAAAATTTGGCATACAACTGTTTTTCTCTAAAGATACCCAGGACAATACGTAAATGTTCCTCATGCTCATCCTCACTCCTCGAATAAATCAGTATGTCATCAATGAATACCACAACAAATTTATCTAGGTAAGTCCTAAAAGTTCGGTTCATCAAATCCATAAACACAGCAGGTGCATTAGTCAAACCAAAAGGCATCACAGTAAACTCATAATGACCATATCTAGTGGAAAATGCAGTCTTAGGTACATCCTCAGGTGCTATCTTCAATTCATGGTACCCAGATCGCAGGTCAATTTTGGAGAAAACAGAAGCTCCCTTCAACTGGTCAAACAAATCATCAATCCTAGGTAAAGGATACCTATTCTTGATAGTAACTTGGTTCAATTCCCGATAATCAATGCACAACCTCAAAGTTCCATCTTTCTTTTTCACAAATAAAACAGGGGCACCCCAAGGCGACACACTAGGCCTAATATACCCTTTCTCCATCAATTCATCTAATTGTTTCTTAAGTTCTTGCATTTCTAACAGTGCCATTCGGTATGGTGATTTAGCAATTGGACCCGTTCCTGGCACTAGGTCGATTTTAAACTCAACTTCTCTAGAAGGAGGCATTCCCGGTATTTCCTCAGGAAACACATCAACAAACTCACTCACTACGAGAACTTCACTCAAGTCGGGATATTCCACCCTCAAATCTCTTACGTGACACAAAATCAACTCAGCTCCTCTAGATAAATGCTTTTTCACTTTCATAGCAGAAATAAGTTTCACTCTAGGACCCTTTACATGACCCTTATAAGATACTCTCACATTTTTAGGCCCTCTCAAGGAAACTTTACTCTGTGCACAATCAATATTAGCCCGATGAGAACCGAGCCAATCCATCCCCAAAATCACATCAAAGTGAGGTAACGGAAATTCTATCAGGTTTGCCTTAAAATCATGATCACCAATAAACACAGACACATCCTTAAAAATTCTTTTACAGTTCACTAAGTCCGCAGATGGCATGACAAAATCATAATCCACAATTTCACTAGGTTCAACATTCATTTTATCCACAAACTTAGTTGAAATAAAAGAGTGAGATGCACCAGAATCAAACAGAACATGAGCTGAAATAGAATTCACAAGAAAGTTACCCGAAACGATGTCAGTATTTTCTGCTTCTTCTCTATTCATGACATAGAGCTTCCCAGTGAGCTTCTTAGTACTCTGTGCCCCATTCACTTGCCCTGCGGGCTTACTAGCTGCTATAGTGTTGCCCTGAGTTGGAGTTGGGTTCTTATAAGTGTTATTAGATGCAGACCCACCATAACTCTGTGTTCTTCCTTGACCCTGAAATTGGTTACCTTGATTCACACTCACACTAGCAGATGGTGCACTACGGGGTCTTCCTGCCTTCTTATTAGTACATTCAAACTCACGGTGTCCCAATTTTCCACACCAGTGGCATGTAGAGCTGGCAATTCGGACGTGCCGGACCGTGTTTCGTGCCGGCCCAGTCGTGCTTCGTGCCCGTCCAGTCCGGCCTGGTCGTGCCTGGTAGACCCACCGTGCCATGTCGGGCCGTGCCTGACTCTGAGAACATGCGCTGAGACACGGTTCCTAGTCCGGGCCCAGTCGTGCCTAACTCGTGCCGGGCCGTCGTGCCCGACCAAATTTTTAGGATTTTTCATTTTTTTGGGATTTACAGTCGTGCCGGCCCAACCGTGCCTCGTGTCGGGCCGTGCCTAGGCACAGACTTTTCTTCAAATTGGCACCGCGGCCCGACTTGGGAC
This sequence comes from Agrostemma githago, assembly GCA_958450325.1. Classification (NCBI taxonomy): domain Eukaryota; kingdom Viridiplantae; phylum Streptophyta; class Magnoliopsida; order Caryophyllales; family Caryophyllaceae; genus Agrostemma; species Agrostemma githago. The sequence continues at coordinate 43,786,783 of OY288260.1, read as the reverse complement.
CGATCGTGCCGTGCCCGTGCTTTTCGCCACGTCATTACCGTGCCGGACCGGGTCGTGCTTATTTTCGTGCCGGACCGGGCCACCAAGATAGGCCCGGCTCGATTTGCCAGCTCTAGTGGCATGTCACCCTATTTCCCTGACAGTCAACTCTTGGGTGATCTCGTTTGCATATCTTGCAGTAATAGTATCTGGTAAAAACTTGCCCTATCCCCTGACTTTTACCATTCCAATTATTCCCTTCTTCTTTCATATTCCCGCCAAAAGATCGAGACTTATTCTGACTGTTGTTATTATTATGGAAATTTCCTCTCTTAGCTGCGGTGTCAGATTGACTTCCCTAATACTCCCTCTTTTTGGTCACACTAGTTCCCAACTCAGCCTCCATTTTCTGGTTACTCCTCTCAATGTTCACAGCTCTAGCATAAATATCCCTCAATGAAGTGAAGGTCTCCCCAGCAAACCTACCCTTAATCTTCCAATTTAACTTATCCTCAAACCTTGCCGCTTTAATTCGCTCCGTCGGCACCAACTCCGTAGCGAATCTGCCGAGTTCAATGAATTTGTTATAAAAATCCTTCACACTCATCTCATATGTCTGCTTTAGATCCCCAAATTCAGCCAGTTTCTGGTTCTTCACATGATCGGGGAAAAATTCTTCCTCAAGTAGGTCTTTAAGGTCATCCCAGTCTTTATCATGAAGTACAACGGTACCATTAGCATTTCTCACCCTCTTAGGTTTCATGAAATCATCTTTCACAGTCTGCCACCAGATATCTGCTTCCTCCTTCAAATAGAAAACAACAATCCTAGCCTGAAACTCATGCGGGCACCCAACAACTAAGAAAATCTTCTCTATCTCCCTAATCCAGTTATCTAGCTCAGTAGGATCTCCTTTCCCAGTAAAAGACGGCGGCCTCTTCTTCTGTACCGCTTCGGACATCCCAGCAACAGTAGGTGTAGGATCATTTTCATTTTCAACCCTCTCATTCATATTCCGCGCAACCGTAGTCATTTGTTGCACAGCTTCGACAAGAACTGTGTTTTGAGCTATAAGTTGCGTCATCATAGCAGCCATATCATTATTGTTATTTTCATTTTCCCTTCGTGGAGGCATGGTTACTATATATATATATATATAAACAATGTTCTATTAAATACTGACATAAAATCATCCTATCACAAATAATATCACAAATAATAACATAAGTTGTATTCACAGGTAAGGGTAATCGCACAAAATATTATCATATATATACAAGTATGAATATATAAATCATGTGTATGCAATGCACCCAAACCACCCAACACTCTGTTTTTTTTTTTTTTTTTTTTTCATAAAGGTAAAAGTTTTTTTTTTCTTTTTCTTTTAAACCATTTCAAATGCAAAACATTTTGGAAAACCTATTGCTTTGATACCAACTGTAACAACCCTAAATTTTTGCAACCAAAATAACAAACCAAAACGGAAAACTCAAAGTTGTTACTCCACACTTAGCTTACCGAGCCAAGTGCAAGGAAAATGATCAATAATAAATGAATAAAAATAGAAATTTGATAGCTAATAAAATAGAAACGTTGCAGCGGAAGTCTTTAAATCTTACAAAGTTCAAAACGGTTTAAAACAGTAGCAAACCAATAAATCCAATAATAGTATAAATAGTTTGGTAAATAATAAAAGTTCTTCCTCGCTCAGCTCAACCCGATACCAGAATGCACCCATGCAGCCAATCAAGTGTACCTATCAGCTGTACCCAAAAACACGAATAGGTACAGGTTCCAGCGGGGGAACGCCCCAAAACAAAAGGACGTCAGCAAAGCTGAGTAAAAGTATAATAACGTAATAATCCGTGAAATAGTAATGATAATAACAATAACAATAACAATAACAATAACAACAATAATAATAATAATAATAATAATAACAATAATAACAATAATAATAATAATAATAATTTATAGTAAACTGAAACCGGAGTTAAAATCACCATTTAAATACCAGAATACCATAAAAGAGTAGTCAAAATCAAACCAACCAAAAAATATATATTTCGCAACCTGTGTGCCAAGGTCCTACCATTGCACGGTCTAGATGTAACTACCTGTGCTTAGCTAGACTCATAACAGTGCGCACCTCTCACATTTGGACAGTCAGTAGGATGAAATTGCCAAAGGAGAAAGTCTAACTCCATAGCGAGTGAGGGCCGGACAATCCTCACTCAAAAATAGTTTCGGGACAAAGTCCCAGGAACGTCTTAGACGCACCTTAAAACCGTCTAGACCAACAGAGCTCCCAGAGCCTGTTATAAGTTACCAAAATTTTTCCAAAATAATACCAAGTCACAAAGTTCAATATCCAAACATTACGAGTATTATAAAAATATTTATGATCGACAAAGTAATTTACGAAACCGTTATAAAAATATATCTTGATCCGAACATGCTCTTTACTTAAAAGTGAAAAGGGTAAAACGTCCTTACCTCTCAAGACGGACAAACTCAGCTATTAATCCACAAATTCCTTCTCCTCGAACCCACAAGCTACAAATAATATAAGTATAATTCAATAACTAATTAACATCAAAATGGTCAAACCCATATAATACTCATCTATACTATCGAAATCAACCTCGAGACACTGCTACTCTCTCATTTAATAATGCCTAAGACGGAGATAAATCCAAAACCAAATTGAAATATCGCTCATTTTCATTATTACGTACCCGATCGAACGTTACGCACAAAATCATTTAATAGATTCGAACAGATTCGAACCAAAGGAAAGGGTACCAACCTAATACTCCTAATGGAATCAATTAGGCGAGCTTCCTGATGCTCTATTACTATCATGCATCCAACCATCCTTAACATTATGTACCAACTGAAATCATTACCAACTCAGCTTCCACAATGAAGTAATCAACCAATATGTCAATACTCATACAACAGTAATTTGGTACTTCGATCAGCCTATAACCAATTATCCCCCAATTACTAGTACCTAGAAATCAAAATCAAGTTACTCAGTATATACTCCATCGGTTATCGCCTAGGCTATCATAATTTTGACCCAAAATCAATAAGTGACGGTATGCATTAACGGTTAAGAAATCCTAAACTTTGTAAATCAATACCTTTGAGAAATCACAATGTAGAATTTACTTACAATTTATATAATATGACGGAGGAAGGGACAACGATCGGATGTAGAAAAAACGAAAATCAAACGGAGGAAGTAACGAGGCAACAGTGCGGCAAATAAAGAAGAAGACAGAAGGAAGTGGGGTGAATGAATGAAGTGCGTTGGGAAAAAGGGGGCGTGGGGTTTAAATAGTTTTAGGTTTTTTTTTTTTTTTTTTTGACTCAAATTCAACCCGATACTAAGTCGGTTAATAAATAAAACTCCAATTTTAGAAACCAAAATCAATTTACTATAAAAAGGCCCAAAATACTTTAATTTTATAAAGACCTCGAAAATATTTTTCCAACTTAAAAAAAACCCGATTTAAATAATTTAGAAAAGTAACGTTTTATAATCGACTCGGAAAATAACGGGGTGTTACAGTGGTGGCCGATGCTTTGTCTTGCCTATACACGTTATTGTGCATCTTGGATGTACGATTGCTTGGTTTCGAGTCATTAAAGGACTATTATTTAGCTGACATTGATTTTGGTGAAATATTTGAAAAGTGCAAGGAGAAGGGGTATTTGGAGTTTGTCTTATAGGAGAGTTTCTTGTTCAAAGGCAACAAATTATGCATTCCGAAACATCCTATTCGGGAACTCTTAGTGCGTGAGGCTCATGGGGGCGGGTTAGCTGGGCATTTCGAGATTACCAAGACGCTGGAAGTACTCAAAGAGCATTTTTTTGGCCGAAAATGCAGGCTGATGTAAATAGCCTTGTGAACAAATGTGTTACTTGTCATATTGCTAAGAGCTCATTCAAGCCCGGTGTTTATACGCCATTGCCAGTCCCCAAAAAACCTTGGGAGGACATCTACATGGATTTTGTAGTAGCATTACCGCGCACACAGCGAGGTAATGACGCTGTCATGGTTGTGGTTGATAGGTTCTCGAAAATGGCGCATTTTGTAGCATGTCATAAGACGGATGACGCAAGCAATGTGGCTGATATCTATTTCAGAGAAATTATCCGTTTACATGGTATACCGAGAACCATTGTTTCCGACCAGGATTCGAAGTTTTTGAGCTATTTTTGGAATACTCTCTGGAGGAAATTGGGTACTAAATTGTTGTTCAATACTTCGCATCATCCCCAGACGGGTGGGCAGACATAAGTCACTAATCGGACCTTGGGAACTTTATTACGCGGGATGGTTAGTCGTACTCAGAAGGATTGGGATGTTAAACTCGCTCATGCCGAGTTCGCTTACAATCGCTCACCGACTTATGCCACGGGCCATTCTCCTTTTGAAGTCATGTATGGAGTTAATCCATTTCTGCCTCTAGATTTGATTCTGTTTCCCAAAGAAGAGTTGGTTCATAAAGATGCTGAAGCAAAATTAAAATCCATGATAAAATTGCATCAACAAGTTCGAGAAAGAATCGAGTCCATTAATGCTCAGTATCAACAAAAATCCAACAAGCACAAAAGGCCTCGGGTTTTTCAAAAGGGTGACCTGGTTTGGGTAAATTTGAGGAAGGATCGGTTTCCGACCAAGAGGAAAAACAAGCTTATGCCTCGAGCCGAGGGACCTTATAAAGTTATTGATCACATGAATGACAATGCTTATAAAATCGAGCTTCCGGGTGATTATGGTGTCCACGCCACTTTTAATGTGGGTGATCTTTCTCCTTATCTTGATGATGACGACCTTCTTGAATTGAGGTCAATTCCGTTTCGGGGGGGGGGGGGGGGGGGAATGATGCGGAGCTCGATAACCTTGGTCCGTTGGCTGTTACTTCAGTGGGAATCCCGTCACGGGCCCAGTTCGTTTGCTTGCTAACTTCCAGTTGAAGACGGAAATTAATAAAGGAGTATCTCGAGTGGACTTTGCAAATAACAGGAAGGTTCAAGGGTTCTAAATTCTAGCAAATAAATTGTCTTAATTAGTTTGAATTAAAAAGGGTTGTTTATGACAACTCTTGGGTTGCTGTCAGTTTACTTGCTTGGCTACTTATAGCCTTAGTTTTGTAAATAAGCATGAAGTTTCCACACAAAATTATTAATCAAAGCTTTGTGTTTCTCGACAGATTGTTGAGCACAATTCGTATTCAGCACTTGACGCGTTTCTTGTGTTGTTTATTTGAGTTTCGAGTCAATAGGTCTTGTCTTGAACTCGTGATTGTCGAGCTATAGGTCTAGCTTTCCAATCTCCTATCCCTTCGTGTTTATTTTTCCTATGCATGACTACCCGTAGCACGACACAGAATGGAAATTGGAACAAGTATGACCCTAACCTGACGGGTCCAGGGTCGAGATGCGACACAAAATTAAAGAAAGCTCGTGCATCGGCATGACGTGATAAAAGAAAGCTCGTGCATCGGCATGACCTGATACGAGGGACGACGAGCCAGACACCTACCAAAAATAATTTTTTCAAAAAGATAAAAGAAATTTTAAAAGTCATGTCAGGTAAGGGAATGCCCAATAGGTTGGCCTAGCACGACTTGGGGCCCGTGACTAAGCCGTGCTTCGATTGTGAAAGGGGAGTCGGGTCGGGCTCAGACACGGGCCAAAGGGTTGGCTACCCGTGCCCGACTTGTGCCTGCTAGTGGTTTGGACGCGGCGGGTCGACACGAGATGCCTGCTTTATTAGGAGCAACGAAAAACATTTAAGTCGCAAATCAGTTAATCGTATAAAAGAGACTTATACTTTTGTGAGGAGCAACAAAGATCATTTGAGCGGGCAGGGCAAAATAGAATTATACTTGTCGTTTGGACATGAAATCGGGCAGGGTAAATCCTGAAGCCACCTCAGGCACGTGGTATGAAGTCAGGTTAAATTGAAACGTGGTCCAGTATGATCTCCTGGAGAGCTTAAACTGAAATGTTTAATACACGTTTCAATGATTCGGGTCTGAGACATAAATGGCAAGAATCGCACGAATTGTTGATCGGGTAATTTGAAATAACCTCACAAAATATGGGGAGCAATGGAGATCATTTGATAGCATCGATAGACGTTACAACACCGTTGTCAACAAATCAGTTAATCATGTAAAACGAACTTATACTTGTCGTGCGGGTATGATACCGGCAAGGTACATCCCGAGGCGACCCCAAGCACGTGGTATGAAATTCAGGTTAAATTGAAATGTGTTCTAGTACGACTTCTAAACAGCTCAAAATGAAGTCTGTAATAATACACATTTTTTCAGTAATTCTGGGTCCAAGACAAAATAGGAAAAAATCGCACGGATTTTTGATCGGGTCAATTGAAACAACCTTATAAAATATGAGGAACAATGAAGATCATTTGAGGGTTCCAAACCGTCAACCGCAAATGGTTTGATATGTGGTTCGGTATGACCTCCCAGACAACTTAAATTGAAGTGTATAATTAATATGCTTAATTTATATCGTCTTTCCTTCTTGCTTTACTTGTTTTTCCTTAGTTTAATCGCTTTTAGAAGCGGTTTTGGTGCTAGTAATGTCTTCTCTTGAGATCTTTTGTGTTTCTAGGTTCGTATGGCAGGAACGCGGCTTTTGGAGTCGATTTCTACGTCGTAAGGACCTATTCCGAGTCATGAGATATCCATAGGGCCAAGGAAAAGCAAGAAGAAGTCCACCCGGGAAGCTACCTGGCCGTGTAGTAAGCTGTGAAGTAAAGATGAGAGGAAGGGAGTGACAGTAGCCGGTCATGGCTGTGACCCTAGCACTTCACGGCCGGGATAGGGGTGCCTCATGGTCATGAGCCCCATAACACCGCCGTGAGCCCTCTGCTCCTACTCCGCCTCCTTGATTCATTTCCCTTATTTGTGTAACCTTATATATACCCCTCTTGTAATCCTTGAAAGCACGAAAGCCTAGATAGAAACTCTCTACTTTTAGCCTACTTACATTAATCTTTCCTTAATCTTCCTTTAATCCTAGCTTAATCTTAGAAGACTTGTGTAGATTGTGAAGCTCTTGAAGATTCTATCATCATTGACACATTGGTGGATGTTCTTAAGTCATCTTTTATACAAGTTTCAATCTTTCCATTTTTCTCTTGTGTTGGTATAATTTCTCTTGTTTTTCTTCTTTCACTCTTCCATAGTTATTAAAGTTTCAATCTTTTTCTCTAGATTATTGTTTTCCATGGTTTATCTTGGTGTGCATGTTAGTTTTAGTTTAGCCATGTGTGAGTAGATTATTGTGGGGTTAGTAGGGAGATTAGATGTTAATTGTGGGTGATTAGGGTTAATTGTGGGTAAAGGTTGAGCCTTTATTGCTTGTCACTTGTTTTGCATGCTAAGTGTTAGATGAAATGCTTGTTAGGGTGGTAGTGGTCATGCTACTCTTACTTGTTTCTTCTTCCTTAATGTTTGCTTGATTTGTGATTGATTCCTCATGGTTTGGGTAACACCTTGCTTGGGTTTCGGGTTAGTTTCCGTCGCGAGAGCACGAGCTTACCTTAGTGATTAGGTGACACCTTTATCCTCGTTTTCCCCACTAGCCAATTACGTCTATGAACCCGACTTAACCCTACTCTTCCCCTTATTGAATTCTTCATTTTCATCATCACAATTTTAGTTCTTTTCGTTGTTTTAGCTTGTTTAAGTTTGTTTAGTAATCGTCTTAGTCTACTCGATCCATTATCAACAAATCTTCTCCCCGTTTTCTTGTGACTTTGTCGTGTTTTAGGCAAACTCTTGTCTTAGCGTGTTCAGTCCTTGTGGTTCGACCCGACTTGCCTTATCTACTAGTTAGGTTTGTTGGTTTATTGGTGTTGGGATCCACGACAATTCCTACCATCAATAATACACGTTTTTGTCCAGAGTGTAACATGAATTGTTGGTCGTATAATCAGTTGAAACAAACTTACTAAATATGAGGAGCAACAAAGTACATTTAAAGGTGTCGTTACATGTTACAGCACGGTCATCGGCCGCAAATCAGTTAATCTTGTAAACGCGACTTATATACGTCGTTTGCGCATGAAATCGGGCATGGTACATCTTGAAATGACACCAGATGCGTGGTGTGGAATTCAGTTTAAATTAAAATGTGGTCTGACACGACCTTCTAGTCTAGGGTGTTAACGAGCCGAGTTGAGGACGAGCTCGGCCTTGCTCAGGTGGTGCTCGTTAAGCAAATTTTGAACTCATCAAGGCGATGACGAGCTTACCTAAGCTTGTACAAATTGAGTTCGCGAGCTATTAAAATCCAAGTTCGAGCCGAGTTCGAGCCTATATACTCCCTCCTACTATAAGTTTTCTTTTCTCTTTCCTAATTGGCACTAATTTCCTAATTACCTACGCGTACGTCTTTGACTTTGGTTTGACTTGGGTTTTACTTTTAATCAATTTTTTATTCTTCTTTTACACACAAACCTTTCCATATTTCCACTTTATACCCACTTTTTTTTGTTTTACCTTAATCACTTCTTTATTTTTTTTCTCATTTCTTGTACTAAAAAAAAGAGGGAAGAAAACTCGCAATACACTACAAGAAAATACTTCCCGTAGCTACCATACGCGCGACTGAAACTTTCAGTCGCTTATTTAGCGACTGAAAGTAATTAACTCGCGCGACCGATATAAGTCGCTGGACGAAGAGACGGATTGGGAAAAATTGATTCCCCGTAGCGACCGATATCGGTCGTTAAAAAAAACCGCGCGACCGATATCGGTCGCTACGTAGCGACTGAAATACAAACCGTGCGACCAATATCGATCGCTAACGGGTCTGAGTTTTTTTAAAACCGCGAACACCCCCCCTCCCCCTCTTACAAACCTCATTTCGCTCTCTCTCTCTAACCCGTCTCCCACTTCATCCTTCCTTATCATTCCTTCTTCTTTCCTTCATTTTTTCTTATTTACGGTATGTTTTTTTATCTATACTTAATTTAAAATATTTGTTAATTTTTACATTTATTGATATAAATAAATTAGTTATTGAGTTAGATGTTTTTATAGTGTAGTGTTGTTGTTGTTGGAGTAATTAGTGTAGTTAGAATGTTAATTGCCCATAAGTTCCCCAATTTGAAATAGGTAGATTGTTAGTATAAAGTTAGGGTTTGTGGTTAAGTAGTTGAATGAATTGGGTTGTTTTGATGTGTTAGGAAATTGGAAGTGAAAATACGATTATGCCGATTTAGTGATGTACTTATAGACGGATTAGGTGCAAATATTACTATGTTTAGGTGAACGGAGAATTTTGGGCATATTATGTCAATATTATGATGTCAATTTCTAACTTTCTACCTTTGTCTGCAGATATGACGTTGGGCAGAAGAATGCGGTTTGGGAGTGGGAGCAGAAACAGTGGGTCCCAGTAGCAGCATGAGGAGGACCAGCTGGAGGACCAGAACGAGGACCAACAGGTGCAGAACGAAGAGGAGGCGAACGAGGATCAACAACCTGAACAACCACAGCAGGGACCTCACGGGCTTGAATATCGACACGACGGGCGCCTAATTATGAGCCCCGAGAAGACATGTTGAGACATTATATTATTAGCAACGTCATTTATTGATTTTCAAACTTTAATCACATTAGCAACTTCATTTTATTTCATTTTTTTGTGAGACATCATCTTATTTCATTCTTTGGTGTAGGTTTCGGGTTCGAACGGTGGTGACTGGTGTGTCAGACAGCTTCATGAAAGACTTGAGTACTTATTGCACTGATTGGACCCAGGTGCCTCGGTGGCAGCAGGAGAAGTGGTTCGACAACTTCAAGGTCGGTGCACCAATATTTTTGTTTTATTAATTAACTTTTATTGTTTACGGATTACTAATACACTAACAACAAACGATCTTGCAGTTGAAGCACTATTGGAACCCCAGTCTCGAGGTGGCTGCGAGAGACAGATACATGGACGTCGCAAAGCCAAGGTACAAGGACAACATGTGGAAGTTGGCGAGCGAGGGAAGGGCACACAAATACCTTAAAGGTTTGATTACTCAATTAGTGTTCGTACTTGAATAGAAAGTTGTATATATCTACGGATCTCTTCATATGAATTGTAGGTGAAGCCATTGAACAGTTTGAAAAATTCCGCTCCGACCCAAAGTTTATTAAGAGATCCCTCCAGGCAAAGAAGAACAAGAGGCGGGGAGGAGACCCTTTTCTTACGGTGGGTCGCAGTCGATGCACCAGCGGGCTATGAATGTAAGTATTTCCTTTCCTTTGATTATTATTTTGGATTCTTATTTAATGTTTTCATTGTAAATACAAATGAGAAATGTACATGTACCGTCAACAGTTGAAGAAGCAAACAGGAGAACTCGCCCAGCCTGTGCAGATTTTTCTTGACACGAAGAGCAAGGGGGACTCCACCACTGGTCGGAGCTTCGTTACAAAGAGGGACGCCTCCATTTGGGTAAGTTTCTAACATAAGGCTTCTTTACATTGTTCTTTACATCTCACCTAATCATCACTACAATTTCTTTTAGAGAGCATATTTGGAGGCCACTAACGCGCCCGACGCTGAAGGAGTGGACCCGACCAAGATTTGGTTCAGAATCGTGCGAGGGTATCGCAAGGGAGCGGTGTACGGTACGGGAACGCTCACACCCTGTACTGGACACCACCCAACGCTCGGGGGGGGGGGGGCATGCGACCTCGACGGAGTATGTACAGTCCGTCGTTGCTGAGATGAGGTCGGAAATGCAAGAAGAGAGGACGCAACGGGATGCTATGACTGAGAGGATTAGGGAGCAGGATGAGCGTATCCAGCGACAGGATGCGGTCAGCTTGCAAATTCTAGAAGAGTTAAACCACCCGAGGAGCATGCAGCAGCAGAACTGCAACTCCGGCCCCATTCCCCGACATAGAGATCCTAGAGACCCCTTCAATGGGGGTGGTAGTGGTGCTTCAGCTAGTTTCCCTATTAGCTGAATAGATTGAAAACAGTTTGTAGTTTATGAATATTTATCGAAAACAGTTTGTAACATTACTCTTAATTTAGTGTATTAAAGACATTTGCGTACTTGGTTGCTAATTCTGGAGTGTGAAGCTGGCGTAACGTTTGGAACGACGTTTGGAATGTTTAGAATGATGTGTGGGACGTATTTTGGTTGTTGGTTTGTGTTTTTATGCAGATTTAGGCTAGAAATGAAATAAATAGAATCAGCCTACTACATGTCCTTTAGCGACCGATATCGGTCGCAATAAAACGTCCAAAAGCGACCGATATCGGCCTATTATAGTGCCACGTCACTCCCTTTAGCGACCGATATCGGTCGCTACTCTTACGCTATTAGCGACTGACATCGGTCGCTAAGGATACGTCTTAGCGACTTAAGTCGGTCGCTCCTTGTAGCGACCGATTTCGGTCGCGCGTGTTTTTTAGCGACTGATATCGGTTTCCCGAAGCGACTTATGGATGCGACTGTTCCTTAGCGACTGTGATCTATCGCGCGTCTATTTTAGCGACAGATGACGGTGGTTAAGATCAGTCGCCCGAGACCTAAATTCTTGTAGTGATAGGAGGGAGTATTATGTATACGAGTAACTATTAAATTTAAGTTTATTTTTTTATTGATGGAGTTCAATAACTTGAGATCCAAAACCATATACTTCTACAGCATAATTAGGAAAGTCAATAAGAACATTTTATATTGTAAAATAAACTATACAATTGTTATTACGGAGTAATATTTATTTAAATAAGAGCAAAATATCAACTAATCATAGAATTTTGAGCTACTCATGAGTTTTGTAGCTGAGTCAATGGTCATCGGCTTGACTCGTTAAGCCATTAAGCCAAGCTCGAGCCTAAGCAGAGCTAGCACGAACTAAGCATTGACTGGACTTTGACCGAGCCGCGATCAAGTTGCTCGTGAGCTGGCTCGTCTCATTATGACCCTTATATGAATATATAAGACCTTATAGAGTTATCAATAATACCCTTACTTTTTGTACCATATTTATTTAAGAGTGAGTTACTCTTATGACGGATATATCCATCGTAATGCTAAAACCGGCCAAATATCATAGCACATACATGAAATAAGATACGAGTAAATATTTTGCTATGCCCCACACCCACTTTATTTTTGTCTTTTCTGTAATACTTGATTAGTTAGAAACTTACGACGGATGATTCCGTCACAAATAAGAATTTGTGTTTCGTTGAAATTTGTGAAAAAAAATCGTATGAATATTAACATATAAGTATAGTTAGTTAGTTCGTTAAGTTTGTTATAACTAACTGTACAACTAACCGTGTTAGTTAGAAGCATAAGGCTATATATACACCAACCTTATGTAATGTAAAATCAACTTTCCAGATTAATCAATTACATCTTTCTCATTCAATATTTTGATATGGTATCAGAGCTACCAGAAACGATTCTGGATTAAAGCAAATTTCCGCATTATACAATACACTAAATCTTCATCTTTACCATCAATCATCCTGCTTTCTTACTCTGCATCAATGGCGGGACAAGAATCATATTCATATGATTACTTTGATGATCCGCTCTTCCTATCGGCGTCTGAACAACCATTTTCTCAAATTTTTGCATATCCGTTTGATGGTCACGTTTTTCTAGGATGGAAACAAGATGTTTTAATGGCGCTAGCATCCAAGAATAAAGATGGGTTCATCAATGGAAGTTGGGATAAACCAGCAAGCAATGACAAGAAATATCACCAGTGGGTAAGGTGTGACTTGATGGTAATGAGATGGGTCTTGAACTCGTTAGATAAGCCGATCAGGGAGAATATGAAGTATGTGAAGTCTTCGAAAGAATTATGGGATGAATTGATTGAACGATATGGCTTAGCTAATTCCATTGAAATACACCAACTGAGGAAGGAATTGGGGGGGATTTCTCAAGGAAATCTGCCTCTAGTTGAGTATTATGAGAAATTAAAGATTCTGTGGGAAAATTTGGATTCTTTAGACCCAATACCACAATGTTCTTGTGGAAAGAACAATTGATGTACTTGTAGCATTCCCAAGAAGTTGCTGGAACACGAAGAAAATGCTAAGCTGATACAATTCCTGATGGGGTTGAATGGTGGTTATGAGAACATTCGATCTCGGGTGCTTTCTATGGAACCTTTACCTAAGATCAACAAGGCGTTGGAGTTACTGCAAAAGGTGGAAAGACAGAAGGAAGTAACAGATGCAGTTGATCATTTGACAGAGAATGCTGCTTATGCGGCATATCAAGGGGGATCCAAGAAGCAAAAGGAATCTGGTGAGTCTGATAAGCATTGCAGTCACTGCAATTTGGATAATCATTATATTAAATTTTGTTACAAGCTGAGGGTGTGCACACACTGTGGTAAGAAGGGACATAAGGTCGATAAATGCTATGATCTTGTTGGATATCCTGCTGGAAAGAGGAAGAACAAAGGAAAAACATCCAAGAAGTCTGCAAATAATGTGGATACTTTAGAGGAATACTCCATAACGGATCCTCTCACCACTGCAAGGCCCAAAAGTCTCTCGTTTTATATTATGCTTCTATGATGGATGGGCTTGTTACTTCTATGGTGGATCAGGTGATGCAAAGGTTTTCTGACAACAGGCCTACTGTCAACAATGTTGATCTGGCTAGCTGCTCGAACTTTGCTGGTATGATCTCCTGTCCATCTCTTTCTAGTTCTGCAAAATTTAAAATGCATGATTGGATTGTTGACACAGGAGCATCGGATAATGTGACACATGATTTAAGCCTAATGCACAATGTTAGGGGTTTAGACAGACCCATAATTATTTGATTACCTGATGGACACACAAAGAAAGTAACACATGTGGGGGATGTTAAGATTACTGATCAAGTTATTCTGTGCAATGTCTTTCATATTCCAGATTTTACACAAAATTTATTATCTGTTTCTAAACTAATTGATCATAATATGCTTCGTGCTGTCTTCTCTACTTCTAATTGCACGTTTCAGGACCTTTCAAATAAGGTCGTTGCTAAAGGGAAGAGGGTAGGAGGACTGTACAGGTTGCAGAGTGCAAATCATCAAGATTTGATAAATAACATTGTTTCTAGTTTCAATAAGTGTACAGCTCATTCTGTTACTAGCATTAGCCATGATTTACTTCATGCTCGACTAGGACACATTTATTTTGATACAATCAAACATGTAGACACGACAATTCATTCAACAAAGAACAAATTTTGTGAAACTTGTATATTAACCAAGCATCACAGGCTACCTTTTCCTGACAGTTCTGCTCATGCTATTCGTTGTTTTGATCTGGTTCACTTAGATATTTGGGGTCCTTACAAGTAGGGGTGTTCACCGGTCCGGAACCGGACCGGACCCGGTTGGACCGAAGACCGGCCAGATGCTCACGCCAGAACCGAAACCCAGACCGGTCAGGTGTTAGACCGGACCGGGACCGGACCGGGACCGGACCTGTCAGACCGGTCTTAACCCGAACCGGACCGGTCGACCCGGATGGCGCGTGGTTACGTACGGCTAGTTGTAACTTGTAAGAATTTGGTTAAGATGCAACGTTCCAACGTAAAATGTTTATAAATGAATACGTAATCATAAAGAATTGAGAACTAAATAGCAAAGTCAAAGGTAAAAATAAAATACGAAACTAATAATGTATTCTTAAAATTTAATAATGACGAGACTAATAAAATCTTCGAATCTTTGAGGTCTTCGGTCTTCAACTCTTCAAAGTTGGACAACGACATCTTCTTCATCAACTATAGTCGTATTCCTCAAATCTATATAAAATTAAATTGACAAATTATGTTAGGAAAATATTAAGTAAGTTGATGCGCGGGCGTCGTGACCCGTACAATCAAACAATATTTTTAACTCCGACAAACCTAACTAATGTAGTAGTGGTAGGTCGGGATCGATCCGCAGGGAGATGGGTTAAGCCGTATTGGTCAAGTCTAGAGTCAAATCGTGGTTGGAATTGAGATGGGGGTTTTGGGTTGAGAGGAGTCGAGAGAGGTCGAGAGTGGTCGAGAGAGGTCGAGAGAGGTCGAGAGATGTTGAGGGAGGTCAAGAGATCGTAGGCTAGGGTCAATAAATAGGAAAGGTGTTGGGGAGAGTCGGGATTCGGAAATGGGGTCTTTTAGTCTCGGGATCGAGTTTTTGTTACAACGATAAAAAGAGAAATTTCCACCTTTCGGTTTCTTCACCCAACCTACCTAACCCCGCTTTCGCGACGAAAGGGTAAGTCTCAATTTAAAGTAATTTCTACCCCGAGTTTCCCCACATTGGTAGAAATGAGTCAAGGTCGGCCTAGTCGCGATTCTAAGTCAACAAAGACACAAAAACCTTAAAATTGACAATTAACAAGTAAACAACCCACCAACATCCCTTACATCAAATAATCCAAATCCTCCTACCTAATTCCCCAACAAAGAAATCTACTCACTAATCATGGTGAATAGCAATAAAACACTAATAATTGATGAATTGTCTAAAACATGCATAAAAACTACACTAATAATTATACTAATGGAGGAAAGGGAGAGAAGAGAATTTTACCAACAATGGAGAAATTCTAAGATGGAAGATGAAGATAATAATAAAGATTGAATCTTGATAGAAATACACAAGAATTTGTCACTAATCCATGCATAAATCTTCAATCTTCAATAATATAAATATGAATCTTCAAGAAATAAAGCAAGGATCTTTGTCACATAAACCCTTGATAAACCCTTGAATCTTCAACAATTAAGCACAATCTTCAATAAAGGAGGTAGCTTTAGTATTAATTATAGGAGAATTGTATTAATATTAAGTAGATCTATTAATTGTTGTAGAGAATTTTCTAGTAAGCTTACTACAAACTAGAGAGCTTTCTACACTACTCCTACTCCTAAGGGCTAATCCCAAGGCTCACTTAAGGCACAAAAGAGGCACTAAACCCTAGAAGGGGTATATATAGTGTTCTTAATGGGTTGCACAAATTTCAAGGCCCATAATCCAATTCCTCTTCATTTAGCTAGACCTTCACCCTTTGCATCTTCATGGGGTGAAATTTCGCCCCGCGGCTTGACATAACAATCCCACCGGGTGAAATTTCACCCGGTGAGATTTTCTTCGGTTTTTGCGTTTCCGGCCCGGTTTCACCATCGGGCGAAATTTCACCCGGTGGGCGAAATTTCGCCCGGTCATGTAGCCGTGAAAATCTTCGGGGATGAAAGGAAATGTCGTCGGGCGAAACTTCGCCCGGTGATGACTCATCGGGCGAAACTTCACCCGGTGGTCCATTGACTCTTTTCCGGTCTTTTTCTTCGTTGATCAGTTGGATTACTTGAACTTTCAGTTGTGTGCTTTGCTCTTGGACCGTATCTTTCTCTTGCTCGTAGAAGCTCAAACACGTTTTCGGTTGAAAATCCTATCAAAATAGACAGAAAACTACCAAAAACACGTAAAATGCAAAAGAGAGACACTAATGTGAGAATTACGGAAAATATGGCGATAATCGCACTCAAGTCTTACAAAACAGAGGAAAAACGGGTCTAAATGGGACGAAAAACGGTCCAAATTTGGCACACAACAATTCCCCCACACTAAACCGTTGCTCGTCCTCGAGCAATGACCCAAAAAGAAATTAGCTACTACTACTAAGCTAGACTATGCTAAGCCGATACGAGGCAATTAACGGGCCCGCTCCGTCCCTTCAACTCACATCGAGATACCTATGAGGTAAGGTACCTCCATGCAAGGCAAGTTGGGTCTTGCTCAAAATTGGGGTTGCGACTATCACACACACAAACACATAACACAGAAGACACACATAAAAAAATAGTCGCAACCAAAGAGAAAATAAATCACCGAATCCCTCATCGAAACGGCGGAGAAAGCACCGATTCGAGTTTAAGACAAGCGAGAACACTACCAAGCTAGTAACACGAATTGACATGGACAAGATCCTAATAGGATGACAATCAAACAATAAAAACATTGAAAATTTACCAAGGTTCTTCTAATTCCACTAAAGACGCCTACAACGGGACGATAGATGGAGTGGATAAGTGAGAACCATGGAGTTAGTAAGCACTGTAGGTAAGTGTTATGCCGTCTCCTAAGCTAAGCCTAGAGGGTCGTTCCAAACTCGAGAAAGCCAATTAGACCAAAAAGATGGATAAGTGTTTGCAAAATGGTAAGGATTGCCAAATTACCGCTATTTTCCTTCCTCGGGACTCGGTCCTCTAGTAGGCATTTCACGGCAATAAGACAACCAAGGGATTATTTGGGTTTGGGAACGATTTTTGAGATTTTGTTTTCTTTTTTCGGTTTTTCATTCCCCATTATTTCGATCGAGGGCTTTTTTTTTTCACGTTGATTTTTCAATCCCCTTTCTTCTTCATTTTTCCTTTTTTTCTTTCTTTGATTAGCCCATTTTTGGCTAGATGTTTCATTTGAGATCAAGGTAAAGCATTTTCTTGCAAACTTATTTGTGGAAATGGGTGAGTGGTAGAGAAATAGGCTAGTCGGGTGTGCACCCCCTTCGAACCCATAAAAGAATGAAAATTTTGGACTAAAGGTGGCTTCTCAAGTAAGGTCACCTAAGAGAACGGGGAACGGTAACCAAGGCCTTATCACTCCATGGGTGGTCAAGGTTGTCAAATGCAAATCCCGATGTAGACTCCTAGTAGAAAAGATGGACTCATGGTAAAAATCCAATGCAAAAATTGGTTCAAGGTCATTCTACTAGAATTATGTCCAAAAATCAAAAAGGGTCACTAACAAGTGAGTAATTAAACACTTGGCCTAATCTCAAAATCGGGTTTTCGAAAACTTTACCTAGACAAGCTATACACAAAAATAAAAAGAACACAAAAAGAGACAAAAATACGAAAACAACACAAATTCACAAGTATAGCCAAGCACTTCATACTCCATTAAGTCAACACAATCCACAACCACCAATTCCAAAATGTTCACCAAGTGAACCTCCAAATAGCATATACGCCCAAACTCCCATGCATAAGAGAAAGGGATAAAACGAAGGTAGAAAATATTACCGCGCGGTCTTCATTCCATTTCCGCTACCTTACGTATCCATGCTAAATGGTTGGCGGTGTACCTACAAGATGGAGAATGCAAGACAATACAAGTAACACAAAAACTAAAATAAAAGAAAGAAAACTAAAAAGAGAAAAAATTTGAAATTTTTTGGATTTTTGGTTTTTTAAAGGAAAAATGAAAAAGAAAATGAATAAAAGGATAGTAGATCCCTCCCCCACACTAAAACTGCGCATTGTCCCCAATGCACGAATAGGAGAAGAATCGAAAAAAAAGAAAAAGAGAAAAGGACTTAAAATCTTTTTGAATTTTTATGATTTTTCAAATGTTTTTGGATTTTTCAAGATTTTTCAAATGTTTTTGGATTTTTGAAAAATTAAGGGGATAAAAGAAAAAAATGAAAGATGAAAAAGAAAGAAGAAAAATAAGAAAAATCGATAAGGGAAGAAAAAGGACGTAGGTGTAATCACATCACCTCGCCCGGATTCTGCACGAATCGGGAAAATTAAAAGAAAAAGAAGATTTTGGATTTTTCAAATGGTCTTGGTGCGATCAAGTCACCAAAGATCGGGAGCAATGATCAGGTCCTTCTTCTCTAAGGCACCTGCAATAAACCTCACGTGTGTAACGACTCAAGTAGGATCACGGAGGGGCTTACAATTCCTCAAATCAACAAAATAATCATTATAAATCAACCAACAACATAATTTCAAATGCCAAAAATTGGCGCTGCAAGGACTGACGAAGATTACGATAACTGAGACAAGAGAACAGACTACTGGCGACTGACACTGACAACTGACACCCCCACACTGACACTAACAACACTCGACCACTCACATAGGACCTGGGGGACGAGGTGGTGGTGGGTAGTAAGACCCGGGCGGAGGCATACCGAAAAATCGATCAAAATAGTGCTGTTGTTGTTGCAACATCCTTTGGTTCTCCTCTGCCGCCAACCTCGCCGCTTGGGCATCCCTAGAGGCGTCCCTAGCCATCTCAAAACTGGTCCGTGCGTACTCAAAACCATCCCTAGAGTACGCGTACGAGCCATGCGCAGTATCGTGGAGGTTTAGTGAGGATGTCGAGTTCTCCCAAGTCTGACGTATACGGTTATACACTTCCCCCCATTGGTTGTAAAAGTCCTCTTATCCAAAGAACGAGGAGTGTCGTGGAGGACTCATGTTGACGTCCTCCTGAAAACCAGGGGTAGACTGGGCGAACGTGGAGTGTCGGTGTGGTTCAAAGTCTGAGAAATTTGGGGTGAAAAAATGTGAGGTCTGGGGTTCGGGTTAGTGGGAGGAAGAGGGTGCATGTGATGATGACGGTAAAGTCCTATAACCCTCATCCCGAGAGGTTCTAACCTCTGGTTCCTCCCCCGACACATCTACGACCTCTATATCATCGTCGCCAAAGTCTAAGGGTCCCTCGGGGTATTGAACTATACGAAACTTACCTCGGGTGTTATCCCGAACGTACTCCCCGGACCTCTTCGGCATGCCGAAGTTCTCTTCAATATCTAGCCTTACCCAATCGGGGTTAGGCATTGCAATAGCGCGCAGCTCAGTAATCTTATACAGAAACAAACTGTTATAATCCCCTTTCTGGGGCCACACAAGAAAAGGACAATAAACTTCATCTATGAAAATTCCCGCTCCATCAACTGGTGCTAAATCGCTAAAATTGACTTTCAAGGCTCTAGCTAACATCGTTACAACACCGCCGCAAGAAATTCTCTTGCGGCCGCCCTTCACAATCTGAGCGAAATGAGTAGCTAAGGCCTCTAACATGTCGATCGATGGGCCTCTCTCCGAAACTGCATCCTTTAAAAGCTGAACAGCTGTAGCGCTACAGTTGTGATGCGTATCATAGCTCGACAAGAACAAGTTAGCTATGATGTGCGCCACATACCGGAGGATGGGGTTCCGGATCGAGAAAGAACGCATCTTCCCTCCCTTGAAAGGCCTCTGGCGGGCTATTTTAAACCAGAATCGATCTCGGCCGAATTTATCGTCCCGAGTCTGGCCCGCCCTAGGCTTTCCAAGGACTGAAGAAGGTAACCCAAGCAGTGCACCGAAGTCTCTCAAATTGAGGACGTACGAAGTCTCTCGCAACTGAAAAGAGACAGTGGTATTATCGTCACCACTTAACTCGAAAGTTGCGAAAAATTCGCACGTCAATTTCTGAAAAGTTTCCTCCTGAGAGGCATAAAAATTGATGAGACCAAGACTTCGGCACATTGCTCGTACCTGCGGTTCTATGCCCATACGCTCAAGTACATCTCGAGCCGCCCAACGAGTTGGCTCGAGACGACAGACCCATAATTTTTTACATTTATCAACATGAGCTTTTTTAGCGAAATATAGACCAGACAAAGGTTCACGGAAATTACGACGGATTTTCGGGTAACATACCTCGAGCGGAACAGGTTGTTCGCTCGGAACGGCTCCTTGCATTTGAACAGGCATCGGGACAGATTCGTCCCGAGCCTCGGCCGGTTGCTCCTCGGACCTTGAGGATGATGTTGACCCCGAACTACGATTAAGCATTGATGAAATCCTTTTTCTTGCCATTTGTTTCACTCTCTTCATCCTTGATGCTTGAAATTTGATGATTATGTGTTGAAGGTCTCGATTTGGGGTTTGTCGGAACTTGAACGATTTCTCAAAACAAACTCCAAGGAAGTGTTAGGAATGTGATGGGGATGAAGAATATATAATTTAATTTGATTTTGGTGAAGGATTGGAGGGATTAGAGATGGTTTAAGGTGGAGGTTTTGGGGTTTGTTTGGGTTTTGATTGAGGAAAGAGATAGGAAAAGATGTATAATGAAGATGGGAAGGGTGGGTTTGGCTGGGTATAGGACGCGGGGGTGAGGTTTCGCCCGGTGAGTCACCATCGGGCGAAATTTCGCCCGACGGACTTCGGGTCGATTTTCGGCATTTCCGCGCAACTTCACCACCGGGCGAAATTTCGCCCGGTCAGACTCCACCGGGCGAAATTTCGCCCGGTCGGATTTTCGTCAAATTCCGAGTCGTAAAATATTTTTACCGCAGGGCGAAATTTCGCCCGGTGAGATTCCACCGGGTCAAGTTTTGCCCGACGGATTTTCCGTCAATTCCTTATGTTCGAGCAAGTTGCCATCGGGTGAAGTTTCACCCGACGGACCTCGGGCAACAATTCCACCGGGCAAAACGTTGCCCGGCGAGATCCTTCACTCCGAATAAGCTTCTTGCTACGAAAATTTTTCTATGACTCGGTCCAAACATCCTTAGCTTCCTCAAAAATACAACTCATCTTCTCAACCCAATTTGTTTATAATCGTTTAAAGCGCGATTCCAAAAATTCTCGAGAAAAATCTTCATAATTCCTGCAAGTACCAAAGAGAAAACAAACTCCCAAAAGGAAAAATCTAAAATCTATTGTCCATAAAGAAAAGAAAAAGGAGAAGAATATACAAATATTTACAATGGTGGTTATTATGGACACCACCAAACCGAATTAAGTGTTTTGAGTTTAATCGGGGTTGCTTGAAAAGCAACCCGGAGTTCCACGCTCCTTGTCCTTGATAATAACGCCACCAACCATATGTTCTCTTCTTGGCCTTGGCAAACCCATGAGTCGAGCTACTTCCGGTAGCATTCCCCACTCATTTAAAACTTCTTCTTCGAGGGCTTGTCCAAGTATAAGAAAAACACCATCATCATCACTATCATTATAGTGGACATCTTCTTCGGATGGTTCCACGGTGGCATAGTCAAATGTCGGTGTATCGGAAGTTCGGTAATTATCTTGGCCTAGAAATTCGTCATCGGCTTGTATTTCCACCATATGGTCCCATAATTCCTTTGCGAAAGGGATATTCGGCAAGAAGTCGGGTAATACAAATTGAACGGTGCTATTGCCAACATTAAAAGATAATTTTCCTTTTTTCACGTGTCGATAACCACTCCGCCGGTTGCTAGGAAAGGTCGCCCTAGTAAAATAGGATTTCGTTCTTCAATGGGCATGTCAAGGACCACGAAATCGGTAGGTATGTATAGGGGACCTACCTTAACCATAAGATTTCGTGCTAACCCAATTGGCGCTTTCGTAGTACCGTCGGCCATCTGAACGTTAACCGGAAAGTTTACCATCTTTGGAATATTGATTGTCTGAGCAATGATTAATGGCATAAGGCTAATATCCGCCCCGAGATCACACAATGCTCGATGTATCTCAACATCGTCGATCGAACAAGGTGTGCAGAAACTACCGGGGTCACCAAGCTTAGTAGGTATGGTAACTTTTGGAGTGACCCTAGGTGGTAGTGGAGTTTCCTTCCTTATGGTAGAATTCAAAATTATATCCCTTATATACTCGTTCGGAGTTAGCATGGAGGGACTAGTTTCCAAATTCTCTATCAAATCGGTGAAGGTTATATACTCCATAGCTTGATCATAGAATGAGATTGGTGGCTTGTCATTCAAAGGAGGCACTTCGATCCTTGAGACTAGATTTGTGTCCTCTATTAGGATTTGTTCAATAACAAATGCAAGGTCTTTCACAAGATACTTTGACGGATCTCTCATTGGTTTGTCGGTTGCACTCTTGACCACTTTCTCACCGGGTTCATTGATTGAGGGATGAGATGAAGTTTGTGGAACGAAGGGTTTCACCGGTTTCTCTTTACTAATCACCTTAACGGCATTCACGGAAGCTTGGTTGAAAGAATCGGTTGGCTCTTGAGGAGTTTGAGCTTGCGATGCGGCTCGTGCTTCTAGAGCTTCAAGTCTAGCTCGGTTTGACGCATTTTCTTTCAACAAGAACTTGATCGTTTCTTGAATGTCATAGAAGGGTTGAGAGTTTCCTTGAAAGTTTCTTGGAGGACCTTGATTAGGCGGTGGATAAGCTCCAAAAGGAGGTCCTTGATTAAATGGAGGTTGAGTTCCAAAAGGAGGACCATAGTTCGGTCTAGGCGGTCCTTGAGGATGGAAATGGCCTTGATTGAATTGATTTGTGTGAGGAGGTCTCGGTTGATAATGAGGTGCATATGAATTAGGATAAACCCTTTGATTGGGGGCTCTTGGAAAAGGATATGATCCTTGAGTCGGCATGGAATAGAATCCGGTCCCCAAATTAGGATTGTTCGTTTGAGGCTTTTCATATGTTCCTTGAGTGTTGGCTTGATAAACATGTTCCTTCCTCACACAAAAATTGGAGTCGTGATCATATCTTTCACAAAGATCACATGGAATTTCGACTCTATATGGCTTTGGAGGCGAGATAGATGTTCGCCTAGGTGGTGTGATTCTTCTTGGTGGGGTGACTCTTCTGGGTGGAGTGACTCTTCTTGGTCGGGGCCTCATTTCGGGTTGAAAGGTGTCCTTAGCAACCATTTCCTCAAATCTCTCAAATAGTTGAGCAATTTGTATTTCAAGAGTGGCCTCCATGTCATTTGACGATTCTGAGTCTCCACTTGATTCACCCTCTTGCATTTCATTAGCACACATATCACTTTTGGCTATCTTGTCAAGAAGCTCATGGGATTCATTCTCGTTGAGTAAGAAGAAGTCGCCCCTTGCGGTTGCATTAAGAATGTCCCTAGCATCGGCGGATAAGGAATAGAAAAATGTTTGGAGCATAAGCCAATGAGGGATACCATGATGTGGGCACTTCATTTGTAGAGTTTGGAATCGATCCCAAGCTTCACTTATACTTTCTTTTTCTTGTTGTTGAAATGTTTGCATTTCTCTTCGGAATTTGTTGGTCTTAGATGGTGGGAAATATTTCTCGAGGAAAGCGTTGCTCAATTGCTCCCAAGTGCGAAAGGTATTGTTGGGGAAACTCTTAAGCCACCTCCTTGCTCTATCACGCAAGGTGCGGGGAAAAGAATCCGACGTAGTTGGCACTCGGTGACGCCTTCAAGCTTGACACCAATAAGACTTTCCTTGAAGAGGCAAACATGCTCTATCACATCTTCATCCGGCAATCCTCGTAAAGTTTGTTGTTGAATCATATGCAAGATGGAAGGTCTAAGCTCGAAACTCTCCGGGATAGCTCCAATGAAGATGGGTGAAGAAATATCTTCAATAGATGGTTGAGAATGGGACCCAAGTGTAGCCATACTTGAATCCTTGGAAGTTGTTCGAGGATGGAGTGTTGGGGAATGAAGAAATTGGTGGAGGGATACACTATCGAGTTGTTGCTTTGGTCACAATATTTCCATGTGACTTGCTCTCCGAATGGGGATCAAGCAACCTAAATCAAAATTAAACCTAGCAAAAACTCAACAAACAATGAGTCCTCCTAGCACCTAATGGTACTAGGGTAGGAGGAAAGGAGAAAACAGTTATCCAAGCACAATGAAACAAAGACTTAATCAATTAACTAATCACCGTCTCCCCGGCAACGGCGCCATTTTGATGCGCGGGCGTCGTGACCCGTACAATCAAACAATATTTTTAACTCCGACAAACCTAACTAATGTAGTAGTGGTAGGTCGGGATCGATCCGCAGGGAGATGGGTTAAGCCGTATTGGTCAAGTCTAGAGTCAAATCGTGGTTGGAATTGAGATGGGGGTTTTGGGTTGAGAGGAGTCGAGAGAGGTCGAGAGTGGTCGAGAGAGGTCGAGAGATGTCGAGAGATGTTGAGGGAGGTCAAGAGATTGTAGGCTAGGGTCAATAAATAGGAAAGGTGTTGGGGAGAGTCGGGATTCGGAAATGGGGTCTTTTAGTCTCGGGATCGAGTTTTTGTTACAACGATAAAAAGGGAAATTTCCACCTTTCGGTTTCTTCACCCAACCTACCTAACCCCGCTTTCGCGACGAAAGGGTAAGTCTCAATTTAAAGTAATTTCTACCCCGAGTTTCCCTACATTGGTAGAAATGAGTCAAGGTCGGCCTAGTCGCGATTCTAAGTCAACAAAGACACAAAAACCTTAAAATTGACAATTAACAAGTAAACAACCCACCAACATCCCTTACATCAAATAATCCAAATCCTCCTCCCTAATTCCCCAACAAAGAAATCTACTCACTAATCATGGTGAATAGCAATAAAACACTAATAATTGATTAATTGTCTAAAACATGCATAAAAACTACACTAATAATTATACTAATGGAGGAAAGGGAGAGAAGAGAATTTTACCAACAATGGAGAAATTCTAAGATGGAAGATGAAGATAATAATAAAGATTGAATCTTGATAGAAATACACAAGAATTTGTCACTAATCCATGCATAAATCTTCAATCTTCAATAATATAAATATGAATCTTCAAGAAATAAAGCAAGGATCTTTGTCACATAAACCCTTGATAAACCCTTGAATCTTCAATAATTAAGCACAATCTTCAATAAAGGAGGTAGCTTTAGTATTAATTATAGGAGAATTGTATTAATATTAAGTAGATCTATTAATTGTTGTAGAGAATTTTCTAGTAAGCTTACTACAAACTAGACAGCTTTCTACACTACTCCTACTCCTAAGGGCTAATCCCAAGGCTCACTTAAGGCACAAAAGAGGCACTAAACCCTAGAAGGGGTATATATAGTGTTCTTAATGGATTGCACAAACTTCAAGGCCCATAATCCAATTCCTCTTCATTTAGCTAGACCTTCACCCTTTGCATCTTCATGGGGTGAAATTTCGCCCCACGGCTTGACATAACAATCCCACCGGGTGAAATTTCACCCGGTGAGATTTTCTTCGGTTTTTGCGTTTCCGGCCCGGTTTCACCATCGGGCGAAATTTCACCCGGTGGGCGAAATTTCGCCCGGTCAAGTCGCCCGGTCATGTAGCCGTGAAAATCTTCGGGGATGAAAGGAAATGTCGTCGGGCGAAATTTCGCTCGGTGATGACTCATCGGGCGAAACTTCACCCGGTGGTCCATTGACTCTTTTCCGGTCTTTTTCTTCGTTGATCAGTTGGATTACTTGAACTTTCAGTTGTGTGCTTTGCTCTTGGACCGTATCTCTCTCTTGCTCGTAGAAGCTCAAACACGTTTTCGGTCGAAAATCCTATCAAAATAGACATAAAACTACCAAAAACACGTAAAATGCAAAAGAGAGACACTAATGTGAGAATTACGCAAAATATGGCGATAATCGCACTCAAGTCTCACGAAACAGAGGAAAAACGGGTCTAAATGGGAGGAAAAACGGTCCAAATTTGGCACACAACATAAGTCGTCAATAAGAATAATAATGTATAAATTTAATAGAAGTAAGTAACTAAATAAGCCTATAAGTTCGGAAATACCATTTTCAATTTTTCAAGTTCTTCTAACTTCTCTTCCATGTTAAGCCCTTTATCATTTCTTGGCCGAATCCAATCTTGTGCACATAAGAGTGCTTCAACAATCTTAGATGACATAAAATAATAATTTTTTGTGGTTAAAGTCTTCAATAGACATTCAAAGAAATTTAAAAAAGAGTAGAAAAAATAAATAAGAACTAAAATGTCTAAATATATATATTACCTTTGGGGTCAATGAGCTTCTAAATGGTGATAGATGTCGACGACCGGCACTAAAAGAGGACTCTGAAGCTACAGTAGAAATAGGCACTGCTAAAACGTCACGTGCTAAACGTGATAAAATAGGGTACCTAGGAGCGTTCAGTTTCCACCATGTCAACGCATCATAATCTTCTTCGTGGTCCCCAAGTATTTCCTCCAAATATCTATCAAGCTCGGATTTTGAATACCCACTATTCGACCTTGTCCTCCGAACCTGGCGTTCAATAGCTTTTTTGAAATCTAAAGCATCATCATGTCCAACACTACTACCCACAACATGGGTACTCTCATCATTTTGAGGAGCCAAAGGAGCATATAATCTCCTATACTCATCAAATAACCCCATTGCTTTAGTATACACTAGCTTGCTCATTTCTTCATCTTTAGGCGCATCATAAACACTAGTGAAAGCAAACTTCAAACCTACTAACTTAACATGCGGATCAAGAATAGCTCCCATATAAACCAAGTGTAACACCCCCATTTACCTGGAAGCCTTATCAAGACATTTCCAAGTAAATAAAGTTGTTACCATCTCGGTATAACCCGAGGTAGTAGTCCATTACAATACAATTCAGAAACCAATCATTTAAAACTAAATAATGAATTATTACAATCTCGTATCTACAGGGTGCAGTGGCACAATTATAGCAGCGGAAGCACAACTTAAAAAGATTATAAAATACATATAAACGTGTTCAGTGATAGCGCAGACCCGTCCCGTACAGTCAACCCGAATACAATCATCACACATCATCAACCTGCACACTAGCACTGCTCCCCAAAAGACCGAAGATGTCAAATGGATCGTCGCAGGTCCCCAAATAAAATAGGGTGACAATAGACAGAGAGTACGGTTAGAACATGCTAACATTATAACACAAGTACGTAATATAAAATATCCAGTCTCAACCGTCTCAGTACCATCATCGGTACCAATCAACAATATCATCTCCACATCTCAGTACCATCACGGTACCAATCAATAATCTCATCTCAACATTCTCAGTACCATCCCGGTACCAATCAATAATCTCATCTCAACTCTTCTGGCAGGCCCTTTCATTCCGAGTGTGCACACCCCCCGCAGGTTCAACAACCTGCGAGGAGAAATCAGGGAGGGGACCGTGATCAAGAGTCCCGGCTAGGTCTAAAGCTAGCCTCACCAACTCCAATATATCAATATTCATCAATCATTCCACCATCATCATTCAACATCGTTCTCATCAGCACGATATCACATCGTACTCGTAACTCATACATGCATCATAACATTAACGTATTCTAAGTAAGGAAAACCTTATCTTTACAAGCGTGTCACAAGCACAATCAAGCGGGTTAAAAGACCTCCTCTAAAACATTCATCACCTACAATCAATTGGTATTAACATATAAGTACTACTTAGATTGATCACGCTCTAAGCCGTTACTAACATTAAAGACTTAATCTTAAATTCCAATTTTACAGCATTGTACTGTCTTGTTATAAAATTCATAATTAAATAACTACTACTTCAATTAACACGAGACCAACTTTGTTAGAACCGTGATCGTCTTGTCTACCATTTATCTTTTATGACCTTTATCTAAATATCATCTTAACATTGACTTATAACCTGATCTCTACAGACTAACTGAATTCGTCGCATAAAAACTATTGATGAATTACTAATACTAGACTAATTCTTTTAACTCCATTCCAACTTCTATTATCAACTAGACTCAATGAATTTAATGTTGGCTGAAATTCAAACTCAATTATGATATATAAATTCGTTTTAACACCCATTACTATATAGCATTACTGAATCAGTGAATTATAAACAACGGTTCACAAATAAATTCTCTAGAAGAAACTACTTTGAATCTGATTACGAAATTCGACAGGCATAAACTAGACTTGAAATAAATTAGGGTTTGTTCTTTGACCTTCTCCCAATTCGAAACATAAACACGTATATCAATGAACACAAGACAGTACTACGAATCTGAGAATTTCAGTAACTATTTCCTAATTAATGTCTTTGATATAATCTTCCTCCTAATTTGTATTGGGAATGGTAAGCACGACTAAACCCTAATTATACTCTTAAACATCGTTAAAATAAAGTTAAGGAACTTACATGACTCAATCATATAAATGAATTGCTAGGATACGATTTGGGATTGAATTCTCTTCTCCTCTTCTCTCTTCCTATTTCTCTCTTCTCCTTTCTCTTCTTGAGTGTGCATTGTGAGTGAAGGTAGTTTAGGGTTTGCTCCATTGTGATTAGGGTGGTTATACGTGGGTCTAAGTAATATTCGGAGTATTTCATTAAAAGTGGGTTAAAAACCTGGATTGGCCAATTTCAATCTGTTTTGCTGGTTTATTCCTCTATAAAGTCATAACTCAATGGGTTTGGGTTGCCACCGTCAACTCGGGTGTTAATAATGAGTCACAAGGCAGGTATTACAATCTACCCTCCTTAAAAGAAACTTCGCCCCCGAAGTTCATCTCTCGCTACGGAGCGACTAACTATATCAACCAGATAGACCAATTAATCATTATCTAATTGACCGATCAATCAATTACCACACTAACATAATTGACGTAACAGTTGTAAGGAGGACGAGTTATTACACCAAGACATTCATCTTCTCAACATCTCCCCAATACTTGTCAAGTTTCTTTTTCATAGCACATGACATAGCTTTAAAGTCATCATCATCGCTAGCACTAAATTTATTTAACTGATGAAGTGCACGAGCAATGAAAAAGAAACTAGAATCACTAGTCACATACAATGAAGCAGAAACTTTTTCAGTCAAAACTTTAAACTCCTTCAAAAATTTCATCAATGATTCAACTACACCCCAATCATGGTCACTAGGAGCACCAGAATGTTCTACCTCAATAGGATTCCCAAACTCATCAACATCATCTGAACCTAGACCAAGTTCATTTCCTGAAGGGTTAACTGGAACATTTACATCACCAAATACATCCTTAAATTTCAAAGCGGTTTCCAACATATCAAATGTAGAGTTCCATCTAGTAGGCACGTCAAGAGATAATGACTTCTTAGATTGTGTATACCTCTTTGCAACATCCTTAAAGAATTTCACTCTAGCAGGAGAACTTTTAACAAATTTAACCGCATACCTAACCTTACTGATTGAGTCCTTGTTCTTTTCCAAATCATCCCACACAATAAGGTTGATAATATGCGCAACACACCTCATATGCAAATAATCCCCATTCCCAGCTGTATTAGGCTTATTTTGAAGAATTTTTCTTAGTTCCAAACAAGCAGTGTCATTAGAACTAGCATTATCAACAGTCAAAGTAAAGACTTTATCATCTAAACCCCATGATTTGAAGCAACCATCAAGATGGTTTGCTATATCCTTGCCCTTGTGACTATAGATAGGACAAAAACAAATGATCTTCTTATGCAACTTCCAGTCATTGTCGATATAATGAGCAGTTACACACATGTAGTTGATTTTCTGAATGCTAGTCCATGTATTAGTGGTAAAAGATACCCTTTGACATGAAACTCTAAGACACTCGATCAATTTAGTTTTCTCATTACAAAAGAGTTGATAACAATCCCGAGTTATAGTGACACGAGATGGGATACGAAATGTAGGGCAAGTCACATACATAAGACGTTTGAAACCAGTTTTCTCAACAAACCGAAATGGTAACTCGTCCACTATGATCATGTAAACAACTGCATCTCTAATTTCCTCGAGATTCAAAACCTACCCTTTCAATTGACCTTCCCCTTCATTTTCACTCCTATCAAAAATTAACTGAGTTTGTTTCCCTTTAGACTTGTTTGTAAGAGCATCAGGATTAGCGGGACATGCAATCCAATGATTTCTAACATTTTTGGAACCATTTATATTACTATCAGCTGCAAAAATTTTATTTTCACAATAGATACATTCAGCTCTTCGCTTACCTTCCTCGTCGTCGTACTCACGAAAATGCACCCAATAAGCAGATCTCCTGCTAGATTTACCATCGACGTACTTGCGTCCTGGGACTTTCGGCTTGACAGGCAATAAAGCTGTTTCTGGTTTTGTCTGAGAAACATTTATATTCTCGTCAAAGTCCGATGTGAGCGGCTGTTGCGTTACGACCTCTTCCAAATCAGGTTCAAGCCGTCTTTTTTTCGAAACCGAGCTCCTCATTATTCTGAAATAATAAATAAGCGAATAATTAAAATAATATTCAAACAATTACAAATTAAAACACAAGCGAATATTACAAATTAAATAATATTAACACACAATTACGAATAATTAATAAATAACCCTACGTGACTACTCCCTAACTCCCTGACATTGTGACACATCACACAAGTCACAAGTCTCACAACGCACAAAACTAACACAACGTCACACAAGTAGAACACACAATGACACAAGTCAGACCAACTAAACAAATAATACTCAGCGGCAGCGGCAGCATACGGAAAAACGAACAGAATTACGAGATACAAAAAATGAAGAAACAAACAGAATTACAGAAAAAATAAAGAAATAATACACAGGAGTACAGCGTACAGGACAGCAGTCACGACTCACGTGGCAGTGGCAGGCCGGCAGCATACAAGATACAAAACTCAGAGTTACGATTTACGAACAAAATAAAAATATACATGTTCCTGTTTCGAAGTTAGCGGATGAATTGATGATGATTGATGAATGCTGAATTTGGTGATAGCGAGACAGCGGTCAGCGGGTAGCGAGAACTCGGTAACTCGGTTTACCCTCAAAGAGTCAAAGTGGCCTCAAGATTCAAGAACTTAGGTAAATAAATAGGGAATAGGGAATTAGGGATTTTCATGTATTATGATTTATGAATTATGATTTATGTAAAATAGTAGACTAGTAGAATAAGTATATGTATATTATATATTTATATATAAGTATATTCGTAATTAGTATAATGTTTTTGAAATTTGAATTATTTAGAAAATATAAATTATTTAGGAAATAGGAATTAGGATTTATGATGATTGACTGATTGAGTTATGGTAAGTAATTAGTTAGTATTTGAAATTATTGGGAATTTTCAAAATTTGGAGAAGTGGAATATCAGTTGACAGTATATCACGCAGTCACGCAAAATTCGCTAAACCCTAAACTTCGGTCTTCCGGTCTGGACCGATTTTTTCCGGGTTTTAGCCCGGACCGGACCGGAAACCGGATCACGCGTGGAAGAGGAACCGGGGACCGGACCGGTTAAGGGCAGGTCCGGTTCGGTCCGGTTGGTCGGTCTGGATCGATTTTTGAACAGCCCTACTTACAAGATTCCTTATTTGAGTGGTGCTCGTTATTTCTTAACCATACTTGATGATCATTCTAGAACCACTTGGACTATTTTGTTTCAGACTAAAGATCAAGTACCACAACTGATTAAAGAATTCTTTTCATATGTTGAGACTCAGTTTGATGCACATTTAAAAATCATAAGATCTGATAATGGAACTGAATTTTTTAACAGTACTTGTGGACAGTTGTTTAAAGATAAAGGTCTTAAACATGAAAGTAGCATTGTGGGTAGGCCACAGCAGAATGGCAGGGTCGAAAGAAAACACGGGTACTTGCTTGAAGTTGCGAGAGCTTTGAGAATTCATTCAGGACCTTCCCATTAAATTTTGGGGAGATTGTCTCCTCACTACAACTCATCTTATAAATTTAATGCCTACACCTATTCTTGATTGGCAAACTCCTCATTTTAGGCTTTTCAAAGAGCAACCTCAGATTTCAAATTTAAGGGTCTTCGGATGTCTTTGATATGCCACCATGCCTCCCACTTTCAAAGATAAATTTGGAAATAGGGCTAGAAAATGTGTGCTTATAGGATATCCGCATAATCAAAAAGGGTATAGGTTGTTTGATTTAGGCACTCGACAGGTATTTGTGAATAGAGATGTGGTGTTTCAAGAAGAGATGTTTCCTTTCCTAAAATCCAAATTTCCTGATAATGCTAGTATGTCATCTATTCCACTGGTTAATCCTGTTGTTACTACTTTGATTGTTCCTAATGTCCACGCTGATAACCACAGTGATGGCATTCATTCTGTACATGATTCTGCTAATAATGATTTTAGCAATAACATGAATGTCAATGATGATTTCAATTCTATACATGACGAATTATACATACTGTGAATGATACTGAGAGTTTCAGTACTAGTGGCGTAAATTCACAAAATAACACCACTATAAGTGGTAGTAGTACTCCTGATGAGGAAAACAGTAACAATGATGATGTAGTTGAGGTCATCCCTGATCTTCGAAGGTCAACCAGGATGAGACAAACATCTACTAGGTTGCAGCCATATCACAGTATATTGCCACCACCCATTAATGCTCCACAGGTCTCTAGATCTGAATCTTTTTGCTCAGCCATTCTCCAAGACCTTAGCATGTTTGATAGAGAGTATGTGTCTAGTTTAGCGAATGTTATGACTGAACATGAACCTTACACATACAAGCAAGCAATGCATGATCCAAGGTGGGTGGAAGCTATGACAAAAGAAGTAAGGGCTCTTGAAAGCAACAACACATGGGAGTTGGTTGATTTGCCTGACAAACATAAACCAATTGGATGCAAGTGGATTTTTAAAATCAAATATTTGCCTGACGGTTCAGTTGAAAGGTTTAAGGCGCGCTTAGTGGCTAAGGGATACAACCAAGTGAAGGACAGAGATTATACAGATACCTTCTCCCCTGTCGCAAAATTCACAACAGTTAGAACATTGTTAGCTCTTGCTGCAGCACAGAACTGGAAATTGCATCAATTGGACATCAGTAACGCATTCTTGCATGGGTACCTAGATGAGACAGTCTATATGGTTCCTCCTGAAGGTTACGTTGTTCCCTCTGGTAAAGTCTGCAAACTAAAACGCTCTCTGTATGGTCTCAAACAAGCTTCGAGACAGTGGAATAAGGAACTGACGAAGCATCTACTAACCATTGGATTCACTCAATCTCGCCATGATTACTCTTGATACACCAAATTTGATTCTATCACAAATCAGTTCATTATAGCATTAGTTTATGTCGATGATGTAGTCCTAACAGGCAATTGTGAGACTGCAATTTTGGCTATAAAGAAGGGGTTGGATGAAGCATTCTCTATTAAGGATTTGGGTCAGTTGCGATATTTTCTGGGTTTGGAAGTATCAAGAAACGAGTCTGGCATTATCCTGAATCAGTGCAAATACATTTTGGACATATTAAAGGATTTACACATGGAGAATTGTACAGCAGCAGCTTTTCCAATGCAAAAGAACTTGAAGTTGTCTACAGATTATGGTGATCTCTTAGATGAACCGGAACAGTATAGACGCTTAGTAGGTAGACTGCTGTATCTAAACTCATCAAGACCTGATCTTTCTTACTCAGTTCAGCATTTGAGTCTTAAGTGAACCACGAGTCCCTCATATGCAAGCTGCGATCCATGTTCTCAAATACCTCAAAGGAATGATAAATACAGGGTTGCCCACGCAAGTCTGATTTATCTATGTATGCATATTCAGATGCAGATTGGGGGCAATGCGCATTCTCCTGCAAACCTTTGAGTGGATTTTGTGTGTTTTTGGGTAACTCTCTCATATCTTGGAAAACTAAAAAGCAGAGAACAGTGAGCAAAAGCTCAGCTGAATCTGAGTATCGATGCCTATCTTACCCAAGTTCAGAAATGGTTTGGGGTAGCAACATTCTTACTGATTTACGTGTCACAGTTCCTCGACCCATTCCACTGTTTTGTGATAACAAAGCCGCGATTCACATATCTCAGAACCCGGTTTTCCACGAACGAACCAAACATCTCAATATAGACTGCCATTACGTAAGAGAAAAGCAGGAAGAAGGGTTCTTACTCACACAATTTGTTCGATCTGGAGTTCAATTAGCTGATATAATGACAAAATCGCTGGGTGCAGATCATCATAAGTTCCTATCAGTCAAGCTTGGATTGCAATTCTGACCCAATCAAGCTTGAGGGGGGACTATTAACATATAAGTATAGTTAGTTAGTTCGTTAAGTTTGTTATAACTAACTGTACAACTAACCGTGTTAGTTAGAAGCATAAGGCTATATATACACCAACTTTATGTAATGTAAAATCAACTTTTCCAGATTAATCAATTACATCTTTCTCATTCAATATTTTGATAGTACAAATCTTGGATGTGATGTGATGTAATACTCCGTGCTAATAGTATGTTGTACGGAGTATGTATCCAATTACATTTTTTAGTGATCAAAGATAAAACAAAAATTAAACAAGTTAATAACAAAGGCCAAGTTGATAACAAAGGCCAGGCCTCCAGATACTCTACATTTGTTTTCTCTCCATCTCTTTTCCGGCGTACACGTCATTGAAAATAAATATATAATGGTTGAAATTGCAAGTAATGGATATTGATATGATGAGGAAATTAATTTTCAAATTGAACCTACTAATTAAAGGAAATCAACTCTTCAATGCTGGAGTATTAATTAGGAATCAGTGAAATCCTATAAGCTATCCACTCTATATGAGTATATGAGGCTATAAGACTTGGTTGAATGGAATAGACAAGTCCGTATTATTTCCTATTGAAAGACCGTCTTGGATCCGAAATATTTCCTAATAATTCCAGTAACGACACTGCTTTAAAAATTTGGATCTAGGAAAATAAACAAATTAACGTTGCTTGGGATTTTTTGTTATACCACCAATACATAAATTGCATATATAATTCCTGGAATGTAGGCGAACAATGTTAGTACCAAGCAAATCCACGTCTCCACCTACAACATAATTCATTGGAATAATACAAACATAAATCAATAATAATAATCAAGGAATGAAAAAACACTTGTGATAATTGAAAGCATAAAATTAAAGGGATAAAATTGCATGACTGGAAAAAAACCAATTAATTACATACTCCAGTTCCAAAACGAATAAAAACTCCCAAGGGCGGCACAAATATAGCAAGTATCACCTCTATAAATACTGATTGACTACCTGATTCACCCATAACTTTTCTACGTAAATCTGTTTTTTTTTAATAGAAAAGAGATAATGTAAAAGCTAAATGTTAGTTACTCGTATGATTTTAACCTTACTTGCTTGGGCAAAAAAATTGAAATCCTCAATTGGCGGAGCATCTTTGAGAGTAAGATTATGACCTCAATTTGCTGAGAGAAAAAAGGTGAGTAGCCTTTCTATTTCGGGTAACTCTCCCTTATATCCGTTGTAAATCGATGATTAGATAAGACAAATCTAAAGAGTAGCCTATAATACTTGTCTTTAAGTGCCAAGTGTTTATTATTATGGAGTATTTGATTTATTACAAATTTATGACAGATATGCCCGTTACAAACATGAATTTGCATTTTATTTCTCGATACACAAAATCTAGGAAGAGACCGTCTCTCAATAAATTTTTGAGAGACCATTTTTCAGTACCACTATATGGGTCAAATGATGTTGGAAAGAAAAAAATATGTTGTCGGAAAAATGGAAACTTTATAATGGAATAAGTACATGTCTAAGGGAGTTTGTGTGTTGATGTCATAAATGAAGGAATGAAATTGTATTGTGTGACATTTTTCTTGCTAATATGCTCTTAGAAAAATTCTCACCTTCCTAATCTGACTATAATAACCACTTTAAACATAAGAAAAAAATACATGTCACTCCAAGAGTTTGTAGGACAAATGAGGATGACTAAGAAGACAAATAAATGAGGACGAATTCCAATAATATTCGCAAACCATACCCAAAATATGCTTCCCTCGTTCATCTTAACCCCACTGATCTTCCTGCCTCTCTGAAAATGGCACATGCTACACCCCACTGGCATGACACTATGAAGGATGAATACTCGACCCTCATCAATAACAACACTTGGACCCTCGTACGTACCCATCCCACAAAAAATATTGTTGGCTGTAAACAGGTGTTCCATGTCAAGTACAACCATGACAACTCTATCCAAAAATACAAAGCCCAACTTGTCGCGAAGGGGTTCCACCAACGGCCTGGGATTGATTCTTCTGAAACTTTCAGCCCGATCGTTAAAAAACCTGCTACATACGATCCGTCTTGTGCTGACTCTAGCTCCAGTCCATGGATGGTCCATGCGCCAACTTGATGTCAATAATGCTTTCCTCCAAGGTACGTTATCCGAAACTCTCGATATATGTCCCAACCCCCGGGTTTTAAAAACTCACAATTTGCTAATCATGTCTGTAAACTCACAAAAGCTATCTATGGTCTTAAACAAGCCCCTCGGGCTTGGTATACTGAACTAAAAATTACCTTCTTTCCTATGGGTTTAACCAGTCGTTTTCGGATCTCTGGCCTCCCTATTTATTTTCAGTCAACACTCCTGCCTTATTTACCTACTTGTTTATGTCGATGACATAATTGTCATAGTCTTCTTTCTCCCTTCCTTACACACTTCTTTACACTCTTCTCGATCCGTTTCTCTTTAAAAAATCTTGGTTTTCTATCATACTTTCTGGGCATTGAGGTCACACCCTCCCCCCAAGGTCTCCACCTTACCTAATCTAGGTTGGTTATCTCGGTACCACATGACAGACTCTAAACCCGTTACCACTCCCTTACTAGCCTACCTCCTCTCTTTCCTTCAACAGGCCAACCCCTAGCATTCCCTCACTGAATATCGTGTTGCCCTTGGTTTCCTACAATATCTCTCCCTCGCTCGTCCCGACATTACTTTTAACGTCAATAAGCTAGCACAGTTTATGCAGGACCCTCAAGAAATCCACTGGACCGCGCTAAAACGCCTGCTCCGCTACCTTTCAGGCTCGGTCCGGGTGGGTATTCGCCTTGTTCGCGACACTCCTCTCCACCTTCACTCCTTCTGTGACTCCGATCATGCTAGAGACAAAGTTGACTATATCTCCACCATGGGTTTCCTCGTTTATTTTGGTGTTAATCCTATTAGTTGGGTGTCACAAAAAAAACGTTCTGTTTCTCGGTCCTCGACCGAGGCTAAGTTTCGTGTCATCGCTAATGCAACATCCGAGCTCATTTGGCTCCGGTCCTTACTCACGGAGCTCGATGTCACTATTCGTGTTCCTCCTGTCATTTTCTCTGACAACCTGGGTGTCGTTCACTATTATGTTAACCCCGTGTTTCACTCTAGAATGAAACATGCTGTCTTGTCATTTCATTTCATTCATGAACAAGTCCAACGTGGTCTTCTTCGCGTTCAACACATCTCGTCTGGTGACCAAATAGTCGATGCTCTCACAAAATCGCTTCCCCGTTCTGCATTTTATCCATTATTGCTCAAGATTGGTCTTACTTTAGTCCGTTCATCTTGTGGGAGCGTGTTAAGGATAATAAAGATACCACTAAGAATAATGAAAAGATCACGTAAACCCTTTATCTTGTAGATACATTATGAATGTAGTCGGTTCACTATGTATATTATGGTAATATTTTATAATTCATTATTTCCATATTTTCTGTAGATTGTATTTTGTAGTTATTTAAAGTATTAATTACTTCCTTAAGCTAGCTAGAATTAATTGTATAAATTGTAACTCTTTACTGGTCAATGTCAAGGCAATTATTATTCTGATCACTTAAACTTCTTATCGGAGGTGATTGAAACAACATATTGATTATTGAATTTATACGTGAAAACAACTCGATTCTCTTATAATCTGCTAATTACCAATTACTCTTTCATGATCTGCTAATTTAATTTGAAAAGTCAAATCTGTTAATACAATCTGATAACAAACCTTCTTCCTCCTTCCTACAAACCCTACCCTCCAAAAAGAAAAAAACCTTGGGGCTACCACCATTAATTGGTGGTAAGCCCCCCAAGTTTTACTTATTATATCGTTTAGTATTGATATTAGTATTAATATTCTGGTTAGAATAAGTCTTCTCCTTTTGGAGAGTTTCGTCCCCATCAATTGATGGGTTTCGCTCTCTCTTTTAGGAGAATTGTTGAATCTATGATAGCGGAGAGGATGCGGAAGATGAGTACCACAATCGTTCATCATATGGTATCTCAATTTATATCAGACTGGCGGCTACAATCTATCAGGTTAGATGAAATCGATTCTCTTCAAAACCTTGGAAGATCCAAAGACCCTCTTGGGAAAAGTTGTATCATTAAACAGCGATATGTTGAAAGAGGATGTGTAGAAGCGGAGATCAAAATCTTAGTGAGAGATCTTTGTTTTAATGAGAATTTATTTTATTCAAATTTTGTAGTATTGTACCCGTTCAATTTCGATATAAGTTGTAGATGTCGTATGACTTTTTATTAATGAAATGATCTTTTCGCTCAAAAAAAAAAACTTCTTATCGGAGGTTGATAAAAATAGATATAAAATGCGTTGATCAGTTAGTAATAAGATTAATCCTCTTGAGTCCGGTGGTCCGTCGAATGCTGAAAGGTTCAATGGTAAGGGTAAAGGCAAGATAGTCAAGGGCAAGATAAGAACCAAGGTGGTAAGAAGAATGGTCTAGTCAAACTTAATAACTAGTACCTAAGATCCAGAAACCACCAGGTATAACTGTTTATTATGGGTGCTTAAAACTCGATTACAAAACCTATCGATATTCTTAAAGAAAATCATTGAAGCTAATCGTTGCTATCACTGATGACATCATTGTTGTGGTGGTTGTCGAAGCTAATATGATAGATAATGCTGCAGAATGAGTTCTGGATACGGATGCTTCTAGACATCTTTATGCCAACAAGGTGATGTTTATGCTGAGTTCGAGGAGGTAGCTAAGGGATAATGTGCCTACATGGGTAAATCTTCATCTGCTATGATCACAGGCAAAAGCAAGATCTTTTTCAAACTCATCTTTAGAATAAACTCTTATTTTAACCAATGTTTTGTATGTACCCGTGTTACATTGAAACCTCGTATCTGATCTTTATCAAACAAGGCTGGGTTGAAACTTGTTTTTGAAGTTGACAAGGTCGTAATGTCGCATAACGGGAAATATGTGGGCAATGACTTTTTTTCGTGGGGTTTATTTGTTTTGAACGTTGGTTATGAAATTATTAATAATAATGCTTCCTCTTCTACTTATATTGCCGAGTCTGTTGATGTTTGGCATAGTAGACTAGGTCACGTGAGTGTTGAATCTTTTAAAAAATTCAAAACAATGTTGTAATTCTGAGTTTGATGAATAAAGAATTCTCTAAGTGTGCTTGTGGTTTTAAGGCTAATATCACAAAGAAACCTAGTAAACCTGTGAAAACTAGGGAAAAGAGTCTTCTAGAATTGATTCACATTGATTTAGCTGACTTTAAGAGTACTATGAGTAGAGACGGTACGGTAAACACTACTACATCACTTTGATTGACGACTGTTCAATGTATACTACAGTATACTTGCTTAGGACTAAAGATGGAACTGAACACAGGGAACACAAATAAACCAAGCATGCTATTATGACACTGAAATTAACGGACTGTACACCGTGTTTCGTTGCTAACTGATTAATTTTTTCAATTTGAAGATATGGTTCATGGAAAAAAAATGAAAATTCTAGAATTTATAAGGGGTTAATTTGGAGAAAATGTGAAATTTTCATATTAACTCACTCAAATAATAATGACAAAGTTAAGACCTTTAAATAGGCATTACATGAATTAGACATCATCCCCCACTAACTTATTAACCCACTACTTAATTAAGTTCTTACTAAAGGTTCAGCTCACGTGGTTAGAGCTTCCTTACCCTGGTCGAGAGGTCAGAGGTTCGATTCTCATCTGCGACTAAGTGTGCGCTTCGTTGTAACAAAAAAAAATTAAGTTCTTACTAAAGAAATGTTTATTTAAATTAATTACCCACTTTTCCATTAATTTTGGATCACTATCCAACAAATTGTACTATCTCCGTCTCGTTCATTTGTTTGAATTTGATTAAAATAATCCTCACAATAAATACAAACGGTAAATAAATGTACGAGACAGAGGGAGTATATCGCTAAAAATTAAAAATTGCTGAGTGAGGCGTACAAGCTAAGGTGGAGGTGATTGTGTACCACTCACATTGATTATAAGGAGAGTTTATTAGTATTATGTTTGTATTCAAGCTAAGGGCTTACATCTCCTATTATACCATGAGGTAGGTGTACTGTGTGCAGCCAGGGATGGTAGGTAGTTAGCTTAGCTAGCTAGGTCCCATAGCCAGTCTAGCCAAGGCACCAATAGCAAGAGAGTTAATATATGTACAAGGTTCTTCATAGTTGCCTATGTGGCGTCTGTCCTCGAAGTTATCATTGCGGTCAGGACCACCGACAATGGCCCCAGTGAGCTCGTTTGGGTTGGGTGCATTTTTAGTGAACCAGTTGAGAAAGCTTCTAGCACAGTCCACCACTTGGGTCTTGGGCAACACTGGAACTGATGCACCCCTATGGTGCGCTTGTTGCGGCGGGTTCCTCCCAAATCCTACCATGTATGATCTTTGTTGCGGATTTGATCCCAGCAAGTAGTCCATCTGCATCTCGTCCGTACCAGTACCAGTACCAATATCAGTTTGCCAGTATAACGTGAGCGAAATTAAAAATGTCGGGTTTACCTGTTTTTTTGCAAATGCTAGAAGATCACGAGGTACAAATGGTTTGGCACCACATATAACCCGTTGGTTGTGTCTGGCGAGCACATCAC
This sequence comes from Agrostemma githago, assembly GCA_958450325.1. Taxonomy (NCBI): domain Eukaryota; kingdom Viridiplantae; phylum Streptophyta; class Magnoliopsida; order Caryophyllales; family Caryophyllaceae; genus Agrostemma; species Agrostemma githago. Next base: position 43,745,507 of record OY288260.1, on the reverse strand, counting down.
CGTAGACACTGAATGCAAAGGCTGCACCTGTCACATACTGCGAGTTTGCTCCATCTCTCATGTGAAGCATTCCTCCTTATCATCATAATTCCAGTCATAAACGAGATATAATTAATGTATATGATGAATGTTGGTGTGTCATGTTAGTATGTACCAGGAGTGAAGCGAACTTGTGCATAAGGGCTTCCAGGCATTATTGTGCATATATAACTATCAGCCATTTTCTTGTACTCCTCAAACTTTTTCTCGCCTTGGAAAAACATCTGCGCGCGGCCACGTGCAATATAATGTATTTCTACTGTAAAAGTTGAATGTAGAATGAAAGACGAAAGTATATGTACCAAAAGATTATGTCTTTCGGTCTGCAGTATGTTTACCCATTAATGATTTGTTGCACTTACTTCAGTTAGAAGGATTTGACTGGCAGCATACTTGAGATCCCAATTAAATTCACTCACAGATGCATCAACTGACTCGTCTGTGATATAGTGCAGGTATGTAATATTATTGGTGGCCTTGTATAGCCATGTTGCTGCCCATTGCATTTCATCCTGCAAGTAAATCCACCGACCTGACGAACATGATTTCTTTCACTTTGTGAGCTAGAAACTGTATAAATATTGGAGAGGATGTAAGACGTCTTTACATTAAAACCCGAGTAAGAACAGTAGAATGGACATTCTCCGTCAAAACTTCCCTTGCTGCTTCCAGCAAAGCTAAACAACTACATGTAATTAATCAAGATGTTAAATTGTTATCATGGCCGGTTGGGCGTCAATATATAATCACACAATTAAGGAAATGCAAGGTGAGGTGAGGTAGTTACGGATTTGGCCTTGTTGAGGAGACTATGAGAGTAGGCATGATCAATGTCACGGAAGACAATGGAACTGGCAGCCATGGCAGCGGCAGTTTCAGCAGCAATCTCAGTGCCAGGGATGTGTTCGTCAACCTTAAGGACTGTACGAGGGGTGTTCATGTTCTCAGGGCGAACCCAACAATGATGATCTTGTATAGGATCTCCGACCTGGACATACAAGCGTTTGGGTCTTGAACTAGCTTTCAAGAAATAATCTGTGCCCCAACGAATAGCATCACGGACGTGCTGGAGTTCCCCTGTCAATTGCAGCTGCTTTTGGTAGAAAATGGCCGCCCAAGACAAGGTTGTCACTGTAAATGCCATTGGCAACCCGTACTTTACATTGTCGCCTGCATCATAATAACCCCCTACCAAGTCCACCTACATATATACATACATACATTCAAAAACAAAATCATAAACAACGTACGGCCGTTTCAACAGATTTTAATGAAGGCTGGCTAGCTAGATCGCACGCACGTACATTAGCGAGTTTGCCATCATCAAGGGCAGAGTCGCCGCGCCAAGGAACCCTGTTGTTAGGAGGCAGCTTCCCTGATCTTTGACACTCTAGGAAAATAATGGATTTGGTCAAGGCTTCTTTGTAGTTGTGGCCTTGACCCTCTACTTTCAACACCATGATCGATATCGTCGTTATCCATTTTACCATGCCTAGTATGCTTATCATCTTCATCAAATGACACATGCATGCAGGTCCAGTGATTTGATCTTTGGTTCTTGTTATTATTTATTTACTGGTTACTGTACATCATACAAGAGATTTATTTATAAATAATGGTGGATGGATTTGGTGCCGCCTTTAACATAATAATTATAATATCAACAACTCCTATAATAGGGTGTTCAAATTGTTTCAGTTTCTGTTATCCGCTTGTTTCCATTAACTAAAAATACCAGGATGGCTATGCTTGCTTCCCTCAACCTAACGTAATCCAGAAATCAGAGAGTGCTATATTTTCTGCGACTTTTAATTACCAACCCACTACATACATGGCCATCCACGTATTAAAGCCAATGAAAAAAGAGGAGGAATAAGAAAGAATAAAATCTTGATAGGATAAAAAGTGTATAAGGCTAATACCAAAGATATACAAGTACAATTAGGTTTTTGTATATCCATTTAGGGCCAAAAAAAGATAAATAGTACCGAGTAGTTACAAATAAGTTGATATAAAATAGTACGACTGTACGAGTAATAGAATTTTCTACAACTTTCATGTTAGCCATTATTATAGATTTTAGGACATTTTGATAAGATGTTGGGATATTTTCACAAAATAGTTTGATTTTTTAAAATATTATATTTCTAAAATACAAGCTCATGATTCTAGCAAATTGTTAACCTAATCTCTCATGTACTACGATCCCCCATTTCGTTAATTTGTTTAACCTTAGTTAAAATACTTCTCACCAATAATATAAAAGAGAATGCGTACCAAAAAATAATATAAAAGAGAATCAAATCACCGAGACAGAGACAATACTTTCTATACAATGCACCTTGAATTATTCTATTTCTAGGTATGTAATTAATTAGGTCACTGTTTTGGGCGGCAAAATAATATAATCACAACACGAAACGCGGCATTTGCTTCTTGATCAACTTCTCATTTACAGGGGGAGGGAGATTCGGACCTACTGTCTCGGAGCACTAGTCTTAACCACTGGACTAAGACATATTCGGTTGATCAGTTTCTCATTTAAGAATAGTTTAACATAAAAGATTTTGGTTCAAACTTTATAGTACGAGTAATACGGAGTATAAAACATAAATATGTTGGATATAAGTCCATGACATGCATTGTTGGAAATATAGGGTCACTATAGGGGCGATATATAACTAGTAAATACACGTTGTTATGTCGTGGTATGAAGGTCACTGAATGAGAAACGAAATCGCCCCGACTACGGTACAAATCGGAATGGGCGTCGTTCCCCAAGGTCACACAACACCTAAAATATTGTGTACTCAACCATTAGGAGTTGGAACTCGATGGTATACTCAGAATTTATCAAGAGATTTGGATGATGAAGTATTTGATGTATAAGTCTCATACTCATTCTCTTATATCACCTTATATAAGATTACATGAGACTAAAATCAAAGGGTATCCAAGGCAATTTATGATTGGTAATGAATTGTCATTACTATAAAGATAATAATATTCATAACCATCATGAATATTGGTGTCAATGTGCTACTTAATGAGAGATACCTTTACAATGCAACAATGATCATCCTATTGTCTTTGCATTATTTCTAACAATCCCCCACTAATGCAAATGACAACCAATAAAAAAATTCTGAGCATATGAAAAGGTTGACACTTAGAAGTTAATATCTTTCGATTTAAATTAACGTATTAGTGAAATGAGTCAACAACTTACTTACAACAAGAGAATATCTTTCGATTTGAATTCCTTATTGAACTTCGGTTGAATTATCCTCACAACACATATCATACTTTAAGTTCCACACGAGTTTCGCAATACGATTCAACAAATTTATGGCCAAATGAACCTTGAGATTTTGATGAGTGCTTTAGAAAGATAACTCAATCTCTCATAGAAGGAGGTCAACCCTTCACACTCACTTAGGTGATTCTATCAAGGATATCTCCACATAACCCACTCACTTATGAGTTATAGAATCATTAGGAGCTCTAAAGCTCAACTTCTCAGTACTACGTACGGTGAATCCATCAAGTCCTTCACAATAGGACCACCCAAACATGAGATATAGATTCATTAAGAAAAATATCTCAACCTCTATCATTACGGTAATCTCATCAAGTCCGTCTCACAAGGACCACCCAAATTTGGGCTATAAGACCATTAAGAGCTATATGCTCAACCTCTATCATTACGGTGATCTCATCAAGTCCATCTCACAAGGACCACCCAAATTTGGGCTATAAGACCATTAAGAGCTATATGCTCAACCTCTATCAAATACACCAAATTATATTTGATGATTTCAACTCCCTCAAATCTGCATAATACGTGTGTGTAATTCACTACACATCATTTTTAGCAATATGAAGCTGAAATTAGCATCAAACAATACATAGCAATTGATGCCCCCACAATAATGCAATAAATATTAAGCTCCCAATCACCATGCATTACCCCGGTAAGGTTAAAAGAGCAAAATAATATGCATACATAATACATAAAATTATAACAGTCTTCTCAATAGACTTATAATAAAATTATTATAAAGATGAAAGCTTACTCATAATCATTGTGCATCTCACTTTCTCACCTTATGATCCAACATCTTTATAAATTTCCAACATGTTGCAATTCTCAATATTGCACCATATATACATCATCATTCTTATATTAGAGAACAACGATCTCAATGATTGTTTCACTTATATTTTCTTTTTGCAAATCCACAAATTAAAATATATATCCTTTACTCACTTAAAATCAATCATCATAATCTCATATAGTGTGGTGTAAGCCAAATGTACAATATAAATAAATGGATCTTACGCAACCATTAGGAGTTGGAACTCGATGGTATACTCAAAATTTATCAAGAGATTTGGATGAGGGAGTATTTGATGTATAAGTCACATACTCATTCTCTTATATCACCTTATATAAGATTACATGAGACTAAAATCAAAGGGTATCCAATGCAATTTATGATTGGTAATGAATTGTCATTACTATAAAGATAATAATATTCATAACCATCATGAATATTGGTGTCAATGTGCTACTTAATGGGAGATACGCTTACAATGCAACAATGATCAACCTATTGTCTTTGCATTATTTCTAACACACCTAGCGCCCCAGCCCGACTTGAATCTAATATCAACCCGACAATATACAAACCCGACATAACCCGATTCATATCATATTAAAATGGAGTAACTGCCCTCCCTGGTCAAATAGAAGGTTGATGATTGGGATACAGGTAGAATCTAAACAACAAAGAGGGAAAAGTGGGAGTGACCCAAAAATCTGGGAACAACCAAGGAAAAAGCTTGAAGACAAGAAATTAGAAGGGGCCCAGGGGGATCGCTTCGATTGGGACTAGTTGGGGACCGGGACACAAAATAAAACTGGTCGATACTAAATTTGTTCAACTTCTTCATTTTCTTTCTTCTATATAGATATAGAATAGAAGAAAAAAAGTGTGCGTCAAAACTGGGTTCTCCCTTCCTTCCTTTCTTTCTTCCTTTGATTGTTGGGCGCCGCTGATCCTAATCTTTCACATTACCCATCGGCGGCGGCGGCAGCAGCGGCAGCGGTGCTTCTCCAACTTCCCTCGACTCAATTCAACTCAACTCAGGTACTGTAATTTGTTTTTATTTTGGGATTTTCTACGCGGTACTCATGTTTTTCACTTTTCTACATGGTACCCTACCTTTTCTATGTCTACACATGGTACCCTTGAAGTTTACTATTAGTTTAACTAGCGCCCCGAATGTTTTTTTCCATCAAGTTTTGTCGTTAGATTATGTTTTTAGCTTAGAATTAAGACTTCAATATCATGTAACTTAGATAATTAACAAGTAATTGAGCTTAATTTAAGTGTTATCATTTGATTTGACAATATAATGTCAAAAATATAATCTGTTTGGATTCGTAGTATAACTGCAAACACGTACAAAATTGTTAGTTTAAGTTCAATTATCGGTTAATTAGGTATGTTAATGACGTTTAACTTTTAATTTTGAACATAAAAAAGGTAATTTGTTGCCAAACTTGACGGTAAAAAAAGTTTATGGGTATCAATAAAGATAATAATAGAGTTTAGGGTACTAAAGAAACTTTTAGTAAAATACAAGGATACCCTGTATACATGTAAAGATTGTAGGGGTACAAGGTAGAAAAGTAAAAAGTTCAGGAGTACCACGTAGAAAATCCCTTTTATTTTTTTGGCAACCGACTTGTTTACATCGTTATTGTATACGCCCACATCGGCCACATTGGGATTTCCAGACATGCTTCATTTCATTACTCGGAGTTTCATTGGAATTTAATTGCTCAGCTGATGCTATTTTCAAAATACTCTACATACTAGTATTTGTATATAAGTAGTAGTATTTGGTAATCATAATAAACTTTCTTACTCTAAAAATGACAAATATCGATCATTAAACACAATGACACCACAAATATGTTGCACAGCAATCCCACAAACTCGATATGATTAGTAAAATCTTTGCAAGAAAGAGGGACACGGCTTTGTGGAGGAGGGAAAGGGAGGGGTATGGCTAGAAACCCTGGTAAGCCAGCAGACCCTGTCGAGTCGACTTTGCCATGGAATGAAGTTCCTCTCTTAGAGATGAATTGTAATTGTAATTTTGTTCATCCAAGGGAATGCGTGGTGTGGTCTTAGTCTACTGCTTCAAATACCCTGCTTAATTAATTAATTAATTTAAATGCTGCTTTCTAATCAACTGATGTGAACATGAAAGTAGAGCAACATGTTTTACTACTACTTCTCAGTTCTTTTTCTGTGAGTATCAAGTGAATGACGGGTTTTAAATTTACTGAAGTTAACCCCAGATTTGACTGATCGAGGTTGTCCCCTTATATTTACCGAAAGTTACTCACCACTCTAGTTAACATTCATACTACGGGTACTAATTACATGCTCTTCACTAATTTGTACTGTAGATTATGATTGGTTTTTTGCACGTCAACGAATCAATCAATGTAACATCGTAAGCTGCTTTCATGTTCAGATCCTTAATTCTGTTTGCCTGCAGTTTGATTGGGGTTATAACCCATTATGAAAAATCATTGGGAGCTCTTCATACATCTTCACCACCACCACCACGATCATGATGATGGTAGAGATCGTTGTTTATCATCCACTGATCCATTGCTTTTAAAGTCCCTTCGACTATGGTCTCGTCTCACTTCTTTGGTTCATCATTCTAAACACATCTTCCTCCCTCCAATTTCTGCATCTCGTCTACCTTTTGCCCGCTTTTCTAAGCTTCCTGCTGATTGCCTCTCCCATATTAAAACCAACTTCCCTGATGATGATGATGATGATGACCACCCATTTTCTTCGCCAAACCCCTTTTTTTTCACACATCATAAACCTAATCTTATGGGAGCTTTCTTTCCCCAACGCCAGTATCTTGCTACACTCTTTTTCCATGCCATTTCAACCGTGAAGCATCTTTTCAAGAGACCTGACGATGTTCAAATGCTTCCCTTCCTGTCACTAGCTTCAGCGATCATAACACCCATTGCTAACTTGTAAGTCAGTTTAGATCGCCATTAACATCTCTAGTTTTTCCCTATTCAGTTCGTTATATTTTTATTCTTTGCTCTTCATTAGGACATCAATCATGCTTGCTATTCCACCAGCGGATGCTTCTGTACACATGTTGGGTTCCCTAAATCAAACACCTTGCGATGTTCAGCATCGAGGTGGTCTTGGTCATTCTCTCCCTGATCTCAATTGGATAAGACGTGCAGTAGAACCAATAACTGGCATTGAGTTCCCCGGTATCCTAAATAATATATTAGCCAAGGAGAATCAATCCAATCTCTCATCAGAGGTAGGTTATGATTTTATACAAGAGCCATGTGGAATATGGAGCAGCCTGTCATTATTTATTTCAAAGCATTTTTGTCCTTCAGTTGACCCAAAACTGAGTCTGGTTGTTGCAGGTTCTTGTTGGAACTGGATCTAGAATCGTGACTATCATCAAAATTAGATCCTTAAAGGTCTATGCTTTTGGCTTTTGTAAGTATGAAACATCAGTAAGTAGTCGTTTAAGATGAAATTTTGATGTATTGTCTGATGCGTTTAGCAATTTAATCTCCTTTATTTATTATCCTCTTTTTCAGATGTTCATCCTTATTCCGTTTGTCAAAAATTGAGTTCAAAGTATGCTTCTGTCCCAGCTTCGGAGCTCAAAGATCACAATGAGTTCTATGCGGATCTTTTAAGGTATGTCATGTTATATGCTTGTTTTGTGAAAATCACCATGCACAACCATTTTCTGAAGGGGGTTTCTTGTGTTTACTAGGGTTGGGTTTAGCCTCCAGTGTTGAGGGGTTCCACTCGAATATCATTTGTGTTGCTGTTTTATATAATTCTCATGCCCTTCTTAAACGGAAAAAAACAGCTTTTCATTAAACTGAAGCTTTTTCCTTGATGGTAATTGTTATACTTAGAATCGCTCATAGGATAAAAAAAACTCTAATACATGTAAGAAGTTGTAGTTGGTATGGTAAAAGTAGAATTATCTTAATAGGAAACGTGATAGGGTGGTTATTAAGGACAATATGTAACAAGAGATCCTTAACAGAAAAGATTTTGATATGATGGTCAAAACATTTGAGAAATGTATAATTTGGAATTTAATGTCCACATCCATTCTGCTTCATGTAACTTGTTGGTCCCATATTGCGCTCATATGTTTCTAATATATTGTTTAATACTTTCAATGATTGAATTTGGCAACTCTTCCTCTTACCATTTCAATGTTTCGATTATTCAGGGAGGATATAGGCATGACAGTTAGACTTGTGATCAATTGCAGCGGCATGAAGATTAATGCAGTTAAAGAGTATGATCTTTTGTCAATTGAATACTTTTGTGTGGATTATGTATATGTGTTCGATACTTTGTTTAAAATTTATAGTTGGTCATTATCTACTTGGCTGGTAGGTTGAGGCCTGAGGCTGGACGGTTAGGCATAGTAGTTCGCGATGGCCATTCGGCAACATTAGAAGACTGTCACTTTATTGATGTGTATATGTTATCATTGACTTTGTTTTGTGATGGCTTTTTCGGACTAGAATAGTCTCTGCTACCCCTGAACACTCTCCTTGTTCTCACGTAGCAGTTTGTGTGGTAGCTGATGTTCTAATTATTATTCTAGGCAGGCATATATGCATGTCTGAAAATCAACAAGGTTAAGTTTAAGTTAAGCTATATTATCATTTATAGTTGTATGTAACTCGGACCACGAACTGTGGGGTGGTGGTTGGTGGGGACGGGAATAATGTGAGTTATCTAAAAATTATAGACGATAATAAATGGTGACAAGCGATGGGTTGCACCTTTGCTTACTTGTCTTTCTATTTTCAAATCCATTGCAGTACTTTTGAGAAGTCCCTCCGGGCTCGACTAGCAAAGGTAATAAAAATGCACCACCCTTCATATAAGTCCATTACAACACCTCGTCTGCCACTAAACAGTTCACAATTTATCTAATGTACTTTTGTTTGCTTGTAATGCATACTAAACAGACAAATCCAGAAACTGATTTCAAATGCATCGAGACCTTTGGTTCTCTTTTCACAAATGATATTCCGCTTCCCGTGGTAAGATAACATACTAGTTGGCTGCCCGTGTTCCCCCTTGGAGAATTGTTTTCTTGACGTATTAATTTTTTTTCATATCTAACAGGGTACAATTATTGACTTGAGAAGAACCGCAGATGGTCAGTTGATTACTGAGAGTGAGTGATTGCATCTGCTCTGACATCTTTTAAAGTAACTAAATTTTCACTTATATTTTATTTGGGTGACAAATGCGGGTATCTTCTCTGGGCAGTTGGAGGCAACCAAATCGGAGCTGTGCATAGCAGGGAGTTGTGTAGTGAGTTCCTTTTCCTGAGTGTTAGTGTTGGGTCTTCTGTTTGTCAGCCTATGTCTCGTGACAACTTCAAATAACATACTAGAGGTCAATTCTGATGTTAGGATGATGCAGGAGCCTTTTTCGACATGTACCTTGGAGAAGTTCCAGTATCCAAAGAAGCAAAGGAAGAGATTGGGAGCAACGTAGCTAGCATTGTTGGGAGATGCTAAGTCTCTACATTTATGCTCGGGCATTCTGCAAAGTTGTTGCAGCCGTTTTCTGCTCTATTTTGGCTCTGCCGTCAAGGATATTTATTGTTGTTTGCCAGTGCTTCATGAACTATCCAAGTTTTATCGGTGTCATGAAGTACCTCTATCAATGGAAGTAGCAGGCGCGACGGAGCTTCCAGTTTTTGAGGTTCGTGACAATCTGATTGATGCATTGCTAATGTGTTTGTTTTGCATTTAGTAATTCATAATGGGCTTTAGGAAAAAATAAACAAAAAAGCTGAAATGCAAAATATATACTAATGGATAGGATGATTATATTAGGTTGTTTTTACTCCGAAAAACAAGGCTAATCCATTATTATTAGTAATAAAATAGGATTTTTTTTAAATATATTTGTGTATTATACTCCGTATTATATCAATAGTTGCCAGGTCAAAATGGCCTGCGGAAAACAACTTCATCCGCTTCTCCAAGCAATATCTAGCCATTAAGTGAGCTATCATATTTCCCCTCTCTTAACATGCTTACAAGAACTACTATCAAAATCCTTTAACAGAGCTTGGATATCTTCAATGGAACTCCTCATGTCACCCATCTTCTTCGTGATTGCATTCACGACTCAGAGTGTCCATCTTGAGAACGATGTGTGCTAAAAAACAGAGATGCTTTTGCTTCAGCCACCTCTGTACTCCATCCTGTGCCCACTTTCTTGCAGCATATCTTGCCCATTCTCATCTCTACATACAAAGCTCAGTCCCACCTCCCCACATGTCCTCATCGGTACGGTATTCCCTCATCAAACAGGTACTCAAAACCCGCTTCCCTCCAAACACTCCTTCCCTCTGTATAGAAATATAGCATGAACCTTGCTTTCCTCCTCGTCGTTGCACATCACCATGAATTTTCACAGCAGTGTCATTGGTGAAGGTTATTCTTCATTCTTTACAGCCAAAATATTTACGCAGGCGTGCCACACAAGATGAGTCAGTTTCGGTGGGATTTTCATCCTCCAAATTGAAATGCACAGGCTTGATTGCGTTTCATCAGTGTGACGAGTTCTACTACTATTGTCGGCTCGAGGAGAGTGTGTTGACTAAGAATGTAACTTGAAACTTCTATTGTAAGACACGGTTGTAATTAACAGAGTACCGTACTGACTAATGAGCAAGTTAGAGCATCTAGTTTTTATTACAATGGTTACCAAGTTGCTCTAGTTTTGATTACAATGGTTTGAAGCTGCAAAATGCACCACAATCGATGTTCCTTTGGAAATTAATGAGGAATATCCTGCCTACTGCTTCACTTCTTATTTGTAGGGAATATTCTATAGACCTTGTTTTTCACTTCTGCCGCAAGGAACTGGAAAGTCCAGCAGCTCATGTTTTTCGAGACTGCGATATTATTAAACAAGTTTGGAGAAATGGCCCAGTCGGCCTGAAGATCGACTTTAAGTGATACTGTATGTTCCTTTTCATAGTTGGTTTACCAATTTGTTCAGAAATATTCAGCGCTCTTGGCTCCCGACGAAAGTCCCAACTTCAACATACTAAAACTCCCTACTTTTAATATCAAAATCAAAATATTAAATAAATCTGTGTAGTCGCTGCGAAGTATTGTTTCCCTACTTTCACCCACCTCGTTTAAAAGTCGAAAACTCGTGCAAAATGGACTTGTACTTGTTATTTTTGCTGAAACTAAATTGGAGATATCTTCAAGAGTTCGCGGGGATGTCGTGGTGATAAAACCGAAAGAAAACGACACGTTGACTAGTAGGGCCTCATGGCCGGCTCAAATCGTAGTGTATAAATACAAGGTTTTCAGAGATCCAGGACTCCAAAACAAAATTTGCCAAAAGTCGACTGGTCTATTCCATAGGTAAAAGAAAAAGCATCTTCCCAAATTTTTAGGTCCAATAGAGAAGAAATGAGAGTATTGGAAGACTCATAACTCACCTCGGTTAAACGTCGAAAACTCGTGCAAAATGCACGTGTACGTGTTATCTATGACTGAACTTGAACTGAAGATATCTTGAAAAATCCGTGGTAAGAAAATCTGAAGAAGATGAGACATTTTCCAATAAGACGTCCTTGATAGCTTAAATCGTACTGTATAATACACAATTTTCGGAGATCGGGGACCTGAATAAAAAATTGTCGAAAATTAGGTGGTCTATTTCTTAGGTTAAAACGCGTCATTCCATATTTTAGGACCAACAAAAGAGAAATGATAGTATCGGAAAACGATACTCACCTAGGTTAAAATTCGAAAACTAGCGCAAAATAGACGTATACTTGTTATTTGAAGCTGAAATTGAACTAGAGATATCTTGAAGAGTCCGCTAGAACGTGGTAAGAAAATCGGAAGAAAACAAGATGTTGCCCGATAAGACCACCTTGAAGGATCAAAATGTAGTATATAATACATGGTTCTCGGAGATCCAGGACCCTGAAACAAAACGTGTCAAAAATTGCCTAGTCTATTCCTTAGATCGGCTAACGCTTCCTCCTAGAATTTTAGGAGCAACAGAGGAGAAACGATAGTATCGGAAAACGATAAACTCGCATCGACTAAAAATCGAAAATTCGTGCCAAATGCACGTGTACTCGTTATTTGAGGCTGGAATTGTACTTGATATATCCATAACAGTACGCGAGAACATGAAAAGAAAATCAGAACAAAATGAGACATTGCCCGGAAAGACCTCCCGAACGGCTCAACACGTAGTTAACATGGTTATTTTCGGGTTTGATATTTTCAACTTTTTTAGGGACATCGATTCGTTTTCCATAATAATAGTTGGTTCAGTTTTGGGTTAGCTCGGGTCAAATCGGGTTTTCATTTCGGGTTAGTTTCGAAGCATTTCCACGCTCTTCGTCAACATTCTCCTTCTCTCTTGTCCTCTCTTTGACATATGTTTCATAGGATGGAAGATGCTCTTTCACTTGATGCATTTGTAAAGCATGCTCGATGATAAAATCAATGTAATCGAACAATTTACTCTTCCTCCAAAATTCTGGAGTTGATGATGAGAGGCTCACTTCTTTCAGTATTTCATCATTTGAAGAGCATGGCAAACCCTCCGATCTCGTCAGCTCACTTCGACGAGCATGTCTTTTATAAAAGAGATCAACATCTCTTTGCATGATCAGCCAATGTGCATGCATATTCTGAAAAATAACAGAACAAAATATCAGACAACATAACAAATTGGAATAGTCAGTATACTTTAGAATAGTTAATGTAAAGTCTTGGAATAAGTACTTTAATGAATTGAAGTAACTGATGTTGGAATAACTATTTAAATGAATTGAAATAGTTATCCTAAAACGTTGGAGTAACAGAGGCTGCTATAATGAATTGAAATATACATCTATGACTTGAAAAAACTACTATAATGCCTTGGAATAACGACATGTATGACTTGGAATAGCTACTATAATCCCTTGGACTAAATACTGTAATGACTTGAAAATGTGTGTAATTTAGACACTTACATCTTTTGCCCTAGCTTGAATTTGTTCATCGATTTCGTACCCAACTGGCAACTCCAAATAAGTCTTTCCGGTTGAGGTTCACTCACAAACACTGTCAATATTTCATTGTCGTTGACTTTTGTGGCCACCGAAGCCATTGTTAAACCCACAAACAAAAACCACATGTTAAAATATAAAAATTTAAAATGTAGACAAATTAGAAAAAAATGGAAGTACGTTAATAGAAGAATTATACCATTCTTACCGGTTGAATGCTTGCAAATAGGATAAACACCCTAAATAAGTTACCGGTTCCTAACTCACCCGTGCTGTAACACCCCCATTTACCCAGAAGGTTTATCAAGACATTCCCGAGTAAATAAAGGTGTTACCATCTCGGTTTTCCGAGGTAGTAGCTCATTACAATACAACATGGAATGCCAAACCGACTATCTGATTTAAACATTGTAACTCATTAACTAATACTCCCTCTGTTACCTATTTTCTTCCCTCTTTCCTTATTGGGCTGAGTTTGATTTTCTTCTCTCTTTCCATTTAAGGAAAGTTTTCCAGTACTCATTAATTAATATAATATTCCTCTGTCCTACTTTTTCACCCCATTTTTTCTCATTTAATTATATAATATTCATCTCTCTTACTTTTTCATCTCACTTTTTCTCATTTAATTAATATAATATTTCTCTCTCTTACTTTTTCATTTCACCTTTCATATTATACTAATATAATACTCCCTCCTTATTTTCCTCCCCAAAAAGAAAGGGGAAGAAAATAGGTAATCGGAGGGAGTATAACTCTTGGTTACACAGCGGAAGTTATAAAATTTATATAAACAGGGATGCTTAAGCATCACTCGGGCTATGTCCCGTCTATTAATCTCGTTCACTCAATCCCGTACATGTATCCCAGCATCCAAACACATCACGACATGCATAACCTGCATTATAGACTGCTCCCCAATTGACCGAAAATATCAATTGGATCACCATAGGCCCCCAGAAAATTGGGTGACAGATTAAACATAATAAACAAGGTTAGCCACACTGAGTAAGGAATAATCGTACAATTCAATAACGTAATAGTTGAGCATGCGATAGAAAATTCTGATACCAATACACAATCACGATAATACCCCCATACCATAATCACGATCTCAATGATCGCAATCTCAATTCCAATCTCGGTTTCCACGATCATATCCACTATAGTAACATGGGACCCGTATTCATTAATGTGGACATCCCTCCAGAGGGCAACCCAAAGAAGGTGAATAAATGGGCAGGTTCGAGATCAACTAAACCTAGGTTACTCCTCTGGTAACCTACAATATTCACACGTTGGCCCCGCAGGCACCAACGAAGACGTAGCCATCTCATACTCAGTAATCCTAATAATTCAACTCATCACAAATGTCTTATCATAATATCTCATCATAATGCATACATGCTATCACAATATCATTCATATATACTCATGCTCAACATATTATTCAACCAAAATATATTTGCAACATAGTAAACTTAAACCTTACCTAATCAATTCACCACCGCAACGATGGTAGTATTCACCACAAAAACTTTACGAACTCCGATCCTAATAAAATATTATATACTTAAATTAATAATGATCTTAATGTAATTAAACTATAGAAATAACATCTATACCGTTTTAACCACATTAAAAAATGGAACCAACACCGACCCCTCTAAATTATAAAAGTGGGACCGACTCGACTTCACTAAATTATAAAAGTAGGAGTGTAAGATTGACCCGACTTACTAATCTAAACCACCCTAACAATATCAACCTACATCACTACACTACACCGATGATAACAACCCGACAACGATAGCCATAAAAACAATAACCTGGCCACAACTAACTCACGACATAGCACAAAACAACATTTTATCGGACCTTGCCATCTCTAAATTTTTATCGGACCAATGCTTTATCAGTGGTAAATCCCTTGGGACAACCTCTGATCTCCACGGAACTATACCCGATGAAAATATGAAAGTAATAAAACGAGTATACAGCCCCGTAAATTTTTGAAATTTCCAGAGCTAAGCGAACTCACCCCCTTGACTAGTTGCTGAAAAATATACGAGCACCAATCGCACTCACATATCTTCCCCACAGCTTCAACAACTTTTAGAAGGAAGAAATCAACGGTGTGGTTTGTTGTGGGTGCAAGAAAGGATGACAATATAAGACAACGCTTGAGTTCATCCCCACAGTATCTCCCTTCTCAAGCATACGGGAAGTCAGGTTGTTGATATGGCTAAAGTCGTATTACAAAATTATGTTATCCTAATACTACTACCAAGAAACTAGCGGTAAGTAGGGTATCGAATGATTCGAATACACAGAGAGGAGATCAAATTGTGTAATAGCTATGATGATCCTTAATAGCCTAAACAATTTGTTTGTTTAAGAAGTTCTAAACGATTACTAAATAACGCAAATTAAACAAAAGGTTCTAACGATGAATGGATGAACTAGGGCTAAAGGTTCACGATGAGCATACAACGATTATGCGATAACAACAATAAACACGTAAACATGCTAGTTGGTTACAATATGTTCTCTCGAAACTATATCAATGTAGGAAGGCTTTAACGGGCTCTCGCTACTTATTAGACTCCATACCATAACACATGCGGTCTAATTCCAACTAGGCTCTCGCACATAAATTAGAATTTCCCAATTTCGATTAACAAGTTGTGGCCTTTAACAAATTAATCATCTTTTATAGCATGCGTGATAATCAAATCGTATACCTATCAAAGATAATAGACTAAGGTCCAACAAAAATATAGCTAGGGAAGTCGAGATCGATTCCACAAGGAGACAACAAATTCTACTCGTATAATCAAAGTCTATCTACTTAACCAAATCGAGAGTTTTTAAATGGTTTTGTCTAAACTAAAGTAGTGATGGAATTATGGAAAGAGAATTAAAGGAGAAGAAATAACTAGAATAAATAAGACGAATTTATAAGGAGAGAAGACTAGAATTGTCGGTTCATCATGAATTTCCTATGGTCACAGTCTAGGTCACAGATCTAGCAAAGATATTGGTCTAAAGCGTAGTGAAAAGGTCCTTCCGGTCCGCTATTTACTCTAGCATGCACCTAAAGGCTTCCGATCTTATTATGGCAAACCAATGTGTTGTCGGAGGTCTAACACTTACCAACCTTCCGATCTTAGGTTCAAGTTTACCAATTCAATTGATCAATTACGTCGACTTAATCAATCAATCTCAATTAAAAGCTACAATAAACAACTCAGACGCAATATCGTTGACAGATCTATAAACTAATTAGCGACCATATTCAAATCACATATCCCCTAAATCCTAGTGAGGGAGATTAGCTACTCATAGTTAATTCAAGAACAATAATAATAAGCGAATTTACTAGATTAAACATAATAAGTAATAATAAGATTGAAACAAGCATAAACGATAAGAGATTACGAATAATTAAGAACAAAAAAGAAAAAAAGGAAGAAGGAATAACGATTAAATTAGCATAGGGAAAAGAGGAGATTCAAAGGATTCAATTGCACATAAAACCGAGTTCAAGAGGAGAGAAAACTAAAACCTAAAAGCTTAGAGAAAGTATTAAGAGAGTAAAAATTAGAAAAAGAGAAGAGAGGAAGAGAAGAAGAAGGGAAGAAGAAGAAGAAGAGAAGAAGAAGAAGAGGGAAGGAGGAAGAAGAGAAGAAGAAGAAGAGGGAAGGAGGAAGAAGAGAAGAGAAGGGAAATGAGAGCCACCTAAAAACTAATCTAATGGTTTATGTATAAATATATAAAAACAAATTAAATACTTAACTAGTGTACTAACCCCGTGAAAATTCACGGGGTTGAGGCGTTTTCTTTGTCATTAGAACATATAGAAAAAAATTAATAAGCAGTATAACAGAAAGATATTGTTGCGTGGTTGTGGACATGACATAGGTCCACCCCGATGCGGCCACGCGCGGGTTTGGGGAGGCGAATGAATCTCCATATGAGATGGTCAAATTGAAATTTAAATCGAAGTAGGAGTCGCCACCGAATTTTGTGGTTATTCAGAACCATTCGAGCCCACTCTATGTCGTAGTGGGCCGTATACAAAATACGGCCCATTTCCGATGTCAGAGTTTATTGGGCTCGTCCCTTTGCATTACGATACCGTTACCGACATTATCGGATACCGTGTATTGAATGACTCTCATTGCCAATGGATTCGGACATCCGGAAACCATGGTTCTGAGTAAGGGGTGAGGGTACGTGTTGGGAAGTTCACTAAGAACACCCAACCCCGCCCGCACTTAGCGGCCTTTACTAGGATATCGTTCGTTTTTTGTGTACACGCGTTAGTTCGACGGTTGAATGATATGCAAACATTATTTTCCTAAGCATGTGAGAAAAATAAATAAGTGGGTTGCTAAGTCGTTTAATGCATGTTAAACTAATAACGTCAAAGTTATTTTAGCATGTGAAGTCGTTTTAGTCTAATAAAACAAAAAAATAAATAAATTGCTACAAACACGAGAAAACGAGTTAGTAACGATCGAATAAATTGAATAAAGATGTAAACACGATGATATGCATGATTTGAAAAAGATTTAATGACACGTGATGGATTAACACGTGTTGACCGAGGTCAAAAAAAAAGTATTTATCGAAATATGTCGCGAAAGTCGCTTTTTATGTAAGATTCGAAAAGAATAAAAAATAGAAAAGCGAGGAAATGAAAAAAAAAAGAACCCGGCGAACCAGGCCACCGCGCGAGTTGCCTGACAGGCGCGCGACTCACATGGCGGTCTGTCCGGTTTTTTTTATTTGTCGAAAATCCTTAATTTTTATAAATCGCGTACAAATATGGATTAATTTATACCCGATTCATATTTTCGATATTCGTCGTATTTGATATTCGATTATGAAATCGATATCGAATAGGCGGAATGGTTTAGAAAAGGTTTTAAAAAAAAAGTTTGTTTTGAACAAAAAGTAAAAAAAAAAGATTTGAACGAAAAAGATGTTAATTCTCTCCGCGTTTAAAATCGTCGATTTTTGTTAAAAAAAGATGTAACGATTTTATTAGCATCAACGAGAATTAATTAATTTTGTTCTTGTTAGATACAATATTCGATTAGAGAATTGATACCGTATTTTAAGAACGTTATATAGAAAATAGTTTTTTAGTATCGATTATTAGAAATAAATAAAAATATGTGACGAACGACCCATATTAAAATACGAAACGACCGACGACACGACGAAAAAAGAAGAAAAAACGTGAGAAAGGCGAGAGAAAGAGAAGAGTCGGGTTTGATTTACACCCTCAACCTACATGCTTCGTTTTCTCGGTATAAGGCTCGTCGGACGGTGGCTTAGGTACAGGAGCGTCGAGATGATGCGGATGAGTTAAGGTGTCGGTTTTTTGGACGTGGGAGGTAACGGGTTTCGGCCGGATGATGGGGTCGGATTCGTCGGAATTTTAATAGTATTTCGGTACTTCTTCGGATGTGTGTCGGGATTTGCTTTGAATTATTTTTTTGTTGGACGAGTTTGTGAATAATTGATGTGTTGTTTTTTTCGGTCCCTTTCAATGTTGAATGGAGGGTCCTATTTATAGGCGTAGAGGTTTAGGAGAGGTATGTTGCTTGGGTAACAAGAAACACCGGTTTGGATAGGAAATGTAGGAAGTCGAGAGGAACGTAAATTCCGTTGCTTGGTGGGGAAGCAAGAATCTCGGTGGTTGGGGGGTTTTGGCCGAGTATTTGGAGCTCGGTCGGTATCTGATTCGGTTTTCGGATAGAATTCCTACTTGAGATCGAATTCTATCCTTAAACGGATTTGTTTAATATTTTTTGAAGCTGATTTTTGTAGCAGTTGGAGGCCGAATCAGCCACGTGAGGTGTCACGGCTGACTCGTGTATCTCGAGAATATTTTCGACCGGGTTTTGACTCGGTCGCTAAAAGACGGTTTTACCCCTGGTGTCGGAATCGACCCAAATTAGTCTCATTTGACTCGAAACGACCCACTAGGCCTGGATTTGAGGTTGGTTTTGTAAGATTTGTACTCCGTAATAAGCCCAAGCCAAATGTCCATGATTTCGAGCCCATATCCGAGTCCGTCAAAGCACGTTTGCGTCTGATCATCATCGGGTGTTTGGTGGGACCTACTATAGACACCTGACGGTCAAAATGTGGGTGTCTACAGAGCCCCCACTCTGACCGAGGCTTGAACAAGGCGAAAGTCAGAGTAGCTACCAGGCCAATCGAGGATTAAGACCTGGCAGACTTCCGATCGGGTCGTTTAGAGTCCATTAGACCTGCGTGAAGGGCCCGCCAGCCATAAGATAGAAATCATACCTGGATAGATGTCAATAATGTCGCGGGGACTTTCTTCTAAAAAAGTCCTGGGTGTGTCTGTTTACAGACACATCCTATCTTCGAATTGCGCGGGAGCTTGCCTTGGCAGCTATGAGTGTTTCTGTTTACAGACACATCCCATCTTTGAATTATACGGGAGCCTGCATTGGAGGCTACGGGTGTACCTGTTTACAGATACATCCAAAAATGTCGCTTGTGCTTTTCCACTGGAGAATTTTTGAGAATTCCTTGGGAGCCTTGGGATATCTGTCTGTAAATTGCATGTAATATTCAGATAAAATACCGACTCACGCTGGGGAAGGAAATGATTTTTGACCGATTGATTTTTTGGAGAAATAATGCCAAATTTTTTTTTGAAAATTTTGGAAATGCCGAATTTTTTTTTGAATTTTTTTGGAATTTAGAATGCTTGGGATGACTTGATTCCTAATCGGATTTTGACACAGACTGTCAAAATCTTCTGGTTAGGCCTGTATGCCTAGATGAAGTAGGGAACATCATAAAAATCCCTATTCCAGGGGTGACTAGGAGAGAGGATTTCTCTATTATAAATAGAGAGTTCTTGCCCTTAATCTTCTCATATTCCAACCAAATATTTCCTTTATCTTAAAATCCCTTTAGACTTTTAAGACAACAAAATTTTCTGCTATGAGTATTGAACATTTGACCGCGATGCTTGTGGGCCCAGAATTTTCGAGACGAAGATAAGGTTCAGCTAACTCAGATGGGAATTGTGGTTTTGTTCCCGCTTTAGCGACTCAAGGTGGATGCACATTTCCTGGACGCTTGCTTATCTTTTTGGGATACTATCCACCATGTTTTTGCTTTTTCCCGGGGAGAAATATGTCCCCTTTCTGAAGAAATTGCCGCCGTAGGGGGTTGGTGTCCCAATGCTCATCCTGCTATTCCTCCTTTTTATCCTGATCCAAGGAGGAGACTGAGGGATTTTCTTGGGTTGTCTCATGCTGAGACAGCCCGTATGGTAAAGGGAAATTCTGTTTCCCTGTTTGACTTGGCCGACAAATTCATGGATCCAAATGGTGCCAGAATTTCTTCTATCCATAGGCGTAGAGCTTTTGCCTTTTGTATGCTGCATCGATATGCTTTCGAAGGTCGGATGGATGCTGGCTCATGTCTAGGTGAAATCAGGCTGATCAGGATAGTAGATCAGATGGAGTCAGGTTACAGCCCAGCCTGGCTGATAACTGGGGAGATCATCATGGGCCTTGACGCTAGGAGACTTGACCCGGATCGGCAATTAACGGGCAGCATTCGTCTTTTGCAGGTATTTGACCTCTTTTTTTTGAAATTTTTTTTTTTCGAAAAAATTAATTTTAATTTTCGATTTTTTTTTTTGATTTTTTCTCGAATTTCCGAAATTTTTCGAATTTTCCGAATTTTTTTTTTTTCGAAATTTCAATTTTTTCCAAAATTTTTCGAAATTTTTTTTTTGATGATTTTTTTGATTTTCTTTTTTTTTTTTCCGGATTTTTTGATTTTTCGAAAGTTTTTGACTTTTCGAAAATTTTGCAGATCTGGTTATCCGAGCGTCTGTCGATTATAGAGCCTCCGGTGAGCATATCCAGATATCGAAGCTGTCAGATTGGCTCACGGTCCCGACGGATAAGCTCGAGTCATCACATAAATCGGAAGTTTTGGGATGAAGAGCTAAAATTCCATGGTGGGCCCTTGATTAGGTGGAACATGATCTGGTGGTTCCTCTCTAAGCTGACGGGATTGGCTAAAAGAGATAAAGCCTGTTACCTGGTGATCTTGTCTTTGGATTGGACCGCCCATATTTACCCAGATCGTCTTCTAAGGCAGTTTGGTTCGTTTCAACAGATCCCCGAAACTGAAGAAATCATTAGCGTCTCGCTCCAATTGACGGACGCTATGTGTGACACGTGGTTACAACGCTGGTTTACCCGTGTCATGTGGACTATACCTCGCCCTTGTCAAACCGCTTGGGTTTCTGAATCATATTGCAAGTGGGCTTCTGAAGAATCCGAAGAGGCACGTAAAGCTTTGAAGACTGATGAGGCTTTTGACTTGGCCCGCAGAGAATCAGTAAAAGACAATAGATGGTTCTTTGAAGAAGAAACTCCAACTACCCTTGTCCGGCCGGAGTCGGGTTCTAAGTCGAAAACTAAGACTCGAGCTAAAGAGACCGGTGCTAGCGACTTGGAGAGAAGACTCGGACCAAAGCTAGCGGTCCGAGACAGACTGGGGTCGCGGGACCGGTTACCCGAGAGGGTAAGGGTCCGGCTAGGGCCGACTGAGGTGACCGGGGAGTCAAGTTTGAAGAAACGAGCCCGGGTTAAGGAAATTCCCTTGGTAATTCGGGTGCGTTCACCTCCGCGTCGACGCCGGTGGACCGAAAAAGAGACTAAGGACAAGGGAAAGAGAAAAATGCCTTAGATTTTTTATTATTTGAATATTAGTACTATTTGTGTGTTTTTTTTTTGGATTTTTTTTGTGATTGAATTTTTTTTGAAATAAATAAAGGAAGTTTATTAAAAACCGTTCCTGTTTTTTTTCGATTGCGGTGGTTCTGCCCTTTTGAGGGGCTGCCTACGTATCCACAAATAGCGGAATCAAACCAAACGTAGTTCAGACTTAATTTGCAATTTCGAAATACATCAAGACTATTGGTTCAAGATGTTTATAACAGTAGAATAAGTAATTCTAACTTTTTGACTTGTCTTTAAAAGTTTATTTTGAAAAGACGTTTTTTAATAAACTTTTGCAAATGACATTGAGAAAAACGGGCTTAAGGGTAATAACGTTTCAGCTGGTCCAGGTTAGTTGGGTTGACAAACTCATTCCCGTCCAGATCTGTTAGCATCACTGCTCCGCCTGATAGAATCTTCTTTACCAAATAAGGTCCGGCCCAGTTAGGTTTGAACT
This sequence comes from Agrostemma githago, assembly GCA_958450325.1. Lineage (NCBI taxonomy): Eukaryota > Viridiplantae > Streptophyta > Magnoliopsida > Caryophyllales > Caryophyllaceae > Agrostemma > Agrostemma githago. The sequence continues at coordinate 43,723,031 of OY288260.1, read as the reverse complement.
TTCCCCTTGGGTCTACTGGTAATAAAGCTCGTACAGATTTGAGAACTAAGTCTCCTTCTTTGATATTCCTAGGCCTTACCCTTTTGTTGAAGGCCCGTTGGATCCTTTTTTGATAGATCTGTATGTTATTGAGGGCACGAGATCGTCGTTCGTCTAAGAGTACTAGCGAGTCATATCGTGCTCGGACCCAATCGGCTTCGGGTACTTGACTTTCGAGCAAGATTCTGAGTGACGGTACTTCTAACTCAACGGGTTGGACCGCTTCCATCCCGTATGTGAGGTAATACGGTGTTGCCCCGGTCGCAGTACGAATCGAGGTCCGATATCACCAAAGGGCAAATGGTATCTTGTCGGGCCAGTCCCGGTAATTGTCAGCCATCTTTTTGAGTATGGTGACAATAGTCTTGTTAGCTGCTTCCACCGCTCCATTGGTTTGGGGTCGGTAGGGTGAAGACGTATGCCTTTGGATCTTGTACTTGGCTAACAAGACTGCCGTTTCGGCTTGGAAGTGGGTCCCGTGGTCACTGATGAATTCATGAGGGATCCCATACCGACATATTATCCTATTTTGGATAAATTTGGCAACATGACTGGCGTTGAGAATACGGTAGGATTCCGCTTCGACCCGTTTGGTGAAATAGTCGATTGCTACCAAAATGAAGCAGTGTCCTCCGGTTCCCGAGGGGTTTATCTTTCCGATTATATTGATTCCCCATGTTGAAAACGGCCAGGGTGACGTCATGGTATACAGCAGGGCTGGTGGCATGTGCTGTACATTAGCGAAAATCTGGCAGTTATGGCAACGTTTGACGTAAAGCTGACAATCGGTTTCCATGCTGCTCCAGTAATATCCGAGTCTCATGATCTTCCGGACTAGCATCTGGGCGTTCATGTGAGGACCACACTCGCCGTCGTGTACCTCGGCCATGACCTTTTCGGCGTTACCCTTATCGACACATAAAAGGAGAGCCCCCTGCGGTGTCTTTTTGTAAAGTTGTCCGTCATCGGTACGGATGAACTGGGTCGCTAGCCTACGCAAGGCCTTCTTGGCTCGATTTTTGGTCCCGGGTGGATACTCCCCGGTTGTCAAGTATGCTTGGATAGCCTTATACCACGGCTCGGGATCGGGTATCTCGATATCTACGATGTCGTGGATATATGCTGGCCCGGATCGCCTTTCGACACAGATTGGCATGCTGGTCATATGATCGGGAATGTTTAGTAAAGATGCCAGTTTTGAAAGTGCATCTGCAAACTGATTTTCTTCCCGAGGTAGATATATATACTCTACCTTTTGGAATTGTTTCTCGAGATCCCTTACTCGTGCCTGGTAGGCCACGAGATTGGCATTTCGGGTTTTCCATTTTTGGAGCGCTTGGTTAATGACCAGAGATGAGTCGCCGTGTACTCGGAGGTTTGTGACCCCTAAATCGGCGGCGGCTTGTAGCCTGTGGATACATGCTTCATACTCAGCCGCGTTATTGGTGACGTCAAAGTCCAATTTGATAGACACGGGAGTATGTTCCCCTCTCGGCGAGATTAGGAGAATTCCGACTCCAAATCCTCGGAAGTTGGATGCCCCATCGAAGTATAAGTCCCATGTTTCGGTGTCAGTATGGAAAATGTCTTCATCCGGGAAGGACCAAGTGTCGGTGTGTCCTTCTTCGGTTATGGGACTGTCGGCAAGAAATTCGGCTACTATTCGGCCTTTGATGGCTTTCAATGGTACGAACTTTAGATCGAATTCTGCCAACATCAGAGTCCATCTCGATATCCTGCCCTTGAGAATGGGCTTTTCGAAAAGGTACTTGATCGGATCCATTCTAGACAGTACCTGTACCTCGTAGCTGAGCATGTAATATCGGAGCTTCTTAGTGGCCCAGACCAAAGCTAAACACGTCTTTTCGAGCATGGTGTACTTACACTCGTACTCTAAGAACTTTTTGCTGATGTAGTATATAGCTCGTTCTTCGGAGTTGACCGTTTGAGCTAGCATAGCCCCCATGGCTGTTTCTGTCGTGGTTAGGTACAGCGACAAAGGCAAACCGGGTTGAGGTGGCATCAGGACCGGTGGTGAAGACAAGATTTCTTTGATTCTGTCAAAGGCTGCTTGACACTTGTCGTCCCATAGTAACCGTTCCCCTATTTTCAGCTTCTTGAAGATCGGTTCACACACCATGGTTAGCTTTGAAATGAATCTGCTGATGTATTGGACCTTTCCGAGAAAACCTCTTATCTCCTTTTCGGTCTTAGGAGGCTGCATCTCGGTGATGGCCTTAATTTTGGCTGGATCGACTTCGATACCGCGTTGGCTGACGATATGACCCAGTAATTTGCCAGATGTTACCCCGAAACTGCATTTTTGAGGGTTTAACCTCATGTTGTATTTGCGTAATTGGGTGAAGAATCTTCTCAGGGCAGTGAAGTGACCGTCCCTGTCCTTGGATTTGACGATCATATCGTCCACGTAAACTTACACTTCTTTATGCATCATGTCATGTAATAAAGTTGCGGCGGTTCGTTGATAGGTGGCCCCGACATTAATGAGACCAAATGGCATAACAGTATAGTAATAAGTACCCCAAGGTGTAATGAAGATGGTCTTATCCATATCTTCCTCTGCCATTTTTATTTGATTGTACCCGGCATACCCGTCCATGAATGATAGAAGGGCATGATCAGCTGTGTTATCCACCAGTATATCGATGTGTGGTAACGGGAAATCGTCTTTCGGGCTCGCCTTGTTAAGATCCCGAAAGTCCACACAGACACGTACTTTACCGTCTTTTTTAGGGACCGGCACGATGTTCGCAACCCAATTTGGATACTCGGAGACTCGTATGAACCCAGCCTTGAATAGTTTGTCGACTTCCTCCTTGACCTTGAGGGACCATTCGGGCCTCATGCGTCGGAGTTTCTGCTTAACCGGCTTGAACCCTTCCTTGATCGGTATATGGTGCTCGGCTATTTCGCGGTCTATCCCCGGCATGTCCTTGTAGGACCATGCGAAGACGTCTTTGAATTCTTGAAGGAGATCGATGAATTGTTGTTTCTCCCTGGGATCTAGAGATAACCCTATCTTAAGCATCTGAGGCTCTAAGGTTGTTCCCACGTTGATGGATTCGATTTCTTCGATTACCGGATTGCGGGATTCCCTTTGCTCTAGCTGCTCGATCAGATGTGGAGGTAAGGATACCTGTTCGTCGGGTTACTCAATGTCATTGCACAGAAAATTTTGAAAATTTAGGAAATTTTGAAAATGAGACAAGTCGTAAGCAGAACGGTTTTTATTATTCATAAATTGAGAAAATAGCTCGAAAAGAGCTGCCATCTGATCGCTAGTCAGTGGCGGGATAGGTAGGGTGCCCGGGACAGACCTCGAAGCACCAGGAAAAGCTAAAGGGAGAGGGGGAGTTACAGGACTGACCCTAGCACCGGACTTACTAGACTCAATCTTAGATTCTGACTCGGACTCAGACTCAGATTCTGGCATTTCTCCTTCCCCTGTGATCAGCTTGAAAGTCCTTCCTTGACTGTCAGTCCACTTGACAGTCTTCCTCCAGGCTCTCTTCCCTGTCCCGGATCTGACATCCGAGATCAGCTTGGATGGATCAAAGGTGCGGCTGCGGAGAATGAGGCTGACAAGCTCTTCCTTCGATGTTGAGGCCGCGAGCTCCCCTCCAAAAAGTAGCCCCAGTGCGGGCTCAGCATTCTTAGCATCTTCGGACTGGACGAGGGCGAAGATGTCGTCTGGTATGTAGTTGCAGACCTGGGCCAAGTGGGTCCCAGGGCGCGTGGTCGCAGGCCGATATAGGCCTGTTTGGACGGACTCGAACACCGGTGTGACGAAGATGACTTTGCCGGCTCCGGTTTGGCCCATATTTTTCGGGGTCAGGGTGTAACCTAGACCGGTTTGAATCCTCCCGTTATCGAGGACCTCGAGGATTTTTCCTGCGGGAAGATTGGACCTTGATGTAGCCCCCGGTAGAAAGCCCAGATTTTGTAACATCCGGTCGATGCTAACCGTGAAGTAGGGTCGGAAAAGGTATTCTTCTTCGATGGCCTCTATGAAGTCGAACCCCCAAAGATCGGTGCGGCCCGAGGTGTTGCAGTTAGCCACAGTCATAGGTGTGGCTTCTAGAGTGATGACGGTATCGTGCAAAGGTAGCTTGATCTTCCGATGCAGGGTGGAGGACACAGCCCTGGTCGCGTGGATCCAGGGTCTTCCTAAAAGAAGGTTAAAGGAAGAAGTCACGTCGATCACTTGAAATTCCAGCTCCTTCTCTATCGAGCCCGTTATGAGGGTGAGCTTCACGGCCCCGGCTACTGACTTTGGACTTCCGTCGAAAGCCTGAATGGTTTGAGCTGTAGGAATGTAGTCGGCCTCGGTGATACCGAGGGCTTTGGCGGTCCTCAAGGGGAGGACGTTGACTGCGGACCCGTCGTCGATTAGGGTCATGGGCAGATACTTTCCACGGCAGATTACCGTGATGTAGAGAGCCATGTTGTGGGCTGGCCCAATTGATGGCAGATCAGCATTGGAGAAGGTGATGAGTGGGCCTTCTTCTTTAGCTTTCCCCTTTAGGTGGGGCAGAACCGTGGCTACCATTTCAGCTGGGGTAGCCGTAGAGTCGATCTTGACTTGGTCGAGGGCCTTAGTGAGTGCCTCTCGATGTTCCTGAGAGCTAACTAGGAGTTGCCATATGGAGAGGTCAACTCGAGTCCGGCTCAGCTGCTTCACAAGAGCCTTTTCAGTAGTTGGCGGCTCTTCCGAGACGACCTCCACTCTAGGCGGTGGCTCGGTGACGACGAGGGCATGACTGCTGGCTAAGACCTTTGACTTAACCTTCTGGATCTCCTCGGGCGTGATAGGGACGGCTTCTCCCTTAGTGAGATAGACGTCGTCTTCATCGTCACACCAGATCCCGTTGATTTGCGGGATAAACGGAGAAATGAGATGTGAGCAGTCTATAACTTCCCCGGAGAAGATAGCGTGAGTGGCCAACGGGTTGTCTTTGTTGTTGGGCTTGCCTCCAGGTAAGGGGATTTTCCCGCTTTCGATGAGATCCTGTATAAGATGTTTTAGCTTCCAGGATTTCTCGGTATCATGTCCCTTGCCCTGATGGTACTGGCAGTAGGCTTTGACGTCGTAGAACTTGGAGCGGCGCTCGACCGGAAGCTCAGGTGTTGGGCCTATCGGGTTGATCAGGCCTTTCGATGAGAGCATTTGTAAGGCATTCGCATAGGTAGTACCTATGTCGGTGAATACACGGGGTGTGGTATTCTTCTTGGACGGGGTATCAAGTAGATTTACCTCGTCAAAAATGCTACGAGTAGCAGCGGCGGATGTGGGCTTGCTTGTCGACGAGCTGGCCCCTTGGTATCCCTTGGTGGAGGCCTTAGTGAGGCTTTCCAACCTTAGATCATCCTCGATTCTCGTCCCCATTTCGGTTAGGACCGCGAAGCTAGGTATGATGGCGTACCGGAGATGGATCCGGTAGGCGGGCAGGAGATTCTTGACAAAGGCTTCAACTAGGACTTTTTCACTGGGCTTATCGACCAGTTTGACGCTTTCAGCCCTCCAGCGTTGAAGGTACTTCGTAAACCCTTCCTTTGGTTCCTGGGCCATTACCTCCAGGGTGCGCATCGTGGTCTGGATTTCCGTGTTGTCGGCGTAGTTCCGAGCGAATTCTGTTGCCACGTCATCCCAAGACTTGTATTTCTTGGAATCGAGCCTATAGAACCAGGCTTTCGGGTGCTTCTCGAGCGAGGAGGCAAGCAAATGTTTGAACATGTTTGACTTAACCCCCTTAAGGGCCATAAATTCCTTGAAAGCCCGGATATTTAATATCGGGTGTTCAGTTCCGTCGAACATTGGGAGGCCCGTCAGGTTGAGATTGGCGGGCAATTCGTCGGTTAGGGGTGCATAAGTCCGAGCATTCTCCGTATGAATCGAGTTGTGGGTCGATAAATGGACCTGCTCTTGTAGCTTGAGGACCGCGCTAGTCAATTCGGCTAATGGCCCATGAGTTTCATCTCCATCCTTCGGCCTATCCTGTTCCATGGCGCTTACCCGGGTTACAATAGCGATTTGGTCTCCCCTCATTCGGTCAAGTTGTTCTTGGATCTTGGCCAGCGAGGCATTCAGTTGATCAATAGAGTCCTTAGTCATGGTTCGGGTGTGAGGTGGCCTGTCTGTAAGAACACCGTGTAATCAGAATCGAACCCAGATCGAAGAGTGCATCCCGAGCAAGAAGAAGAAACGACTAGACTCGGAAAAAAGACTAAAAACCGACTCCTAGACGGGTGACTCAAAGGACGGTGGGCTTTCTTTAGGATTTTGGCGGAGTGGGCCTAGTCCCGTGTGAAGAAAGACCTACGTGTGAGCTATTCCCCAGACTTTGGACTCGATTGTGTAAGTGGGCTTCCCTTTGTAGGAGTTTGTCCTACGTAGGTGGGCCGTGCCTTGACAAATAAGGCGGACTGGGATGGAGTAGAAACCCGTGATATAAGATCGACGGAGTTTCGACGCTATAGATTCTAACAACTTATGACAAGACCCGACACTGCTAAATACGGGAAGTCCTAAGAAGAAGAAAGCTTTGAAAAGAGGATTTGAATTTGAAAACCGAGCAAAGTCGGATAGGATGGCCCGATCTTTTTTGAAAATCGAAAAAAGGTGTTATCGGGCCGAGATTTCGAAATTTTGAAACGGTTCGAGCAGCATACCGGCTAAAAATAGGCTATTTTGAGTCAAAATCATAAGTCCTAAATTTGGTAGCTTTCCGGGTTTTGAAAAATGGATAGTTTTCGAAAAAGATGCAAGTTTTTGAAAACTATGGTTTTTGAAAAGACGAGACATGGATCAAGTAGCACGTAGTCACGGAAACAGTATAATGATACCATGTATGCTCCTAATCTAATTCTCGGTCGGTCGAATAGGGTCTATACAGACGACGATAGCTTTCTCGCAAATCAGGACGGTCTTCCTAAGCCGAGTTGGTCTTAGAACCTGCCGTAAAACCCATGCGAGTTCCGCCATCGAAGTCTTTAGTGCACCCATTTAGGAATGCACCGTGGTATAGTGGGACGTCGGTCACAAGTAACCGGCCCGGGAAAGATTGGGTTATGCATGAACCATTGAACTAAAACGTGTACATTACTATTCGAACGATTTCTTTTCGAGTCTCACCCTAGGGATGCCGATGGTAAGTGACTCATCAGTTGATCCCCAGCGGAGTCGCCAAATTGTGGACATGACATAGGTCCACCCCGACGCGGCCACGCGCGGGTTTGGGGAGGCGAATGAATCTCCATATGAGATGGTCAAATTGAAATTTAAATCGAAGTAGGAGTCGCCACCGAATTTTGTGGTTATTCGGAACCATTCGAGCCCACTCTATGTCGTAGTGGGCCGTATACAAAATACGGCCCATTTCCGATGTCAGAGTTTATTGGGCTCGTCTCTTTGCATTACGATACCGTTACCGACATTATCGGATACCGTGTATTGAATGACTCTCGTTGCCAATGGATTCGGACATCCGGAAACCATGGTTCTGAGTAAGGGGTGAGGGTACGTGTTGGGAAGTTCACTAAGAACACCCAACCCCGCCCGCACTTAGCGGCCTTTACTAGGATATCGTTCGTTTTTGGTGTACACGCGTTAGTTCGACGGTTGAATGATATGCAAACATTATTTTCCTAAGCATGTGAGAAAAATAAATAAGTGGGTTGCTAAGTCGTTTAATGCATGTTAAACTAATAACGTCAAAGTTATTTTAGCATGTGAAGTCGTTTTAGTCTAATAAAACAAAAAAATAAATAAATTGCTACAAACACGAGAAAACGAGTTAGTAATGATCGAATAAATTGAATAAAGATGTAAACACGATGATATGTATGATTTGAAAAAGATTTAATGACACGTGATGGATTAACACGTGTTGACCGAGGTAAAAAAAAAAGTATTTATCGAAATATGTCGCGAAAGTCGCTTTTTATGTAAGATTGGAAAAGAATAAAAAATAGAAAAGCGAGGAAACGAAAAAAAAAAAGAACCCGGCGAACCAGGCCACCGCGCGAGTCGCCTGACAGGCGCGCGACTCGCGTGGCGGTCTGTCCGGTTTTTTTTATTTGTCGAAAATCGTTAGTTTTTATAAATCGCGTACAAATATGGATTAATTTATACCCGATTCATATTTTCGATATTCGTCGTATTCGATATTCGATTATGAAATCGATATCGAATAGTCGGAATGTTTTTAGAAAAGGTTTTAAAAAAAAAGTTTGTTTTGAATAAAAAGTAAAAAAAAAGATTTGAACGAAAAAGATGTTAATTCTCTCCGCGTTTAAAATCGTCGATTTTTGTTAAAAAAAGATGTAACGATTTTATTAGCATCAACGAGAATTAATTAATTTTGTTCTTGTTAGATACGATATTCGATTAGAGAATCGATACCGTATTTTAAGAACGTTATATAGAAAATAGTTTTTTTAGTATCGATTATTAGAAATAAATAAAAATATGTGACGAACGACCCATATTAAAATACGAAACGACCGACGACACGATGAAAAAAGAAGAAAAAACGTGAGAAAGGCGAGAGAAAGAGAAGAGTCGGGTTTGATTTACACCCTCAACCTACATGCTTCGTTTTCTTGGTATAAGGCTCGTCGGACGGTGGCTTAGGTACAGGAGCGTCGAGATGATGCGGATGAGTTAAGGTGTCGGTGTTTTGGACGTGGGAGGTAACGGGTTTCGGCCGGATGATGGGGTCGGATTCGTCGGAATTTTAATAGTATTTCGGTACTTCTTCGGATGTTTGTCGGGGTTTGCTTTGAATTATTTTTTTGTTGGACGAGTTTGTGAATAATTGATGTGTTGTGTTTTTCGGTCCCTTTCAATGTTGAATGGAGGGTCCTATTTATAGGCGCAGAGGTTTAGGAGAGGTATCTTGCTTGGGTAACAAGAAACACCGGTTTGGATAGGAAATGTAGGAAGTCGAGAGGAACGTAAATTCCGTTGCTTGGTGGGGAAGCAAGAATCTCGGCTGGTTGGGGGGTTTTGGCCGAGTATTTGGAGCTCGGTCGGTATCTGATTCGGTTTTCGGGTAGAATTCCTACTTGAGATCGAATTCTATCCTTAAACGGATCTGTTTAATATTTTTTGAAGCTGATTTTTGTAGCAGTTGGAGGCCGAATCAGCCACGTGAGGTGTCACGGCTGACTCGTGTGTCTCGAGAATATTTTCGACCGGGTTTTGACTCGGTCGCTAAAAGACGGTTTTACCTCTGGTGTCGGAATCGACCCAAATTAGTCTCATTTGACTCGAAACGACCCACTGGGCCTGGATTTGAGGTTGGTTTTGTAAGAATTGTACTCCTTATAAGCCCAAGCCAAATGTCCATGATTTCGAGCCCATATCCGAGTCCGTCAAAGCACGTTTGCGTCCGATAATCATCGGGTGTTTGGTGGGACCTACTATAGACACCTGACGGTCAAAATGTGGGTGTCTACAGTGGTACATTTGTGAAATTATTGAATTTAGAGGAATAATATTTTTACGGTATGGTCAACATCTAAGTTTAAGAACTCATGTGGGTCCGTGGAAACAAATTTGACTTGAAAAAAACGAAAAAGAATATGTTACGTAGAATAAATAGTTTAGAGACGGTCTGATTTATGAAAGGCTTGACTGTGAATTACTTTTAAGTGAATTTTAAATACTGAACGACATATTTTCATCAATTAAATACAAAATCTACTGACGATTTAAGCTAAAAAAAATATTTTTCTCATCAAATTTTTATTTATTTAAGAGTATAACATTTTTTTTATACTCTTGAAATATAATGTTTATATATTTTTTTTTTGTAAAAATCACAATTTTAAATTATTTTTATATTAAATGGTAAAAAATACTCGTATGTATTAAATTGTAAATTTGTTTACAGAGTATATTTTAGTTTAAAATATTAATTGCTTAATTATAAATCCAAAGATAACTATAATGAAGTATAAAAATATAAATATTTTATCAATTTTAATTTTCGTTGACTCAACGGGTCGGGTTGCGACCCTAAAATATTATCATTACTTAATTTAGTGTTTTTATTTCTACACTCATTTTTTGTACCCTTTGTTAATTTTTTAAAATAGAGTGTAAAAGATAAATATATCCCGTCCCAGTACATATTGTCAGACGATCTCCTATAACCTTTTTTGTTGAGTATTTTATAGGAGTAGTATTTAACTATTCATGTACAAACTGAATTCGAAATAGAGTTGTGTAATACCCTTAATTACTCGGTAATTCTCTAAAGCTTATAAAGTATATGTATTATTTTTATACAATTTTAACAATGAATATTGGAATGGTGCAGTGGTTAAGGTGTTCAAATTTAGTTTGGAGGTTGTGGGTTCAAAACTCATTGATACCTTGGGTTAATGAGGATTGAGTATTCTGAAATGCTCAACAATTAGCAGTGTCACGTCATTGGCACCGGGGCTTACTTTAATATATAAAGGATTATATGTATTTTACTTTCAATACAATTTTTACGTCACCCGTGTATTGCACGAGTAAAAAGGCTAGTGTGGACATGACATATGTCCACCCCGCCCGCACATTAGCGGCCTCTACTAAGAACTCGAATGACTTTCTAATACGCGTGCTAGTAAAACGGGAAAATGATATGCAAAGATTTATTTTCCCTAAACATGAGAATGTAATTGAAAGGGTTTCTAAGTCAATTTAATGCAACTAAAATTAACGTCAAAGTTGTATTTTAGCATGCGGGTTCATTTAGTATAATAAACGAATAATAATTAAATTGACAAAAGAAACAAAAAACGCGTTAGTAACGATATAACGATATAACGAATAATAACGGTTTGCAAATATTGAATTGAATTGAAAAGATGCAAATATGTGGATGCATGATTTGAAAAGATAGTATACATGTGATTAATTATGCACGTGTTGACCTAAGTCGAGAAATACTATCGGGTTTTGAAAAATAGAATAATGTACGACTTGCGTTCTAGTCGTTATGAGGCTACTCGATCGAGTGGTCGATAGACTCGATCGAGTAGGCCTGTAAAAAGCGATTCTGTTTTGCATTATGGACTGTACTCGGCCGAGTTATTGACCAACTCGGTCGAGTACATAGCCACTCGACCAAGTCACTGTGAGACTCGATCGAGTGGTGATCGTGATTAGCATACTGACTTGATTTTGAGGCGCCACTCGACCGAGTGGGCTAGGCACTCGGTCGAGTGCCCTCTGTACGAATTAAGATTCGTTTGTAAAATCATGTTTTATGTCGAAAATCGTTTTAAATTGATTATTGAGATGTGATTAAATTTTCTCCGCGTTAATAATGTCATAATTCTAAAGAATTGTTTTGACAATTAGTTAGCATCAACGAAAATTGCCCTAAGTTGATTTAATGCGATTTAGAAAGATTGACTCTTTGATTAAATAATAAAAGAACTTGATCCCCTCGACTTCTCCGACATCGATAAATCCCTAGAGATCGTGATGTCGGATGCGTGTCAACGGGTTTCGACCCTTATTAAAATTGGTTTTAGAAAATTCGATTAATGCAATATTAAAGATGATAACGACGAGAAATAATGACGAATTCTTGTTTAAGTTGACTCATCTCAATAATCAAATAATCGGGGTACCGGGATAAGCGACCGTCAACGCTGTGTGCAGTACACTTGTATGTTCGTGTTTTCTTATCCCGATATCCTTCTTACTTGACACAAATCAATGAGTATTTTGATATTTTGATACTAACGATATTACCGATATTATGACGCAATAATGATAACGAGGTAAATAATAATAATAATAATAATAATAATAATAATAAACGTAATAATAATAATAATAAACCTAATAATAATAATAATAAGCGTAATAATAATAATAATAATAATAATAATAATAATAAACGTAATAATAATAATAATAATAATAATAATAATATTGATAATAATAATAATAATAATAATAGTAATAATAATAATAATAATAATAATAATAATAATAATAATAATAATAATAATAATAATAATAATAAACGAAAAAAGGAATAAAAAAAAGAGATGGACGACGAGAAGAAAAGGGAAAGGAGAAGAAAGAGGTTTGTCACCCTCAACCTACATGTACTTGTCTCGGTGCGGACTCGTAACCGTGGCTTTAACACAAGAGTCTTCGAGGTGTATGGAGGCTAAGTTATGGTGGCTCGGGTTTGATTACTAAAACTAGGTTTAGGGTTTTTGTTAGTGTAGAATTGCTATGGTTTTGAAGTGTGTGTAGATGTGTTAGGGTTGTCCTAGAGTGTTCGAGGTGTATGGAGGCTAAGTTATGGTGGCTCGGGTTTGATTACTAAAACTAGGTTTAGGGTTTTTGTTAGTGTAGAATTGCTATGGTTTTGAAGTGTGTGTAGATGTGTTAGGGTTGTCCTAGAGTGTACTAGGGTTTTTTAAGATTGCTAAAGGATGTATTAGGGTTGTTCAAGGTTGTGTAAAAAGTTGTTTTTGTGTGTTGCATGGGGTTGCTTATATAGGTAAAGCTAGGGCACTTTGGTGTCTAGGGTTTTGTGCCTTGACGGACTTGATTTGATGGCCCGTTTGGAGGTGGATCGTGGGTGAGCTACTCGGAAACGGCTTTGACCGGGTTTTAATCCGGTCGCTAAAAGTCGGTTTTATTTTCGGTGTCAGTTTTGACCCAAATTAGTCTTGTTTGACTCGGAATGATCCACTGGGCCTGGATTTGAGGTCCGTTTGGTGAGATTTGTACTCCGTAAGTGTGTTAGCCAACGATTAATGGATTTGAGCCCGTATCCGAGCGCATAGAAACACGTTAGCGTCCGATCATCATCGGGTGTTTTTTTGAAAACTACCATAGACACCTGGCAGTCAAAATGCGGGTGTCTACAGAGCCCCCACTCTGACTGAGGCTTGGACAAGGCAAAAGTCAGAGTAGCTACTAAGCCCGCTAAGACCTGGTAGACTTCCGGTCGGGTCATTTATAGTCCATTAGACTCGCGTGAAGGGCTCGCCAGCCATAAGACAGAGACCATACCTGCGCTGGATGATCGTACTCCGTGGGGAATTTGGGCTTGTCGCGTAAGTCCTGGGTGCGCTTGTGTGTTGGCCTATCCCGTGCCATCCCGGAAAAATGATGCTGGGGAGATTCGATTGGCTTGCATGCCTTGCTTGAGTCGTACCTGTATAAGCTACATAAAATGCATGCAACACGTAGGTAGTAAAATGACTCGTGCTGGGGACAATGATTTTTGAAAGTTGAATTTTTGAAATCCTGAAAGCACTCACGGGCTAGGTTTTCAAAATGGAAAGGGGTAGAAAAGAAATTCGCAGTTTAAATAGACTGAAATCTGACCTTGTCGAAAAGGATCTTTTTTCAAATGGCTAAATTTTGCAAATCTCAAAATGGAGTTTGAAGAGAGGGACCTACCGACAGACTCCACTCTGGACAGGACGAGTTGACTGACACGGACTGGACTCTCTAAGGGTTGGACCGTGACTCGGTAGGGTAGTGGGCCGCCTAACAAGACTCTCAAGTTGCGCTATCCCGTTACCTAGGCGAGTGGCAACACAGTCGTATATCGAAATGGGATAGATATGCTATAGGGGACTGGCAGTAGTCCGTAATGAGACTGTTTTAGTCTGGTGCCCTTCCGGATTTCCTATTTTAGGATACTTTTCCAAAGTGGGTGATGCCTCGAGTCCTGACAGATTCTTGTCTTCGACTGAGCCGAGTACTAGGACACACTACAGAAAGAAGGCTAGATTTTTTGTTGGATTTATCTGGATTTTGTGAGTGGATGGAGAACTTCTGCCTAGGAGAAGCCCCCAGGACAACAAAGCTAGCTGTTGAGAACATGATGGTGTCGTGACCGGCATAATGGCGCTTTTTGAATGTGTGTCAATGTGAGTGGTTGTGCCTCTATTGAAAGGCTGCCTACGTATTCACGTGTAGTGAAATCAAACCATGCCGTAGTTCAGTGGATTGAAAGATATATTATGGTGCCTAAGCTAATAGGACTTTGTGTGTAACTAGCCATAGCGATGGTGTAGGCTAGGTGCATTCCCAGTGATGTCTTGATCAAAGGGCTTGAATGATTAGGATATTAATCCTGTGACTGTGAGCGTTCTCCGGGGTAGCCCCCAGAGGTGGTGTGAACTATTTAGGCATGTTCTATGCCGACTGCAAGTTGAGTTCCCGTGTCCGGGGGTGGTAACTGGTTTGGATGTGAAAAATTGGGATGAGATTTTTACGAGTTTTGCTCTCGGGATTTGATGTTTTGGGAATGTGGTGCTAGGAATTAAGTGGCCTTGATGACTCGAAATCTGGAGTTCGGTTCTGTGGAGCTGAGGCTTCGAGAGCCGGTTTGATAATGAAGTAAATGGCCTTGATGACTCGAAATCTGGAGCTCGGTTCTGTGGAGCTAAGGCTTCGAGAGCCAGTTTGATAGAGGTAAATGGCCTTGATGACTCGAAATCTGGAGCTCGGTTCTGTGGAGCTAAGGCTTCGAGAGCCGGTTTGATAGAGGTAAATGGCCTTGATGATTCGAAATCTGGAGCTCGGTTCTGTGGAGCTAAGGCTTCGAGAGCCGGTTTGATAATGAAGTAAATGGCCTTGATGACTCGAAATCTGGAGCTCGGTTCTGTGGAGCTAAGGCTTCGAGAGCCGGTTTGATAATGAAGTAAATGGCCTTGATGACTCGAAATCTAGAGCTCGGTTCTGTGGAGCTAAGGCTTCGACAGCCGGTTTGATAATGTGGGATCTGGTTTCCATGTCTGGCCCTAGTGGTTAGGGGTATCCTATGGGGCTTGAATCCTCAAAATTCCGGGCTGTCTCTAGCCTGGGTCTCGGGGAGGTCTTGAGGGTTGTAATGTGGGAAGGCTGAGTGTGGTGTTATCTGACCAGCTTGATTGTCACTCCCCTTTTGGATGGCATGGATAATTTTGAATTTGACCGTACCCCGGTCAAAGGATTTTCACTTGAGTATTTGATTATTTGATTTTTTGATTGACCTAGCGGTCATGGGGTTTTGATAATTTTGACCGTACCCTGGTCGTGGGGCTTTCACTTGAATTGACCGTTGACCACGGTCATGGGTATTCTGAATTTTTGATGATGACCTGCCTTTTTGTTTTGGCCTTTCGCTTTTTTTTTTATGGACTTTCGATTTTTTTTTTTTTTTTTTTTTTTTTGTGTCCATTTTTCTTTTTTTTGATGGCCTTCTTTTTGCTTTGGCCCTTTTTTTTTTTTTTTTGACTTTTGATTTTTTTTTGTCCAGTCAGACTAACACCTAAGGTAGGGATTGGTCAGTCTTATCGGAGGGGTGTTTTATTGTGGGAAATGGGCTTGCCTCCCGTCTTGAACCCAAACTAGGAGATTACCTAGATTCGTCATAGGATTCGATACCGCTCCTGCTACGGGTAGTTGTGTGGTTTTTTCTATACCAGACATGGAATAGGTAAAAAGAAAACATGGGCTCGGTTTCCTGCAGTCATTATAGATGTGCCTATAATAGTCACGTGCGTGTGCTCACAGTGTATGATGGTGTTCATCATGTTCTCGGAAACACATAAGGAAAGTGTATATGAGAAAGAATATTGAAAGCTGATTTTATTGAATTTGAAAAGAGGACAGAATACAGTTGACTCTGACTCTGACTTTGACTTTGACTTTGACTTTGGAATAGAACATCCTAGACTCAGACTCAGACTCGGACTTAAATCAAATCCGGACTCTTGGGTGCATGGGAGGTAGATTGGATGCTTCGGTCATCGGGCCCTGTGTAGTCCACGAGGGGCTTCGCAAGTGACAATGTTTCCAAAACGGAAGTCTTCCCGACATCGAGGAAGCCTTGAATGAGGTGTTTCAGCTTCCAGCATTGTTCTGTATCGTGTCCCTCCCTCTGTGGAATTTGCAGTAATGCTCAGCGTTCCATGCTTTGGAACGTTTCTCCACAAATGAGTCGGCTGTTGGGCCTATAGGTAGCACTAGGCCCTTTGAGACTAACCTCTGGAAAGCGACGGTGTAGGACATATCCAAGTGGGTAAATGTCCTTTCCTTTGACTGGTTCTTGATTTTTGGAGAGGTGACTTGAGGGTTACCTCTCTCGGCCTTGCCATCTTGAGGGTATCGGATAGTTTCGTAAGAGTGCTCACCCTTCAAATGACTCGGTTGGGTGATTGGCTGCCTTACCCGCTCTAGTTGTGTTAGGCGGGATCGGGTTCTTACAAGATCTTCTTCGATGATGGTTACCCTGGAATTTAGGTTATCTAGGGCAGTATTGATTTTCGAAAAGATGTTGTTAATGGAGCAAGATAGCATAAGCATACTCCCCTGGATATCCCCTTTCATGACGGCGTGGGATTTGTTGTGGTTTGGTAGTGTCTCGTTCATAGGGTCCCTGATCGGAAAAAACGACAGGTGTTAGAACTCGCCTAAGCTCGGCTTTGCGCAAGAGACAGAGTCAAACTAGACATGGCCCGGGGTGACGAGTCGACAAAGACTCTCGGACCGGGATACTTGAATGTTGACCTAGACGAGGTAACGACCGTAAATTAGACTCGAACTGCAGAAGGGTGAGTTCGAAAATGGGGCGACCATGTTTGACTCGGGATAGACCCTCCTAAGACAAATGTGTAGGGTACGATTCTCGGAGTGACTGTGATTAGTCATTCCGTCGGAGAATAGCCCCCAAGTGAGACTAAGGACTCAGATGGTGTGGCATCTAAGTGACTCGAAAGTGGAGTATGTGAGACACGTGTAAGACATGACCCTTAGAGCAACCGTGATCGATCGCCCTGCTAAGGGGTAGCCCGGAGTGGGATCGATAATTTTGTTAAGATTCAAGTGTCGGACGAGTGACCCTTAGACGTAAGGACCGTGAACCTTTTGTTATAAGGCTATGCCTTGTAAAAGGTTGACTCGGAAAAAACACCTGAATGGGTGACTTGTGCAAGATGGGCCTTCCTTAGGATTCGGCTATGTGGGCCTAGTCCTGTCCGAAGGAAGGTCCTCGTGAGACATCCCCAGACTTTTAGACTCGAGTGTGTTGACGGGCCCTCCTTTGTAGGGGTTTGTCCTACGTAGGTGGGCCTTGCCTTAGACTAATAAGGCGGACTGGGAAGGGGAAGAAACTCGTGATGTAAGATCGACAGAGTTTCGACGCTACGGACCTCGACAACTTAAGACACGACCCGACACTGCTAAATACGGGAAGTCCTAGAAGAGGAAGGTTTTGAAAATTGATTGATTTTGCAAAAGGACCGAGTAGACTCGGTTTGAGGGCCCAATTTCCGAAAAAAACGAAAAAGGGGTATTGGGCCGAGGATTTCGAGAGTTCAAAAGTATTTTCGAGTTTTGAATTGGGCAGCATACCGTCTAGAAAATAGGCTATTTTGAGTAAAATCATAAGTCCTAAATTCGGTATGTGTCCCAGGTTTCGAAATTGAATAGTTTGAAAGGATGCAATTTTTGAAGAAAGACGATTTTTGAAAACGACTCGGAAACCAAGTAGCACGTAGTCACACAAGCATTATAACGACGCCATGTATTCTCTATACTAAGTCTCGGTCGGTCTATAAGGGGTCTATACCAGTGTACATAGTCTAGACGTTGATCGGGACGGACTTCCTAAGTCGAGTTGATCTTAGAACATGCCGCGAAACCCACTCGAATCGACTATGGACACCTTTTGACATATCCATATTGGAGTACATCAACGGTATAGTGGGACGTCGGTCGCGAGTACCGGCTCGGGAAAATATGGGTTATGCATGAACCGTAGAACTAAAACGCGTATTGTACTAGTCAAACGATTTTTATTCGAGTCTCACCATGAGGATGCCGATGGTAAGTCACGCATCAGTTAATCCCCAGCGGAGTCGCCAAATTGTGGACATGACATAGGTCCACCCCGACGCGGCCACGCGCGGGTTTGGGTAGGCGAATGAATCTCCATATGAGAATTGATCGAATTGAAATTTAGGTCTTTGTGGAGTCGCCACCGAATTTTATGGTTATTCGGAACCGTTCGAGCCCACTCTATGTCGTAGTGGACCGTATACAAAATACGGCCCATTTCCGATGTCAGAGTTTATTGGGCTCGTCCCTTCGCATTTGATACCAATACCGACGTTATCGGATATTGTGTATTGAATGACTCTCGTTCGCCAACGGTTTCGGGCATCCGGAAACCGAGGTTCTGAGTAAGGGGTGAGGGTACGTGTTCGGAAGCCCACAAAGGACACCCAACCCCTCCCGCACATTAGCGGCCTCTACTAAGAACTTGAATGACTTTCTAATACGCGTGCTAGTAAAACGGGAAAATGATATGCAAAGATTTATTTTCCCTAAACATGCTAATGTAATTGAAAGGGTTTCTAAGTCAATTTAATGCAACTAAAATTAACGTCAAAGTTGTATTTTAGCATGCGGGTTCATTTAGTATAATAAACGAATAATAATTAAATTGACAAAAGAAACAAAAAACGCGTTAGTAACGATATAACGATATAACGAATAATAACGGTTTGCAAATATTGAATTGAATTGAAAAGATGCAAATATGAGGATGCATGATTTGAAAAGATAGTATACATGTGATTAATTATGCACGTGTTGACCTAAGTCGAGAAGTACTATCGGGTTTTGAAAAATAGAATAATGTACGACTTGCGTTCTAGTCGTTATGAGGCTACTCGATCGAGTGGTGGATAGACTCGATCGACTAGGCCTGTAAAAAGCGATTCTGTTTTGCATTATGGACTGTACTCGGCCGAGTTATTGACCAACTCGGTCGAGTACATAGCCACTCGACCAAGTCACTGTGAGACTCGATCGAGTGGTGATCGTGATTAGCATACTGACTTGATTTTGAGGCGCCACTCGACCGAGTGGGCTAGGCACTCGGTCGAGTGCCCTCTGTACGAATTAAGATTCGTTTGTAAAATCATGTTTTATGTCGAAAATCGTTTTAAATTGATTATTGAGATGTGATTAAATTTTCTCCGCGTTAATAATGTCATAATTCTAAAGAATTGTTTTGACAATTAGTTAGCATCAACAAAAATTGCCCTAAGTTGATTTAATGCGATTTAGAAAGATTGACTCTTTGATTAAATAATAAAAGAACTTGATCCCCTCGACTTTTCCGACATCGATAAATCCCTAGAGATCGTGATGTCGGATGCGTGTCAACGGGTTTCGACCCTTATTAAAATTGGTTTTAGAAAATTCGATTAATGCAATATTAAAGATGATAACGACGAGAAATAATGACGAATTCTTGTTTAAGTTGACTCATCTCAATAATCAAATAATCGGGGTACCGGGATAAGCGACCGTCAACGCTGTGTGCAGTACACTTGTATGTTCGTGTTTTCTTATCCCGATATCCTTCTTACTTGACACAAATCAATGAGTATTTTGATATTTTGATACTAACGATATTACCGATATTATGACGCAATAATGATAACGAGGTAAATAATAATAATAATAATAATAATAATAATAATAATAATAATAAACGTAATAATAATAATAATAAACCTAATAATAATAATAAACGTAATAATAATAATAATAAGCGTAATAATAATAATAATAATAATAATAATAATAATAATAATAATAAACGTAATAATAATAATAATAATAATAATAATGATAATAATAATAATAATAATAATAATAATAATAATAATAATAATAAACGAAAAAATGAATAAAAAAAAGAGATGGACGACGAGAAGAAAAGGGAAAGGAGAAGAAAGAGGTTTGTCACCCTCAACCTACATGTACTTGTCTCGGTGCGGACTCGTAACCGTGGCTTTAACACAAGAGTCTTCGAGGTGTATGGAGGCTAAGTTATGGTGGCTCGGGTTTGATTACTAAAACTAGGTTTAGGGTTTTTGTTAGTGTAGAATTGCTATGGTTTTGAAGTGTGTGTAGATGTGTTAGGGTTGTCCTAGAGTGTACTAGGGTTTTTTAAGATTGCTAAAGGATGTATTAGGGTTGTTCAAGGTTGTGTAAAAAGTTGTTTTTGTGTGTTGCATGGGGTTGCTTATATAGGTAAAGCTAGGGCACTTTGGTGTCTAGAATTTTGTGCCTTGACGGACTTGATTTGATGGCCCGTTTGGAGGTGGATCGTGGGTGAGCTACTCGGAAACGGCTTTGACCGGGTTTTAATCCGGTCGCTAAAAGTCGGTTTTATTTTCGGTGTCAGTTTTGACCCAAATTAGTCTTGTTTGACTCGGAATGATCCACTGGGCCTGGATTTGAGGTCCGTTTGGTGAGATTTGTACTCCGTAAGTGTGTTAGCCAATGATTAATGGATTTGAGCCCGTATCCGAGCGCATAGAAACACGTTAGCGTCCGATCATCATCGGGTGTTTTTTTGAAAACTGCCATAGACACCTGGCAGTCAAAATGCGGGTGTCTACAGCTAGTGTCATGTGATCTAGCATGTTTTGTATGTGTTTATGACGAAGATTTGAGCTAGATTTGGTGATTAAATGTGTAGATTTAGAGTGTAAATCGTATATTTTTTTTTATCCTGAAAATTGTGTTTTATTGAAGAAAAGATGGTTTTTAGAGCTCTTAATTTCTTGATATGTGATTTGGGTTCAAGACGAAGATTGTGACGAATAGGCCCAACTAAACCTGAGTGAAAAGTCAAAGCGCAGCTCGGGAATTGAAAACAAACTGTTTTAGGTCCCGTGTCAGCTTATTCTATTATATTATCACTAGTTGGAAAGCCCGTACGATGCACGGGCCAATTTTTAGTGACAATAATAATGACACATTGACACCAACTTAGAGAATTGCATAAGAGTTGGGTGCTTTAACCATTCAGCCATGGATGTTTAGCTGATGAAATTACTGTCACGGACTTTCATTTATATAATAGAATTTCATCGTCTTATTATAATTTCTCGATGCGGATAATTTCACTTCAATTTATAGCCTTAAAAATTGTTATAAGACTCAAAAGATTTTTCTAGTTAATATTATTTAAAACGAATGATTTCTCTTATTTATGATATAGTATAAAATTTCATCAACTCATCGTAATTTTTAAATGTATGATATTTTTACTTAAATTTATAGTTTTAAGAACTCTTTTTAGGACTCAGATGATAATTCTAGTTACATTTATAGTTTTAAGAACACTTTTTTGGACTTAAGAAATTTCTGATTCATATCTAAAAACGATGATTACTTTTATTTATATAATAGAATTGTTGGTTTTGATGCTTCAAAAGAAGCAAATATTGGGAATTAGTCTTGGAACGTATTTCCAAACTAATTATGCGTTTTTCACTCTTGCCTCATGCGGTCTTCCATAATTGATTGTGAAGTCTTCCACATACATCATTTTCTATGCTGAAATCGTTATTTACTATGCTAATTCACCACTATATAAATCAATGCTCCAAAACTCAAAAGGGGACAACAACAATCAAAATCATCTTTCTCTTCTTCTACATTCTCTCTAAAAATTTGGCAACGTTCTTGGCGGTATTCATATGTTTCTCCACCTACACTGGAGTAACATCGGTTGTGTAATCCTGGGAGTTGAGTGCTATTGAGGCCGTGTGTAGAAGACGGGACATAAATCAACTTTAGGACAGTGACGGTTCTGTCGCGCCACAACCATCTTTTATCTAGGTAAGCTATCTCATTACTATTTACCTTTATATTAACTTGATTGTATTATTTATTTATCATTTTAATTTGTCTTTATAACTCGACATACAATAATCTTATTATACTCGCATTAATGTGATCGTACTCTTTTTCGGTACTAGTCTTATACTCCATATCGTATTACTAACAATCTAAAGTTGATTTATTTTTGTTTCCCGAAAACTTTGTAAAACGGATATGCGAGTCAATCACCTAATTACATGATTAAATAATTTTATTTTGGAAAGTAAGTCATCTAATTAATCACCTTGGACACGACCTAATCATTTATTTTGTATGATCAATTTGTTTAGAAGGAAAGCTCCCTGATCTTATCTCTTCTAATGCGGTAGCAACCTTTTCCATAATAGGCCTATGTTTCCACTTATATTCAGGCATTTCTTTGTAAGGCTTGCTACGCCCATCACCCATCAGCTCCTCCTCCTTTGCTTCCTCGACTAATATTTAAATGAAGGAATGCTTTGTACTCCGTTGTGCATTAACACGATTTGACCACCAAGTAAATAATGCAATGACATATTAAAAGGAAAGAAATTAACCTATTTATTTTATCCAGAAAAGAGCTTCAAGGACAGTTCGTGTATGGTGATGAACGCTCTTTAATGCCGACTAATAAGGGGTCGCATAAAAGAAAGACTAAATCTCAGCAATCGGACCAAGTTCCCAACTCAAACATACCCGCAATGTCGACTCGGTGTTACTGCACTCTTCCTTCTCTTTTCTTTCTCTTTGACATTTCATCAAACACCTTGTTTGCATCTCTAAAAATTTACTTTTATCTCCTTTGGTTTTATACTGTTGAAATTTTCAAAAAATTTCCTCATAATAATGTGGTCTTACCCAGGTATTATTCTTGTATTTGTGCTTATGATTGAATTGTTTTTGTTTTGAGTTATGTTCTATTTGACGGTGTGTTTGGCCAAGTTTGTGGATTCGATTTGTTTCATCAAGTGTTGATGATGATTCCTTTCATGTGTTTTTTTGTTAAGTTACCTGATAAATATGAACTTGATTATTGTTGTTTTTATTTCTCAAAAATTTATTTTATTTATTCTTATTATTTTTTTTAAACCATTGTGTTCTGTTTGATGAGATTGGAGATGGATCTTAATGCCAATTAAGACATTAATTTTTTTTATTTTTTTAGTGATACTATTTTTTTTTAAAGATATATACATAAAAGTGGGTTTTCCTTTGTGCGGTGATGAATATGTAACTATTAAAAGCTGTATAATTCTATGTTGAGTAAGTAACTAAGTACAATTCCTTATGGTTATTAATTTTTTTTACAGAATGATAATTTCAAGGTGTGATAATTGGCTAAGTATTTCTTAAAGTCAATGCAACAATTATGAGTATAATTTTTTTCATTCAAATTTGACAGTTTTGTTTGGATGAGTACCAATAGTTATGGGGGTTGAACAAGACGTATCATTTTTATACATGATTATATAAAGATGTGACTACATAATAATTCCCCAAAATAAATTTATGAGTATTCTACCTACTTTTTGTCATTTGCAAGTAAAATGATATAACTGATGTTTTCTTTTCTTTGTATGTTGTCACTTGTGTATGACGTGGCAACATGTGGGGGAAGTGATATTCATGCCAATGAGTAAGTTGGGTGTTACATAAAATTTATATGTTTGAACATTGAGTTTTGAACTTGCAATGTATTATAAATAGTGACATTGATTCATTCCCATGTAAGTGTTTGTTAAGACACTTCTATGATTATATTATAAAGTTGTCAACTCGATCTCTTTTAAATTTGTTGTTAAATTTGAAAGATTTAAAATTGCCTCTTCAAACTAACTATACCCTTGATTATGTGAGTTCATGTTTGAGAAAGTATGTATGCTCATTGTTGATTGCTTTATTTAGAGGAGTATATGACATTAAAGCTAGTTTTGAGCATGAAAAATTGATAGCACTTATTTTATGCGTAGTTTATGCAGATGATTTTGATATTCATGTGATATTTCGTATATAGATGGTGATCTATGTCCAATAATTTTGCATTGATATTTATCATTAGCATTTTAAAGTATGATATAAGTATATCACCCTTACTCAAATGGAAGTGGTATGATAAATGACTACTAAAATTTGGGTTGAGTTTGATTTTTGGTATTCATGAATGTGGCTTTTAAAGGATTTCACAAGTGTCTCATGAAATCACTAGTTACAATTGTACTAATATATCATATGCATGTTGATAATATTTGTTGGTTATTGATCAACGTTTATGGATAATGGTCAATTGTAAAGAAGTGAAGGTTGATTGTGACAAATTTATGTCTATCATTAAATTGAGAGACGTGATGTGATCAGAATGATGAAGTTTCTTCAATTTACTTAAGCAAGTTAATTGAATACAATTTTTGCTTGTGTGCAACTATCTTGAATCATGAGATGCATTCAGATGTAGTTATGTTCTTATGATTGAGATTCCATGATCTGTTCAAAATGTGCATGAAAATTGAGTATTAAAGTGTAGTATTAATATAGTGCCAAAATTGGGTTGCTATTTGATTGCTACATCATATTTGTATATTAAAGTATAATGATATCTAAGCTTGAAATTGCTTAAATTGTCAGGTGAAGGAGCTGAGTGGCGAGGATGTCGTTCAGTAAATTTTTCATTGTGGAGGAGATACAAACTCCATCATTATTATCAAAGGCTATATCGAGGTAGCAAATTGCCAAATGTTGAGGCATTGTGAAATGGTGATCATCGATGTGTGTGATACCACAAAAGTATATGTTTTCTCGAGATCGAAAATGTTAAATCGAGAGGATATTGAGATCCTCTCGTCAACGGCCATTGTTTGAGTTGTGTTGGAGACAACACAGGAAATGGGATTAAAGCCTATTATGGAGTAAACTGTGATTGATACCCAACTTAGCCCAGCTAAGGTCAAATGCGGTCAAACGAAGTCACAGTGAACTCGAGTTATAATGTCACAACCATTTCCTTTGTAACATGTTTAGGTGACATATATTTATTTTCATTCTAAGATATATTGTCTTGTGTTTTCAAGGATGAGCTTCGGCTCTTAATAAATTCATAGTCCTAACGGATGGTTTGTGACAGTCAAACTGATGAATTTACCTATGTGAATGTGGGGGATATTGCTCTAAACCCCAAGAGATCCTTAAGGCTTTAGGATCTCTAGAGGCATTCATGAACTACCTGGATTCATGTGGAGGGCACATGGGAAGTCCAAGTAAAACAATTATGTTATACACTTAACGTTCATGATGAGTTCATGGATGGTGCGAGTACCAGCTCTGATTTGAGATCGGTAATTGCGCAATCGACCTTCTACCATCTCCATTAGAAGTTTAAAGGCTATAATCCACATCAAATGGCGGTTTTAGGTTCTTTGTATGCACTGGGTGTTAGTTAAAGTCCACAAGACACTAAACATCTAAACACCGAGTCTCCGCTGCCATTTTTTCGATCTTTCTTCTTTTGAATCATGTGGGGGATTGTTGGTTTTGATGCTTCAAAAGAAGCAAATATTGGGAATTAGACTTGGAACGTATTTCCAAACTAATTATGCGTTTTTCACTCTTGACTCATGCGGTCTTCCATAATTGATTGTGAATTCTCCCACATACATCATTATCTATGGTGAAATCGTTATTTACTATGCTAATTCACCACTATATAAATCAATGCCCCAAAACTCAAAAGGGGACAACAACAATCAAAATCATCTTTCTCTTCTTCTACATTCTCTCTAAAAATTTGGCAACGTTCTTGGCGGTATTCATCCGTTTCTCCACCTACACTGGAGTAACATCGGTTGTGTAATCCTGGGAGTTGAGTGCTATTGAGGCCGTGTGTAGCAGACGGGACATAAATCAACTTTAGGACAGTGACGGTTCTGTCGCGCCACAACCATCTTTTATCTAGGTAAGCTATATCATTACTATTTACCTTTATATTAACTTGATTGTATTATTTAATTATCATTTTAATTTGTCTTTATAACTCGACATACAATAATCTTCTTATACTCGCATTAATTTGATCGTACTCTTTTTCGGTACTAGTCTTATACTCCATATCGTATTACTAACAAGAATTTCATCACTTTATTGCAATTTTTCGATGTGGAAAAATTCTACTTAAATTTATAGTCTTAAGAGCTCTTTTAAGACTCAAAAGATTCCAGATTGACATATAAAGACGAATGGTTGCTCTTAATTATATAATAGAATTTAATCAACTTATAATTTTTCGATTAAGATAATTCTACTTGAATTTAATTATAGTCTTAAGAATGTTTTTTAGAATTCAAAAGATTTCTCGTTGATATCTATAGACGAACGATTACTTTTATTTATATAGTAGAATGTCTATCATCTTATTATAATTTTTCGATGTGGGGTAATTTTACTTAAATTTATAGATATGAGAGCTTTTATAAGACTAATTTTTTTTTGGTTAATATCTAAAAACGAATGTTGTCTTTTATTTGTGATATAGAATTTCATCACCTCAACATAATTTTTCGATATGCGATCATTCTGCTTAGGTTTATGGTCTTACAAACTCTTTGAAAAAAGTCTCTTATATATATATATATATATATATATATATATATATATATATATATTGATCACATCACCTTATTCTAATTATTCGATGTGAATAATTTTACCACTTTTATGGGGTACGTAATAAATTCATCATTTTTTTAAGAGACTAATATAAAGAATTTCATCACATCATAATTTAACGAATGACTACTCTTATTTATAATAGAGAATTTCATCACCGCATCATAAATTTTTTATGTAGGATAATTTATTTAAGTTTAATTCCACCACTTTGTTATAATTTTTCGATGAAATTCCATCACTTTTTTTATATAATCAAATTCGATCACCTTATTATAATTTTTCGATGTGGGATAATTTTACTTAATTAAGTTTATGGTTTTAAAATTTCTTTTTAAGACCCAAAAGATTATGTTTTTATATCTAACTTAAGGACGGGAGATTACTTTTATTTATATAATAAAATTCGATCCCCTTATTATAATTTTTGGATGAATGATTACTCTTATTTATATAATAGATTTTCTTCACCTTATTATATTTTTTGATGTGGAATAATCTTACCTAAGTCTATGGTCTTAAGTATTTTTTAAGGACTCAAAACACTTATTTTTACATATAAGAACGAATGATTAATCTTTTCTTATTTATAATATAAAATTACATCACTTAATCATAACTTTTCAATGTGGAATAATTTCGTACTTAAGTTTATAGTTTTAAAAGTTTTTTTAAGTAGACCCAAAAGATTTTTTGTTGATATTTAAGGACGAATGTTCACTCTTATTTATAATACTGTATAGAATTTCACCACCTCATCATAATTTTTTCGATGTGGATAATTATACATAAGTTTATAGTCTTCTGAACTTATTTTAAGACACAAAAGATTTTTGGCTGATATCTAAGAATGAATTATTACTCTTATTTATACTCTATAATATAATAAAATTTCATCACCTCATCATAATTTTTCTTTAATTTATGGTCTTAGAAGCTTTTTTTTAACCCTTAAATGATTATTGATTAATATCTAAGAACGAATGATTACTTAATATAATATTTATAGAATTCTATCACCTCATTATAATTTTTCGATGTGTGATAATTTTATTTAACTTTGTAGTCTTATTAAGAACTTTTTTCAAATATTATAAAGTTTTTTTGTTGATATTTAAGGACGAATGATTACTCTTATTTATAATAAAGAATTTCATCACCTCATCGTAATTTGGAGGATTGATTACTTTTAGAGTAATTTAAAAATTACTCCTTTTTGAAATATCAATTTTAAAATTTACTTCCTTTTGAAATTTTTATTAAAAATAACTCCCAAAATCTATCAAAAGTTCAAAAATTGCTCCCAAATTTATTTTTAGGACGAAAATACCCTTGGCTAGAGGGTGACGTGAATAATGTGGCATAAAAAAGTTAAGGACATTTTCGTCCAAAAATTATATTTTGAAGCAATTTTTGAATTTTTGATAGATTTTGGGAGTTATTTTTAACAAAAATTTCAAAAGAGAGTAAATTTTAAAATTGGTATCTTTAAAGGGAGTAATTTTTAATTTACTCTTACTTTTATTTGTATAATAGAATTTCATCGTCTTATTATATAATTGAGTACTCTTATTTCTTATTTATAATATAGAGATTCGTCACACCTTGTTCTAATTTTTCGATGTGAGATTATTTTACTTAAGTTTGTAATCTTATTAAGAAATTTTTTAAGACTCAAAAGTTTTTATTAGTGATATTTAAGAATGAATGATTATTCTTATTTATAATATAGAATTCCATTATCATAATTTTTTGATGTGGGATAATTTACTGTATTAAGAGATCTTTTTAAGACCCAAAAATATACATGATTACTCATGTTTATAATTTTAATTTTTAATTTTTTCGATGTGGAATAATTTTAAATTTGTAGTCTTATTAAGAGTTTTTTTTAAGGCTCAAAAGTTTTTTTGTCGATATTTAAAAACAATGATTATTCTTATTTATAATATAAAATTCCATAACTTCATCATAATTTTTCGATGATGTGAGATAATTAAGGTTTACAATCTTAATCTTAAGAACTCTTCAAGACTCAAAGGATTTTTTGTGGATATATAAGGACGGATGATTACTCTTATTTATAATATAGAATTTCATCACCTTATTATAATTTGTCGATGTTGGATAACTTTACTAATTTTATATATAATAAATTCATCATTTTTTGAGCAAATAATATGAAACAAAGTATATGAAATTTATACTCAAATGAAAACATTTTCTACCAAGAATCTAATTATTTAATTATTATAATTTTTCTAAGATAATTTTTTGTTAAATGAAATTTAAAGGTTTTGAAATGAAAATTACAAAACATCACATTAATGTGATAGATTAAATATATTATTATAAAAATTAAAAGATTCTTTACTTGATTTTTTTTATTGCTAATGATACTTTCCTAAATTGAGTTTTGATATAACGGACCAATCATATCGTTCGAAAAGTTTCTTATAAAACATCAAATTAATATGATAGATTAAATATATTATTATAATAATTAAAAGATTCTTTACTTGATTTTTTATTATTGTTAATGATATTTTCCTAAATTGAGTTTTGATGTAACGGACCAATCATATCGCTCGAAAATTTCCTTATAAAACATCACATTAATATGATAGATTAAATATATTATAATAATAATAATTAAAAGATTCTTTACTTGATTTTTTTTATAGTTAATGATACTTTCCTAAATTGAGTTTTGATGTAAGGGACCAATCATATCGCTCGAAAAGTTCCTCCTTTATATATATATACACTAGTTGGAAAGCCCGTGCGATGCACGGGACGCTTTTTAGTACCAACGATAATGACTCGTAGTTACGTTAATAATGAATATGTCCTGACCGTCGTCCAAGTTATAATAATGAATAATATTGGTTAAAGTATCAACGAATACAACTCCATCCGATAGTAGATTAATCGCAGTCGAGGCTACGCTAATGCAGATAAATATAATGCAGTACAAAGCTATGAGGAATAACTATCGTTAGGTAAATTCGTGAACACCTCCTTGTAAACAATGTTTCTCGTGTGTCCCTTGAATTGTTGCTCCATGTCATCAATGTAGAACCTTAACCCCTCCAGCGACGTCATTCTTGAAGCAACCACGTAAAGTTGGCCATGGCTGAAAACCGGTTGCGGGAGATAAACTCCAACATGTTTAAGCGACTGACGTTGGCTTTTATTTATCGTCATTGCGTAGCATGTCCGTAAAGGATACTGTCGTTGCTTGAGAACAAAGGGGATCTTTGGATCCTTTGATGTCATGATTATCCTGGGGATTAAGACCTTGTCGCCGATCCTTGATCCCGTTATTATCTTGCCTTCGACAACGAACTTTCCAAGCTTTGTTATAATAAGTCGGGTTCCATTACATAATCCTCGGGACGGGTTAATGTTCCTCAATAACATAACAGGCATACCTACTTTGAGTCTCAGTTCGTGATGTGGCAAACCCTGTACAGCGAGGCTGTTCAAATACTCAGTCGGGTATAACGCAAGCTGTTCTTTACACTCTGTTGATGAAGAACATATGTCATCACAACTCCTGTACAACATTTGCTCCCCGGGAAGGAGATCAGACATAAAATTGTTTATTAAGTTTGCTGTCTCATTTAGAGGCGTAAGTATCGCCCTTTCTCGGAGATAGGTGTCATCATGGTTTCTTTCGTAAAAGTTAGGATACATTTCCGCCACCACCCTATCGAGATGTAGTTCCCCCAGGAACCCAATGTACTCCTCAGGTATCTGAACTCACGTTGCTTATGTCTCGCCTTCCTCTGCTTTCGCCTCAAGAGTGCCGCCGCCCAACGCTAGTAGCCATTCGTTGAAAAACTTATTTTTTCGCCGCCTCTCCACATCCCCACGTTCTTCAACAACTCTCATGCTTTTCTTTAGTATGAAGACTTTGCAATCGTTCCATATATACGACCTGCTTATTGACGCCTGGACGACATCTTATCGGGAGCCTCTAGCAATGATAGGAAGGACTTGACGGAAATCGCCCTCGAGCTACACAACTTTCCCTCCAAACGGCCTTGACGCTGCCGTGGGTTCTTTAAACCCCATTATATCTCTCAGCGTCCTATCCAATGCCTCGAAAGCAAATCTGTCATCCATCGGGGCCTCATCCCAAATTATCAATGACGTTTGTCGGATGAGCTCAGCGAGTTGGCTTTGTTGCGAAATGTTACACGTCGAGTTCTCAAATAAGTCGATCGGTACGAATCTACTGTGTGCGGTTCATCCTCCTGGTAAAATTGGTGCCGCTATACCTGCAACATTAACACCAAATGACGTGTTCATATTTGAATCTACTAAAGAAAAATCAACTATAGAACTGCGATCTGTAATTGTAAACGTGTGGACATGACGTAGGTCCACCCCGACGCGGCCACGTGCGAGTTTGGGTAGGCGAATGCACCTCCATATGAGAATGGATCGAATTGAAATTTAAGTCGAAATGGAGTCGCCACCGAACTTTGTGGGAGCTCGGACCCGTTCGAGCCCACTCTATATCGCTATGGACCATACACAAAGTATGGCCCATTTCGGTTTTAGAGTTTATTGGGCTTGTCCCTTTGCATTGCGATACCGATACCATTTATACCGGTAATCGTGTAAAGAATGACTCTCGTGCGCCAACGGTTTCGGGCATCCGGAAACCGAAGTTTTGAGTAAGGGGTGAGGGTACGTGTTGGGAAGCCCACTAAGGACACCCAACCCCGCCCGCACTTAGCGGCCTCTACTAGGACATCGTTTGACTTTCTAATATGCGCGTTAGTGATTCGGTGAAATGATATGCAAACAGCGTTTTAGCTAAGCATGCGAATTAAATGTGAGCTACGTCATTTTAATGCATCTAATTTATTGTCGAAGTGATTTAGCAGGCGAGGGGTCATTTATAAACGGTAAAACGTAAATAAATAAAGCAAAGCAATAATAAATCGGTTACAAACTACACGGGCGGAATACAACCCGGAATTCACAATACAACGGGCAATAATATAGAATAATCGGAATATATAACTAAAATGATAGCCAATAAATAGAAACAGACCCGTATATAGTAAATATGAACTAGACCGTGAGTCGTGTAAATGGACGAACTTTGATTGAATACGCATTATTTTGTGTACTAACCAAAGGACGGAGATATAGGACCTAGACGCTAGCCCGATCCCAAATCCCGATGCCTTGTCCCAACTTATCATATCGATAAATTGGAGTCTAAATTAATCGTACGTCGGATACGACTAAGGAGTCGTCAACGCAAGATTAATAGTGAGACCGTCGATCAAAGTTGTTTATGTGCAATGATATGCATGTATTTTGAAAAGGAGATCACGTGATTGACTTTACACGTGACGACTAAGTCGCTTTTTAAAAGACGAGGCTCGGATGATAAAAAAGAGCTCTCGGTTTTCTGGGCTACAAGACCTACTCGATCGAGTCATGGTCTGACTCGGTCGAGTGTGTCCTCGAGGAGGCTACTGCCCAAAATTTGGGGTGATACTCGATGAAGTTGCTTATGTGCTCGGTCGAGTGGCACCTGTACGAGTTATGACTCATTTCATTTTATGTGTTTTAAAATCGATAATTAACCGAATCACATATAAATATGGCATGATTTATATGCAACTCGATCTTCGGTACTCGTAATGCGTATATTATGATTACGAGACCGTCATCGGAGATTTTGGAAAGGTGATACAAGAATTGTTTTGAATCGGACCGGGACAAAATTGGTTCCCTCCGCGTTACGTCATCTTTAATAATCCTTACGGATCATGCGATGCTCGGTTTAGCGTCAACGGGTTTTGTACCGATCCTTGAAAATGGAATTAAGCCCGTTCAACTACGTACTATCACGATCGCGTTATGCCCTTGAGTGCGTAGGGCGGTGCTCCTCGAAAGGGCGCCACCACTATTGCGGCTCGTAAAGGGATTAAACGGACTTTGTGCAATAGTCGTAGTTAAACGAGTTAAAATCTGAATTTTGATATTATGTAGATATATATATATATACGCGGTAGTGATATTATGTAAATAACGATAATTAAATGTTAAGTTGTTAGATGCGATAAATAAATGTTAGATGTTAGATGTTAGTGTTAGTAATATCGTCGTTACTATCGACATAATTATAATACTAATACATAAACGTAAATAATAAAAAAACGGAAAAAATGAAAGAAAGAAAGGAGATGTCGGTGTTGAATGTTACACCCTCAACCTACATGCTCTTGCTTCTCGGGATACGGTTCGTCAAATGGCGGCAATGGCGCGGGAACGTCGAGATACGTAGGAAGAGTTGATGGTGTGTATGTATGGCTCGTTTTTTGTATGGATTTGCTTAGGGTTGTAGTGTATTATGAAGGGGACTTAGGGTTGGAAATGTAGGGTGTTTTGAGGTGTAAAGTTGGCTGAAATGATGATGGGAAAAGTTGTTGAATGTGATGGGTTGATGGGGTATTTATAGGAAAACCCCACGACCTAGGGTCACTCGATCGAGTGGCCCTAGTGCACTCGGTTGAGTGCCTTTGAGAATGAATCTGGTCCGGATTTTGAGGCTCCACTCGACCGAGTGGGTCAATCCACTCGACCGAGTGGATCAATTTGGACGAGATATTTTAGGAATGATCGACTCTTGATTATTTTTTGAATTTTGCACTTGGGCGCAATTCTCTAGATATGTATCAGGTTGACATTTTGTGACGGATTCGTCTTTGACCGGGTTTTGACCCGGTCGCTAAAAGACGAGTTTTATTTTTGGTGTCGGTTTTGGCCCAAATTAGTCTCATTTTACTCGGAACGACTCACTGGGCCTGGATTTGAGGTTGGTTTTGAGAGATTTGTATCCCGTTAAATGCCCATGCCGGACATTACTAATTTCGAGCCCGTATCCGAGCGCGTTAGAGCACGTTAGCGTCCGATCATCATCAGGTGTTTTTTGGAAACTGCTATAGACACCTGGCAGTCAAAATGCGGGTGTCTACAGAGCCCCCACTCTGACTGAGGCTTGGACAAGGAGAAAGTCAGAGTAGCTACCAGGCCAATCGAGGATTGAAACCTGGCAGACTTCCGGTCGGGTCGTTTATAGTCCATTAGACTTGCGTAAAAGGGCTCGCCAGCCATAAGATAGAAATCATACCTGAGCTTGATGATAATACCTCCGTGGGAAATTTGGACTTGTCGCGTAAGTCCTGGGTGCGCCTGTGTGTAGGCCCATCCCGTGAAAGTGCCGCCTTTGGCTTCCGCTGGGGAGATTTAGAGGGTTGCATGTCCCTGTTTGAGTCGTACCTGTATAAGTCACATAAAATGCATGCAACACGTAGGTAGTAAAATGACTCGTGCTGGGGAAAATGATTTTTTGAATTTTTGAAATTTTGTATTTTTTGAAATTGAAATCCTGAAAGCAGCTCACGGGCTAGGTTTTCAAAACTGAAATAGGTAGAAATGAGATTTGCAATTTAAATAGACCGAAATTTGACCTTGTCGAAAAGGATTTTCTCAAATGGCTAAGTTTTGCAAATTTTAAAATGAGAATTTGAAGAGAGAGGTATACTGACGGACTCGACTCTGGACGTGACCGGACGAGTTGACAGACACGACTGAACTCTCGAGGGGTTGGACCGTGACTCGGTAGGGGGGTGGGCCACCTAACAAGACTCTCAAGTTGCGCTATTCCGTAGCCTAGGCGAGTGGCAACATGGTCGAAGTCGAAATGGGAACGATCTGTTATAGGGGAATGGCAGTAGTCTGTAATGAGACTATTTTAGTCTAGTACGTGCTCTTCCGGATTTTTGATTGTAGGGTACATTCCCGAAGTGGGTATTGCTTCGAGTCCTGACAGATTCTCGTCTTCGACTGAGTCGAGTACTAGGACACACTATAGAAAGGAGGCTAGATCTTTTTGAATTTATCTGGATTTTGTGAGTGGATGGAGGTTTTCTGCCTAAGAGAAGCCCCCAGGACGACCAAGCTAGCTGTTGAGAACATGATGGTGTCGTGACCGGAATGATGACGCTTTTTGAATGTGTGTCAATGCGGGTGGTTGTGCCTTTATTGAAAGGCTGTCTACGTATTCACGTGTAGTGAAATCAAACCAAACCGTAGTTCAGTGTCGGAAGATATATTATGATGCCTAGTCTAATAGGACTTTGTGTGTAACTAGCCATAGCGATGATGTAGGCTAGGTGCATTCCCAATGATGTCTTGATCAAAGGGCTAGAATGGTTAGGATATTGATCCTGTGACTGTGAGCGTTCTCCGGGGTAGCCCCCTAGAGGTGGTGTGAACTATTTGGGCATGTTCTATGCCGACCGTAGGTTGAGTCCCGTGTTTGGGGCTGGTAACTGGTTTGGATGTTTTTGAAAATGTGGAGCTAGGTTGAAAGTGGCTTTGATGCTTCGAAATCTGGAGCTCGATTTTGTGGAGCTAAGGCTTCGATGGTAAGGTATTGTAATGTGGTATGAAAGGGGGAAGTCGAGTAAAAATGACTCGAACTTCGATCGCGGTAGGTTGATAATGCGGGATCTGATTTCCATGTCTGGCCCTAATGGTTAGGGTGTATCTTATGGAGCTTGAATCCTCAAAATTCCGGGCTGTCTCTTAGCCTAAGTCTCGGGAAGGTCTTGAGGGTTGTAAGGTGGGAAGGCTAAGTGTGGTGTTAACTGACCAGCTTGATTGCCACTCTGCTATTGGACGGTATGGGTCTTGATAATTTTGAATTGACCGTTTCACTTGAATGGGTTTTTTGGAATATTTTTTAGTTGGTTGACTTCTTAGCCCCGGTCATGGGATTCTTCATTTGGATTGACCGCTTTAACCTCGGTGACGGGTGCCTTTCTTTTTTATTGACAATGGCCTGTTTTTATTTTGTTTTGGCCTTTTGCTTCTTTCCTGGACTTTTGATTTTTTTTGTCCAGTTTTTTTTTTTTTTTTTTTTTTTTTCACGGCTACCCCCCGATGGTGTTGTGGGTGGATATGGGGGTGGCCCCATCGGTTGGATTAGGCTTGTGGAGCTAAACCTTTGTAAGGTGTAAGCCTAGTTGGTGTTTATGTGAGTGCAACTCGCGGTGGAGTACTCTACGGTAAGCATGGTGATTTGGATCTCGATATTGTCATCATAATTCCGAGCAGGCTTAGTGGGAGCATCGTCCCGAGTTGGGTATTTTTGGTATCAAGCCTATAGAGTCACGATGCTTCTTTTTTGCTTCTGGTCAGACTAAACGCCTAAGGTAGGGATTGGTTAGTCTTATTGGAGGGGTGTTTATTGTGGGGAGATGGGCTTGCCTCCCGTCTTGAACCCAAACTAGGAGACTACCTAGATTTGTCATAGGATTCGATACTACTCCTGCTAAGGGAAGGTATGTGGCTGTCTATGCCAGACATGGAACAGGTAAAGGAAAACACGGGTCTCAGTTCCTGCAGTCATTATAGATGTGCCTATAATAGTCACGTGCATGTGCTCACAGTGTATGGTGGTGTTCATCATGTTCTCGGAAACACATAAGGAAGCATATATGAGAGATTGAAAAAGCTGATTTTATTGGATTGAAAAAGAGGACAGAATACAATTGACTCTGACTCTGACTTTGAAATTGAAAGAGATAGAACATCCTAGACTCGGACTCAGACTCAGACTCAAATCAAATCTGGACTCTTGGATGAGGTTGTCAGTAGTCTTCGGCTTCTAAGGACTCAAGTGGATGTCCAGTATAGCCTTCGGCAGAAGCTTCACCCAGATCTTCATTATGTCGAAGATCGTCTTCAATCCTAGTGCCCATTTCGGTAAGCACTGCAAAGTTTGAAATGCCGGCATACCTAAGATGGACGCGGTAGGAGGGTAGGAGGTTGTTGATGAACGCCTCCACTAGTGTCTTCTCGCTGGGCTTGTCTACCAGCTTAACACTCTCGGCCCGCCAACGTTGAAGGTATTTGGTGAAACCCTCTGTTGGATCTTGGGCCATGACTTCTAAAGTCCACATGGTAGTCTGAATTTCAGTGTTATCAGAATAGTTTTTAGCGAACTCGGTAGCCACATCTTCCCAAGTGGGAAATCTTTTTGTATTAAGCCTATAGAACCAGGCTTTTGGATATTTTCCGAGAGATGTGCCGAACAAATTGATGAACATGTCGGCTTTGACCCCCTTGATTGCCATGAATGCCTTGAAAGCTCGGAGGTGTAGTAATGGATCCTCCGTCCCTTCGAAAATGGGCAACCCTTCTAGATTGAGATCTGTTGGTAATTTCTCACTGATGGGTGCATAGTGTCGGAAGTTTTCAGCACGAATGTTGTTCTCTTGGGAGGCGTGGAACTGTTGTTCGAGCTCACGCACCGTGCTGATCAGTTTAGCAAATGGCCCAGTATTCACCGACCCATAATTGAAGTCTTGTTCTTCAACGACAGTTAAACGAGCATTCAAGGCCTCTTGGTCAGCTCTTATGAACCCTAGTTGGGTTTCAAACATGGCCTGCTTACTAGCCATTGTTTCTAGCAAAGCCTTCAGTTCATTAATGGTGTTTTCCATGCCCCTATTCCTGGTTGTGGATGCCATACTCTGCGAGAATATCCACGTAATCAGAAATGTTGCTTCGGAACTCGAATACACCAAGGTGTAGGAAATAGCGCCGGAGGAGAGACAACTCTGGTTTGACTCGGGTTAGACTCTCCTAAGACAAATACGTAGGGTGCGACTCTCGGAGTGACTGTGATTAATCTCCCCGTCGGAGAATAGCCCCCCAAGTGAGACTAAGGATTCCGATAGGACTCGGATGGTGTGGCATCTAAGTGACTCGAAAGCGGGGTACGTGAAGCAACACGTGTAGGACAAGACCCTTAGAGCAACCATGATTGATTGCTCTGCTGAAGGGTAGCCCCCGAGTGAGATCGAGGTTTTGCTAAAACTCGAGTGTTGGACGAGTGACCCTTAGATGTAAGGATCACGAACCTTTTGTTATAGGGCTAGGCCTTGTAAAAGGTTGACCTGGCCTCGAGGAAAGGCAGACGGGGTAAGAGAAGAAACTTGCGATGTAAGATCGGCAGAGTTTCGACGCTAGAGACCCTCGACTCGACTTGAATAAGGACAGCCCTGTGATTAGGGTAGACCATTAAGTCAAAGGATTCTCGAATTGGGATGACTCGACTAACGGATTGAAAGACGGGCGAAATTCCCTTAGGAAGGGTCGTAGGGATCGTCCTGTTAGAGAGAAAGGTCGCGTGAGACTTTCTAGTTAGGACTCAAGTGTGTAAACAGACTTTCCTTGGTAGGGGTATGCCCTACGTAGGTGGGTCATGCCTTAGTCAAATAAGGCGGACTGGGATAGGGGGGAAACCCGTGATGTAAGATCAACGGAGTTTCGACGCTAAAGACTTCGACGACTTATGACATGACCCGACACTGCTAAATACGGGAAGTCCTAAGAAGAGGAAGGTTTTGAAAATGATTTTTTTGGAAAATCCGAGAGAACTTGGGGAAGGGCCCGATTTTTTCAAAAAAATCAAAAAGTGCATCGGGCCCCAAATTTGAAAGTTCGAAAATATTTTCGAGTTTTGAAATAGGCAGAATACCGGCTAGAAATAGGCTATTTTGCATAAAATCATAAGTCCTAAATTCGGTATGTGTCCCGGGTTTTGAAAATTGGATATCTTGAAATTTGAAAATTTGAATGTTGGAAAAAAAAAATTCGACGATTTGAAATTGAAGATGAGATCCCGAAGATTTGAAAATCAAAAACGACATCTCGAAGATTTGAAAATTGCGAATGGCATCACGAGGATTTGAAAATTGAAATTGAATATTGAAAATTCGAAAATCGAATGGTGGATCGGAAATTCGAATTTTGAAATGGGCGGCATGCCGGCTAGAAAATAGGTTGTTTTGAGTAAAATCATAAGTCTAAATTTCGGCAGCTTTCCGAGTTTTTGAAAATTGGATATTTTTTGAAAAGATGCATTTTTGGAATTTCGGAATTTTGAATATCCGAAATGAATTTCTGAAGATTTGAAAATCGAAAGAGGATCCCGATTTTTAAATTTGGCGAAAATGCCGTGAGGCCCGAATATTTTGAAAAGTCAACAAATTTTGAATTTTTGAAATGGATAGCATACCGACTAAAAATAGGCTTGTTTTGAGTTAAATCGTAAGTCCTAATTTCGGTAGCACTCCGGTTTTTGAAATTTTTTGGAAAGATGCACTTTTTGAAATGACGGTTTTTGAAAACGACACGGAAACCAAGTAGCACATAGTCACGTAAGCATTATGACGACACCATGTATGCTTTACACTAAGTCTCGGTCGGTCTAAATGGGGTCTATACCAGTGCTCATAGTCTAGACGAGAATCGGGACAGACCTCCTAAGTCGAGTTGAGCTTAGAACATGCCTCAAAGTCCATACGAATCGACTATGAACACCTTTGACGTATCCAAGGCGGAATACATCGTGGTATAGTGGGACGTCGGTCACCAGTACCGGCCCGGGAAAATAGGGGTCATGCATGAACCGTAAAACTAAAACGCGTATTGTACTAGTCAAACGATTTCTATTCGAGTCTCACCCTGAGGATGCCGATGGTTAGTCACTCATCAGTTAATCCCCAGCGGAGTCGCCAAATTGTGGACATGACGTAGGTCCACCCCGACGCGGCCACGCGCGGGTTTGGGTAGGCGAATGCACCTCCATATGAGAATGGATCGAATTGAAATTTAAGTCGAAATGGAGTCGCCACCGAACTTTGTGGGAGTTCGGACCCGTTCGAGCCCACTCTATATCGCTATGGACCATACACAAAGTATGGCCCATTTCGGTTTTAGAGTTTATTGGGCTCGTCCCTTTGCATTGCGATACCGATAGCATCTATACCGGTAATCGTGTAAAGAATGACTCTCGTGCGCCAACGGTTTCGGGCATCCGGAAACCGAGGTTCTGAGTAAGGGGTGAGGGTACGTGTTGGAAGCCCACTAAGGACACCCAACCCCGCCCGCACTTAGCGGCCTCTACTAGGACATCGTTTGACTTTCTAATATGCGCGTTAGTGATTCGGTGAAATAATATGCAAACAACGTTTTAGCTAAGCATGCGAATTAAATGTGAGCTACGTCATTTTAATGCATCTAATTTATTGTCGAAGTGATTTAGCATGCGAGGGTTCATTTATAAATGGTAAAACGTAAATAAATAAAGCAAAGCAATAATAAATCGGTTACAAATTACACGGGCGGAATACAACCCGGAATTCACAATACAACGAGCAATAATATAGAATAATCGGAATATATAACTAAAATGATAGCCAATAAATAGAAACGGACCCGTATATAGTAAATATGAACTAGACCGTGAGTCGTGTAAATGGAGGAACTTTGATTGAATACGCATTATTTTGTGTACTAACCAAAGGACGGAGATATAGGACCTAGGCGCTAGCCCGATCCCAAATCGCGATGCCTTGTCCCAACTTATCATATCGATAAATTGGAGTCTAAATTAATCATACGTCGGATATGACTAAGAAGTCGTCAACGCAAGATTAATAGTGAGATCGTCGATCAAAGTTGTTTATGTGCAATGATATGCATGTATTTTGAAAAGGAGATCACGTGATTGACTTTACACGTGACGACTAAGTCGCTTTTTAAAAGACGAGGCTTGGATGATAAAAAAGGGCTCTCGGTTTTTTGGGCTACAAGACCTGCTCGATCGAGTCATGGTCTGACTCAGTCGAGTGTGTCCTCGAGGAGGCTACTGCCCAAAATTTGGGGTGCTACTCGATCGAGTTGCTTATGTACTCGGTCGAGTGGCACCTGTACGAGTTATGACTCGTTTCGTTTTATGTGTTTTAAAATCGATAATTAACCGAATCACATATAAATATGGCATGATTTATATGCAACTCGATCTTCGGTACTCGTAATGCGTATATTATGATTACGAGACCGTCATCGAAGATTTTGGAAAGGTGATACAAGAATTGTTTTGAATCGGACCGGGACAAAATTGGTTCCCTCCGCGTTACGTCATCTTTAATAATCCTTACGGATCATGCGATGCTCGGTTTAGCGTCAACGGGTTTTGTACCGATCCTTGAAAATGGAATTAAGCCCGTTCAACTACGTACTATCACGATCGCGTTATGCCCTTGAGTGCGTAGGGTGGTGCTCCTCGAAAGGGCGCCACCACTATTGCGGCTCGTAAAGGGATTAAACGGACTTTGTGCAATAGTCGTAGTTAAACGAGTTAAAATCCGAATTTTGATATTATGTATATATATATATATATATATATATATATATATATATATATATATATACGCGGTAGTGATATTATGTAAATAACGATAATTAAATGTTAAGTTGTTAGATGCGATAAATAAATGTTAGATGTTAGATGTTAGTGTTAGTAATATCGTCGTTACTATCGACGTAATTATAATACTAATACATAAACGTAAATAATAAAAAAACGGAAAAAACGAAAGAAAGAAAGGAGATGTCGGTGTTGAATGTTACACCCTCAACCTACATGCTCTTGCTTCTCGGGATACGGTTCGTCAAATGGCGGCAATGGCGCGGGAATGTCGAGATACGTAGGAAGAGTTGATGGTGTGTATGTATGGCTCGTTTTTTGTATGGATTTGCTTAGGGTTGTAGTGTATTATGAAGGGGACTTAGGGTTGGAAATGTAGGGTGTTTTGAGGTGTAAAGTTGGCTGAAATGATGATGGGAAAAGTTGTTGAATGTGATGGGTTGATGGGGTATTTATTGGAGAACCCCACGACCTAGGGTCACTCGATCGAGTGGCCCTAGTGCACTCAGTCGAGTGCCTTTGAGAATGAATCTGGTCCCGATTTTGAGGCTCCACTCGACCGAGTGGGTCAATCCACTCGACCGAGTGGATCAATTTGGACGAGATATTTTAGAAATGATCGACTCTTGATTATTTTTTGAATTTTGCACTTGGGCGCAATTCTCTAGAAATGTATCAGGTTGACATTTTGTGACGGATTCGTCTTTGACCGGGTTTTGACCCGGTCGCTAAAAGATGAGTTTTATTTTTGGTGTCGGTTTTGGCCCAAATTAGTCCCATTTTACTCGGAATGACTCACTGGGCCAGGATTTGAGGTTGGTTTTGAGAGATTTGTATCCCGTTAAATGCCCATGCCGGACATTACTGATTTCGAGCCCGTATCCGAGCGCGTTAGAGCACGTTAGCGTCCGATCATCATCGGGTGTTTTTTGGAAACTGCTATAGACACCTGGCAGTCAAAATGCGGGTGTCTACAAAACGTGATCGTAAACCTAATATCACCATAAGCCATAACACAATCGTACAAAAGTAGAGGTGTACATGATACCTGAAGACGCTACGTTCAGCACTATTTTACTATCCGCATGCAACCTTGCTGAGAGAGTGTTGTATAGGAACGTCTTCCCTGTACCACCGTGATCATATAAAAACATGACCCCTCCCTTACTATTCGTAACTGCATCCATTACCTCTGCATACACCGTTCGTTGTTCCGTGTTTAGTTGCTCGATCTTCAACAACCAATATTAATGTAGCTGTGCTGGATCATACACCCTTTCATCTCGTATGAGCCTGTTATCCATCCCCCTGACACACTCTAGGCTTGGCAGTGGCATTTCCTTGACGTCCTGCAACGTCTTGCCATATCTCATTAGAACTTTATCAATCTCGACCAGTGCGTACGACCTCTTTGCCTCCTCGTGAAGTATAAGCGTTGGATGATTGAACTCCTTTCTTTTCTTCCTCTCAATATCTTCAGAAAGCATGCTATAAGAATCTTCCCATAGACACTTGATGTCAGACACCTCACAGAATAAGACGATCGTAAAAAAGATCCCTTAGCTAAGACGACATCGCCCACAAACGCGCCTCCTTCAGAGCCTCATTCTACTCCTTGTCATTACTAAGGAGACCGAGTGCTAAAAAGGCTTCCTTATATAAAGGATAAAGGTGACCATCTACTGTCCTGATGTCCTCAAACGAAGTCGGACCTTTGACCGTGTTGAGCAAAAGACGGAGGTAATACCTCTCTGATGCGCGTCGAATTGTCGTCTATCCAACGCGGTCAAACAATATTTGTAAACCCCGGAATACTACTACGTAGTAACGGCAAGTCGGGGATCGATCCACAGGGACGGTCGAGGGGTAGTCGGTCAAGTCAAAGTCTAGGAGTGATTGGGTTGAGAAGGGGGGTTTTGGGTCGAGAGAGGTCGAGAGATCGTAGGCTAGGGTCAATAAATAGGAAAGGTGTTGGGGAGAGTCGGGATTCGGAAATGGGGTCTAATAGTCTCGGGATCGAGTTTTTGTTACAACGTTAAAAAGGAGAGTGCCACCTTTCGGTTTCCTCACCCAACCTACCTAAACCCGCTTTCGCGACGAAAGGGTAAGTCTTAATTTAAGGTAATTTCTACCCCGAGTTTCCCCATATTGGTAGAAATGAGTCAAGGTCGGCCTAGTCGCGATTCTAAGTCAACAAAGACACAAAAACCTTAACATCGATAATTAACAAGTAAACAACCCACCAACATCCCTTGAATAAAATAATCCAAATCCTCCTCCCTAATTCCCCAACAAAGAAGTATACTCACAATTCATCATGGAAATCATTTCAACATGCATATTAATTAGATCTAAACAAGATAATGATGAGAAAACAACATAAAAACTAAATTAGAGATTAGGGAGTGGAAGAGAATTATACCAACTATGTAGATCTATAGGAAATAAGAGGATTGCATAAGTAAAGATTGAATCTTTGATGAATAAAGTGAAGAACTTGTCACTAATCCTTCATTAAACTCAATAAATCTTCAAATAAAACTTGAATAATCTTCTTACAAACTTGAGATCTGGATAATTGTTGATGGAAATTATGTAGATCTACTATTAACTACTATGTAAACTACTAGAATTTTGGAAGATTTTTACTAGAATACTACTAAACTACTACTAACGGATAGTGTAATAGGATGGTGAAAGGGTGGAATGTCTTCCCTCCTTAGCACAATGGAGAAGTGACTTGGGCAATAAACTAGGGTAACATATATATAGTAATCTCTTATTGAGCATTTAACCTAAAGCCCAAATCTAATCCTTGCCCATTAGTGAGACTTTGTCCTTTGAGATGCAACTTTGCCCAATGAGTCTTCATAGGATAAAGTTTTGCCCTGCGGTTGACGACATTAGCACCACCGGGTGAAATTTCACCAGGTGAGATTTTCTTCTCGAATCGCCATTTTTGGCGCTTTTCTCCATCGGGCGAAATTTCACCCGGTGGGCGAAATTTCGCCCGGTCATCAAATAGGGTGAAATTTCACCCTATGAACTTTTCGTCCAAAATGGCAATCTGGGGAGGAACACCGTCGAGCGAAATTTCGCCCGGTCAAATTCTCATCGGGTGAAATTTTGCCCTTTGACTTCAGAGGGCCATAACTCTCTCGTTTGATCTCCGATTGGGGCGTGTGATATGTCGTTGAAAAGCTAAGAAGATAAGATTTCACCTCCAACTAGAATCGCTTTGATCCGAGATCTAGAACTCTAGATATATCCATTTGAAGTTCGACCTCTCCGGTGAAGATACACAATGGACTTGAAGTTTTTCCTTTTCACTCAAGGTTTCACCTCTTGGGTTTGGACTATGGATTTTGAGTTGTGTGCTTTGCTTTTCGGACGGTTTCCCTCTCTCTCATGCTCATAGGAGCTCAGACACATTTTTGGTCGAAAATCATATCAAAATAGACAGAAAACTACCAAAAACACGTAAAATGCAAAACAGAGACGCTAATGGAAGAAATACTCAAAATGGGGCAATAATCGCAGTTTATTCTCGCAAAACGAAGGAAAAACGGGTCTAAAATGGAGGAAAAATGGTCCAAATTTGGCACACAACAATTCCCCCACACTAAACCGTTGCTCGTCCTCGAGTAAAGACCCATAAAGAAATTAGCTACTACTACTACTAAGCTAGACTATGCTAAGCCGATACGAGGCAATTAACGGGCCCGCTCCGTCCCTGCAACTCACATCGGAATACCCATGAGGTAGAGTACTCCCATGCAAGGCAAGTTGGGTCTTGCTCAAAATGGTGAATGCGACTAAACACACAAAAACACATAACACGAAAGAATAGACGCATCCAAAACAAAAATAAAACTCTGAATCCCTCATCGAGACGGCGGGGAAAGACACCAATTACTTACCTAAAGCAACAATAAACTTCCAAGATAAATTACCCACGTAAATAAGGACCAAAGCCTAATACTATGACAATCAAGCAATATAAATGTTGATAACTTAGCTAGGTCCTCCTAATCTTCTAAAGGGGTACTACGGGGCGTATAATGGAGTGGGAAAAGTGAACCATGGATTCGTTCGACACTGTAGGTAGGTGCAGTTCCGCTCTCTTTGGCTAAGGCCAAGAGGGTCGTTCCAAACTCGAATTTCCTAAATTAGCCCAAACAAAAAGG
Source organism: Agrostemma githago (assembly GCA_958450325.1). NCBI lineage: Eukaryota > Viridiplantae > Streptophyta > Magnoliopsida > Caryophyllales > Caryophyllaceae > Agrostemma > Agrostemma githago. Next base: position 43,678,108 of record OY288260.1, on the reverse strand, counting down.
TGGAGTGTTTACAATTATTGGGTGGATCGACTCATCACCGCTATCTTCCTACCTCGGGACTCGGTCTTCTAGTTGGCACTTCACGGCGATGAATTGATCAAAGGGCTTTTTTTTTTTCAAGGAGACGTTTTTTACGATACGATTTTTTTCATTTGAAGCTCCTTTTCTTTCTCCTTTGTTTTTCTTTTTCATGTTTTTCTGCCCTTTTCCTCTTGCTTTGGTTTGCCCATTTTGGTTTTTTTGATGTGGTTCGAAACCAAGTTTTGAGGTTATTTTTTTTGTAAACTTATTGTGGTGATGTATGGGTGAAAGGATAAATAGGTACCCGGAAACGGGCCCATCTCCGGATAACCTACAAAAAATGGAGAATTTGGACTAAAGGTGCAATGGTCATTCGAGCAAGGTCACCTAGAAAACGGGATGCGGGAACCAAGGCCTAACTCCTCCATGGGTGGTCAAGGTGGTCAAATGCAAACCTTGAAGTAAACCTCTAGTAGAAAAGGTGGACTCAAAGCTAAAGGATCAACAAATTCATTGATTTAGAGTCATTCTACTAGATTAAGGTCCAAAATCTACAATGGGTTATCTACAATGAAATGTAAACTCTTGCAATAAGTTTGTTATCGGGTTTTCGAAAACATTTAGTCCTAGACACGTTATACAAAAGCAAAAGGAACACATGAAAAAGAAAAGGCAAATAAAAGAAAACACGAGTAAAGTCATGCACTTCGTACTCCATCGACATTCAAGCACAAAAATCAACCACAACACCCAAAATGCTCATCTCTTCGAGAGCCTCCCAATTGCAACAACCTAACTCCTCTACGAAAGTAAAGAAGAAAGCGAAAAGGAAGGAAGTTACCTTGCGGGTTGCTTCCATAACTCTTCAAATTGTGCTATCAAGGTGGTGGTTACCTGTAAGAGTAGAGAACAAGACTATACAAGGGACACGAAAACATAACGAAAACGAGAAAAGAAAAAAGGGAAAAAGAAAAGGAAAATAAAAAGAAAATGTTTTTGGTTTTTCGAAATTTTTCAATTTTTATGGTTTTTGGAAAGATTTTTGAAAAACAAAAGAATAGTAGATCCCTCCCCCACACTAAAACTGTGCATTGTCCTCAATGCACAAGTAGGGGAAAAGATCAAAAAGATGGAAAAGGAAAAATAAGAAAAATCTTTTTGGATTTTTATAATTTTTCAAATGTTTTTGGATTTATCGAACTTTTGAAGAAAGAAAACAAAAGAAAAGAAAATGATAAAAGGGTGGCGGGCCTAGGTGCAATCACATCACCTAGACCCTAGCCAAGTGACTAAGAAAATGAGAATAAAAGAAAAGAAAAGAAATTAAAAGAAATGATGGAAAATGGGCGTAGGTGTAGTCACATCACCTAGCCCGGATTAAGAAAAATTCGAGAAAATGGGAAGAATTTGGATTTTCAAAAGGTCAATGGCGTAATCATATCGCCTAATGATCGCGAGCAATACCAAGGCAGCTTTGGCCGCAACAATCGAACAATGGGACAGCTTGCAAAGTTATGTTAGAGATAAATCAATCACAATGACAATAGGATAAAAGGAATAAGAACGGAATCAACCAAAGGACATGCAATTATAGATGATTAAGGACTCACTAACCCAACCCACACACAAATACACGACACACACACACACCACCGACTCCAGGAGAGGGTCTAGTCTGAGCGATCGTCTGACACAAATGAAGCGCTAGGAGACCCATAGAAAAAGGGTATACCCTCGGAAGATGGCTCGGGAGAAAACTCCTCCGGACCGTCGCTAAGCGAGAGGGCAAAGTCGAATTCAATCTCACAAATGTCATAGATCGTACGACCTTTGGGCAACGTGTAGTGCGCATACTCCCAAACTCCCCTTCCTCCCGACTCAGTCTTGGTCAGTCGGAATTCACCAGGACCCAAGGGTAGGTCCCAATTTTTGTGAACATGGATAGTGGTTCGGTGTGTGTTCGGAACTATTAAAGCTCTTCCATGGCTAATGTAGACGAGGCGCTGATGAGGTACATGAAAAATCCAAGTCGGAAAATAGGCATCGTCAAGCCATATGGAATCGTCTAGTGGGGTGAGGTGGTCGGTCGAATAACCCAATTTGTTTGCAATTATGGTCACGAGACCTACATAATCTAAGGAGGGGCGTTGGGTAACAATGATACGGTGGAAATGCAACGCCACGACAAGTGGTAGGTCTAAGGGGTTAGGGTTACCGAACAAAGAGTCAAATATCAATTGCAGGACACACACATTAAGAGTATAAATATTATCGGCCGAGGGTAGCAAGCAGTGGGAGAGCATCTCGCAAAAATAGCGAATTGCGGGGTTACGGATTTCAGAGGCAAAGGATAAATTAGCCTCGTAACCCCCTTTACAGCATGATATGCGCTTCCAAAGATCTCTCCTAGATATACAGGCTTGTACGTTGCTCGAGGGTGCACTAAGTCCGGTACCCGATGAGGGTAGGCTTAGCACTAGGCCAAACTCGGAAATAGTCAAACGATGGGATTTGCCGAATAGTCTAAATTTAATCGCTCTAGGTGTGGTCGGATTGTCAATGGCGAAAATTCCTAGGAACTCGCAAGTAAGGTCTTTATAGGTGAAGGCCGCGAGTCTAAGGAGCTCGCTAGTTCCGGTCCTTGACGATAACTCTTTAATATCGTCTACTATTCCTATATTGGTCATTGTGTGGGGACAAGGCCACCTAGTGCATGCTCTGAAAGATCTTTTCAGAGAAGGTCCGAGACAAAGAAGTATTAAGACAAGGCAAATTTGTAGGCTTAAAAGACTTAGAAGATGTAGAAGATCTAGAAGGTGTAGAAGTCAATGTCATACCTTGCTTACGAGCGGCTCGCCTTGCTCTTGCCTCCATAGTGATAACCTTGCAAGAATAATCCCAAAAAACTTGAGCTTCACCTCTTCAAAGAACCCAAATATAATCACCTAAGATGGATATGGAACTATGAATGGAGATTTAAATGTGGTCGGGGTGTATGGAAGGTGGTTTGATGTGTTTATGATGGGTGAAAATGTGGACTGAATTGTGGGATAAAAAGGGTGATATGAATAAGGGTGGTTGAGGAGGGAAAGTGAAAGTTTTAAAGTGGGTGGTAAAATTTGGTGTAAAATTTTTTGGAGGGAAAGTCATGTTGGATATTTGGGAAGGAGGGAATTGATTTTGTAGTGAGAAAATATGTTATAGGTGATTGACGTTCAAGCTCATGCCGCCGGGTGAAATTTCACCCGGTCAAGCACCACCGGGTGAAATTTCACCCGGCGGTATTCCGTCATGAAAATCGATCTTGCCATTTTTTTTCCACCGGGTGAAATTTCACCCGGTGAAAATCTCACCGGGCGAAATTTCGCCTGGTGGTATCTTCATTAGTTCTGGCAGATCTGGCACTTTTTCGTAGGGCGAAACTTCGCCCGGTCAAATCTCATCGGGCGAAATTTCGCCCGGTGGTCTTGATTGCTTCCTTTTTCTGCCTTGCCATTCCATGGTTCTTCAATAATCACCTAGAATTTCAAATAACAACACGACTCATATTACATAATCAATATCTCCCACAAACATGCTTGTGGTCTTCAAACTAAGCTCCATAACTTCTCCAAAAGTTTGATCTTCATCCAAATAATTGCTCCATGACGAAATCCAAGTTCATCCATTGTCCTCAAGCTAACAAAGCTAACAAACACAAAGAAATATGATACATATATACAAGGTGGTTGTTGAGGATACCACCAAACCTACATCAAATCGAGAGGAGGTCAACCAATGCTCCCCAACGGGAGCTCACCAAGTTTTTCAGTAACAAAGGTCTCACGAACGTGACCGGCATGATAAATCTTTAAGCGTTGTCCATCAACCATAAACTTCCCGGTTTTCGGGCTTGAGATTTCAAATGATCCAAATGGTTGTATCTTGGTCACCTCGAATGGACCCGGCCATTTCAATTTCAACTTACCGAGAAAATACTCATTCGAATTTTCAAGTAAATAGCAATTCAATGCTCTTAGAAGTAGATCAAACAATCTTGCATGGAACTCAAAGAAATGACAATATGAAGCATTGATGCACAAAGATAGCACATAAACATAAGAGGTCAAAGCAAATAATAAAGTATCCATCATGCCTCTATGTTCAAAAGATGCTTTCATGTCATTATTAAACTCCTTATGTGAGTGAGGAAGGAATATCAAAGAGGTTGGAGGATACATGGGGTAGGAACCATTCAAGTCTAGCTCAAATGAGGCTTGTAAAGAGGTAAGGAAAGACATTTTATCAATAAGGTGAGGGTAAAAGAAGTCATCCTTAGACAATACCTCAATAATGATCACATTAGAGCTCTCCTCATTCTTTCCATTATCACTCAAAGTCTCATGCTTCTCAATAAAGTGGGTCTTAGGAGCTTCTCCATAATTCGCCCCATTATCAAACATCTCACCCTCTTCACTTCTAACTCCCTCTATCATGCGCTCAAATAGAGGATTATGCATCGCAACCTCACATAAGCTCTCAATTGTCGGATTTTCAAAGGTGTTGGTCATGGAAAGCTCAATAGGCTTATCACAAATAGTTGTAGGTACGTCCTCACGTTTACTCTCATCATCAACAAAGTGGGGGATGAAATCATTCTCAAGGGAAAGAACGGGGTTCTCAACCTTTATTAACACACAATCATCATCCCTCTTCATGTCAAGAGCATCACAAGACATACTCACAATTTCTTCATTATAAGGCTCATCAACATCCTCAAAATTCTCAACAAGAGTCTCCTCAATAACCTCATCACCAACACATCTCCTACTCCCAAGATTATCGTCAAGTGTCTCATTTAAAGGCTTGGAGCTCATATCATTGTTGCATAGAAGAGAAGTTTAGTAGCTCAAGCACATCATCATTACAAGACACATTGACATCATCACAATCTTACATGACTCCATAAAATCCTTATCAAGAGCATCATTATCAATCAAATGCAATGGAGAATCATGCACAATACATGTATTCAAAGAGAGTGGGGGAGCATGTTGGGATTGAATAATATGCACATCATCTTCTTCTTCCTCTTCTTCTTCTTCATATATTATATCCAAATTAGAAAGGGGTGGAGGTGAAGAGGAAGCATTAAACTCGTGTTTCACATCATCACAAATGGCATAAGGTGAAGAATCATGCAAACTATTCACAAAAATTGGAGAAGAGTTAACAAGAGAGGATTGAACATTGCAAACAAGAGAGGAAGATTCAACTCTCGGTTCTCTCAAAGGTGTCACTCTCCCATATCCCTCACGGGCATCGGTTCTAGCCACTTTCTCAAGCAATAATCTCGCCTCATCATCTCCTAATTCATAAAAGTTACCACCGGCCAAAGTATGAATCAATTCTCTAACGTGTTCAAGCAAGTTGTCAAAGAATATTATGGTGGTTAGCCAAACCGGAATCCCATGGCGTGGGCAATATGTCAATAAATCTCGAAATCTATCCCATGGCGTGGGCAATATGTCACTTAAACACTCAAACCCACCTTGTTCAAAGGTAAGAATCTCTCGTCTAAGTTTATTGGTCTTGTGATATGGGAAGAAGTGGTTTTGAAAGGCTTGAACAAGTTCATCCCAAGTACAAAATGTGTTAGGAGGATAAGAACGTAGCAATTTCTTGGCTTTACCTCCAAGGGTGAAAGGAAAAGCTAAGAGTTTAAAGGTGTTGATTGGCAAACCATTCCTCTTCGCAACTAAACAATTTGTATGAAATTCCGTAAGGTGGTCAAGCACATTTTCATTAGGCAAACCCCAAAACATGTCTCTTTGAAGCACCGTGATAAATACTTGATTCACTTCAAATTTCGCTCTATCCTTATCTCTAACGGTGATAGGTGAGGTAACCATGTGGTCACAGAGTCTACTATGATCGTCTAAGGTCGTCATGAGAGACATAAAAGAGATTGATCAACGAATGAGATGAATGCAAGAGACAAGCAACATGAACACCAAGAAGCACACAAAAAGACTAACCTTTTTATTTATTCGTTTTTTTTTTGTTTTTTTTTGTTGTTTTTTTTTTGTTTTGTTTTTTTTTTTGTTTTTTTTACCCAAACACAATGACAAAAACTAAACTAACTGATCACCGTCCCCGGCAACGGCGCCATTTTGATGCGCGTAGAATTGTCGTCTATCCAACGCGGTCAAACAATATTTGTAAACCCCGGAATACTACTACGTAGTAGCGGCAAGTCGGAGATCGATCCACAGGGACGGTCGAGGGGTAGTCGGTCAAGTCAAAGTCTAGGAGTGATTGGGTTGAGAAGGGGGGTTTTGGGTCGAGAGAGGTCGAGAGATCGTAGGCTAGGGTCAATAAATAGGAAAGGTGTTGGGGAGAGTCGGGATTCGAAAATGGGGTCTAATAGTCTCGGGATCGAGTTTTTGTTACAACGTTAAAAAGAAGAGTGCCACCTTTCGGTTTCCTCACTCAACCTACCTAAACCCGCTTTCGGGACGAAAGGGTAAGTCTCAATTTAAGGTAATTTCTACCCCGAGTTTCCTCATATTGGTAGAAATGAGTCTAGGTCGGCCTAGTCGCGATTCTAAGTCAACAAAGACACAAAAACCTTAACATCGATAATTAACAAGTAAACAACCCACCAACATCCCTTGAATAAAATAATCCAAATCCTCCTCCCTAATTCCCCAACAAAGAAGTATACTCACAATTCATCATGGAAATCATTTCAACATGCATATTAATTAGATCTAAACAAGATAATGATGAGGAAACAACATAAAAACTAAATTAGAGATTAGGGAGTGGAAGAGAATTATACCAACTATGTAGATCTATAGGAAATAAGAGGATTGCATAAGTAAAGATTGAATCTTTGATGAATAAAGTGAAGAACTTGTCACTAATCCTTCATTAAACCCAACAAATCTTCAAATAAAACTTGAATAATCTTCTTACAAACTTGAGATCTAGATAATTGTTGATGGAAATTATGTAGATCTACTATTAATTACTATGTAAACTACTAGATTTTGGAAGATTTTTACTAGAATACTACTAAACTACTACTAATGGATGGTGTAATAGGATGGTGAAAGGGTGGAATGTCTTCCCTCCTTAGCACAATGGAGAGGTGACTTGGGCAATAAACTAGGGTAACATATATATAGTAATCTCTTAATGGGCATTTAAACTAAAGCCCAAATCTAATCATTGCCCATTAGTGAGACTTTGTCCTTTGAGATGCAACTTTGCCCAATGAGTCTTCATAGGGTGATGTTTTGCCCTGCGGTTGACGACATTAGCACCACCGGGTGAAATTTCACCCGGTGAGATTTTCTTCTCGAACGCCATTTTTGGCGCTTTTCTCCATCGGGCGAAATTTCACCCGGTGGGCGAAATTTCGCCAGATCGTTTCGCCCGGTCATCTCATTGCGTGAAATTTCACCCTATGAACTTTTCGTCCAAAATGGCAATCTGGGGAGGAACACCGTCGGGCGAAATTTCGCCCAGTCAAATTCTCATCGGGTGAAATTTCGCCCTGTGACTTCAGAGGGCATAACTCTCTCGTTTGATCTCCGATTGGGGCGTGTGATATGTCGTTGAAAAGCTAAGAAGATAAGATTTCACCTCCAACTAGAATCGCTTTGATCCGAGATCTAGAACTCTAGATATATCCATTTGAAGTTCGACCTCTCCGGTGAAGATACACAATGGACTTGAAGTTTTTCCTTTTCACTCAAGGTTTCACCTCTTGGGTTTGGACTATGGATTTTGAGTTGTGTGCTTTGCTTTTCGGACGGTTTCCCTCTCTCTCATGCTCATAGGAGCTCAGACACATTTTTGGTCGAAAATCCTATCAAAATAGACAGAAAACTACCAAAAACACGTAAAATGCAAAACAGAGACGCTAATGGGAGAAATACTCAAAATGGGGCAATAATCGCAGTTTATTCTCGCAAAACGAAGGAAAAACAGGTCTAAATGGGAGGGAAAATGGTCCAAATTTGGCACACAACACTCTCTTCGACCGTTGGGTGCACGAATGCCACTCTGCCTATACTCCTGCCTCTAGATCGGTTAACCCACCCAGCGTCCCAGACATATTTTGTTGGAAACTGTGCATACGTTAGTGTCCTTGCTTGTGGATCTCTTGCATTCATCTCCAACCATCCTGTTAACATTGTATCACAGTTGTTCGCCCTGCCTACAACACGTTGTAAATTGGATGTGTCGCTTAACACAACGAACTGCTCTCCCGGCAAATGTATGGGCAAACGTGTAACTGAGGGGTTTCGCTGGTGGATGTCGAAACCATATATATTATCCAAGAGGCTTCACACGCCAAGAGATAACGACAATCTAGGTAGGCGCTTACCTCGTCGTCTTGGTTGTTTTTCAATGTAAAAGTTTCTTTATCCGGACCTTTCAAAATGTATTTGAAGAGATACTCTATAGCTTGTGCTGTATTACACCATTCAACGTTTATATGGGTGTTGAACATTAAGAGCAAGTCGGGGTTATACGGAACTATATGTCTGTTGTCCATCAGATGCTCCCCTTTTCGAATGTGCCTGCAGATAAAGAAATTAATTACAATAACAAAATGATCATACGTGACCTCAAAAAAGGTGTTAATTGATCCTAAAAGATTTTTTACCCAATTTGCCTAGTACCTATTATTCTCACGCCGTATATATACCGGATAACCATTATGATCAATTGTCGTATGGCTGTTAAAGTTCTTCGGATACTCTTTAGTACAGACGTTGTTTACCATGAAAGGGTACCTGAGGTTTGCGTCTCCACAAGGTCCGTGAACCATGAACTGAGAGATAGCATTGTGTAGTTCCCCTTCTGCCAGACTATCAGGGATCTCTGCGTTGATTATGTTGTCTATATAATCTGGACACAGTCGAGTGTCTGCTGGGTTTAACCACAGGAGAATGTGGGCATGTCGGAGACCTCGTTTATGGAATTCTATCGTATGTACGTCTGCAAAAAGGAATTGAACATAACAATTAAGTGGAAGATAACAAAAATAGGGAAGAAGTACAGAGAACCCGTAATAAGACTTAGCTATGTGACATACCCGCGACAACTTCGCCAAAATATTTCTCCTGTTTTAAGCAATTCATTAACTGTTCAAGCTTCAGCTTGAATACTCTCGTCATGATGTCTGGTATGTCCTCTGGTTTCTGGTCTCCTGTGTGCCGGAGCATTTGTTCCACCTCGGGTCACTTTGGATTAGCCGTGAAGGTAATGAAAAGGTGGGGGTTGCCATGGAACCTACATACCGCCATGGAGTCTTGGTAGTTTGATTGCATATACCTCGGTCCACCCGTGAAAGACGATGGGAGGAAGATCCGCTTTCCAACCTCTGGCCCGGTTTGGGTGGACTCGATCGAGTGCAGTAGGGGCACTCGATCGAGTAGCGCTGTAGGTCACAGCATCGTGCGTTCGACTTCAAATGCCTGTCATTTCTTCGTTACTTGTTCAATTTAGACGTATAATATACCGTTGGAAAGCTAAGGGAAATATCTTTCCAACGCCAAAATCACCCTGATTGGAGTTGTATAACTCAAGATATGAACGTTTGAAGTTGATCCTTGTGTAGGCGATCATTCTTTCTTCTCAATTTGCATTTGTTTCCTTCTTTGTTCCTTCTCGATTCTCATTCTCGTCCCCGGCTTAGTCTTTTTAGTTTTTCAAGATGTAAATGCGTCCAAAAATACATATATCCTGCAAAATAACCCGAGATACGGTAATATCGACTTTCTAGAAAATATCGACAGTTAAGGCATAATCAGGAGAAGAAAACGCGATAAATCGACGGTCGGGGGACGAAATAAATAGATATAAAATGTGTTGATCAAACTCCCCCAAACCGACTCTTTGTTTGTCCTCAAGCAAACCAAACATATAATACAAGAGAGGACAAGTGATGCGAAGCACGACTCAAAGCAAACTTACAATCATGCTCCTAAAAATTGGCTCAAGTCGGTTAGAAAACACGCAATGCCAAAAATATAACTAAATCAATAATCATGCCTTAAATGAACAATTGTTTGCCAACCTTTCAACCTTGCGAGACCATCAATGTCGGACTTCCTCGCGGTTATCGCTCAACACTCATAAGAACGAGTGAGTATGTAAATGTGAAGATAAGAAAGAATAAGAACGCTCACTCGACTTCTGAAACATGCATGCAATCGAATATGAAATCAATCTCCCCAATTGTTGTGTGCCAAATTTGGACCATTTTTTCTCCCATTTAGACCTGTTTTTCCTCTGTTTTGCGAGACTTGAGCGCGATTATCGCCATATTTTGAGTAATTCTCGCATTAGTGTCTCTCTTTTGCATTTTACGTGTTTTTGGTAGTTTTCTGTCTATTTTGATAGGATTTTCGACCGAAAACGTGTTTGAGCTTCTACGAGCATGAGAGAGATACGGTACAAAGAGCAAAGCACACAAAGGAAAGTTCGAGTAATCCGATTGATCGACAAAGAAAGAGACCGGAAAAGAGGCGGAGTATCACCAGGTGAGATTTCACCCGGTGAGTCATCACCGGGCGAAATTTCGCCCGACGGCATTTTCCATCTCCCGAAGATTTTTGTGGGCAGACACGGCCGTGCGAAACGACCGGGCGAAATTTCGCCAACCGGGTGAAATTTCGTCCGATGGAGAAAAACGCCAAAAAAATGGCGATTCGAGAAGAAAATCTCACCGGGTGAAATTTCACCCGGTGGTGCTAATGTCGTCAACCGTAGGGTGAAGTTTTGCCCCATGAAGATGCAAAGGGTGAATGTCTAGCTTAAAGAAGAGAAATTGGATTATGGGCTTAATGATTGTGTGACCCATTAAGGATTAGTATATATAGATAACCTAGGGTCACATTTCATGGTGTGCCTTAAGTGAGCCTCTTAGGAGTAGGAGAAGATCTCTAGTATTAGTAGTAGTAGTTGTAGTAAGCATCCTTAGTAAAAATCTCCAAAAATTTAGTAGATATTATTAGTATTAGATTAAATAAATTACTCTACAATTTGTAATTAAGCTTCCATCTTTAGTTGAAGATTTATGCTTTTATGTTGAAGATTGAAGAATTTTGCAAGAGTTGGTGACAAATTCTTGTATTATCTCCTCCAAGATTCAATCTTTATGTTAATCTTCATCTTCCTCCTTAGTCTCTCCATAATTGGTAGTTTCTTTCCTCTCCCTTCCTCCATTAGTTAGTCTTATTTTTAGTTTTTTGTTAGTCTATTGTTTGTCTTGTGATTGTTTATGTTAGTGTAGTTTTTCATTGTTTGTTAGTGTTTTTCTCTCTCCCTTGTTTGTCCCTCCATAGTTTATGTTAGATAAATTATTTTTTCTCTAGTTCAAGCATGCTTAGTTTTTCTTCTAGTCTCCTTAGTGTTAGTTTTATTATGGGTAGTGAGTAGATTTTAGTTAGGGGGCTAGGGGAGGAGGAATTATAGGAAAAGATTTCATTTTGTGAGATTATTGCATTTGAGGGTGATATTGTCTTGATGAGATTGTTGTGTTATGTTTGACTTAGCTTGATCACCTAGGTTGACTTGACTCACCCGGACCAATATGGGGAAACTCGGGGTTTGGGTAATTCCGTCCTGAGACCTTAGTTTATTCGTCGCGAAAGCGGGTTTAGGCTTGGTTGGTAAGGAAACCGAAAGGTGGCACATCCCTTATACATCTTGTGATAATTCTTGCAATCCGATTCTTTACCTTAATCTCCGACTCCCCGACTCTCCCTAACGCCTTTCCCATTAATAGTTTCCCGCCTTAGTTCCATAGCTCGTTTAGTTAGTCTAGTTCAACTCGTCCAAAACCCCCCTTCTCGACCCAATCACTCCTAGACTTTGACTTGACCGACTACCCCTCGACCGTCCCTGTGGATCGATCCCGACATACCGCTACTACGTAGTAGTATTTCGGAGTTTATAAATATTGTTTGACCGCGTTGGATAGGCGACAATTTGACGCGCATCACCAATCAAATACGTGTTCCACCAATCAGGACCATAGTACATGCCAATGACTTACAAAGGGTGGCTAAATGGGTAAGGGATGAAAATGGATTTTGCCTAAGCACGTATGGGAATGTGAAGCTAAAACCGGGCCCAGTCGCAGCTAACACAGTAAAAACTACCCATCAAAAATCCCGAATATATAACGTCGAACCACCAACTAGAGATATAAATTCAAGATTAGGTGTAAGAGGAATTTTGTTCATCCTCACAATTGATCTCTAGTTTCAATCTTTTCGACCATTCCCCGAAATATTACAAGAAGCATATATTTCATCTTTTTTTTTCTTTTCTTTTTCAATTCATTTTATTTTCTTTTCAATGCTTCTATTTTTTTTTTTCAAATTTCGAATAGGGGGAAGGCGAATACAAAGTCGCACAACAATATTACACACCAAGTCTAAAAAATGTAGAAATCTCCAAACATGACCAAATAGTGAATAATTCCAATTAAGTTCACTGCGACTGCCCCAACAGGATAGGCTATTCTGGGTTGTGGCTAATTAATATAGGCAACGAAAAGCGGCTTACAACAACTGAAATGGGCTAAACAAAAGAAAATGACCTCAACCTACAAGGTAGTAAAAATGGGTCATTTTTTGCTATGTGGAGCTCATAAAAAACAGAATTGCCTTTCCTCATGTACCTCCTCCTCAAACCAAACACGTATTCAATATCAAGAGACGAACGTCATATTTATGCAAATTGATGTTACACATTCCACAAGGAGAAAACCACTCAATTCCCAAATAATAATGAGACCAGTTATGAATGTTACTGGCCTAGGAAGTTCTAAATCCTCATAATTTTGTGGCTTGCCAACAAGTGGTCAAATCTACTCAATTGACAATTAAAAGTTCAAATAGGCATATCATATCAATTTAATCAAATCTCAAGACATCAGACACGAAGTAAGCTGAAAATTAGGAGGAATCATGTTAAGTGCATTATCATCATTATCGTTTTGCACGCTTTTGTATCAAACACACACACACACACAAAAACACACACAAAATTAAAATATTTTTGAATTTTTCTGATTTGTCAATTTTTTTGGATTTTTAGAATTTTATTAAAAGCAATAAAACACACGGCGGAAAATAAAAACACACAGAAACTCTCCCCCAAACCTAAATGTCACAGTGTCCTCAATGTGACTCTACAGCTGTGGACATGACATAGGTCCACACCTCGACGCGGCCACGCGCGGGTTTGGAGAGGCGAATGAATCTCCATATGAGATGGGTCGAATTGAAATTTAAATCGAAGTTGGAGTCGCCACCGAACTTTGTGGGAGTTCGGGCCCGTTCGAATCCACTCTATGTCGTAGTGGGCCATGCACAAAGTATGGCCCATTCCGATGTCAGAGTTTATTGGGTTCATCCCTTTGCATTTGATACCGATACCGACATTATCGGATACCATGTATTGAATGACTCTCGTTTGCCAATGGTTTCGGATATCCGGAAACCACGGTTCTGAGTAAGGGGTGAGGGTACGTGTTGGGAAGTTCACAGGGAACACCCAACCCCGCCCGCACTTAGCGGCCTTTACTAAGATATCGTTCGTTTTTGGTGTACACGCATTAGTTTGAATGATATGCAAAGAGTGTTTTGACTAAACATGAGAATAATTGAATGGGTTGCTTAGTCGGTTTAATGCATCTAAAAATTAATGTCGAAGTTGTATTTAGCATGCAAGGTTCGTTTTAGTATAATAAAACAAAAGATGAAAAAGAAGTTGCTAAAAAGATGAACAAACGAGTTAGTAACGATCGAATGAAATATATAGATACAACGACATGCTTTATTTTGAAAAGTTTGTGACACGTGATGGATTAAACACGCGTTGACCGAGGTCAAAAAAAATTCTTATCGAAACTTGAAAAATATATCGGAAAAACTCGCTGTTTTGTTTAAGAAACGATGTCCGAAAAATTAGAACGAGATTGCTTTTTATATCACGGTTTTAAGGGGTTCGCGCGACCCGCGCGAGGAGGGCGCGACCCGCGTTGCTGTGCGACTCGCACGAGGTGTACGCGAGTCGCATAGCGGCCTGTTTTTGGGCTCGTTTTTTTTTATAAAATCGACAGTTTTGTTTAAATCGCGTATAAATATAGCGTAATCTATACTCGATTTAAATTCGTGATATTCGTCATATTCAATATTCGATTATGGAATCGGTATCAAATACTCGGAATGATTTTTTTAGAAAAGGTAAAAAAAGTTGTAAAATAAAAATCGTGAACTAAAAAAATGCAATGTTGATTCTCTCCGCGTTAAAATCGTCGTATTTTGTCTTAATGTGACGATTTTTTAGCATCAATGAGATTGATTTAGTTCTTTTTTGATACGATATTCGACTAAAGAATCGATATCGTATTTTTAAGAACGTTATTCGTTTTGTATATAAAAATTATATTGTAGTATCGATATTAGAAAAGAACGTGACGATGACCCGTAAAAAAACAAACCGACGACGACGAAAAGACGACGGACGAGAAAAGACGAAAGAAGAGAAAAAACGTGAGAATGGAGAGAGAAAGAGAGAAAGATCGGGATTTGGAACACCCTCAACCTACATGCTAATTCCGGTCTCGAATAGGAACTCGTAGTAACGGCGCTTGCGTAGGAGTAACGAGAATATAGGTGGAGTTAAGGTGTTGTATTTTTGGTAAGGTTTGCCTAAGGTTTTCTAGAGATTCGGGTTGTGGGTCGTGTATGTCGGGATTTTTCGGATGTGTCGGGAATTGTAGTTGTTGGGAATTGTCGTGAATAATGGATGATCCTATTGTGTTGTGAGAGGGTCCTATTTATAGGAAAGGTCCTCGATTGAAGCTAGGAGAGGTAATCTTGCTTGGGTGACAAGAAATACCGGTTAGGATAGGAAAGGTAAGCAATTTGAGTGGAACGAGGATTTCGTTTCTTGGTGGGGAAGCCATTTGAGCCGGCTGGAAGAAGAGTACTCGGCTGAGTACTCTTTGTGCTTGGTCGAGTATTCGGGTTCGGGTAGGACTTCTACCGGGGACCGAATTCTACCTTTAACGGGTTTGTATAATATTTTGTGTAGCTGATTTTTGTAGTGTTTGAGCTCGAACCGGACTCGTGGGGTGACACGGCTGGTTTTCATGCCTTGGAAAATATCTTTGACCGGGTTTTGACTCGGTCGTTAAAAGACGGTTTTGCCCTCGGTCTCGGTTTTGACCCAAATTAGTCTTATTTGACTAGAAACGACTTACTGGGCCTGAATTTGAGATCTGTTTTGTGAGATTTTTACTCCGTTAAAAGCTCGCGCCAATTACTATTGATTCCGAGTCCACAATCAAGCGTATTTAGTCATGTTTACGTCCGATCATCATCGGGTGTTTTTCGGAAACTGCTATAGACACCTGGCGGTCAAAATGTGGGTGTCTACAACAGCATAAAAGGCAGAAAATTCCACAGCCAATCCTAAGGACAACTCGACCTAAGGGGAGAAAAAAATCTAAGAAAGCAATAAAAACGAAAATAAAAAGGAAATAAAGTGGCAATGGACCGGATCTGGACCGGGTCCACTAGGATCCAAACCCGGACCCGTCAAAATTACCCTGGACCCGGACCCGACCCAAACCCGGCCGGGTCCAAAATTTTAAGACCCAGATCCAGACCCGCCGGGTCCGGTTCGGGTCCGGGTCTACCCGCGGGTCTCACAATTTTATTTTATTTTGTCCTACATTCCTCATTTCTTCCAAATTTCAAATTTCGCCGGTGACTTTTAGCACGTACAAAATTGTCTACGCATATGTTGTACTAAGAAATTAAACACCCTTACAAACAAATTCATAGTAGTCTTAGGAGACTTACGTAAATGACTAAATTTGAACTTTGAAAGGGTGAGGAGAGAAGTGACTAAGTGAGGGAGTAAGCCCAGTAAGGTGTTTTAGTTGTTTGTTGTTTGCTGGCTTCTGCGTAGGTTGGTAGATTTTAATTTTTTTTTTAATTAAAGTGTCGGGTCCACAGGTCGGGTCCGGGTCCAATATTTCAGACCCGGACCCGGTTTTTAAAAACAAGACCCAGATCCGACCCGGACCCGCCGGGTCTGAAAAAATGAGACCCAGACCCATTTGGGTCTGACCCGCCGGGTCTGGACTGGGTCCTGGACCCATTGTCATCCCTAGTGGTAGCTCCCCCAAACCAGCTGAAGAGCGGGGGAAACGTATACAAATGATGTCGGGTTGCCTCCCGACTAGTGCTGGTTTTAGACAGGTCTCGCACGACCGAATTTCCCGTTTCAAGATATTCTAATCTGCTCCCTGTTGAAATCAAAACAACTTAGAGCTCGTAGGAGCAAATCGAACATTCGGGCATGTGCTACATACAAGCATAAGTAGCACAATATAGGCACGGAAGAATTAAAATTTAGAAAATCAAACGTCTCAGCTTAATCGACGGCTTATGAGAGTGCTCCGTGTATTCAGGTTTAAAATTCCCTTTATCAATTAAGTTGAAAAAATTAAAAGGAGGAAAAGGGAATTCCTTAGGTGGATCGCATCCCCCTAAATCAACAGTCAGGACGAAATTAACTCGAATGGTTAATTCGTTAGGCGTAGGAAGCTCAGGTGCACGGTTTTCGGTAAGAGGTTCCCGAATTGGTGTCTGGAGCAATGGAGGAGGAGGATTCGTCTCAACAACTATGTCATTAATAGCGCATGCGTCCTCCTTTACCGTCCATAGGGGCCTATCTTCCCGGAGGGCAGCCTCTATCTCAACGAGCTAGGCTTTCCAAAACTCAGATTGCCCGTTGTAATCGGTGGTATGAACCATCTTGATTTCGGAAACTTCACCATTGAACAGTCGTTCGATTTCATCGACATTTTTTTTTCAAGTATGAACCTAGTCTACCGGGTCTCCTTAGAGCAAGCACTCGATTTCATCCACCTCCTCTCCGCATCTTCGCGCATCAAGCTCGGCAAGGCTAGGTGGCACGGTAGCTTCCTCGATATTCCTGCGAATAGCATTGACAGACTCATTAGATGACGTGTTAATAGCAGAAATAGTATAACACGACTCAGCTATACGTTTCGGAGTCAAGCCAAAACCAAATGAAAGCTTATCTTCTCCTACCGATAGTGTTAATTTTCCGTTCCTAACATCTATAACCGCCCCCGCTGTGTGTAGGAAGGGTCGACCTAAGATGATAGGAATCACTGAGTCCTCAGCCATATCTACAATCACAAAATCTACGGGAATAAAAAACTTTCCGACCCTAACCGGGACGTCTTCCAAGACACCCAAAGGGCGTTTAAGAGAACGATCGGCCATTTGCAAGGTCATACTCGTGTTTTTCAGCTTACACATGTTCAACTTTGTAAAAATGGAAAATGGCATCACACTAACACTCGCTCCTAAATCACAAAGAGCATTATCGATAGTAAAAGTGCAAATAGTACAAGGAATAGAGAAACTCCCTGGGTCTTTAAGCTTAGGCAAAGATTGGCTATTTAGGACTGCGTTGCGCTCCTCGGCGTATGCCACGGTCTCGGCCTCATCAAAAGCGTTTTTCCGGGCAATTATTTCCTTCAATAATTTTCCATAGGCGGGTACCTGCGTAATCAATTCAGTGAAGGGAACAGTTAATTACCTGAAGATCGTTTGCTACCTCCATGAATTTACCGAACTGCTGATCTAGCTGATTCTTGCGCTGTCGCTGTGGAAAAGGAAGTGCGATTTGTATCGGAGCTTCCTTAGCTGTGTCGAGAGGAACCGGAGTAGAGCAAATGTGTAACACCCCAGCCACCACTTGTGGACTGTGGTATCACCTATGGCGCTCAACAGGTCGTGTACTGGCCCCACAGATCAACACGGGTCTTTTCCGGCGCATTTTGACCTCACTCATGCACATCCTGGAACCTTCCCAGGAGGTCATCCTTCCTAAGATTGCTCCCAGTCAAGCACGCTTAACTGTGGAGTTCTTATCATGGGGAAACCAAAAATGAAAGTGCACTTTGTTGACACGAGTAGTACTATCAATCCCTTTAAGCACTCATCTGAGCCTTTTAAATCATATTCAATACACGCTCCTCTGAGCACCATATCCAATATATACTCTTTAAACTCGGGGTATTACAGAACGGGCGCATTTGACACTTGCAGCAGAACTCGATCGAGTCCAGCCTGACTTGGTCGAGTGCCATCATACTCGATCGAGTCACCTGGATGCACTCGATCGAGTGGTATAGCTGAAAAGTTGCTGGTCGATTTTGAGGTGTCTACTCGGTCGAGTGGGCTGACAGTACTCGATCGAGTGACCTCTGACTCGATCGAGTCTGGGCTGACTCGGTCGAGTGGTCTACGTAAAGGCTCGCTAGTGGTTTTTGGGGGTCTACTCGATCGAGTAGCCTCAATCCGTGCCCTACTCAATGCTTCTTCGGGGAGCTCTTGCTTCTCCAACTCGGTTTCATCAACGATGTCGACTAAGTCACCTTCACCGGGTTGGAGTAGTATGGTAATAGCATTGACCTTTCAGTCTTCGAGATTCTTTGCTGCTTCTGAGCGGACAGCTGGGCAATTTGCTTGTCCAGATACTTATGATGTGCAATCACCTGATTAATCTGTGCTTCCCGCTTTTGATGAGCTTGCAAGCCTTGTAGGACCAGCGCTTTAATCTCCAAATATTCGTTATTCGCTTGAGCTTGAGCTTGCAAAACGACATCAAATTGTTGTTGTTGATAGAATTGTTGTCCCCCTTGATTTTGCCTGTTAAAGTTAGACTGAAAATTATGATTATGAGGGGAAATAGAAGCAACAACCTGATTATTATTTGGAGGTGGCGGTGGTGGGTGATCCGTATAAGTCATAATCTGATGGGAGGCTTGAAGTGCGTTGACTCGTTTGGAATTAGAGTTCATAAGCATCAAGACGTTTAGTCAACGCCGCTAACTGTGCTACCACAGCATTGGCTGTCTCACTCTCTAAACCTGTTCCGCGAGTGTTACCTCGTGGATTACCCCATCGGGCATGGTGAGTAGCCATATCCTCTATCATCTTCCAAGCTTTATCGTCGTCGACATTGTTTTGGAATCTCCCATTAGCTGCAGAATCAAGTGTAGCACGACAATCGTCATATAAACCGTTATAAAACTAATTTCACAAAAACCATACCTGAAACCCGTGATGTGGGCATTCTTTCACCAACTTCTTAAATCGTACCCAAGCCTCGTGGATATTCTCGTGAGGAGTTTGACGAAAATTAGTGTAGACACCCGCATTTTGACTGCCAGGTGTCTATGGTAGTTTCCAAAAAAACACCCGATGATGAACGGACGGTAACGTGTTTCTACGCGCTCGGATATGGGCTCAAAACCATTAGTTGCTGGCTAATGCACTTACGGAATAGAAATCTCACAAAACTGACCTCAAATTTAGGCCCAGTGGGTCGTTTCCAGTCAAACAAGACTAATTTGGGTCAAAACCGACACCAGAAATAAAACCGACTTTTAGCGATTGGGTCAACCCCGGTCAAAGTCGTTTCCGAGACATACCAAACAGCCATTCAAGCATCAAAAACCCAGCCCGAATACAAAAACCCATAAGATATCCAAAGCCACGGTCCAAAACATTGGACCCGCGCGACCCAGCTGAGCCACTCGATCGAGTGCTCAGCCCACTCGATCGAGTGGGCCCTCATTCGAGCCCGACTGCAGGCGCAATGGGCCACTCGACCAAGTCAAGGGGCTACTCGGTCAAGTAACCCTAGCCGGGGATGCATAGTCTAGCCTATATAAACCCCTCCATGCACACACTTCAACACATCTTTTCGAAACCCTAATTCTACCCTAATCAAACCCTAATACTACACTAGCAAACCCTAAACCTAGCTTTAGGAATTCAAAATCCTAACCACCACAACTTAGCCTACATACTCTATACTCCCGTACAAGCCACAACTACGAGTCCCGTCCGAGCGTAAGAAACATGTAGGTTGAGGGGTGCAAAAACCCCTTTTCTTCTCCTTTCTCATCTTCCTCGCGTCATTCGTCATCATTTTATTTTAATTTTTTGTTCGTGTCGTAATATCGTTAATATCATTAGTATTAAGACACTAAAATACTTGTGAATTTGTGTCGAGTGCGAGGGATGTCGGAATAAAAAAACCCGAATATACAAGTGTACTGCACACAGCGTTGACGGTCGCTTATCCTGACACCCCGATCACTTGATTATTGAAACAAGTCAACTTAAACAATAATTTTTTTATTCGCTTTATCATCATTCAATCGTATATTTGCATCAATTACAAACTATTTTCAAAACAAATACCTTTTTTTAATAAGGGTCGAAACCCGTTGACGCGGATCCGACATCACATAATCCCTAGGGATTCTTTACGATGTCGGAAAAGCAGAGAGAATCAAGTCTTTCAATTCAGCAAAGCGTCGATCTTCTAGATTCGATACCAATTCCATAATTGGATGTCGAATCTAACGATCTAGTCAAATAATTTAACCAATTCGATTTTTCGTTGATGCTAACGTAGATGTCATTTAACTCGTTAGAGTTACGACACTATAAACGCGGAGGAAAATTCATATCTGTGGACATGACATAAGTCCAACCCGACGCGGCCACGCGCGGGTTTGGGGAGGCGAATGAATCTCCATATGAGATGGTCAAATTGAAATTTAAATCGAAGTTGGAGTCGCCACCGAACTTTGTGGGAGTTCGGGCCCGTTCGAACCCACTCTATGTCGTAGTGGGCCGTGTACAATATACGGCCCATTTCCGATGTCAGGTTTATCGGGTTCGTCCCTTTGCATTTGATATTGATACCGACTTGATCGGATATCGTGTATTGAATGACTCTCGTTGCCAATGGTTTCGGACATCCGGAAACCGAGGTTCTGAGTAAGGGGTGAGGGTACGTGTTGGGAAGTTCACAAAGAACACCCAACCCCGCCCGCACATTAGCGGCCTCTACTAGGATCTCGAATGACTTTTGAATACGCGCGTTAGTAATATGATGAGTGATATGCAAACATTGTTTTCCTAAACATGTGAGGAATTGAATGGGTTGCTAAGTCGGTTTAATGCATGAAAATTAACGTCAAAGTTGAATTTAGCATGTGAGGTTCGTTTTAGTCTAATAAACAAACGATAGAAAAAAAGATGAATTTGCTACAAAGGATGAACAAACGAGTTAGTATCGGTTTGAGAATAATGATAATATGCATGGTGTAGAAAAATATATCGAGACCTGAAATATTGATAATAGACGCGGTTTTGTCTAAAAAACGAAGTTCGAAAAATAATAAAACCAGAAAAGGGCGTCGCGTTGCAGCCGGCCAGGCGACTCGCCCGGGACGCGAGTCGACGCGCGCGACTCGCGTCCCGGCCTGTTTTCGAAATCGATTTTTTGAAAATTCGATGCTTTTATTAAATCGCGTACAAATATTGCCCATTTGCACTCGACTTAATATTTTCGACATTCGTTATATTCGATATTCGGCTATGTAATCGATATCAAATACTCGGAATAGTTTTTTAGAAAAGATGTAAATTTGGAAAAATCGTTTCGTAGAATTAAGAAAACGACGTTTTAAAGAAGAACGATGAAGAAAGAAAAAAAAAGAGGGCCGGATTTCAGACTCTCACGCGAGTCGCCTGGGAGGGGCGCGACTCGCGTGCGGGTCTGTCCCGGTTTGTTTTTTGTTCGAAAATTGCTAATTTTGATAAATCGCGTACAAATACAAATTAACTTATACTCGATTTATATTTTCGATATTCGTCGTATTCGATATTCGATTATGAAATCGATATTGAATATTCGGAATGAATTTTTTTAGAAAAAAGTTTTGTAAAATTGTTTTGAAAAGAATTTGAACGAAAAGGATGAAAAAGATGTTAATTCTCTCCGCGTTAAAATCGTTGTATTTTGTAAAAAAAAATGTAATGATTTTTTAGCATCGACGAGATTTAATTTAATTCTTTTAATACGATATTCGACTATAAAGTTGATATCGTATTTGTAAGAATGTTTGTTTATATGAAAATAGTTTTAGTAATGTCGATATTAGAAATAAATCAAAAACGACGGACGACCCATAATAAAAAAAAAGGATGACCGAAGACCCGTAAAAGAAAAAAAACGGACGACGAAAAAGAAGAAAACGAGAGAGAAAATAGAGAAATAGAGAAGTCGGGATTGGTTACACCCTCAGCCTACATGTTTAGTTTACTCGGATTGGAGCTCGTCGGAACGTGGCTTGGTCACAGGAGCGTCGAGTGGATGTCGGTGAATTATGGTGGCTCGGTGAAGGGTAACGGGTGTAAGGGCCGGTTTCCTTCGGGTTTTAGATGTAATATCGGTTTCTCGATGCTAAACGTAAGGAGTTTTATAGATGTGTGTAATCGAGAGTAGGAAAGTTGATATGTTGTGTGAATAATCAATGTGAATATTTCTGAATGGATTTTGAGTTGTGCAACGGGCCTATTTATAGGATATTTCCCGACCTTGGCTAGGAGAAGTGTTTGGGTTAGAACTACCGCTTAGGATAGGAAACGTAAGAAGCTGAGAAGAACGAGAATTCCGTTTACTTGGCAAAGAAGAAAGGGAATCTCGGCTGGTATGGGCTGCTCGGCCGAGTATTTGATGCTCGGTCGAGTGTTTGATTCGGTTTTCGGATAGAATTCCAACTTGAGATCGAATCCTAAACTTAAACGGATTTGTTTAATATTTTGTGTAGCTGATTTTTTGTAGTATTGGAGCCCAAATCAGTCACGTGAGGTGTCACGGCTGACTCGCGTGTCTCGAGAATATTTTTGACCGGGTTTTGACTCGGTCGCTAAAAGACGGTTTTACCCCTGGTGTCGGAATCGACCCAAATTAATCTTATTTGACTAGAAACGACCCACTGGGCCTGATTTTGTGGTTGGTTGTGTGAGATATGTACTCCGTAAAAATCCCAAGCCAAATGCCAATGATTTTGAGCCCGTTTCCGAATATATTAAAGCACGTTTGCGTCTGATCGTCATCGGGTGTTTGTCGAAAACTGCTATAGACACCTGGCAGTCAAAATGTGGGTGTCTACAGAGCCCCCACTCTGACTGAGGCTTGGACAGGGCGAAAGTCAGAGTAGCCACCAGGTCAATAAAAGATTAAAACCTGACAGCTCCCGGTCGGGTCGTTTATTTAAAGTCCATTAGACTTGCGTGAAAGGGCTCGCCAGCCATAAGTTGGAAATCATACCTGAGCTGATGGTGATAACTCCGTGGGGAATTGGACTTGTCGTATAAGTCTTGGGTGTGCCCATACACGGGCTCATTCCGTTAAATGCCGCTGGGGAGTTGGTTGCACGGTTTTGCTTGAGTCATCCCGACAATGATTTATGCAAAGTTTGCATGTAACACATTTTTAGGAGAAATGACTCGCGCTGGGGAATAAAATTTTGAAGGAGATTTTTTTTGGATTTTTAAATTTGGAAGAGTTTTGAAAAATTAAAGTATTTTGACTCCGAAAAGGAATGGGAATGCTCAGGATGACTTAGTTAGATCCTAGGATAAGGCCTGTATGCTAAATCTTCTGAGATTAGGAATCCTTAGATGAGGAGGAGAATCCGATTTCATGCTATAAATACCCTCTCCTCGCTCATAATTTATTCATAATTCCCACAATTCCCTTCTTCCTTCAAAGAAAAAAACAAGCCCTAAGAAACTTATTTCCTCTTTTTAGAAATTCATTATGGGTATCGACCGGTTAGTTGGAATGCTGCAAGATTGGTCCCGACTTTTCAGAGACGCAGATAAAGTTATCCTGAACCAGAATGGCGTCACCCAGTTATTTACGATCCGTCAAATGCAAGTGGACCGTCACTTTTTGGATGCTTGCCTGTCCTACTGGGACGATACTTATCACATTTTTCGCTTTCCTCGAGGCGAAATTTGTCCTATTCCTGAGGAAATCGCTGCTGTAGGAGGATGGAATCCCATGCTTCGCCCTGCCGTCCCGTTTTCAGTTCATGACACGAGGAGAAAATTACGAGAATTTTTAGGGCTTTCTCACATGGAGGTATCTCGCATGACAGAAGACGATACCGTTTCCTTGATCGACCTGGCTGAAAAATTTATGAACCCAGATGACGTCCGGGTCAGGCCGGTATATAGCCGCAGGGCCTTTACTTTTTGCATGCTCCATGTTTACGCCTTCGAAGGTCATATGGATTTGTTATCTTGCATGGGCCATGTCAGACTTTTTACTGTGACTGACCTGATGGAGACAGAGCACAGCTCAGCTTGGCTGATTATAGGGGAGATTATCCAGGGTTTGGATAATCGTAAAAGGGATCCATCGATCCGGCTGACTGGGAGTACCCGTCTTCTACAGGTAAACTGATTTTTCCTCGATTTTTGCAACTTTTGATTTTTTTTTTTTTTTTTTGACTTTTCACGATTTTGACTTTTCGCGACTTTGACTTTTCAGCTTTGGTTATTCGAGAGGCTATCGATCTTGGCTCCTCCTCTTGACATAAGCCGATATCGCCCGAATCAAGTGATGACGAGAAGACGGACTGTTGATTTTTCTCGTCTTACTACGCAAAAATTCTGGGACGAGCTGCTATCTTTTCATGGAGGCCCATTGATCCGTTGGACCGTACCTTGGTGGCCCATTTATGTCTGGACCGGTTTAGAATCGAGGGATAGGGCCCGATATCAATTGATCTTATCTTTTAGGCAGACAATCCATCTTTACCCCGATCGCATACTTAGGCAATATGGTCGGGCCCAAAGAATCCCAGAAATCGAGGCGGTCGTGAGTGAATCTACTCAGCTGACGGATGTGATGTCTGACACCTGGATGCAAAGGTGGTATACCCGGGCTACTTGGCCCGTTTCCAAGACTCTTCACTCGATCTGGGTATCCGATTCTTACGTGAAGTGGACCAAGGCGGACTCTGCTAAAGCCCGTGCTGCTTTGAAGACCGACGAAGCCTTCGACTTTCTGCGTCGAGAACAAGCTAAAGACAATCGAGGCTTTTTTGATGACGGTGATACCCCGGCTACCATGGTTCGCCTGATGTCAGGCCAGAAAGGGAAGACTAGGACTCAGACTGAAGGATCCAGTACTAAAGGTGCACGGGGGAATGTGAACCCCCAGACAGACTTAGAAAGGAGACTCGGCCCAAGGCTGGCGGTTAAGGACCGACTTGGTCCACGCGACAGACTTCCCGAACATGTACGGGTCGGCTTGGGCCAGTGACGATAGCTGAAGATCCGTTGTCGAGGAAACGGGTTTGGGCTAAAGAGGTTCCCTTAGTGATACGGGAACGTTCGCCGCCACCCTGTCGACCCCGGGCTCCGCGTGACCCAAAAGATAAAGGGAAGCGGAAGATGTATGAGCAGTAGTCTCCTAGATTTTATTATTTAAGTACTACTATTATTTTTGTGGTGTGATTTTTGTTGTTGTTTTTTTTTTTTTTTGCGTGAGGCATTTTCGAAATAATAAAAGACATATTAGTGAAAACCGTTCCTGTCTTTTTGTTATTGCAGTGGTTGTACCCTTTTGAGGGGTTGCCTACGTATCCACGGTTAGTGGAATCAAACCAACCGTAGTTCAGAGATTTTTGCAATTTTCGAAATACATCAAGACTATTAGTTCGAGATGTGCGACAGTAGGATAAGTAATCCTAACTTATTGACTTGCTTAATTTTTGAAAATTTTATAAAAAGATAAATTTTTATAAACTTTTAGCAAATGACATTGAGATAAGGTTTAGGGATAGTATCGCTTCAACTGGTCCAAGTTGGTTGGGTTGACGAATTCGTTCCCATCCAAATCTGTCAACATTACTGCTCCTCCTAATAAAACCTTCTTTACCAGATACGGTCCGGCCCAATTGGGTTTGAATTTTCCTCTTGGGTCGACTGGTAGCAAAGCCTTGATAGATTTTAGGACTAGATCGCCCTCTTTGATATTTCTGGGCCTAACCCTTTTGTTGAAAGCCCGTTGTATCCTTTTTTGGTATATCTGGATATTGTTAAGGGCTCGGGATCGTCGTTCGTCCAAGAGAATCAACGAATCGTATCGGGCTTGGACCCAATCTGCTTCAGGCACCTGACTTTCGAGTAGAATCCTCAGGGATGGTATCTCAAGCTCGACCGGCTGGACCGCCTCCATCCCATATGTCAGATAGTATGGAGTTGCTCCGGTTGCGGTGCGGATTGATGTCCGGTACCCCCATAAGGCGAAAGGGATTTTATCGGGCCAATCCCGGTAATTATCAGCCATCTTTTTAAGTATGGTGACAATTGTTTTATTTGCTGCCTCTACCGCTCCATTGGTTTGGGGACGGTAAGGCGAAGATGTATGCCTTTGAATCTTATATTTTGCTAGCAAAGTAGCGATTTCGGCTTGAAAATGGGTCCCGTGATCACTAATGAATTCGTGCGGGATCCCGTATCGGCATATAATTTTATCTTGGATAAATTTTGCTACGTGCTTGGCGTTCAAGACACGATATGACTCGGCTTCGACCCATTTAGTAAAATAGTCAATAGCTACTAGAATGAAGCAGTGACCTCCCGTCCCGGAAGGGTTCACCTTCCCGATTATATCAATTCTCCATGTCGAAAATGGCCATGGTGAAGTCATGGTATACAACAGGGATGACGGCATATGCTGGACGTTGCCGAAGATCTGACAGTTATGACAGTGTTTGACATATAACTGGCAGTCGGTTTCCATGCTATTCCAGTAGTACCCGAGCCTTGCGATTTTTCGAGCTAGCATATGGGCGTTCATATGCGGGCCGTTCTCGCCATCGTGTACCTCGGCCATAACCTTTTCGGCCTGCGTTTTGTCGATGCATAGGAGCAGAGCCCCCTGCGCCGTCTTTTTGTACAACTGTCCATCGTCCGTGCGGATGAACTGAGTGGCCCACCTTCGTAGGGCTTTCTTGGCCCGGTTTTCATATCCTGGAGGATATTCTCCCGACGTTAAGTAGGTTAGAACAGCCTGGTACCAAGGTTCTGGATCAGTTATTTCAATATCTTGAATAGAATTGATGTATGCCGGCTCGGACCGTCTTTCGACGCAAATCGGCATGCTGGTCATGTATTCCGGGATATTCAGTAAAGATGCTAACTTGGATAGCGCATCTGCAAACTGGTTTTCTTCCCGAGGTAGATAAATGTACTCTACCTTTTGAAACTGCTTTTCGAGAACCCTTACTCGCGCTTGGTAAGCTACGAGATTTGCGTTCCGAGTTTTCCATTTCTGGAGAGCTTGATTAATGACTAAAGACGAGTCACCGTGGACCCGGAGGTTTGTTACTCCTAAATCCGCGGCGGCTTGCAATCCGTGAATGCATGCTTCATACTCGGCTGCGTTGTTAGTCACGTCAAAATCCAATTTAATGGACAACGGGGTGTGTTCTCCTTGCGGTGAGATTAGAAAATTCCGACACCAAATCCTCGAAAGTTGGATGCCCCGTCAAAGTATAGATCCCGTGTCTCCGTGTCAGTATGGAATATATCTTCGTCTGGGAAGGCCCAGGTATCGGTATGTCCCTCTTCAGATACCGGGCTATCGGCAAGGAACTCGGCTACTACCCGACCTTTGATGGCTTTCAATGGCACGAATTTGAGGTCGAACTCAGCTAGCATTAAAGTCCATCTAGATATCCTGCCATTGAAGATGGGCTTCTCGAACAGATACTTGATAGGATCCATTCTAGATAACACGTGCACTTCGTGGCTAAGCATATAGTGTCGGAGCTTTTTAGTGGCCCAAACTAGAGCTAGGCACGTCTTTTCGAGCATCGTATATTTGCATTCGTACTCTAGGAACTTTTTACTGATGTAGTAAATGGCTCGTTCTCCTGAGTCGACTGTCTGGGCCAGCATAGCCCCCATGGCTGTCTCGGTCGTTGTTAGGTATAACGACAAAGGCAGACCGTGTTGAGGTGGCATTAATACCGGCGGAGATGCTAGAATCTCTTTGATCTTATCGAAAGATGCTTGACGTTTGTCGTCCCACAGTACCCGTTCTCCTATCTTCAGTTTCTTGAAAATGGGCTCACATACCATGGTTAGCTTTGAAACGAACCGGCTGATATATTGGACTTTGCCGAGAAACCCCCTAATCTCCTTTTCGGTTTTAGGCGGCCGCATCTCGGTAATGGCCTTGATTTTGGCTGGGTCAACCACGATCCCGCGCTGGCTGACGATATGGCCCAGTAATTTGTCTGACGTTACCCCGAAACTGCATTTTTGAGGGTTTAGCCTCATGTTGTACTTGCGTAATCGGGTGAAGAACTTTCTGAGGGCCGAAATATGCCCATTTCGTTCTTTGGACTTAACGATCATGTCGTCCACGTAGACCTCCACTTCCTTGTGCATCATATCATGTAATAAGGTGGTGGCGGTCCATTGGTAAGTGGCACCGGCATTGATAAGCCCAAATGGCATAACGGTGTAACAGTAAGTCCCCCAAGGCGTAGCGAAGGTGGTCTTACTCCTGTCTTCTTCCGCCATTTTGATCTGATTGTATCCGGCATACCCGTTCATAAAGGATAGAAGGGCATGATCGGCCGTGTTGTCCACCAGTATGTCGATGTGTGGCAACGGGAAATCGTCTTTCGGGCTGGCCTTATTAAGGTCCCGGAAATCTACACAAACTCGTACCTTTCCGTCTTTCTTGGGTACCGGTACGATATTTGCGACCCAGTCTGGATATTCAGACACTTGAATAAAGCCTGCTTTGAATTGCTTGTCGACTTCTTCTTTGACTTTGAGAGACCATTCGGGCCTCATTCTTTGGAGTTTTTGCTTTACCGGCTTACACCCGTCGTCTTTGATGGGTATACGGTGTTCGTCTATCTCCCAGTCTATTCCCGGCATGTCCTTGTAGGACCATGCGAAGGCGTCTTTGAATTCATGGAGGAGATCCGTGAATTGTTGTTTCTCCTCGGGATCTAAGGATAAACCTAACTTAAGCATCTGAGGCTCTGAAGGGGTTCCTACATTGATGGAGTCAGTTTCCTCAATAATCGGATCTCGGGATTCCCTTTGTTCGAGTTGCTCGACTAGATGCGGAGGTAGTGGTACCTGTTCGTCGGGTTTCTCAATGTCATTGCAAATAAAATTTTTGAAAATGTTTTGAAAATAAGACAAGTCGTAAGCAGAACGGTTATCGTTATTATTGATAGAGAATTTTAAAAATAGCTCAAAGAGAGCAGCCATCTGATCGTTGGTCAGAGGCGGGATGGGGAGTGCTCTCGGGACAGACTCCCACAGGTGTGACCAAAGGAAAAGGGATTACAGACTCGACCCTAGTATTGGACCCTCTAGACTTAGACCAGACTCCGACTCTGACTCTGACTCAGACTCGGATTCGGACTCGGCGACTTGCATGTCCCCTTCGCCGGTAGTGAGCTTGTAGATTCGACCCTCGCTGTCGGTCCATTTGACCGTCTTCCTCCAAGCCCTCTTTCCAGTGTTAGCGCCGACTTCGGAGATCAGCTTGGTTGGATTGAACTTGCTGTTGTGGAGAATTAGGTTCACCAGTTCCTCCTTAGAAGTCGGGATGATCTTGCTTTCCCCGAACAGGAGCCCGAGCATGGGCTCAGTGTTATATGTGCCTTCCTTTGATTCGGCCTGGATGAGAGCAAATATATCATCTGGGATGAAATTGACCTCAGGATAAGTTATGATGGGCTGATAGAGGCCCGTTTGGATAGCTCTGAATACTAGGGAGACAAAGTAATCGGTCAGTTTTGGGCTGTAGGGGCCCAAGTAGGTACCCTTGAGAATGTTGTAGGCCTTTTGGATGCCGGCCTGGACCACGTTTTCTGGGGTTATGGCATACCCTAAGCCGAATTTTGACTCCTCATTGCTTAAGACATCGATGATCTTGCCAGCCGGGAGACCAGGCCTTGAAGTAGCCCCCGGTAGGTAACCCAAGTTCTGCAGCATCATGTCAATGCTGGTGGTGAAATAGGGCCTAAAGAGATACTCTTCCTCGATCATTCCCAGTAATTGAAACCTCGTGGGTCGGTTGGGCCCGCCGTGTTACAGCTCGACACGGCTATTGGGGTAGCTTCGAGAGTGACGACCCCATCTTGCAAAGGTAACTTGACCTTTCTGTGGAGAGTGGAGGATACGGCTTTGACCGCGTGGATCCAGGGTCTTCCGAGTAGTAGGTTGAACGATGAAGTGACATCGATCACTTGGAATTCTAGCTCTTTTTAGATCGGGCCCGTTATGATGGTTAGTTTGACGGCCCCAGCAACGGATTTTGGGCTCCCATCGAAAGCCTGGATAGTTTGTACAGTAGGAAGGTAGTCAGCCTCGGTAATGCCGAGAGCCTTTGCAGTCCTTAAAGGACATTCACAGCTGACCCGTCATCAATTAGGGTCATGGGTAGATACTGGCTCCGGAAGATCACCGTAATATATAGGGCCAAGTTATGGGTGGCCCCAAATGGTGGAAGGTCGGACTCGGAGAAAGTGATAAGTGGGCCTTCTCCTTTGCCTTTGAGGTGAGGTAGAATAGTGGCTACCATTTCAGTGGGGGTAACCAGCGAGTCTACTTTGATTTCATCGAGAGCCTTAGTAAGTGCTGCCCGATGCTCTTGAGAACTGACCAGAAGCTGCCATATAGTGAGATCAGTTCGGACCCTCTTCAATTGCTTGACCAAGGCCATGTCAGCATTTGATTCTTCAGGTGCAGGTTCCGTCCTGGCAGGTTCAGTGACGGATCCTGGGGCCGAAGGTCCGGCCGTGATGACGTGTGTGCCGGCCAGGGCCTTAGTTCTGGCCTTCCGGATTTCTTCAATAGTAATGGGGACGGTTTCCCCCTTAGCCAAGTAAACATCATCTTCGTCATCATTCCATATCCCGTTGATTTGAGGAATGAAAGGGGAAATGAGATGAGTACAATCGATTATTTCTCCAGTAAAAATGGCGTGAGTAGCAAGAAGGTTGTTTTTGTTACTTGGCTTATCGCTGGGCTTATCTCTAGGCAGCGGTATCTTCCCACTCTCGATCAGATCTTGAATGAGATGCTTCAACTTCCAGCATTTTTCGGTGTCGTGCCTGTTGCCTCGGTGATAGTGGCAATAGGCCTGGGCGTTGTAGCTTTTGGACCGTTTTTCGACAGGAACCTCCGGCATTGGGTCTATCGGCTGGATCAGGCCCTTAGAAGATAGCCTTTGTAAGGCGTTGGCATAAGTAGTCACTATGTCAGTGAATACTCGAGCTAGAGTATTTTTTTTGGTCGAGGTGTCTAGCAAATTGACCTCGTCGAAGATGCTTCGGGCCGCAGTTGTTGTTGCGGGCTTGCCAGAAGACGAGCTGGCTCCTTGATACCCCTTATTAGAGGCCTTAGTAAGGCTCTCTAACCTTAAATCATCTTCGATTCTCGTACCCATCTCGGTTAAGGTGGCGAAATTGGGTATGATGGCGTACCGGAGGTGGATCCGATAAGATGGGAGGAGATTTTTCACAAAGGCCTCCACTAGCACCTTTTCGCTGGGCTTGTCCACCAGCTTGACACTTTCTGCCCTCCACCTTTGGAGGTATTTGGTGAAACCCTCCTTAGGCTCTTGGGCCATGACCTCCAGAGTACGCATGGTTGTCTGGATCTCAGTATTGTCCGCATAGTTTCGGGCGAACTCCGTTGCGACATCGTCCCAAGTTTTGTACTTCTTGGAATCGAGCCTGTAGTACCAGGCTCTCGGGTGCTTGTCCAAGGATGAAGCAAAGAGATGCTTGAACATGGTCGATTTGACCCCCTTAACCGCCATGAATTCCTTAAAAGCCCGGATATGGAGTACCGGGTCTTCAGTCCCATCAAACATGGGTAGGCCCGTCAAGTTGAGGTTAGCGGGCAATTCATCGGTTAGGGGCGAATAAGCCCGAGCATTTTCCGTGTGGATGGTGTTGTTGGTCGCCGTGTGGACCTGTTCTTGCAGTTTATGGACCGCGCTGGCCAGTTCAGCTAACGGCCCATCGTCTTCAACCCCAGCGCTAGGAGTTCCTTGTTCGACTACGCTTACCCGGGTGAGGATGGCAATCTGGTCCTCCCTCATTTTCGTCAGTTGGTCTTGAAGCTTAGCCAACGAAACGGTCAACTCGTCAATGGCTTGTTGCATCATCGTTCGGGTGAAAGGTGGCCTGTCTGTAAGAACACCGCGTAATCAGCAACTAGCCCAAATCCTAGAACAAAAGTACATCCCGAGCAAGGGAAGAAAGGGAGCTAGGAAGGAAATGACTCGGAAAAGGACACTTAGACGGGTGACCTGTGAAAGGTGGGCCTCCTTTAGGATCCAGCTGTGTGGGCTGGGCCCTGTTCGAAAGGAGGTTCACGTGAGACGTTCCCCAAACTTTTAGACTCGATTGTGTAAACGGGTCAACCCTTGTAGGAGTATGTCCTACGTAGGTGGGCCTTGCCTTAGTCAAATAAGGCGGACTGGGATAGGGAGGAAATCCGTGATATAAGATCGACGGAGTTTCGACGCTAGAAGAATTGAAGACTTAAGACACGACCCGACACTGCTAAATACGGGAAGTCCTAAGAAGAGGAAGGTTTTGAAATTGAATTTTTGAAAGCCCGAAAAAAAATTCGGAGAACCGGCCCTTTTTCGAAAAAAAAAAACGGAAAGACGGACCGGGGACGGTTTTGAAAGTTCGAAAATATTTTCGAGTTTTGAAGTGGGCATAATACTGGCTAAAAATAGGCTATTTTGAGTAAAATCGTGGATCCTAAATTCGGTATATGTCCCGGGTTTTGAAAATTGGATATTTTGAAAAGGATGCAATTTTTGAAAAAAATGACGGTTTTTGAAAAAGATTTGTAAATCAGGTAGCACGTAGTCATGGAAACAGTATAACGACGCCATGTATGCTCTAATTCTAAGTCTCGGTCAGTCTGTAAGGGTCTATACCAGTGTACATAGCCTATCGAGAATCGGGGCGGACTTCCTAAGTCGAGTTGAGCTTAGAACATGCCGTAAAACCCATACGAATCGGCTAATGGACACCTTCGACATATCCAACTTGGACTACATCGATAGTATAGTGGGACGTCGGTCACCAGTACCGACCCTGAGACCCTTACAGACTGACCGAAACCATTGGCAACCGTAAAACTAAAACGCGTATTGTACTAGTCAAACGATTTATATTCGAGTCTCACCCTGAGGATGCCGATGGTAAGTCACACATCAGTTAATCCCCAGCGGAGTCGCCAAATTGTGGACATGACATAGGTCCACCCCGACGCGGCCACGCGCGGGTTTGGGGAGGCGAATGAATCTCCATATGAGATGGTCAAATTGAAATTTAAATCGAAGTTGGAGTCGCCACCGAACTTTGTGGGAGTTCGGGCCCGTTCGAACCCACTCTATGTCGTAGTGGGTCGTGTACAAAATACGGCCCATTTCCGATGTCAGAGTTTATCGGGTTCGTCCCTTTGCATTTGATACCGATACCGACTTGATCGGATATCGTGTATTGAATGACTCTCGTTGCCAATGGTTTCGGACATCCGGAAACCGAGGTTCTGAGTAAGGGGTGAGGGTACGTGTTGGGAAGTTCACAAAGAACACCCAACCCCGCCCGCACATTAGCGGCCTCTACTAGGATATCGAATGACTTTTGAATACGCGCGTTAGTAATACGAATGATATGCAAACATTGTTTTCCTAAACATGCGAGGAATTGAATGGGTTGCTAAGTCGGTTTAATGCATGAAAATTAACGTCAAAGTTGAATTTAGTATGTGAGGTTCGTTTTAGTGTAATAAAACAAACGATAGAAAAAAGATGAATTTGCTACAAAGGATGAACAAACGAGTTAGTATCGGTTTGAGAATAATGATAATATGCATGGTGTAGAAAAATATATCGAGACCTGAAATATTGATAAAAGACGCGGTTTTGTCTGAAAAACGAAGTTCAAAAAATAATAAAACCAGAAAAGGGCGTCGCGTTGCAGCCGGCCAGGCGACTCGCCCGGGACGCACGCGACTCGCGTCCCGGCCTGTTTTCGAAATCGATTTTTTGAAAATTCGATGCTTTTATTAAATCGCGTACAAATATTGCCCATTTGCACTCGACTTAATATTTTCGACATTCGTTATATTCGATATTCGGCTATGTAATCGATATCAAATACTCGGAATAGTTTTTTAGAAAAGATGTAAATTTGGAAAAATCATTTCGTAGAATTAAGAAAACGACGTTTTAAAGAAGAACGAAGAAGAAAGAAAAAAAAGGGGGCCGGAATTCAGACTCTCACGCGAGTCGCCTGGGAGGGGCGCGACTCGCGTGCGGGTCTGTCCCGGTTTGTTTTTTGTTCGAAAATTGCTAATTTTGATAAATCGCGTACAAATACAAATTAACTTATACTCAGTTTATATTTTCAATATTCGTCGTATTCGATATTCGATTATGAAATCGATATCGAATATTCGGAATGAATTTTTTTAGAAAAAAGTTTCGTAAAATTGTTTTGAAAATAATTCGAACGAAAAGGATGAAAAAGATGTTAATTCTCTCCGCGTTAAAATCGTTGTATTTTGTAAAAGAAATGTAACGATTTTTTAGCATCGACGAGATTTAATTTAATTCTTTTAATACGATATTCGACTATAAAGTTGATATCGTATTTGTAAGAATGTTTGTTTATGTGAAAATAGTTTTAATAATGTCGATATTAGAAATAAATAAAAAAATGACGGACTACCCGTAATAAAAAAAAAAGGTGACCGAAGACCCGTAAAAGAAAAAAAACGGACGACGAAAAAGAAGAAAACGAGAGAGAAAAGAGAGAAATAGAGAAGTCGGGATTGGTTACACCCTCAACCTACATGTTTAGTTTACTCGGATTGGAGCTCGTCGGAACGTGGCTTGGGCACGGGAGCGTCGAGTGGATGTCGGTGAGTTATGGTGGCTCGGTGAAGGGTGACGGGTGTAAGGGCCGGTTTCCTTCGGGTTTTAGATGTAATATCGGTTTCTTGATGCTAAACGTAAGGAGTTTTATAGATGTGTGTAATCGAGAGTAGGAAAGTTGATATGTTGTGTGAATAATCAATGTGAATATTTCTGAATGGATTTTGAGTTGTGCAACGGGCCTATTTATAGGATATTTCCCGACCTTGGCTAGGAGAAGTGTTTGGGTTAGAACTACCGCTTAGGATAGGAAACGTAAGAAGCTGAGAAGAACGAGAATTCCGTTTACTTGGCAAAGAAGAAAGGGAATCTCGGCTGGTATGGGCTGCTCGGCCGAGTATTTGATGCTCGGTCGAGTGTTTGATTCGGTTTTCGGATAGAATTCCTACTTGAGATCGAATCCTATCCTTAAACGGATTTGTTTAATATTTTGTGTAGCTGATTTTTTGTAGTATTGGAGCCCGAATCAGTCATGTGAGGTGTCACGGCTGACTCGCGTGTCTCGAGAATATTTTTGACCGGGTTTTGACTCGGTCGCTAAAAGACGGTTTTACCCCTGGTGTCGGAATCGACCCAAATTAGTCTTATTTGACTCGAAACGACCCACTGGGCCTGATTTTGTGGTTGGTTTTGTGAGATATGTACTCCGTAAAAAGCCCAAGCCAAATGCCAATGATTTTGAGCCCGTTTCCGAATATATTAAAGCACGTTTGCGTCCGATCATCATCGGGTGTTTGTCGGAAACTACTATAGACACCTGGCAGTCAAAATGTGGTTGTCTAAAATATCGCTTTGGTTGGCTTAAAACGACTTATAGCTTTTTTCTTCAAATTTCACTCTAGTATTCGATACCGCTTCAATAAGCGGATATTGGGCACGACGAGAATCATAGATATAAATTGGACATAAATTATGCAATATTTATGCCCAATTCCTCGAATCATCAAAAATCAAAAGCAATTTCGAAATCATTAACAAAATTGCAAGCAAAACCTAGTTCGCACAAGGGGCACTCGACCGAGTGCCTAGCCCACTCGGTCGAGTGGCACCCCAAAAACGAGACAGAATGCTATCGTAATGACCACTCGGTCGAGTCTCGCAATGACTCGGTCGAGTGGCCATGCACTCGGTCGAGTTCCCTCGTAACTCGGTCGAGTGATGCCTCGAAATTCGGACAAAAGCCTCTTCAAAGGTCCACTCGGTCGAGTCCCTCAATGACTCGGTCGAGTGGCCCCTTTATCACGTCAAACCGTGAGTCCTACGATCCATTCGAGTCTCGTTAATATCTTTTCACGACTTAAGTCGACGCGTGTCTAATCAATTACGTGAAAACTCTCCTTTTCAAAAACTATGCATCACCTCACTTGCATCATTCTATATCTGCATAAACCGTTATACCGTTACTAACCGTTTGCTCTCTTGTCGATTTTGGTTGTTTATTTTATTGTACTAAAATGAACCCGCCTGCTAAAATACAACTTTGACGTTAATTTTAGTTGCATTAAATTGACATAGAAACCCATTCAATTCCTCACATGCTTAGGGAAAACAATGTTTGCATAAGCATTTTCATCGTTCAACTAACGCGCGTATTCAAAAATCATTCGATATCTTAGTAGAGGCCG
The DNA here is from genome assembly GCA_958450325.1 of Agrostemma githago. Taxonomy (NCBI): domain Eukaryota; kingdom Viridiplantae; phylum Streptophyta; class Magnoliopsida; order Caryophyllales; family Caryophyllaceae; genus Agrostemma; species Agrostemma githago. The sequence goes on along the minus strand of OY288260.1, from coordinate 43,641,494 downwards.
CTAATGTGCGGGCGGGGTTGGTGTCCTTTGTGGGCTTCCCAACATGTACCCTCACCCCTTACTCAGAACCTCGGTTTCTGGATGCCCGAAACCGTTGGCGCACCAGAGTCATTCAATACACGTAACCGGTAGTGACGGTATTGGTATCGCATTGCAAAGGGACGAGCCCAATAAACTCTGACATCGGAAATCGGCCGTATTTTGTATACGGCCCACTACGACATAGAGTGGGTTCGAACGGGCCCGAACTCCCACAAATTTGGTGGCGACTCCACTTCTATTTAATTTTCAATTCGATCCATTCTCATATGGAGATTCATTCGACTCCCCAAACCCGCGCATGGCCGCGTCGGGGTGGACCTATGTCATGTCAACAATTAGTTATCTGACTTCTTAACATGTTCGTCTTCTGAGGTGGGTAATAATACTTGTAAAACGCTAAGGCAAGATATTTCCAGTCAGTAATCTTCTCAGCTATGCGATTTAAGTCGGTAATCCATTCCTTAGCATCGTCACGTAGGGAAAACATGAACAACATCTCCATCACCTGCTCCTGAGTAACTCCCGGGGCGAGTGGAATGATGGAGCAATAATCGGTGAAGATCTGCATATGTTTTGTCGGGTCTTCCCCGGCTGTACCTCCGAACTGATTTTTCTCCACTATAGTGATGACAGCAGGACGGATTTCAAACGACCCAGTTGTGGCAGTGAGTCGTTTGATTGGCTTTGGCAAAGCCGTCTCTACTGGTTCGGAATAGCTAGCGAGCTTCGGCATTTTAGCTAGCGGTAGTAACCTGGGTACAAGAGGAAACTACAAGAAACCAGTGAGACCTGCCCCAAGGAACTGATGTTCCCCGGGGCGAAAAATAACCTAAAATCTAAAACAAAAAATAAACTAAATAACACCGTCTCCCCGGCAACGGCGCCAAAATTTGACAGGGGTTAGTCGTATCCCTAATCAAAGATACCCTAAGGTCACCAACTAATGTAGATAGTGAAGTCAGAGGTTGAACCACAAGGAGACAGAATTTAGTCGTCTATTCCTAAGAATTAGACTCTAGGTTATGGGTCACTGTTGAGTTGGTTTTGGTAGGCTAATAACTAATTATTGATAGATAAATCAATAAGGCAAAACTCTAGAGTCTCAGGTTCACAATGAATATTACTCGGGTCAGGGAGTCAACTAAAAGGTCAATAATCGAACTACCTAAGGTGCAGGTCCGATCGGTACACTACAATCTTTAGATCTAAACTTACCTGCGATCGTTAGCGTTAAGTCAGTCTACCCAAACTATCGTGGCCTAATTAGTTCTTAACCCGTCGGCGAAAAGTCCTAATTTGCGATACTAATTAATTGAATTATGCATCAAACAATTAATCATAATTATAACGATATTCAAGCAATAGTTCATACGATTAGAAACAGGTCAATTGACTATAACCCTAATAATACGCATAGATCCCCTAAACCATAGATGAAATCTAGCTACTCATATTAAGCATAATCAAATTAACGAAATACGAAATGCAATTAAACATAACGAAGGTGAATCGAATTAATCTACGGAAAGCAATAATAAATCTACACTAGAAAACGATAAAGCAATATGAAGAATGAATTAAGACGGAAATTAAAGTAGAAACTGAAATTGAAATTGAAATTAAGAATCGCAATACCGAAGAATTACAGATCTAAGAATGAAGAGCAAGGTTCAATGTATCTCGCAAAGTAACTAAACTAAGAAAACAAAAATAATGAAAAGTGTGTAAAAGAAGGTAGAAGAAAAGTAAAAGGAAAACTGTCTGATACAAGTCAGGAAAACTAATTTAAAGAATAGCAGTTGGACTTGAAAACAGGCCCAAATTCTAAGTCGAAATAAGAATGATGTGTGACCCGGTTTGGGTGCACTCGATCGAGTGCAGTAGGGGCACTCGATCGAGTAGCGTTGTAGGTTACAGTATCGCGCGCTTGACTTCAAACGGCTATCATTTCTTCGTTACTTGTTTAAACTGGGCGTGTAATATACCGATAGAAAGATAAGAGAAAAATCTTTCCAACGCCACTAAAATAACTCTGATTGGAGTTGTAGAACACAAGATATGAACGTTTGAAGTTGACCCTGATCATTCTTTTTTCTCAATTTGCATTTGTTTCCTTCTTTGTTCCTTCTCGATTCCCATTCTCGTCCCCGGCTTAGTCTTTTTAGTTCGTCAAGATGTAAATGCGTCTAAAAACACATATATCCTGCAAAATAACCCGAGATACGGTAATATCGACTTTCTAGAAAATATCGACAGTTAGGGCATAATCAGGAGAAGAAAACGCGATAAATCGACGGTCGAGGGACGAAATAAATAGATATAAAATGTGTTGATCAGGATGTGTGGACATGACATAGGTCCACCTCGAAGCGGCCACGCGCGGGTTTGGGGAGGCGAATAAATCTCATGTGAGATGGATCTCGGATTGAAATTTAAATCTAATAGGAGTCGCCACCGAACTTTGTGGAGTTCGGGCCCGTTCGAACCCACTCTATATCTTAGTGGGCCGTGCATAGAGTACGGCCCATTCCGATTTCAGAATTTATGGGGTTCGTCCCTTTGCATTACGATACTGATACCGACATTATCGAAAATCGTGTATTGAATGACTCTCGTACGCCAACGGTTTCGGACATCCGGAAACCATGATTCTGAGTAAGGGGTGGGGGTACGTGTTGGGAAGTTCACAAAGAACACCCAACCCCGCCCACACTTAGCAGCCTCTACTTAGATATCGTTCGTTTTTCGTGTACGCGCGTTAGTTTGACGGTTGAATGTTATGCAAACAGCGTTTAGACTAAACATGTGAATTATGTTTGACTACATCGTCTACTGCATCTAAATTAACGTCAAAGTTATTTTAGCATGCGAGGTTCGTTTTAGTACAATAAAACAAACAAAGAAAAAAAGTGCGACAATAGATTACAACATACGAGTGGCATACCACCCGGAAATACAATACAACAAGCGATAATATGTGACAATTGCGATAATAACGGAGCATAAACAAATTGGATGATGTAAATATGATATGATGCATAGTTTTGAAAAGAGTAGAACACGTGACAGACTTGACACGTGTTGACCGAAGTCGTTAAAGAGATTTATCGAGGCTTGAAATATGTTGAAGGCTCACGATTTAGGTGTGACAGAGGCCACTCGATCGAGTCATGGAAGGACTCGATCGAGTGGTCCTCGAAGAAACCTTCTGCCACTTTTTGGGGTGTCACTCGACCGAGTGGCCTATGGCACTCGATCGAGTGCCCCCTGTACGAACAATGGTTCGTGAATTTGCTTTTAGTTTTGAAATCGATAATGTTGCTAAATCGCGTGGAAATATAATATGATTTACACTCGATTCAGTTTTCGATACTCGTTATATTCGATACTTGATTATAGAATCAATATCTAATATTTAGAGTGAATTTTGAAAAAGATGTTTATAAATCGTTTTTGATGTTATTAAGACGAAATAATTCCCTCAGCGTCGTAATGTCGTATTTAGTCTTTTCGGACCATGTGATCATTATTTCGGCTTCAACGGGCTTATGCTTAATATGGTTTATTGATTGATTCCTTTAGATCCGATATTCGACTATAGAGTCGATATCGTATCCTAAGAAATAATGCTTTTTGAAAATAGTACGATAATATCGATATTATAAACAAGAAAAGAAAAAATAAGAAGAAGAAAAAAACGTGATTAGGACGACGTAGAAGACGAACGAAAAAAAACGAGAAAAAAGGAATAGAGAAAGGGAAAAAACGGGATTTGTAACACTCTCAACCTACATGCTAAATTATCGCGAAAATGGACTCGTAATAGCGGCCTAGGCGCGGGAGCGTTAAGATGTATATAAAAGAGTTATGGTGTGTATAATTGGGAAGGGATTTGACGAGTTTTGCTCTCGGGTCTTTGACGAGTTTTGATCTCGGGTTTCTAAAGGATTTCTAGAGGAAAAATCGGGATTGGATGTGTGTATAATCTGCCTAGGATTGCTGAAATTTCGGGGTTGTGAATTGTTGTGTATTGTCGGGAATTGTGTTGTGTTTTTTTGAAGGCTTGCAAAGGGGTGTATTTATAGGAGAGGTTCCCGGCTTTGGCTAGGAAAGGTAGTAGTCTTGAATGAGAATAAACCTACTTTGGATAGGAAAAACCGGTTGTAGATGGGAGGAAACACCCGGTTTGGATAGGAAAGGATTCCTACTTTGGATAGAAAAAGAATCTGGTTTTAGCTGGAAAAGGGGCCACTCGATCGAGTAGTGCATAGCACTCGATCAAGTGCCCGGTCTGACCCCGGTTTTGGTGGGTTTTACGAGCCTACTCGACCGAGTGGGTTGGTCCACTCGATCGAGTGGGTCTGGGCCGAGTAGGAGTCTCTTTTAGAGATAGAGTTTTATCTTTAAGGGAGAGTTTTAGTTCCTCTTTGTAGCTGATTTGCGTGGTGTTTGATTCCAGGTCAGATTTCCGAAGTAACGTGACAGAATTTTTATGTCTCGGAAATGCCTTTGACCGGGGTTTGACCCGGTCGCTAAAAGACGGTTTGGCCCTTGGTGACGGTTTTGACCCAAATTAGTCTTATTTGATTGAAAATGACCCACTGGGCCTGAATTTGGGGTCGGTTTTGTGAGATTTGTACTCCGTAAAAAGCCCAAGCCAAATACTAACGATTTTGAGCCCGTATTCGAGTATGTTAAAGCATGTTTATGTCCGATCATCATCGGGTGTTTTTTGGGAACCGCTATAGACACCTAGCGGCCAAATGTGGGTGTCTACAAGATGCGATATCGACTCTATAGTCGAATGTCGGATCTAAAGGAATCAATCAATAAATCATATTAAGCATGATTCCGTTGATGCCGAAATAATGATCACATGGTCCGAAAAGACTAATACGACATTATAACGCAGAGGGTAACATCTCGTCCTAGCTAAGTTTAAAACGATTTACAAGCATCTTTTTACAAAATCCACTCTAAATATTAGATATTAATTCTATAATCAAATATCGAATATGACGAGTATCAAAAACTGAATCGAGTGTAAATCATATTATATTTTCACGCAATTTAGCAAAATTATCGATTTTAAAATCAAAAGCAAATTCACGGACAGCAGTCCGTACAGGGGGCACTCAACCGAGTGTTTAGCCCACTCGATCGAGTGGCACCCCAAAATCAGGTCAGAAAGTTTTTTGAGGACCACTCGGCCGAGTCCCTTCTTGACTCGATCGAGTGGCGCCCCAAAATTTGGGCAGAAGGTTTTTCCGAGGTCCACTTGGTCGAGTGGTCTTTGTCACGTCAAATCCGTGAGTTCTTCAACATATTCCAAGCCCCGACAAAATTCTTTTAACGACTTCGGTCGTCACGTGCTAGGTCCATCACATGTTAATCTTTTCAAAACCATGCATCGTATCATATTTACATCGTCTAGTCTATTTACGCTCCATTATTATCGCGATTGTCGTTTGTTGTATTATGTTTCCGGGTGGTATGCCGCTCGCATGTTGTAATCTTTTCTTTCGCGCTTTTATTTCGTTGTTTGTTTTGTTATACTAAAATGAATCTCGCATGCTAAATAACTTTGACGTTAGTTTAGATGCATTAAATCGACGTACCAACTTATTCAATTTCTATATCTCGTAAAATATTGTTTGCATATCATTCAACCATCAAACTAACGTGCGTACACGAAAAACGAACGATATCTAAGTAGAGGCCGCTAAGTGCGGGCGGGGTTGGGTGTTCTTTGTGAACTTCCCAACACGTACCCTCACCCCTTACTCAGAACCGTGGTTTCCGGATGTCCGAAACCGTTGGCATACGAGAGTCATTCAATACATGGTAACCGATAATGTCGGTATCGGTATCGCAATGCAAAGGGACGAACCCCATAAACTCCGAAATCGGAATGGGCCGTACTCTGTGCACGGCCCACTAAGATATAGAGTGGGTTCGGACGGCCCGAACTCCCACAAAGTTCGGTGGCGACTCCTATTAGATTTAAATTTCAATCCGAGATCCATCTCACATGAGATTCATTCGCGTCCCAAACCCGCGCGTGGCCGCTTCGAGGTGGACCTATGTCATGTTCACAATACCTCAAACAAAGAGACATCTGTTCTTTATCAGCTATATCCGCCGACTCCTTGGCAAGAATACTAAAAAATCCACCATCTAGCTCTTCTATAATTTCTTTAGTGATCTAATCTGCAAATACGCTAACAATTTGTTTCTGAATTGTAGATGCGACGAGAGTGCAATTTCTAGGTATCTTCTTATCAAAAAGTGCTCTAGCAACATTACTGTCACGCTTTGCAAATATTTCCCTAAGCTATAAAAAATTACCTTGGTTTAAGGATTCCTCACTTTCGTCATGACCACGAGATGCCAACCCTTGTAGAGTAATCAACCGTAGTGCATCTATTGCAGCTTCCAATCGAATACGGTAGGTAGTCACCTTTAGCTTCATTGTTATAGTTTTCAAAGCAGCATGTTATAAAGGATTTTTGTTTATTAAAAACATCAAAATTCCTCATAGCATTATTATGAGCACTCATATGATTACCGACATGCTTATTAAATGCATCAGTTTTACTCCAAGTTCTAAATCCCCCATTCACAAAAGCCTCACCACCTGACACAGAGTCACTATTGAATAGATAACAAACAAAACAAAAGGCCGCATCCTTTTCTTTACTATACTCCAACCAAGTTTGAAACTTATCAAACCACGCAACAACAAAGTTACGCTTTGTCTTTGGAAATTTGTGATCACGAGGTTGACATGGGCCTCTTCGAACATATTCCCTTCTTATTATATCACGGTCATTAATGTGAAAACCAGTTAACTTTCTCCTTAACCCAGGATCATGTGGAAGCGAAACAACATAAAAAAAATCAGTCAACCTATCCAAAATTGGTTCTTTGGACACATTTGAACTACCACCTGCTACTGTTTCACCATCTTGAGGCTCTTCAATTTTAGTTTCAGGTTCGTCTAAAGGGCTTGAACTCGAGTCATTTTGAGCAGTATCATTGTGATGTCTTTTCGGAAAAAAGTTAGTAATTGGTGTCATTTTAGTTCTCTTCATCTGAAAAATAAGTCATAGTGTCACGAATATATCTGTCTTAAACACAATCGTCTTTTTTATAAGAGATTATCAAAACAAAAAAAATCCAACGACAAACTCAATGCGTGCTTAGTACTCCACTACTCCCTATGACCCTATATTTGCTTTTCTAATCTGTACTAGTTCATTATGAACCATTTATTTTCTCTCTTTCCAAAAGAAATCAATGCTCTGACAACACAGTCCAACAGATGAACAAATGCACAATCACACCCATCAACTTCTTCTCACTCCTCAGTTCTCGCATTTTCATTTCACACCAACATTTTTATTTTTCATTTCACTCCTCAGTTCTCAAATTTCTAATCAGATTTTCATTTCACACCAAATTTATATTTAATTATCTACTACTTTTTTCATCTTCTTTCAATTAATTCAATATGTTTTCTCTCTTGAGTCTCTTCCTCCCCTAAAAGAACCGAGTTTTCCCCAAATCTATCATAAAGCTTCAGAAATCACAAAGTATTTTGTCTCTTATTTTGTTTTTTATTTCAATACAACTCAATTTCAAGACAATATAATACTAAAAGTCTAAAATACAAAGGAACAAATACCTCAAGATTCAAGAAAAAGTTTTAATGGAGAATTGGAGATAGCCAAGCAGCAACTCAAGATTGAAGTTCAGAAAAAAAAAACGACAACTAGGCAAGAAGTACTAGATCTACAATCATTTTTTTTAAAATTTTTTTTAGATAGAAAAAACGTGTATATATAATATAGGAGTATAGTTTGGATTTTATTCTTAGTTTGATTTTATTTAGGCAAACTAACAATTTTTTTGATATATCTTTCCTTATTATTAAACAATTATCTTAATTAGGTCTCTAATACATATTAAACGTCAAGGTGTTCATGGCTAATTCGTATGGGTTTCGCGGCATGTCCTTATCCGAATTGGTAAAGGAGTCTGTCCCGATTATCGAAAAGGCCATGCGCACTGGTATAGACCTTATTTCGACTGACCGAGACTTAGTGTAAGGCATACATGATGTCGTCATAATGCTTGCCTGACTACTTGTTGCTTAATTTCCGTGTCGTTTTCAAAAAACCGTCATTTCAAACAAAAATGCATATTTTCAAAATATCAAATTTTCAAAAACTCGGAATGCTGCCGAAATTTAGACTTTAGATTTGACTCAAAATAAGCCTATTTTCTAGCTGATATGTTGTCCATTTCAATATTCAAGTTTTCGATCCCCTTTCGATTCTCGAAGTTTCAAAATTCCATTTCGATTTTCAAGTCTTCGAGATTCCATTTCGAAATTTAAATTTTCGAGATTCCGTTTCGATTTTCAAATCTTCGAGATGCCGTTTTCGATTTTCAAATCTTCGGGATCTCGTTTTCGATTTTCAAATTTTTGGAAATTCATTTTTGATATTCAAATTTTTGAAATTTCAAATATTCAACTTTTCAAAAACCCGGTCCTGTCGGCATGCTGCCAATTTCAAAAGACGATACCGTCTCCCAATTTTTCAAAATGCGAATTTATTCGCAACCTTTCCAACATTTCAAATGTTTGGTCCTGTCGGCATGCTGCCAATTTCAAAAGTCAGGATCGTCCTCCGAATTTTTCGAAATTCAACTTCTTTTGAAAAATCTTCCTTATTATAGGACCTACCGTAATCCGTGTGTCGAGTGTTTTCATAATTTGCCGAAGGTCTATAGCGTCGAAACTCCGTCGATCCTACATCACGGGTTTCTTACTCAATCCTAGTCCGCCTTATTCTAAAGGCATAACCAACCAACACGAGTCATACACTCGTAAATGAAAGGTTCGTCTAAACACTCGAGTCCTAACTAGAAAGTCCTACGCGACCTTTCCCTCTAACAGGACGGTCCCCACGATCTTTTCTAAGGGAATTTCGCCCGTCTTTCAATCCGTTAGTCGAGTCATCCTAATTCAAGAAACCATTAACTTAAGGATATGCCCTAATCCCAGGGTCATCCTTATTCGAGTCAAGTCAAGGGTCTCTAGCATCGGAACTCTGCCGATCTTACATCGCAAGTTTCTTCCCTTACCCCGTCTGCCTTTCCTCGAGGTCGAGTCAACCTTTTACAAGGCATAGCCCTATAACGAAAGGTTTGTGACCCTTGCGTTCAAGGGCCACTCGTCCAACACTAGAGTCTTAACAAAATCTTCAATCCCACTTGGGGGCTACCCTTCAGCAGGGCGATCAATCACGGTTGCTCTAAGGGTCATGTCCTATACGTGTTGTCTCACGTATGCCACTTTAAAATCACTTAGATGTCACACCATCTGAGTCCTATCAGGGTCTTTAGTCTCACTTGGGGGTTGTTCTACAACGGAGGGATTAATCACAACCGCTCCAAGAATCGTACCCTACATATTTGTCTTAGGAGAGTCTAACCCGAGTCAAACCAGAGTTGCCTCTCCTCCCGCGCTATTCCTATGCCTTGGTGTATTTGGGTTCCGAAGCAACATTCCTAATTACATGGGTATTCTCACAGAGTATGGCACCCACAACCGGAAATAGGGACATGGAAAACACCATTAATGAAATGAAAGCTTTGCTAAAGACATTGGTTAGTAGGTAGGACATGGTTGAAACCCAACTAGGCTTCATAAGAGCCGACCTAGAGGCCACAAATGCTCGTTTAACTGTCATTGAACGGCAAGACCTCAATTCTGGGTCGGTGAATACTGGGCCATTTGCCAAACTGATCAGCAAGGTGCGTGTGCTCGAGGAACAGTTCCATGCCCTCCAAGGGAACAACATCTGCATTAAAAACTCTCGAGATTATACAGCCATCTGTGAGAAACTACCAAAGGATCTCGACTTAGAGGGGTTACCCATATTCGAAGGGACGGAGGATCCATTGCTACACCTCCGAGCCTTCAAGGCGTTTATGGCAATCAAGAGGGTCAGAGCTGACATGTTCATTAATTTGTTCGGGGCATCCCTCGAGAAATACCCAAAAGCCTGGTTCTATAGGCTAAATACAAAAATATTCCCAACTTGGCAAGATGTGGCTACCGATTCGCTCATAATTATTCTGATAATACTAAACTTCAGACTACCATGCGGACTCTAGAAGTCATGGCCAAAGAGCCAGCAGAGGGTTTCACCAAATACCTTCAACGTTGGCGGGCTGAAAGTGATCTGAGGGTGTTGGGGACCTTCCTATTCCAGGTGTAGATTCGGGTTCAAGGTTGGTGGATAACCCGACTGGATTTCCGACCCAATCAATAATAATTTTACTTTTATTATTATTTAAAAATTTTAATTTTATATTTTTAAAATTTACAATATTTTTAGAGGGTGATAAATAATAATAACAATAATAATAATAATAATAATAATAATAATAATAATAATAATAATAATAATAATAATAATAATAATAATAATAATAATAATAATAAATATTAAAAAAATTATCAAACAGAATTCACTACGCATTTCACGCGGTCTCTGTTCAATTTTTGTTTCGTTTTGTTTTGATATGATAATTGACTGTTTATATAGTACTATTAACTTCTTTGAATCAGAGACGTAGTAAGCTAAGATTGTTTTTTTATACAAATGTAATATCGCCCAAGTCTTAGGTGCAGTAGGATTTTTTTTTTCTACACAATTTTTTATAGTCTTTATTGTAATTAAAAATATATATTAAAACTTTAATTAGGTTGTTTACAAAACTTAGAGATCGTTAAAAAAGTTCCAGCTTTATTAATGTAAAATATTGATTGATATTGATATATATTGATTGATTACACTAAATAAATAAATAAGAAAAGGCGAATGACATACGTAAACCCTCCATCAATATCCTCTTACCATCGTCTTGCCCTTAATCCCACCACCCACTCGGTCGGTGACAAGACAACCACCAAGCCACGCTAACTCCTCCCTCTTCGCGTACACCGGTCAGCACCATCTTTCATTTCCAAACAGTGTATACCATCTTTCCCACTTCACTGGCCACAACTTCTCCGCACGCACTATAAGCAAGCTCTACATCACATGAAAAACCTTCCTTGTACGAGCACACTTCCCCCTCAACGCCACCCAAGTCCACCACGAAATTGCATTCTCCCTTCCCCGCCCGTCACAACATCTATTTGCTACCCACGTCACACTATATACCATCTCGCCGCTCTTCCTTATGTGCTATCGACCATGATGTTGTTGCCTACCGACACGACCGACTTCCAAGCACTCAACTACTATCAACGAACCCATAAAACACCGTGAAATATCAAACCTTATTAGGCCATGTTCTTTTCGGCTGAAACAGGGCTGAGCTGAGCTGAGCTGGTCTGATAAGAGCTGAGCTGGTCTGATAGGAGCTGAGCTGGTCTGATAGGAGCTGAGCTGAATTAAAAGAAGCTGAAACTAATAACTACTTATATAAGTTATCTAATAATATTTTAAAAAATGGAAAAAAAAAACTTATAACACTAAATAATAATAATAATAATAATAATAATAATAATAATAATAATAATTTTTAAAGGCCATGAGAGGCAATGTACAGCTATAATTAGGCAAGTGAAATTTGAAGTTTTCACAAAGCTACGAAGTAGAAATATAGATCTTAGTTGTTATACACTCGTGTAAGTAAATGTGGCATGTACACATTATAGAGGATAGCCTTGTAAGATTGGTCTCTTGTATTCTTTTTTTTTTTTAATGAAGAGAAATAACTTTTCTTGCAAAAAAAAAATAATAATTAATTATAATAGTAATGATAATAATAACAACAACAACAACATAGTACTCACTCCAATTCATTTGATTTTTACTTTTATTTTTTTAGTACTTGACAATAGAAAATATTATGTATATATCTTTGATTATGTAATATACAAAATTTTAAATTTTGGTATTCTTAAATCTTAATACAATACAAATAATACTCATATGCTATATATTGTATGTATATAATTATATTAGATATTTTATTCACTCAAAAATAGTGTAAAAAAATGTAAATTAGTCGTAATGACATTGAAACAAAGTTGTAAATATTTGAATGTAACATCTATTTCAAGAACTCAAAATATTATGGAGTGTATAATAATATTAATAATTATTATAATAACAATGATGACAAAAAAGTAGAAAATAATAATAACGATAATAATAACAATGACGATGATAATGACGACAACGACAATGATGATGATAATAAAAGTAACATTAAGAGATACAAGTAATAAAAATAACAACAACATCAACAATATTATTATTATTATTATTATTTTAATAAAACGGATCTTGCATTGAAACCAGAACAAATTACAAGAAGTTAGAAGGGAGCCTAGATACTATCTGGGCCCCCACTCCCTAGATATTATTATTATTATTATTATTATTATTATTATTATATGAAAAGAAACTTGCATTAATATCGAAATGCAATAACAACAACAACAATAATAATAATAACTTATTATAATTTGTTTCGATCTTAATGCAACTTCCGTTTTATAAAAATAAATAATAATAATAATAATAATAATAATAATAATAATAATAATAATAATAATAATAATAATAATAATAATAATAATAATAATAATAATAATAATAATACTATTATTATTATTATTTTTATTATTATTGAAGTATTATTTTAGGAGCTGAAAATATTGGAGCTGGGCTGAAAATATTAGGGCTGAGCTGAGCTGATACGAGCTGGGATGAGCTGATAGAAGCTGAGCTGGTCTGAAACGGGCTGAAAATAAGCTGAAAAGAACAGGGCCTTACTCCAGCCAAAGTAACGGAAAGAACATTGATTTAATTACTAATCAAATAAGTCTCATTGTATATATTCCCTCTGTTCCAATGATTTCCATGTATTTGCTTTTAGCACAAGAATTTAGGTGGTGTTGAAAAGGCGAGCGGATCTTCTCCAGTGATGAAAAAAACCGGATGATCCAGTACTTAGCTAGATGAATGCCACACTGTGCAATAGAAAACCAATGGCTAGGATGCACAAGTACATTATTTATCAATATCCAAGAAAAACAATCTTCAATTGCAGTCTTTCTAGGGTTTCTATGAAAGAGTCCGTATAAGCCCTAGCGCTTATTGTCTTCCTTGCTCGTGAAGGTATCTTTCCCTCGCGTCTTTTGATACGAGGGTTTCCGTTCTTACGTTATTTCGATGTCAGTGATGGATCCCAGACGTGATAAAAGGAAAAGTGTTATCGATCAAGAGGAGAATTTCGTGTGGGAAGCGGGAGAAAGCATTGCTGAGGCATCGACGGGGAAGGGAATTTTGGTGGGACGAATCTGGACACTTAAAGCAATCAATGCGAAGGCTGTGATCGAGTCGATGACTCGATTGTGGAATACGAAAGGTACGGTCTCTGGCAATCTTATTGATACGAAGCATAAGATTTTCGTTTTCCGTTTTTCTGATACCAAAGATAAGGAGAGGGTGATGGAAGGACAGCCGTGGCATTTCGATAAATTTGTCTGGTGTTTTAATGAACCAAAGTTGGACGCTAAGTTGTCTGACACCCCTTTATTTCATGTGCCGCTTTGGGCTAGTGTCTACGATTTACCCATACATGGTAGGTCGAATAAGAACAACTTGCGTAGATTGGGTGACCAGCTTGGTGGATTCGTGGGGGACGACGATATTTCTATGCTGGAGTTGGCCAGCGTGGTCAGGGTGCGGGTTCTACATGACGTGCGCGCGCCACTCAAGAGGGAGGTTACCATAGGTTTAGCGTCGGTTAGGAGGGCCAAGTTTGAGGTAAAATATGAACGGCTTCCTACCTTCTGCTATGGCTGCGGGGTCCTAGGACATGGGGAAAAGGACTGCGAGGAGGGGCCGTTTGAAGACGGTGATATGCAGTTCGGTGAGTTCATGCGTGCCTCGCCATGGAAAGTTATTAAGACTGAAGCAGCGCCAAATCAGGCTAAACCTAGGGCTTTGCTAGGGGAGTTTAATGAAGCGGATGCTACTGATATTGTGGGTGCCATAGAGGAGCTAATTGCAAGGCTGCAGTCTATTGTTGTGCGTCACAAAGGGAGACAGCAGCATGCTGGTGAACAGGGGAACATACAGGAGAGGGGTGGACAGATGGGTCAGGGGACTAGGGCAACTGATAAACCTGGTGGAGGGGTGACTGAGAGGGGTAGGCGGGGAGATACGGTTGTTCAGAGGGTGCAAACAGATGAGGAGGACCTTCAGAATGTTGGCCCTGAGATAAGGATAGTGGATCTTGTTGCTCAGCGTTTGTCTGCGGATGGGGCGTGGGGGGATTATGTGGCTGTGGATGAGAGCTTGTCTTGGGTTGAGGAGGATGTAGTGATGGAGGTTGATGATTCTAGCAACCGGCCTGTGTTGAGCAGAGGCAAATGGAAGAGGGTGGGGAGAAGCCCGAGCCACACCCGTGAAGGAGGGCATCCAAATGTAGGAGGTGACAAAAGGGGGAGGGAGGAGGAGGTCGAGTGGGTTGATGGTAAGAAACAAAAAACTTTGATGGGTGTTCCTTCACCTGAGGCGGAGACTGAGACAACTCAGCTCCGCCGGGCATTATGAAAATATTGAGCCTTAACTGCAGGGGACTAGGCAACCCGGCTGCGGTAGGCGGACTGAAAGATCTTGTCCGGAGGGAGGATCCTGATTTTGTTTTTTTGTGTGAAACCAAACTTAGTGGAGAGGAATGACGGAGGAAGAGGAGGGCTTTCGAAGGCTATGACGGGATGGAGGTGGACAGTATGGGGCGGGCTGGTGGGCTGGCGTGTATGTGGAAGGAAGGTACGGAGGTCTCTTTTTTGTCGAGCTCGATTCATCATATGGACTACGAGCTGCTGACTGGGGGGTGAGATGGAGAATTACGGGGTTTTATGGTTGGCCTGCAACGCAAGACCGCCATCTTTCCTGGGATCTCTTAAGGACACTTTCCCGCGATGCTGAGTTACCTTGGATGTGTATAGGGGACTTTAATGAAGTGTTGTTTATGACAGAAATGAAGGGTGGCACCAGATCAGAGTGGCAGATGAGGAATTTCCGGGATGCATTGGAGGATTGTGAGTTGTGGGATTTACCTTATGAGGGCTACGAGTTCACCTTTGATAATGGCCAGGTGGGGGAACACAATAGACAAAGTCGTATCGACAGAGCCGTTGCGACTGAGAGCTGGCGTGCGGCCTTTCCGAAGGCCAAGCTCTGTCACTTGCCTTTGGTTTGGTCGGACCACGTGCCCATTCGGGTTGTGCTGGAGTCGAGGCAGGAGGAAGTGGCCCCGCATAATCGTAAGTTCAGGTTTGAAAAAATCTGGGTTGGAGAGGAAGGGTGCGAGGAAGCTGTTTGAGAGGCGTGGGATCCTGGAGACGATGACTTACTAGCTTGTCTTTCTCGTTGTGCGAAAAATCTGTTGGAATGGAAGGGTATTAATATCAGCAAAATAGTGAAGCTGTTGAGAGTGCAACGACGAAAGCTTGATCGCCTAAATGAGGAGGAGAGGACGGAAAGTAACGGAGTGGAGCGCAAGCGGTTAATGTCGTCTATTAATGACCTGATCAAACAAGAGGAAGTTTTTTGGCGACAGAGATCTCGTTTGCTGTGCTTGAAGAAAGGGGACCGTAATACGGCGTACTTTCACAGGAAGGCTAAACAGCGGAAACAGAAGAACCATATCGGGAGATTGGTTGATGAAGATGGGAGGATTTGGGAGGGGACCGAGGGGGTAAAGCAGGCAGCCACTGCCTATTTTGGGCAGCTTTTCCGCTCTGCTAGGCCGACGAATCTGGGAAGGGTGATGGAGGGAGTGGAGGGGCGTGTGTCGGGTGAGATGAACGACGTGCTGCGGAGGGAGTATTCGGGGGAGGAAGTCGTGGTGGCCCTGAACCAGATGCATCCGCTTAAAGCTTCGGGTCCGGATGGGATGAACGCTCTTTTTTATCAAACTTACTGGCATATTGTGGGTAAGTCTGTTATCTCGGAGTGTCTTTGGGTTCTGAATGGAGGAGGTATGTCTGACATGTTTAACATGACTAATATCGTGCTTATACCTAAGAAAAAGGAACCAACATCTATGTCTGATTTCTGTCCGATTAGCCTCTGTAATGTGTTGTATAAGCTGGTCTCGAAAGTTCTTGCTAACCGCCTGAAGGGTTTCCTTGGTGAGATTGTGTCTGAAAACCAGAGCGCTTTCACCCCGGGTCGACTTATTACAGATAATATTCTTGTGGCGTTCGAGATGTTTCATTTTATGAAAAGCTCGAGGAGTGCGGGGGGTCACATGGCTCTCAAGCTGGACATGGCCAAGGCCTACGATCGGGTGGAATGGAGCTTCCTTAGGATGGTGCTTGTTTCGATGGGCTTCGATTTGGGGTGGGTCGAGAATGTGATGAAGTGTGTGACGTCTGTCAGATACTCGGTCCTAGTGAACGGTTCGGTTTCTGAGACGTTTTCGCCGGGGAGGGGCATTAGACAGGGGGACTCACTGTCACCATACATGTTTATCCTTTGTGCGGAGGTGTTCTCGAGCCTTATTCGAAGGGCGGCTGAGAGGGGAAGCATTAGGGGCATCCGTGTGGCTCCGCTGGCGCCTATGGTCACACATCTCTTTTTTGCAGACGACGGTATTATTTTTGTTCGAGCAGAGCGGAGAGAGGCGCAGATCATTAAGGAAATTATTGACCTGTATGAGTCGGCTTCAGGTCAACTTGTGAGCTACCAGAAGACCACTGTCTCGTTTAGCAAGGGAACCAATCAAGCTAGGAGGCAAACGGTCGAGGAGGTGCTCAGAGTTAGAGTGGTTCATGAACAGGGACGTTACCTTGGGCTTCCAACCAAGGTGGGCCAGTCGAGGAAAGGGGTTACGAGTAGCATTAAGGATAAAATTGCCCGGAAATTGCAGGGGTGGAGAGGCGGTTTCTTGAGTAAAGCAGGTAAGGAGGTCATGATTAAGGCGGTGGCTCAAGCAATCCCGAACTTTGCTATGAGTGTGTTTAAGCTACCACGAAATTTTTGTGAGGAGCTTAGACGCATGGTCACTCAGTTCTGGTGGGGATCGGAGAAGGGTAAGCGGAAAATACCGTGGATCGCATGGGAGGAGTTGGCCGTGCGAAGGGGAGAGGCGGATTAGGATTTCGAGATTATGAAGAGTTCAATCGGGCTCTCTTGGGTAAGCAAGCCTGGCGGCTTATGACCAACGAGACGTGCCTGATGTAGCGGGTTCTTAAAGGTAAATACTTTAGGCACAAAGGTTTCCTGGAGGCTGATCTAGGGCCTAATCCCAGCTACTCATGGAGAAGCATTTGGGAGACGAAGGAGGTTATTCAGCTAGAGGCACGTCGAAGAATTGGGGATGGTTGGAGCACATATGTGTGGAAGGATCCTTGGATCCAGAATACCCAATCCCGACGTATTCTTTCTAGCCGAATGGGGCAGGATCCCGAGCTCAAAGTTGCTCAACTTTTTACAGAGGACGGGATGAGATGGGACGTTGACAAGCTGGAGGCCATCTTCCTTCCTTTCGAGGTGGCCCGGATCCGGAGTATTTGTTTGTGTGAGGAGAAACCGGTTGACTCGTGGATGTGGGATCATGACAAGATGGGGAACTACTCTGTGCGGTCCGCGTATCATCTTATTCATGACAGCAACAGAACTGAGGGAAGCTCGAAGGAGGAGATGGATGAATGGCTATGGAAAATAATATGGAGGACGCCGGTGTTACCACGCATTAAACTGTTTTTCTGGCAATTATGCCACGATTCGATAGCCACGAGCTGGAATATTGCCAGGAGGATTCCGGACTGCCAAGAAGGGTGCCCGTGTTGTGGTGCTTCTAGGGAGAGCTGCCTCCACGTTGTCAGAGACTGCGGGGATGCTGCGGAGGTGTGGGAAGAGTTGGGATTGGCGGAGGTTGTAGAGAATGGTAAGACCGAGGTCCGGAGTTGGGCTGAGCAGGTTCTGGGAGAGCTTAATGAGAGAGAGAGGGCGTGTCTCATGCTTGCGTGTTGGGCTCTGTGGGAGAAGAGGAATCAATGGCTCTTTGAGGGGAAACGTAGGGGGCCTCGTGAGGTGAAGAAGAGAGTTGAGGATCTCCAATGGGAGATGGAAATCGTGGAAGGGTGTGTCGGGGCAGGAAGTGGGCCGGGCAGGGGAAAGCGAACGGCTGACGGTAGCAGGGGGAGGACAGGTAGCGGCGGTCTGGGTGGGAGGGAAGCTGATACGGTGGAAGAGAGCAGTGGTTGGGCTAGACCTGGGGTGGGTGAGGTCAAGGTTAATGTGGATGGGGGGGACGGTGGAAGGGGTAGGATATGGTATAGGAGCTGTGTGTAGGGACAACGATGGAGTGGTGCGATGGGCCTTGTCAGTCCAGCGGACTGAGGGGCGGGACAGCAAGATGGTTGAGGCAGAGGCTGTGTTCGAGGGGCTGAGGGAGGCCAAGCGAAGAAATACTACCCGTGTCATATTGGAGGGTGACAACCTGAGTATCATCAAGGACCTCCAGAATGGTACGACGGGAGCAGCGGATATTCATCTGGTTTATAAGGATATATTTGCTCTTTGTACGTCTTTTGACTGTGTTTCCTTTAATTTCTCGCGCCGTGATTCTAACTCGGTTGCTCATCTTTTAGCTCACTATGAGATGGGGCACGACGGAGTCAGATCTTGGACTTGTAACTTGCCTGACCATATTGCAATGGCTTGAAGTAATGATTTAATAAATAGTCCTTGAGCCCTTTTGGGGTCTCAATTCAAAAAAAAAAAATATCCAAGAAAAACAAAATTCATTCCTTCTAATTAACTACTCTGTAAGATCTATGGATCGGACGATCGAGTTTCGGATAAAGTACGTGTCAAGTGTATTTTGCACATAAAATACGAGTTTTATACCTATTTCGAGCCGTGTTACGGTTAGGGTCACATGCGGATAAGCCTGTCAAAACTCGACCCGATCCGATAGCCCAACCCACTCGGCCCATTTTTTAGCGACATAACCTGTTTTTTTCGACCCCTGACTTGTTTGGCTCGAACCCAAAATGACTCGTTAATTTAGGGTGGAAACTCGACCCGTCCGTTTCAACCCGTTGGGTCAACGAGAATTTATTAAAATTAATAAAAATAATTTCAACCTGTCAAACGGATCCGGTAAAAATACGGGTTAGAAATAATTTCAAACTTATTAAATTTTATATCCAAATATAATACTCATACTTCGTATATAATTATTAATTTACTCCGTATTTATTTTTATTTATTAGGCATTCGAAACACATAATAATGTTTTTATTAAGTAAAATAATTCGTAAACACATAAAATGACTATTAAAGTAAAAAAAATACAAAATCTATATATTATATTAAAAGGAAAACAAAACATTCTCCATCCTCCATTTCCCCAAATCTCAAAGCTAAAGCAAACCACGTGTCGCGATACTATTGGATGGAAGATGAAAAGGTATGAAGCTAAAGCAAGCCACGTGTCGCGATACTATTGGATGGAAGATGAAAAGGTATGAAGTGGAAGATGAAAATGAGGAAGGAGTTATGGAGAAAGTTATGAAGTGAAAGATGAAAAGGTAGGAGTTATTAAGTGGAAGATGAAAAGGTATGAAGTGGAAGATGAAAAGGAGGAAGGAGTTATGGAGGGAGTTATGGTTGAAAGCTTAACACTTATAATTCACCACCTATATCAATGGATGCTTCCCTTCCCATTACACCATCCAAGTGTTTCCTGCAACGAGCATGATCAATTCCCACCCTATTACCGTTGAGAAATTAAATTGCATGCTCCGAAGATGTGTAGTCCTCGAGACAAGAATCCAAAACAACCTCCACCCACCTACGTTCTATTTGATACGTCTTCCACATCAACGATACTCGGGTGTAGTAGTGAACGTGACTTTATGGGGTGATGCGTCCGACTACATTACAGAGGAAATTAGCCGACAAAATGGACATAACATGGTCGTAGTCATCACATCTGTAAGGGTCATAAATTATGAAGGTAATAAACTTTTCTTTATCAACTTTTATCGTTCATCTCTTTGAATATATGTAAATTTACATGCTCAAGTTTGTCACATATGATTTCTCCGCATTCCGTCTTAACACTAAATAGTACTTCTCCATTCATCTCGATGGTTTATAACCCCGTTGTTTAGTACAACTATACAAAGTCGAAGGGACATAGGTAGGCTCCTCCTGTTAAGTTACAAACCTTTGCACGTGGAATTTTTCTCAAGTGGGACTACCAAATACTTACTCCCTAA
This sequence comes from Agrostemma githago, assembly GCA_958450325.1. Classification (NCBI taxonomy): domain Eukaryota; kingdom Viridiplantae; phylum Streptophyta; class Magnoliopsida; order Caryophyllales; family Caryophyllaceae; genus Agrostemma; species Agrostemma githago. Next base: position 43,621,105 of record OY288260.1, on the reverse strand, counting down.
CAAAAAAAAATAGAGTAATTGAAGGAACGGTACCATTATTACATTGGCTCAATTAAGATTATTCTTCCTGATACACAAGGTTAGGCAATTAGTTAGGCCTGACTGTCTTGCTAATTATTAACAAATCTTTAGTTGGGTTGAGTTATATTCATTCAATTTCAATTACTCGCTTAAAGTTGGAATTTGGCTTACTTCAGTAGTATCTACTGTATCTCACTTCTCACCTCACCAGTATGGCGGTATGAATGATGAATCTCTTGATTTTGACTAAAGATAGTTAAGCATTTGTAACTGCAAGTTTGGAGCTTAATTTAAACATCAGATGACTATATACGCTAACGACTTTTCTAACATGTTTCTACCGGACACATGATAAGTGTAGTTTGTAGTGCATATTTTGTTGTGTTTTGGTCCCATTTTCCTTGTGGAATCGCTCCTTGGGAGCGATTTATGGGTTTCTTATGCTTCCTTTAGTTCGTTTCAGGTTCCCGAGCCCGATTTGGAAGAGTTGGAGCGATTCCGACTCGATACATACACATTTTGGAGCCAACGGAGTAGAGGAACGATGACTCGATGCCTTGGAATCGACCCCGAGACCTCGGGACCCAATCCCGAGCCTCCGACACCCGATCCCGAGTCTCGAGAATCGACGAGAAACCCATGAGAGGCAAGGAGGGACCAAAGAGCTCTTAAGGGAGGCCTACAAAGACCCATCCCGTTCGGGATGGCCTCATCCCGTTCGGGATGAAGTGAACATGAAGCGCGGCTACTGTGAGCCCATCCCGATCGGGACCAAGCCTTCCCGACCGGGAAGGGTCAGTTACAGCCCGCATTGTCTCCTTTCTTCTCCTTTCCACTTGTAACCCTATATATACCCCCCTCTTGTATTAAGACAATATGATATGTTATATTCTTCACTTCTCCTAAAACCCTAGACTACTTTAGGTTAGATTAGATTAGATTAGAGTAGATTAGTAGGTAATTAGTAGTTAATCATAGATTAGCCTTGTATTAAGGGAATTCTTCAAGATCCATCCAAGATTGACAACCTTGGGTGTTTGTTTTGGGTTTTCTTCATTAATGCAAGTTTTGTTCTTTCTTCTTCATTAGTATGGTAATCTCCTCTTCCTCTTTTCCTTTAATCTTTCATGTTTAATCATCCAAGTTTTAATCTTTGATTGTTGTTTATTGTTTTCACTAGTTTGTTGATGTTTGTTTTGTTTCTTATGATGATTCCTCTTGTTAGTGTTAGTTGTAGTTTGATTATGTTAGAGTAGTGTTCTTGCTAGGGTTAGTAGGGTGATTAGGGTGTTAATTGGGTGATTAAGGGATTGTTGGAGATGTTGGTGGAAGATTTGGGTTTCCTCTTGGTTTGATGCATATCACATGTTTGTTGAAATGCTTGATTGACTAGTATGTGCATATGCTTGTTCTTCTTGCCTTTCTCTTGTGGGTGTTAGTTTGTTTGTGGGTTCGGTTCCCTCATTAAGTTGCGAGAGCCCGGTGAGGACGACCCCTAGGTCGGTCTAAGTAGCGAGAGCCCGGATGCGACCTAGGCCACTATAGCACGTTAGAACCCCGTTTGTCATGTGTGTCGCCAAGATGGGTTATAGGATGAACCTCTAGGTAGGCCTAAGTTGCGAGAGCCTGGACCAACCTAGATTACCCTACTACCTCCTTCGCTCTAGTTATCCCTTGACCATTCTGTTACCCCTTTGACCCCGACCTAATCCTAGCCCGTTTTCCTAGTTTGTTCTCCTTAGTCATAGTCTAGTCTTCTCCCCTCCTTATCATTCTCTAGTTTAGCTCGTTGACTTAGTCTCGTATTTAGGCGACCTTAGTCTAGGCTATACATTACCGTCCCCGTGGATTCGACCCGACTTGCCCTATCTACCGTAGGAGTAGCCGGTTTTATTTATTGATCGGTTGGGACGTGACGAATCCCTCCCATCAATTTGGCGCCGTTGCCGGGGACGGTACTAGTTTGGACTTTGTTTTCCTATTTGCTTGGCTTTGTCTTTGTGTTGTGTTTTTCTTTTTTTTCTTTTTGTTACTTTGCTTCTTGTGTGTGTGTGGTTTATTTCTTTCTTGTCTAGTGCCCAAAAAGCACTAGACTTCTCACGTTTGTTCTTAGTCTACAGTTTGTGCTTAGAGGTGGTGACTATCTTCTTCTTGCAACTTAGAGCCGCTTTAACGGACGGTTGCTAGAATGAGTGGTTTCCGACCGGGTATGAGCTACGATTTTCGAGCGAGCATGGGGTTTGATCTAAACTCCACACACTCGGGAGCCGATATGAGCTACCACTCTTCTCCCATGAACCAAAGCTATGACATGATGTCCCCCTACCATAATCAAGCTTCTTGGGGTAATCAAGACGGGTATGATCTTCAAGGTTATGAAAACGGCTACCAACAAGTGAATGACTATCACTCCTACGACCATGGTGGCTATTACTCGAGCTATGATTGTGAACCCACCATGTTCAATCAAGATTCACCGTATGGAAGCCAATTTCCCCAAAACCCACCATATTACCCTACACCCCAACCACAATATGAACCCCATGACCCACAATACTACCAATCACCTCAACCTCACTACCAACAATATGATGCCCCACCCCTTGGGCATCATCAAGATTATCAAGGAGCTTTACAAGACCCCAATGATCACCAATTGCCCGACATGGAGGAGTTTCAATCGCTTCTTCAATTGCAAAAGAGCAACCAAGAAATGGCCACCCAAATTCAAAAACAACAAAATGAATTATGGGTCCAACTTCGAAGGGCAAACGAGGCGAGGGATGCTCGATTAGATGAAGGGTGCCCACTTGAGAGAGAGGAGCAACCTAATCACGAAGCCGCCGATGTAGTTCCCTTTGATAGAGAGATTTGCTTTGAAGAACCTCAATCGTCTACCCAAAAAGAGACGAATGAGGAGATGACCCTTGGTGAAGGCAACATTGGTGAGGAATTGGAGGAGGATAGTGAGTTGGATGGGTTGGTAGAGTTTGTGAGGATGTTGGGTGAAATTGTTAGCCTCGAGTTGCCCTTGTCCGAGAATGTGGATAAGCATCAAGAGCCCCTAGCTAGTGAACCAAGCAATGACTTGGAGGAGATTGAAACCGCTGGTAGAAGTTTCGATCCTCTCCTCCAAGATGATGTGGGGCCGAGTGATGAAGATGGGGAACCACAACTTGAGGCAAGTGTGGGGGTGTGCAACGAGGAAGTGAGGCCAAAACCGCTTTTTGTGCCTTGTTTCTTGGAGATGAAGCTTGCTTGTGATTGGAGGCAATGCTTAGGGAGGAAGAGGTCGGTGAAACTCGTAGGATGGATAGACCCCGGAGACAACTTTGAAGATGATTTTGGATCTTGGGATTCCTACTTCTTGCCTCCTCCTTGGAGGCCGTGGAGGTCGGTTAAGCTCGAGCGCTTCTTGGGCCTTCACTATGATGTCGATAGCGCGTTCGACTTGCTCCTCCATACCCTTGAGTGCTACGGTTGAAGAAGAGTTCACCATCCTAGGTTTGACGGAGTTCCTAAAGAACCGTCATGTTGTAATATTCCCCTCTCCTCTTCTTTAGAGTACTTGTGCTTGTATTTGTGTGTTTTGTTTATTAGATTTGTTTGTTTTTGTGGAATTCTTGTAATTGTTTTGGTATTTTGATGAGCGATGTGAGGGAGTGAATTTGATGTGTATCTTGAGTTTATTGTGATAGGCGAAGTGAAGGTTACTCCTAGAAAGGAGTGGTTAGTGATAGAGCTTGGATCGTGAGTAAAGGAGTCGGTTTTTGGGGTCAAGAGAGTCATGAAGACCCTTCCCGACCGGGAAGGGTGTGTCGTCCCGACCGGGATGGGGCCGTCCCGATCGGGATGAGGGTGCCAAAAATCGAGTCCACTGGAGTGTCATCTCGATCGGGAAGGAGGCTTCCCGACCGGGAAGGGTTTATCAACCCGACCGGGATCATCCATCCCGACCGGGATGATCCCCTACTCCTTTTTGGTGCTTCTTCTTCGACATTTAAGCCCACCCAACCATTATATACCCCCACCTAACCTCCCTACCTTCCTTTCTCATATCATACCACCCATGTACCTCATTTCCATACCTTCACCTCATTTCTTCCTCACTTTAGACCGATATTCACATCAAATCCCACCCCCCTCGCACCATTACTACCTCTACCATGCGGTATTATCGAGAATGAAGAGGAATAGCAATGATGAAGACAAGCTTTGTGCCTATAATGATCATTGAGACGATGGAGCAAGTGAGTTACTAGCCAATTGGTTTCGGTAACTATCCTTACTTTTCCGTCTTTTATTGCTTGTTTTCCTTTGTTTATTCCTTTCCCCTTTAGTCATGGTATCTTAGTGGCCTTCGAGGCCTCGGTAGTTGTTGCTCCCGACTCTCGATGACGTGACTACATCGAGAGTCATTTTCAAAATCCAAATTTTACAAGTTTTTCAACTCTTTCTTTTTGAGGATTTAGTCGGATTTAGGCGGAATCCGGGCTAGGTGACTTGATTACACCTAGCCCTCCCCTCCTATTTCCTTTTATTTCCTTCTTTTAATTTTCTTCCCCCTTCCATATCTTTTTCTTGTCTCGGCCCTTGGTGACTTGATTACACCCCGGCCGGACACCTTCTACCCTTTTCTTCACTTCATTCTTTGATTTTTAGCTTTATTTTCGTAGTTTCTTTTCTTTTTCTTTTGTCTCTCCGCACACTACGATTGAGCATATGAGGACATTGCTCGGTTTAAGTGTGGGGGAGCGATATTCCATCGTAGTTAGTTTTATTTTCTTAGTTTTTCCGAAAAAATCTTAAAACCCTAAAAATTTGAAAAATTTCGCAAAAATCAAAAAGATTTTCTTTTGTGTGTTTTCCTTTTGTGTCTTTGTGTCGTGTATTTGTTTTATTTTGTGTGTTTGCCTCCCTTTGTCCTTATAGGTTGCTTTAATCGCAGTTAACTTTGGAAGCTTTCAAGACTCCCGGTAACATCTTATCCCTTTTTCTTCTTTACCTCTTGCGGAGTTTGGAGGAGATTGCGATGTTGTGTGCTCGGGTGGAGCTTTGTAAAGTGTGGTTGATTTGGTGGCTTGTTTGGATGATCGGGGTGGTGTTTGTGTTGTGTATGTGTTCGTTTTGTTTTGTTCTTGTTTTGTTATCCTTGTCTCTTTTTCTTTCGTTTTTGTCGCATCTTTGTGTTGTGTTTGTGTGTCTTGTGTGTAAATGGTTTTCGAAAACCCGGTTTAGAGGCTAGAGTGCAAGTGTTTACTTTCCCTTTCTAGTAGTATAAATCAAGTCTTGGACTTTACTCTAGTAGAATGACCCTAAATCAATGATTTCGTTGGTCCTTTACCTTGAGTCCACCTAGCTTACCAGGGATTTACTGCGGGATTTGCATTTTGACCATTATGACCACCCACGGTGTGAAAAGGCCTTGGTTACCGAGTCTCGTCCCCTAGGTGACCGTGTTTAGGATCGTTTGATTAGTCCAAGTTCTCCACTTTTTGTGGGTTTGAAGGGAAGGGCCCGTCCCGACTTACCCATTCACCTACCTCATACACATCTCCACACAATAAAACGCAATTTGATGATTTCTACCTTTCTTGTCATACAAAGGAAATGCCAAAAATGTCAAATCTTGCCAAAAGGGCAAAGAAAAGAAAAAAAAGAAAGAAAAAAATGAAAGAAAGAAAAGAAATGAGGAAAAAGAAAAGGCACAAAAGCCAAAAAGAAAATAGAAAAGAAGAAAAAAAAAAGAAATGGCATGGCAAAACAAAGCAAATATGTCAAAGAGAAAGAAAACCCGTCTCACAAAAAGAAATCCCCACAAAAATAAGCCTTTTTCCGACTTTTGCCATAAAGAGCCTACCAAAGGACCGAGTCCCGAGGAAGGATGATAGCGGCATTAGTCGGTCTTCCCTCATTTTGCATGTTTTCCACCTTTTTACTTGGACTAGTTAGGCGGTTTTGGACACGGGACGACCCTCTTGGCTCACGCTAAAGGGGGCGGGGTCTCACTTACCTACAGTGTCGACTAACACCGTGGTTCTTCACTTTCCACTCCGCCGATCGTCACGTAGTACGTTTTTAGAAAGTTAGGAGGACCTAGGTAAGTTACCAACGTTTTTGTTGCTTTATCGTCATACTATTAGGGTTTAGTCCACCTTGGTTTGTATTGCTAGCTTGGGAACGTTGTCACTTACCTCGAGTCCTAAACCGGTGTTTCATTCACCGCTTTTAGAGGGAAGCGGTATTTCTTTTGTTTTGGGTGCAACCGTCTAAGTGTTTGTTTGTGTGTTTGTTTGTTTATGTGTTTTGTGTCCGGTTGCATCCACAGTTTTGTCGCAAGACCCGACTTGCCATGCGGAATGCACTTTTCCTCTAAGTGCACTCGCGTGAGTTGAAGGGGCGTAGGGTGCGCTAATACCCACTCGGATAGTTTAGTAGTTAGTATGTGCTTACTCGAGGGCGAGTAAGGGTTAAGTGTGGGGGAGTTGATAAGTGTAGTTTGTAGTGCTTATTTTGTTGTGTTTTGGTCTCATTTTCCTTGTGGAATCGCTCCTTGGGAGCGATTTATGGGTTTCTTATGCTTCCTTTAGTTCGTTTCAGGTTCCCGAGCCCGATTTGGAAGAGTTGGAGCGATTCCGACTCGATACATACACATTTTGGAGCCAACGGAGTAGAGGAACGATGACTCGATGCCTTGGAATCGACCCCGAGACCTCGGGACCCAATCCCGAGCCTCCAAGACCCGATCCCGAGTCTCGAGAATCGACGAAAAACCCATGAGAGGCAAGGAGGGACCAAAGAGCTCTTAAGGGAGGCCTACAAAGACCCATCCCGTTCGGGATGGCCTCATCCCGTTCGGGATGAAGTGAACATGAAGCGCGGCTACTGTGAGCCCATCCCGATCGGGAAGGTCCTTCCCGACCGGGAAGGATGGCCCATCCCGATCGGGACCAAGCCTTCCCGACCGGGAAGGGTCAGTTACAGCCCGCATTGTCTCCTTTCTTCTCCTTTCCACTTGTAACCCTATATATACCCCCCTCTTGTATTAAGACAATATGATATGTTATATTCTTCACTTCTCCTAAAACCCTAGACTACTTTAGGTTAGATTAGATTAGATTAGAGTAGATTAGTCGGTAGTTAGTAGTTAATCATAGATTAGCCTTGTATTAAGGGAATTCTTCAGATCCATCCAAGATTGACAACCTTGGGTGTTTGTTTTGGGTTTTCTTCATTAATGCAAGTTTTGTTCTTTCTTCTTCATTAGTATGGTAATCTCCTCTTCCTCTTTTCCTTTAATCTTTCATGTTTAATCATCCAAGTTTTAATCTTTGATTGTTGTTTATTGTTTTCACTAGTTTGTTGATGTTTGTTTTGTTTCTTATGATGATTCCTCTTGTTAGTGTTAGTTGTAGTTTGATTATGTTAGAGTAGTGTTCTTGCTAGGGTTAGTAGGGTGATTAGAGTGTTAATTGGGTGATTAAGGGATTGTTGGAGATGTTGGTGGAAGATTTGGGTTTCCTCTTGGTTTGATGCATATCACATGTTTGTTGAAATGCTTGATTGACTAGTATGTGCATATGCTTGTTCTTCTTGCCTTTCTCTTGTGGGTGTTAGTTTGTTTGTGGGTTCGGTTCCCTCATTAAGTTGCGAGAGCCCAGTGAGGACGACCCCTAGGTCGGTCTAAGTAGCGAGAGCCCGGATGCGACCTAGGCCACTATAGCACGTTAGAACCCCGTTTGTCATGTGTGTCGCCAAGATGGGTTATAGGATGAACCTCTAGGTAGGCCTAAGTTGCGAGAGCCCGGACCAACCTAGATTACCCTACTACCTCCTTCGCTCTAGTTATCCCTTGACCATTCCGTTACCCCTTTGACCCCGACCTAATCCTAGCCCGTTTTCCTAGTTTGTTCTCCTTAGTCATAGTCTAGCCTTCTCCCCTCCTTATCATTCTCTAGTTTAGCTCGTTGACTTAGTCTCGTATTTAGGCGACCTTAGTCTAGGCTATACATTACCGTCCCCATGGATTCGACCCGACTTGCCCTATCTACCGTAGGAGTAGCCGGTTTTATTTATTGATCGGTTGGGACGTGACGAATCTCTCCCATCAACACACGTTAATATACTAATCTATATCTATATATTATATTAAATAGAAAACAAAGCATTCTCCATGCTCTATACAACCAATAATCAATTCTAAGGTAACACACTTGGCATGATGTGATTGGGTAGAAATTGAAAAGAAGAGAGTTGAATACATAATCAATGTCAAAGTCGGTTATTATTAGTTAGAACCCTTCAACTTCTTCCCCATTGATTATGTAGAATCCAAAGTGAAGAACTCATCAACTTCTTCCTCATTGATTAGGTAGAATCCAAAGTGAAGAACCCATCAACTTCTTGCTCATTGATTAGGTAGAATCCAAAGTGAAGAACCCATCAACTTCTTTCTCATTGATTATGTAGAATCCAAAGTAAACCAATAAATTTCAACCACCTCCCATCCTCTTCATCTTCCTCCCTTATAATCCACCACCTATAACAATGGGTGCTTGCCTTTCCCATTACACCATCCAAGTGTACAACGAAATCGAGTTGATTCCCGCCGCCAAACATCGTCTTACTGTTGTCGTTGGATGCAGACTACCCCGATTTTTTTCCACCGCCCAGACTAACTTGGTATGTGCGTGGCTATCAATTCGTTCATGCTTCATTGGGTTCATGCTTGCATTAGACTCATCTTAATGCTACTCATTATTAGTAGGAGTCACTCGATACAACCCCATTCTCACATAATTGACATAGTATTGTTATTGTAATAATAAGTTGATCGATGAGTTGATGTAGTATCATATCAACACGTCGATCATAGATTTAGAGTCATCTCTACATCAATCATAATCTAATACACAACTAATAATGGAAAATAATAGACGAACACTAACACAGACAACAACAAATGTGAAACATCAAAATTAGAAACAAGCACAACAAAGGGTAAGAGCAATAATAGATTGTTATGTGTGTTGGACTTTGTTTCCAGCTTGCTATATAGTGGTACTATGTATTAAAGCGCTAAAATTGTTATCCCATGTATATGTCACCTTTTGTCTATGATATAATAATACCTCACATTTTACCAAAAAAAAGGGCAAGAGTAACAAACTCAACAATGTAGACAAGAGAAAACAAAGGAGAAACTAGCACAAGATCGAACAATAAAATACGATATCTCACTATTTGTATAATTTCACGTACAAAAAAAAATCACGTACAAAAATTGACAAAGCAAAAAATATAAAATAGGAGAAAAGAAAAATGTAGAGAGAGAGGGGGGATATTAGAGCACTATCTTATCTATTTATTAATTTATTAAAATTCAAACAAACCATCATCATCCATCATTTATCTAAGGGCAATAGCAGCAATAGTTGTAGTTCCATACACCATATTTTCATTGTCATGAAGGTACATCTAACCATGTTTGAAACTTTCTATTTCACCGATCAATGGTAAAAGTTTCATATATTTATTGTGGATCCCCTTTTTTCTCTCAATTTACATGTATGAAATCGATTCCTTACTTTAGAAACCGATTTCATATAAGAAACTTTATTCTCTAACTCAATGACATGAAACTCCTTATATGTTATCATTGTTATTGCCCTAATACTATCTTATACTCCCTCTGTTCATAATCTTTTGCCCCATTTCATCATTATTTGTAAGAGTATTTTTTAATGAAACGGAGCAAAAGATAGTGAAAGGAGGGAGTAATAAAATCATGTGTTCTGCTCTGTTTAGGCCAAGCAACTAAACCAACCGACAAATAAAATTAAGAAACGAGGGAGTCTATTAAAAAACAAAGACAGTCAATTAACAAAATTTTTAATTAAAAAAAACTCAATCAATTAAGAAAGAAGAGAGAAAAGAGGAAAAACTTATCAACTTCACCTTGCTTCATCATCCTCTTCCATTCATCTTCCCCTTCCATAGTTCATAATTGTATTATCACCTACAACAATGGATACAAAAGTTATTATAGAGCATGAACCTCAATATATCACCCAAGTGTACAACCAAAGCGACCCGATTAGACCTACAACCAAAACTCAATATGAACCTCAGTGTACCACCCAAATAGAATTAGAGTTTCGCAGTAAACACACCAATTAAAAAGGAGAAGAGAAGGCTAGACAAGAGGTAAGCGAACAATTATTATGTACATCAACTACGAGCACTTCATAATACATTGCTTATATTTTAAGAACAAAACTGACACACCCAATGTGTTATAAGTCTGAAGTGGTAGTAAAAGAAGCATCCGTAACAATAGAAACAATAGAAGAAAAGAGGCCAATATTAGATTTGAAAATCTCAACCAAAGACGGGAGGAAAAACTAAGAAAGATCAAAGTCATAATTCAAGAGGATTATGTTCTCCAATAAAAGTTAAAAAATGAATTATTAGTTATGCATTACATCTTATAGCGTTATATCTCATTTTCGCCAATAATCACTTGCTCAAGTTTTTACAAACACACTTTCAGTCTAATTCACCTTGCTACACTTGTGGTGACATGTTTGATGTATGTTTCGACACTTTTACTCCCCTTTTTTTCTCACCATTCATTTAACATACATGTCATATATATTTCTGTAACTTGAATCGTTCAATCTTTCTAACCTCCGTCTTATTCAGAATTTAGGAATGTCTGTGGAAGTAACTAAAATTACAAAGACATGAAATCAAAAAAAAATGCATAAATTAATAATAAAATAAATATCGAACAATGAAACAAAAAGACAGAACTGCGATTTACAAAGGCCATAAAACAATATATTCCCGTGCGGTGCACGAGTATGGCGACTAGTACAAAATTAAATATATAAAATATAATAATGTGAGAAAGAAAGAACTAAAGAATTAAAAAAACAAAAAAAACTAAGAATTCACAATCCCCAACCGTTATTTCCCAGTGCCCTAACCCTACCTTGTCGGACAACCACCTCTTAGTTAGAGCCGCCTCTCCAACACTAGTCAGCCAAGCACAACTAACCACCCGATCAACCAACCACCGCGACCTACATCCAACCTGGTCAGCCACGCAACTACGGTACCGTCAACCGCGCACCCAACAGACCAACGTTAATTGAAATATCGTAATTAATAAACCTAATTAACGAGATAATTAAACTATCAATGAGAAATTAACGAGATAATTAACGAAATCTAAATTACTTGTGCGATGTCGAATAACTTTCGATATTCGTAAAGTGGTTGATTAAATTGTCCAGGTTTAATAGAGGTGGTTTCAAAAGAGAAGGATAAACGTAAGAAAAAAAATGACAAAATATATACTATTACAAATTAGTAAAACCCGTGTATGCAATAACAATTATGGGGAATAACATTATTAGAGGGGCATGAATTGGAACTACTCCGTATGAAAAAAAGGGGAGCGAGGCGGCAAAAGAATTTGAGCTGAAAAGGTCTTTGGCGCTCACTAAACCCCTTGCAGTGCCTCTCGGTATTGAAAATAAAAAAAAAAAAAAAAAGAAAAAAAGAAAAGAAAAAGAAAGAAAAACACAAGGTTAGTCAGTGAGTCAGTCACGTTCTGTCCCCCACCTCTACCCCTACCCCGACCCCGACCCCCACCCCCACCCGTCTCCCTCCATCCCTGGGTGCAGCGAATTGGTGTGTGTCTGAAATCTGGAATTGGGGAAAGCGAAGCGTAGTGTGATCAATCAATGTCGGCCCCAAGCCCCAGCCCTAGCTCGACCTCAAGCCCCAGCCCCCAATCCAACGGGGGTTCTGCGTCTGCAGCAGTGGGATGCCAAGTGAGGTGCGCCGGTTGCCGCCTCATCCTGACGGTTGCACCCGGCGTCGCCGAGTTCGTCTGCCCCAAATGCCGCCTCCCTCAAATGCTCCCCCCCGAACTCCTCACCAATTTCCGAACACCCCCGACTCTCACTCCCCCAAACCCTAACCCTAACCCTAACCCTAGCTCAACTCCCCCCCTCCCCCTTCTCCTTCCTCCTCCTCCTCCGCCGCCTCCCCAGCAGCAGCAGCAGCAGGTTCAGGCTCAGGCTCAGGGGATCGATCCCACGAAGATGCAGCTGCCTTGTGCCAATTGTAAAGCTATACTAAATGTTCCGCATGGTCTTACTAGGTTTAAGTGCCCTCAGTGTGCTATTGATCTTGCTGTTGACGTCTCCAAGATTAATCACCTCCCATCTCACCCTCCGCCTCCTCTTCCTCTTCCTCCTCCTCCTCCTCCTCCTCCTCCCCCTGAAGAAGTCAACGAGGTTCCACCTTTTCTCCATTTCTTTTAATTTCCGTACATATACATTTCCAGGTTATGGTTTGCTTTCACCACGTTTTCCAACTACATGGAACTATGCAATTATGCCTCATTATAAAAGCGGCAAGACAATATGTGATAACAAAGCCTTCTGGGTCTTCCTGTTTTGTGCATTTCGTTACTCTGAAACTTGTGGTTGGAGATTTGACATCATCCCCCAAATCCCATCATGGCATTTTGTGACCGTCCATGAAGCCGATCCAATCCAAAAACAATATACTACTCCATATGTTATGTTGTTTCAAGACTTCAGGGGCTGGATTGGTCATAGAAAACAACTTAAATTTTGAGGATATGTTTTTCCTGCTGCCAATTCTTGCGTTTCACTACAAGCACACTCCGTTGCTATTTAGGGCTTGCTTGAGGGGTAATGGAGGTTGAAATGTAAAGAAAATGGAGGTGAGGGGTGGTTTATGGTGGTGATTTATGGTGTAGAGAAGAGGTGAAGGAGGAACAATTACCCCCACATACACATGGAGGTAATACATTACTCCCCTCTTCTCCTAAGTAATGCATTACCCCCATATGGAGGTAATTATTACTCCATCACCTACCCTTTACACTATAAAACACCATCTTCCTCCATTTTCTTCACATTTCAACCTCCATTACCCCTTAATGTATTACCCCATCCCAAGCAAGCCATTATTTAACTTCATTTGTAGCTAAAAACTTTGGTTGTTTTGCATTCAAATAAATTTTGTGCAATTTGGGCATGTGCTAATTTTTCTTCCCCTTTCTTCTTATAAAATGTTTGTACATGATATTGCTATCGTATCCTACTTTACTAGTAATTTAGTCGACCCTCTAATTCGGCAGTAGTTGAAAGAATACTATTGTGATCTTTGTTCATCATTGACTGCTCAGCTATTCTGTAGCCACGAAAATGCATTACTCTCAATCATGTTGTTGTGGTTAAAACAAGTCCTTACTTTATATTGATTGCCTTCTTGTGTATACTGTTGGTAGACGTTTGACATGACAATCTTCCGTCAGGGTAAGGGATCATATCATTACACTGGTATTAAAATTTTATTGGTAAGAGGCCACATATCTTGTTTGTTCTTTTTGGTAGCATAAGAATTTGGCCTTTTTGTTTCAGGTAGCTATCGAAGTCGAGCAAGAGGAAGGTGAAGGTGGACCAGCTGGAGAAACATTTACCGATTATGTGAGTATTATTTCATAGCGGACCTTATATTTACTTTTCTGTATGCATTCGTGAATGTTTTTTTTTTCAAACAATATGTAGTGCACTGTTGAACTTCTATTGGTGTCTTTATTATATTGTTCTTTAACTTCAGTTTCACAATTGTGCAGCGTCCTCCTAAATTGTCTATAGGACCTCCTCATCCTGACCCTATTGTGGAGACATCATCCCTGTCTGCAGTGCAGCCACCTGAACCAACTTATGATTTGGAGATAAGAGATGAGATTGAGAAATCAAAAGCATTATCTTGCTTGCAGCTTGAGACATTAATCTATGCTTCTCAGGTCGCTTCGTCAATCAAATTTTATTTCTTATTTATAATGAAATGCTCATTTGCTGATTGTATAGCTTTACCTCCTTACAGAGACATTTGCAGCATCTTCCAAATGGCCACAGAGCCGGATTTTTTGTCGGAGATGGTGCAGGAGTGGGGAAAGGTCGTACTATCGCTGGATTAATATGGGAGAATTGGCAACATGGAAGGAGGAAAGCATTGTATGTTTTTGAGTGATAATTTATATTTTGAAGTTTATTGTCATTATGAGGCCTTTTATTAGGTGGGGTGGTAGTATGGCGTGGCAAAAGTCTTGTGCTTTTGCGCGTCGGAATTCTTCATGACTTGGTTTATAACTCTAATAGATTGATATCCTGCACCTGTCATATATTTGTTCTCTTTTAAACCAACCTTTTGTAGGTGGATATCTATTGGTTCAGACTTGAAGTTCGATGCGCGAAGAGACTTGGACGATGTAGGTGCCACATCCATTCAAGGTGAAATGTTTGTGTATTGCTGATGTTAGCTGTTTGGTTGATGCGTCTTTCTTTTAAATTCCTTGTAAACATTTTACTTTTAAATTTGTTTCATAGAGAATTACAAATGCATTATCCGTATGTATTAAGAAAATATGACACTCAATGATTCAAATGAACTGCTCAATTAGGCAGCAGTCATTACTACATCAATCAGAGCTGCAATGCACTTTCAAGGTGACTATTTTGTTATACGATTTCAAATGAAACAAGCAACTTTTGATAGACACCTACGTCTGAGCTAATTCGCGAGCAAGTCGACTTATAGCCACAGCACATTAGTGTTATACGAGTTATTGTTTCAGACCTCATGAGTGAACAAGGGCGTACAATAGCTAGTTGCTTACCTCTTTAACTCTTTTTATCAAGATTTTTAGGGTTATCTTATTTGTCTTCAGTAGCTATTTCCTTATCTTTTAGCTAAAAATAAAAGTACATCTAGGATGACTCTTGGATAGTTGCTATTGAAAATGAAATCTTTCTGAAAGAAGGCCTTATTTAAATATAGTCTAGTCTAGGATGGTGGAAGCGTGGGGTACACTTAATCATCATATCAGCCATGGGAAAGTGAACAAGTATTTTGTTTTGGCATGACTTATGAGGTAGGAATATAATCTAGCTTTGAAATTCCAAGTTCTTTGGCTCTTCAGGATTGGCGAAGTTGTTTAAGGAATGATACTCATTATTTCTTAAGACATAGTGTGATTGAGAGAAACCTTTAATTTTGAGGTGTTTGTGGTTAAATTTTCCATGGAAGCGGTTCCTTCAAGAAATGGTTTGATGATTTGTTGGTTTGATAAATCAAAACACTTTGTGTGCTAAAAATGTTTCTCAATCTCGGGAAAAGGCTGCTTCACTGGACTTCTAAGTCACCGAAGTTTGGAAATGGAATCCCTTGATGTCCTTATATCAATATACTGTATAAGTTTCCCATAGTGAAGCCCTTAATGTCCTTATATCAATATATTAATAAGCTAAACCATTTGTGAAATGCTGAAGATTTTTAGTGTTAAAATAGAGGTGAACACCTCATTCATAGCTATATGATGCATTCTGCACCTTTGTTTTTTCACACAAATTTTTTTTCTAAAAATTGTTCTGCTTACAAATTCCCATTATGGTTGTTGAAAGTCACTGGTCTATGGTTTGCAGTTCACGCACTGAATAAATTGCCATATGGAAAGCTTGATTCAAGATCAGTTGGAATAAAGGAGGGTGTACTGTTTTTGACTTACAGCAGCCTTATCGCCTCTTCTGAGAAGGGAAAGTCTCGGTTGAACCAGCTTGTACAGTGGTGTGGTGGGCGGGATTTCGATGGTCTTGTCATATTTGATGAGGTATCAGACTACTCCTTTTGTATGGAGCTTTGACTTGATAAATCTGATAACAAAACTTTTAGCTTCTGAAAAGTTCCTTCTCAACAGTGCCACAAGGCTAAGAATTTGATACCTGAAGCAGGGGGGCAGTCTACACGAACAGGAGAAGCAGTTCTTGATCTTCAGGTGCGTTATTTAAAGTTAAACTAGTTTTAAAACCCGTGAAATCCACGGGTCAGCAATATCAAATTGTGATATGCACTTGTATTTAAAATTTTAAGTATTAACAGAGTTGAGTGGCGTGGTTAGAGTTAAGTGGCCTAATTTTGTTACCATCTTTTCAAGTCCGAAAATATATATTTATAATTATATTATCTCTCATTAAATTAGATAAACGAAAATGAAATCGACCCCGTTTTAGGGGTATAAACCCGTTTTTTGACTCGTAACCTGTTAGATTCGAACCCAAAATGACCCATTTATTTAGGGTCGAAACCCGACCAGACCCGTTTGACCCGTTGGATCGCTGAGAATTAATAAACTATTTATATTTAAATATTATATTTGTTTATAATTATAAAAAATTAATATTTTAAATTTCAAATCTTCAATTTAATACTCCCTCCCCCCACTATGATCTTCCCACTCATTATTTTAATCTCACCCATTTTGATTAAAAGTGGGAAGATCATTGTGGGGAGGAGGGAGTACAACTTTTTTTATCATTAAATAATAAAATAATTATGAAATTTGAATTTAATATTTTTTTAAAATAAAAATATTATTATTAAAGAGTATAATAATAATACTACTTCGTATTAAAATAAATAAAAAATTAATATTAAAAATATTTTTCTTGGACTTAAAAAGTTGTCAAAAAATATAGGCGTTTGAAATTATTTCCGACCATATATAACCTCACCAGTGACCCGTGTCCCGTGTAGCCTAATCCATATTTGACCCAACCAGTATTTGGACTTGGCTCGTATGACTCGTCCCGTTACCGGTCTTGCTGGTTCCGTTTGTCCGATCTACATATTAAGCTCCCGTTTTTTTTTGGGTTTAAAAATCCTTAATCGACGGTGTTAATTATTAGACCTTTACCTGTAAAATCAGGATTTTTTTTAATCAATTATAACAATGTTATATTGATGTGTAAGGTTGGACTCTTACGTATTTACCATTCCTTAACTAAAAGGAGTAATTGACGTGAGTATAATAAGTACGTTAATTTTGAGGATTCAAGTTTTCATATACTCCCTCCATCCCTAAAAGATCATCCTATTTCCTCATTATATGTGAGGAGTATTTTAATGAAATGTGACAATCTTAGTGGGACAGAGTACTACTATAATCAATATCTGCAATTTTTAATGCATATTCAAAAAAATCACATAAAGTTCCTGGCATATATAAATATCTGATTGTTTAATTTTATTTAATATTTTTCCTTGGTTCAATGGAATCAATTCAATGACATTATGTATTGATAAATAAATATGATTAAATTTATATCTTAGTATTAGATATAATCAATTAAAAATATTTGGACTCTTAATATCATATGGTATATTAGATATACCGTAATATATGAAAATATTTAATTTTTTTGAAGAAGTTACTATACTTACTATATATAACTGTATGATTTAGTTAAATGAATTACAAATGTTTTGATTCTGTTTAAGGTTTACAAATATCAGTACCAAAAAATAATGGGGGTTGTTCTTCGCAGTACGCATTTTACTCGACGTAGTACCGTTTTTCCCGATTTTTCCCCTCTCACTTCTCCCTCCCTTAAATTCATCCTTTTGTTTTTCCTCTCTTTTCTTTTTCTCTTCTCAGTATCTACCTCACTCAACGCAGTACATTATATTTTCTTTTACACAGTACATTTTTCTTTTTATTTTTTTAAGCAGTACATTTATTTTAAAATTTGATGCAGTACATTAATTTTAATCTTTGATATAGAGTAATTTTTTAACTTTATTAAAACAGTACATTTCTTTTATCACGAAATACACATGTTTTTTTTTTTTTCAATTTTGATGCAGTATGTTTTTTTCAAAATTTGACGCAATACATAAAAAAGAGGAACAAGCAGTACGTAAGGAAGAAGACAAAAAAGGGAGTGTCAAACCCTAGAATAACAATATATATTTTGAACTTTGAAACAAAAAACCCTAATTTCAATAATTAATGGTTGATATCTGTTCTTCAATCAAAATCGTATCCATAATCTTTTTAAATTGATAAATTGAATGAATGTATAATTAGATTTGGAGGTAATCCATGATAACTGAAAAAAAAGATGGGTGTTTAGGGTTAGGATAGAGAGGGTGGGGGAGAAATGAAATTAGGTTTGTTTTCTGATAAGGGTATGCATGCAATGGAAAAGTATTTGTAAAAAGTATTGCGTCGAGTAAAATGCGTATTGCGAAGAGTAACTTCGAAAATAATACAGGAACTATAATTTCGAAGTAACGTGACGGAATATTAGTGGTAATATATTCCTAATCTTGATTTAAGGCAAAAATCATGACATTTTTTAATCAATTATATAAATCATGCCTAATAATAATAATGATACATAAATGGGTAAAGTGAGACCCTTATGTATGCTAATAAACAACCACGAGCAATATATTTACAATGCTCCAAAGTTGTGCCACATCATCATAGCTTTGCTTCTACTCTGCCATGTAATCAATAGATGCGTCAAATTAATATATATACAAATGGGAGTGTTAAGTGTCCACTATCTGCATATGATTAATATCCATTTCATCATTGCTCTTGTAGGTCGAGATTCACACAGATTCTTATTGAGTTAGTAATTTGGTATCACTTATGAATAATGTTGATAGAAAATGTTGTGATTAAGTAAGTTGGTATCACTAAAGAATGAAGCTAATAGCAAATGTTGTTCAGAGTGTCTTGTGATGAAGAATGAACCGAATGATTACATTGGTTTCACTCTATCATTAACCATCTCCGACACATTAAAGCTGTATCATATACAACTCGTGCTTGTATATTGAGATCTACTGTACAGTACCTGCTCACATAAAATATGTTAATAAAAAACTCATCAGAAATTAATTTTTTTCTGCAATTTCATCGAAGGGGATATACGTATTCCCCACTATAAATGATTAGAAATTTTTACTTCTTTCTATGCTGCTGATATCTGTGGCATTTAGGTAAATGATGTTCATTCTTGAAAAGTGCATAGCTCAATTTTTTGGATTCTCACACTTCTCTTCACCACTCTCTTCGGTTTGATTGTGTGGTGCGGGGGTTTGTTGCTGTATGGATTAACCTTATTTTGTGGACTACCTCAATGATGCAAATTTATTGCAGTAACAAACCCGTGCCCTTCATTCTCCTGTAATCGAAGTGCAAGTTATTTGGTTTATCATTGCTTATGCCTTGGATTGGTTGTAAACTTGTAATAAGCCAAACTGGAAAACTTATGTAAACTGCAAAGTGACGGATTCTATCAGAACAATCAGAATATAGCAACTGAAACAAGATAGACAATGTGAAACCCTTGAATTGACTTTGCTGATCACTTTTTTGAGAAAAGTGAGACATACAAATGTTTCAAAAGTGGCTCCACTATGCGAGGAGCCTGCACTATAATCCTTTTGATGAATTTATGATACAGATACTCTTCTGATATGATGCTTGATGAGAATTGCAGTGCTGTTTAAGCATGCACTATTAATTCATTATCCTCTTGGAAATAAAAATAAAGCAAACATAAGACATTTCTGTCTTCTTCCTTTCTTCTGAAGAGGAGTTTCAATATGTTGACTCCATTTAAATTTTCGCGGCGAGCTGGTCACCTCGGATTCTTTGAGACTGAGACATTGAGTTTAGTTAAGACAACAATACTCCAAAAGTATTTAATTTGCTTATGGGAGCACAATATGAAATACTGAAATTGATATGATAACAGGCAGATTTAGAAACTTAAAATTTGCCAGGAAAGTGTACTCTCAAAAGAGAATTGTACTTTTTTTTTTCCATTGGTAGAATAAATGATTATAAAAGCGCATTGAGCAATGACAATGATTTAGTTATTTTGAGCTGTTTCAATCTTTTCCCCCCTTTTTTGGTTTTCAGGACAAGCTTCCTGAAGGACGAGTAGTTTACTGTTCAGCTACTGGGGCATCAGAACCGCGCAATTTGGGTTACATGGTTCGTCTTGGTCTTTGGGGTGATGGCACATCTTTTTTGAATTTCCGGGATTTTCTAGGTAGGGATTAATGGATTAGTTTACTTTTCAATGAAATATGCTTTTTGTCCTCATTTTATTTAACAAATTAACTATATTTTGGATGCCTAATACTCCCTCTAGATATATTGAATTTGATGAATTCGCGTTATGATACTCCCTATAGATAAATCAATGAGTGGCCTTGGACTTGTAGACTCGTCACCCATGGTTAAGTTCTACTTTTTCTTACTAGATTTGGATTTTGAAATTTGATATTGTTACATCTCCCCTTCGTATGTCAGTATGTATTCTTTTTTTGGAGAGATTATACTCCCTCCATTTTCTTACACTCTTCCCACTTTCCTCTTTAAGAATTCTTTTTCCACTTCTTTTTCATTCCCTTTTTTGGGTAAAGTTTTTACTTGCTTTACAATTTTTCCAGATCAACTTTTCGAAATTACAGAAAAATCCATTACTCATTCAAAACCTATTTTTATTATACTAACTCCTCCCACCCTAATTAATATAAATGACTTTACCTATCTCCTTCCTCTTTTAAGGTCTGATGCATCAAAGACCGTCGGCGAGTCAACTTACTCGTTGACGATCTGATCTTCCCAAATGTGCGGCACCGATCTCCAAACGTGCCTTTCACAACCTTGTTTTCCGTCTACATCAAGTTGTCCTCATCCTGAACCATTTTGTTTGGTTGATCTAGGGTCATGTTGTGGTGGTCATTGGTTGGAGGGGGCGGGGGGGTGGTGGTCCAGGTTGGTCTGCGTGGGTATTGTGGTGATCATGGATGGTGGTGGAAGGGGGGGGGGGGGAGGTTTGTTGTTTCCATTAGTTGCTGTAGGGACTCGTAGTCGGATAACAGCCTGGAATTGATGAGGAGAAGAGGGGATGTACAAGGGGCTTATGGTGTGGGGTTGGAACTGGGGTTGAGGTAGAAGAGGGTGAGACGGTGGGTGAAGGGCTGGTTTGTATGAGGCTAGGAGGGTAAAGGGCTAAGTGTAATGTTCTCTGACACTTCCTTTAAAAAGCACGAGGAATGGACACTGAAGGAGCAACACCCATATACAAAAGATATACTAGAGCTCATGCCCATTTTAAAAAATGTGGATGTGAGGTCCATATACTAAAAGATACCCTAAATGTGACGTCCATATACATGAAAGGTGGATAATTATTCCCTCAAACTGTCATGCATATGCGTAATCCAATCTACTAATCATTGAAAAGTCACATTTTGTTCTAAATGTAGTATATGACCCCCAAATATATAGTAGCTTCAAAGAAAGAAACTTGAAATCCTGCTTTGAAGAGGCGACATTTAAAAAAATAGATGTTTCTGTTCAATCTAAGTACGCCACCAAATAGCCAAAGGAACCATCTTCTACAATAATATCGGATTCCTGGGCTGGAGGTCATTTGGCACTAGGTTGGAGCTCGCCTTCCCTTATCTTAGGTTGGAGCCGGTTAGACACATTCTCATAACAAGGAGAAAACATAGCTAGTGTGACGTCTGGGCAAATATGTTCTTCTATTCTTTATATGGCAACTTTTCTGAACTTCCAGACTGAAATTTGTATTTGTGAATCTGTGGCTTTGACTTATACAAATGCAACATAGCTGATTTTTAATTTCATGGAACTGCAGGCGCACTAGAAAAAGGTGGTGTTGGAGCATTAGAACTTGTGGCTATGGACATGAAAGCGAGGTAGTATTTTCCGATGTTGTTGTCGGCTCTTTGTTTCTTTGTTCTTTGAATAATGCCACCATTACCAATGGATCTGCAGGGGGATGTTTGTTTGCCGGACACTCAGTTACAAGGGAGCTGAGTTTGAAGTTGTTGAGGCGGCATTGGATGCTAAAATGATGGTGCGCTCTTTGTTAATATTTTATTCACGATGACTTGTTTGTTTCCGTTCTAAAGCATTTTGCTGTTTTTGTAATACACTCCCTCCGTTTAATTGATTTCTCCCATCTTAAAAGTGACATTTCTTAAGAAAAACAATAAAATATACTTATAAAAGTAGAGAGGGAGTAAAGTAAGCGGGCCACCTAGGTAAGAGAGAATTGTGATAACCAAAAAAAATTGGAAGAAATCAAAGAAATTGTTGAAAAAGAAAATGTGAAAGATATCAATGAAACGGAGGGAGTATCTGTTATCATCTGGTATATTGCTATGGACAGCTTGGCCTATGTTAATTTATAAGAGTAAATATTCTTGCGACTTTAACGCATAAAGGTTCTATTTGGTAAATTGTGTGATGAATAGAAATAAGGGGGTGTTTGGTTCGATGTATTGGAATAGATTGGAATGGAATGTGATTCCATGAAGGATTGGAATTGGATATCCATACTTGTTTGCGGTTGTTTGGTCGAGGGTGGAATGAGTTGTATTTGTATTAGAGGTGGTATGGATTTAGAATCATGGGATTGGGTTAGGGGTTGTAATTCCAAGGGTTTGGAGCATGGTTACCGAATTCGCAATACGTCCGATACGAATTCGAAATACGAATACGTAATTCGATCGTGGGAGAGTATCCGATACGCACAGAATTGCGAAAATATGCAATTCGTGAATTCGTAAATATCGGTACGCTTAATTTACTTACGAGATTAATAAAAAAACATTAATAAAAAAAAGTTCTTCTCATAGAAAATCAGCATTTAGAATGCTACTACATCTCATCAAAATAAAATATCAAAATATAACAATGAAAACAAAACTTCATTAAGTTCCAATAATAGCTATACCTTTTCTTTTCCCTTTAATGATCTTCGCAATTCATCACCGCCACTACTAAGTGTCTCCCTCAATTCTTCAAGCCTTATGGACGAATCCTCCAAGGTAGGATTATCAGGCTCAATGTCCCACTTTTACTTTCTAACTTAAGTTTACTCGTGCTAAATTAGACGGTCTAGGTTAATTCCCTATTAAATTAAATTAACTTAAGTTAAATCATTTCCATTTAACTTAAAATAACTTAAAAGTAAACATTCATCACGAATTTGAATGATCGTAATTAAAATTTGAATACATACGGATTTCGAAAGTTTAACGGAAATACAAGTGATTAAACATAGTCTAATAAACCAATTTACGGAGTAATTAACCTGTTACAATGAAACGACGAATACTTTCGTAAAAAAACAAGACTAACTACGACTATTCAGCTTCTAGGGATGCTGAGGACCTGACACCATCCTCCTCATCCTCTTTCCCCATCCTCTTTCCCCAACAGGCGTCACCTTCTTCTTCTTCCTTCAACTTTCTTCAAAATAAAACGTAAACTTCTTCATCTTCATTTCTCTGCACCAAAATACAAAGGTAAGCTTTATATTTCTCTATTTTTTTTGATAATAGAGTAAATTAAGCAAGGTCAATTGATTTTAATTCAACAGCAAATTTATGTATTCGATTTGTTTCTAACCACAAGTAATTCGCGTATTGGATCGAATCGATACGAAAACGTATCGCGAATTTCACCCACCGTATTAATTCGTGATTCGTTAGCCTGGGGACCGAATTAGGTAACCATGGTTTGGAGTGGATTTACAACCCCTTTGGGTTCTAACTCCATTCCTAAATACCAATGGATTGAATCCATTCCAATCCATTCCCAAACCTCCAACCAAACACCCCCTAAGTAGAGTCAAAGTAAAAAGTAGATTAACCGATCAACCCTCTAGTAAAGTGTGTTTGGTAAATAATACTCTTTGATAGTAGATTGTTGCTACTGCCCTCAATATGTTTCTATTAGCAGCATATTGAAATAACATAATTAGTAATACATAACTTGAGTTAATATCACGAAATCTTTTCTCTCGTAAAAAAATCCGTTTAATAAAAATGTGATGGTTGAACCCGCCACTAAATTATACTCCCTCTATTCAAATCTAAAGTGCATATTTGCCGAGGCACATTTTGCAACTTGAATATCTTTCATTTTACATTAGCAAAAATTATAAAGTTTTGATGTTGTTGATGAATCAAACAAGATCCCACATGACTATATTTTCTCTTATAGATTGTCGAGAATATCAAAGATCCGCTTTAGTTGCAAATAGTGTTTAAAAAAGAATGTGCACTTTGGATTTGAACGGAGGGAACACTAATCTTAATCTCCTTGATCTCCTTTAGTTTCAGCAACACCCGAGTACTAATTTATAATCACAAAAGTAGATTAAATTGGAAAAATCTGACCTAACTTATCATTGGCTCTATGTGATAGCCAGTTTAACCTAATACATTGTTGCCTAACCCAGTCATAACTCTTAGCTCGATGCTAAAAGTAATTACATTATTTTATGAATATAAATGTGACTAGATTAATTACACTAAGATATTGATTTGATCTTTATTTTCCTTTCACGATTTAGTGGAATAAATAGTGAGAAGAGAAATAAACAATGAAATTGATTATATCACTGTTGGTTATTGGCTTTGTGGTTTGGATATTTCTTTTGTGACTAGGTCATTTAGGTGTTGTCTTACTGCCTCTTATCCTTTATATATATAGGGGTGAGATCCTGTACGAACTAACGGTGCGAACCATATGAACTACCTAGATACAAATATTGTTACTCAAGTTGCACTTCTTTGTGGTCTAGTTATACTTATTAGTGGACCACTAATAAGTGTAAGTGGGATGGTAATAAGTGCATTCAACAACATCCACCACTCATCACTCACCCCACAACCACTCCCGGACCATCCCACAACCACCCAATAATCCCCACAACTCCCTCGTTCGAGTCCCCTCACTATAGCCATGCCCATTCCCCCACCCCACCCTCACAATCACCTACAATCACCTCCACCATCACCACCACACACACCACCCACCTCCACAACCATCAATGGTTGGATCACATAGGATTTTTTTTGCTTCATTTTTTGCTCATTTGGAAATATTTTCAGGAAATGTATAAAAAAGCAGCTGAATTTTGGGCTGAGTTGCGAGTAGAATTGCTGGCGGCAAGCACTTTTCTTCCTGATGAGAAACCTGCTTCCAGTCAGCTGTGGCGATTATATTGGGCCAGTCATCAGGTTTTGAAGCACTAAATTTATTTGGTGTTTGGTTTTTATCTCCAATATTCACATTTTACTATGTTTTTTTTTCTTTTTCTTATTTTGATGTTCATTCTGGCTGTTACAGCGATTTTTCAGGCACCTATGTATGTCAGCTAAGGTCCCAAAACTGGTAGAACTTGCTAAACAAGCGTTAGTGGATAGTAAATGTGTGGTCGTCGGTCTCCAGAGTACGGGTGAAGCACGTACTGAGGAAGCTATATCAAAATACGTGAGTGTGGTGTGGAGTGCTCTCCTGTTCAGCTAATTTCACTTCATTTGTCGCTAGTTTATTGTTCCCATTTGATTTTCGGGTCGATTGACGTTGCTTTGACCTTTAATTTTCCCATGTATGTGTCGAGGCACAATAAAATGTTTGCCGTGTTTGATTTATCGGAATGCCTGTTTCCATTTTATTATTTAATTGAGGTTTAAATCATTGTATATTGTAAGAAATTTTTGGTCAAAGGCTACATCATTTCGCTAGCGGTCAATTAGGACAATATAAATGTGATGGGTGGAGTTTGTCAAATAAATAATTGAATCGCTCTATATCTGTCTTGAATAGGGCCTTGAACTTGATGATTTCGTTTCTGGGCCTCGTGAGCTGTTGCTCAAATTCGTCGAAGAAAACTATCCTTTGCCTGAGAAGCCCGAACCTCTTTCAGGTCCTCAATTTTTGCTGCTGCTTCATGTAGTTCATTTTCTGTGAGATTAGGCTTTTACTCTCTTAATAATCCGACAGGTGATGATGATGATGTAAAAGAACTGCCTCGGAAGAGGCGTTCAGCAGATCCTGATATTTCTTTTAAAGGAAGAGTTAGAAAAGTTACCAAGTGGAAGGCTGAAAGCGATGACGAAAGTTATGAACAGTCTGAATGTGAGTATTTCAAACTGATGCTCTTTGTTTCTCTTCGATTGGTAACAGATGTTGAGCATCGATTCTTCGCCCTTGTCATTGCAGTCTTTGTTTTGTTTGACTTAACCACTCAGCTGCGTGTCTGTGTTTTTGTTAGAAATGTAGAGTAGAAGTTGGCCGTTTTAGAGAACAGAAAGCTTTTAAAACTATGCAGTGATGGCCTTTTTTCATTGTTTATTTTTGACTAGTCATTTTAAAACTAGTACCTTTATTTGTAAGAAAATAAATAGAACTCTGTATAGTGTATACTATAAAGAAAAGCGTTATGCTTGGCCCATGTTTGATAACATTGTTAATTTGATGGCTCATATACTTGAAGAAAGGAGATAATTTAAAAAGGGAATAGGAAATTTATGGATAACATAGGCAATGTGTCAACTGCTTACCTTGTAAAGGTCACAAGGGATGGTGCTAATGACCTTGGTTCGAATCCTGCATCATATCTGCCCTTGTGGCTTTCATCACACCAAAAAGGTGTAGGCAATATGAAGTTTTACTCTGGTCCGACTAAACCACATTGAGGAAGTGGCTTTTACTGAGTCAAATCCGATGAAGATATATGTATTTGTGATTTTGAAGCTAAACACTTCGACTCTGGTTATTTGTATCAGATTCACCTTGAAATCCATACCCGAATATGTATGGTTTCAATATCAAAAATTCTAATAGCTATCTGTTTTTGAGCAGTACCCTTAATATTGAAGACTCACATAGGCGAACACATTTTTGTCATCAGAAATCAGGACAGTCAGACTACCCTATTGTCAGAAATGCCTCACTAGCTGTGCTTTTTATAGTAAATTTAAATGCAACTCTTTACAAAATGTTCATTTTACCGAGCTCTTTCACAATGCACACTGCAATTTAAGTAGCAAGACACATCATGGAATGACTGCAAAGAACTCTGTAGCCCAAACAAAAATAGTGTCAAGAATACCAAATGTAATGTGAATACTAGTTGGAATACTCTTTTGAGCTTGCAGAGATCTCTTTTATGGATGCAGTTATTGTGTTGGAGTACAGAACATGTGTTATTGTTGAAATGTTAAAGTTGAAAACGAAGTAAATTGAAAACAGAACTGTTGGTGCTATTTTCCACACTATAGTTGGACTGCAGAAAATGTTTTCTTTGCAGTTCTTGATGCAATTTTCAAATAAATATTGATTCACTTGTAGCAACCACTCTGGATTTGTACAAGCCTATCATCTATTTTAAATGCCAATACTGTTTCTTTCAATAAATTTGTCTGATTTGATTGTGCAGCCGATGTGGATGATGAATCTACTGAATCTGATGATGAATTTCAGATTTGTGACATCTGCACTGGTGAAGAGGTAATGCCTTCTGAATTTGTTTATATGATATAGTCTCGTTATGTTTACAAGGTGCTTTTTTTGAAACAGGATAGGAAAAAATTGCTTAGATGTTCCTGTTGTGGCCAACTAGTCCATCCTTCTTGTTTAGATCCTCCTGTAATAGATATCTCTGAGGAGTGGACATGCATTTCATGCAAGCAAAAGACAGATGAGTATCTTCAAGCAAGACGTGTCTATATTGAAGAACTCACAAAGAGGTTTTCTGATTGATACTTTACTGTGATCTTATTTTTTTATTTACAAAGCTGGTTTAAATTTATCAAAGCTTATTTGGCTGCAGAAATGGCCTTGGCAAAATATTCTACATACTCGTACTTGGTTTCATGTGACTCTTAGATATTACTGGCTTAGCAGCTCCACTCAGCTCACATGATATCTGTTTGCGCTTGTTATTTTTATAACCACATTTTTAAGCTGTTATTTGTAAATTCTGAAGTATTTATTATGGAATGTGTGCTCTGCTGAATCTGTTTATGTAGTTGATGTTTAAAGCAGCTGGGAATCACAAGATACTAATATGTGCGAACCTAGTTGCTGTCTTATGACAAGTTTTGTATTAAGTCCTTTTCCTCTTTTTCGCGTCCTATATGTATACTATTGAAAGCATAATATAGCATTGAAAATGTAATATACCATTTAATCAACATTCTGCATTAATTTGTTGTAACCAAACATTATTATAGTGCAGCTCGTGGTTCCTATTTCACTGGTGATGGGGTGCTCAAACTAACTGCTAATACTATTTGGAAAATTTCGTGATATTTTTTGTTTTTATTTATCCTTCTCTGCACATATATCAGGTACTGTGGAACCAAATATGTTAATAGGTTAACTAATCAACTATCGACTACTAAGTATTCTCTATGTTCCTGCAGGTATGAAGGAGCTGTTGAGCGGAAAATGAAAATCTTGGAAATTGTTCAGTCTATGGATCTTCCTAATAATCCGTTAGATGATATTATTGATCAGGTAATGCCAATATTGCTGTCCATCCTCTTACTGTTGGTTTGTATCTCTGTCCATGGAAGTTGTCCTATATGCTTATTGGCAAGTATAAATTTATAGTGGAAGTGGTTATTATAATAACCTGGAGTTCGTTTGCCCAGATTGAAATTCAGCACTGGCAATTTTTTTTGGAGACGCAGTAGTGGTAGAATTCTTTATCCTCTTAGGGTGTTATATGGCATATGGTTACAGTTAATTCTCAACGGTTACTGGAACTAGTTTTCGTCAATGTTATAATTTCTCTAAATTAAGGTGCTTTATTTATGTATCAGTTGCATGCTGTCAAGAGCTAGCAAAAACTAGCCTTGACTTGAATCGGTTGAAACTTGAAAATTTGGTGGATACGAAGTGACCCAACCCTAATAAACAGTACAGCCAGCTTTTCCTCAACCAGAGCTGAACCATTATCGACGTTGAGATCGAGTTTTAAATATGCTTTATGTGTCACTTGTTATTAGTGTTAACATCGTGCGTGATGTGGTCATTCTCGACTTGGTCATATTATTCTTGGAATCCTGGCAAACTTTTAAGGCTATTCAAATTTTGTGTCGTTGATTTCGTATGATGTTAATGATTAAATGAATATACAATGTTTGTTTTTGGCTGAAAAAAGCTATGTTGCAAATAGTGCTTTTCTAATAGATAAACTTGGCCGGAGAACATATCTCATACCGGCTTCCCCAATCCCGATACATCTGGACAAGATGATGCGTATCGGCTGGGATGTTTAACAATACCTGTGAGCTAGACTGAATACTATAGATTAACGAGAATGTAAGGCGTGAACGTTATTTCACAATTTTGATTAATACTACTTACAAGTTACCACAAAAAAAAAACAATATCTGTGAGCCAAACTTAAACCAACTGTACCACAACGATTCGACATGACCAGACCCGAACCCGATCTGCGGACTCGATTGCCACCTCTATCCACAATAGACTATTTACCCTCTTATGTTAGCATTGATAGGCTTAATAATGGTCCTAATAGCTAGACTTTGTAGCGAATAGGTGAAAAAGGAGTACTGGTGCATGAGTGTTCTTAGTTGATGAAGCAATTTGATTGGTCGTTTCATTAACGAGCGAGACCTTGGTTAACAAAGCAATTTCTTTCAGATATTTGTTTGTCTAATGTGTGTATCCTGTATCTCCGTGCCTTGGTGTGGTGTCTTGTCTTAACAATAAATGACTTTGGGCGATGTGTATTTTGGCTCTCACATTAATGAAGAATATAGGGAAATGTGATACTCCCTCCATCCCACTATGATGTTCCCACTTTAATTCCGATGTGAGGAATATGATATCCAAATGGGAACACCTCTTTGGGATGGAGGGAGTACTTGGTATGAGTTACTAAAACCTCGCTGGCCATCTAGTTCATTAACGTTACTGCCAAAGATGCTTCTTTTTAGCTGAGGGACCTGATGTCACGCATTGTGTCTAAGCTGCTAATAGGAGTGGGGCGATGTTTAATTTGACTCGGTGATTTGTGGTGAACTTGATCAAGCAAGCAAGCAAGCAGCCCGTCGCATATCCCTTAGTGATTGCGAGCTTGGAGGACCCTATGATGTTGTCTTAGTGCAACCTAATCCTTTGTGATTTAGGTGAATTTAAGCCTATAAATAAGTGCAAAGGAAAAACATAGAAGGAAAAAGGATTTTTGTGGTAACGATGAGCGAACTAGGAGGTCGTTGTTGGGTTTGTGTTTAGTTCTTTTAAAACTCACTCCTCTCGATCTGCAGTATTTTGGTGGAAGACAGGGTAGAATATTGCTTTTCCTAATTATTTGCTTCCTTTTTCTGAATTTCTGTGTTTATCCAACTTTTTTCCATTATTGAATTCTGTCTCTACTCCATATTATTCATATTTTGGTATCAGTTTTTTTTTTCTTTTGATTTTATAGTAGTATCCTCTATTCAAGTGCTTTTTTGGATGCCTTATTTTTTTAGCTCATTATTCAAGCGCTGTTTTAGATGCTGTATTTTCCACTCATAGGATCATTGCTATCTTACATTTATATTAGCCAGCCACAGATCATATTGGGTCCAAGACTTTGTTGTATTTGTTCTTCCTTCTTTTCCATATACTATATGCAAAATTGTTTTTTGAACTAATAAGAATGGTTCCTGCTGCTTCTAATGCAGCTTGGGGGACCTGATAATGTTGCAGAAATCACGGGAAGGCGAGGCATGCTGGTTAGGGCTTCTGGTGGTAAAGGTGTCACGTATCAGGCTCGTAATACGTAAGTCAAGGCTTGATATTTCTAATTTTGTGGAGTTCCTCTTATGCTTTATTTACCTTGTGACGCTGCGTTGCTCCTTGACCAGGAAGGACATTCTCCCTCTTACCTATGATCCTTCAAGAGCATATTCAATCAAAGTTGTACTTTTTTTGATTGGGTTGGGAGATGCAAATTAGTTGCTTTTGATTTTTGACTTATGGCTCTTATTGGCTTCTTTAAATGAGTGAGTTGAGCTTGGAGCTATGAATTTCCCTTGAAATCTAGAGGCTGTTGTGCTACACCGCTGTCAATTGTTTAATGTGTTGCATGTGCCATGAACTCATGATCGATCTATCTTCAATTTGGAGGTCGACCAAAGTTTAGCATTTGGTGTTTGCTAGAAATCTGTAGTCTGTTCTGGCTACAGAAAGATACTTGTGCTACATGGAGCAATTTTGTGGATACAATTATAGGGTCATAACTACTGTTCTTATTTAATTTATTTATGCGCTATAGGAAAGAGATCACAATGGAGATGGTCAATATGCACGAGAAACAGTTGTTTATGGATGGAAAGAAGTTTGTCGCTATCATATCTGAAGCTGGATCAGCTGGAGTCTCTCTGCAAGCTGATAGAAGGGCTATAAATCAGGTAACAGATGAAATGTGATCGATAATTTTCCTAGGTTTGGTGATGTGATAACAAGATTGTTTATCTTATATTAAAAAAATCAGAGTTACATGACTCGTAAGTCGTAATTCGTTATTCGTAATACGCTCGATTCAAATTCGTGATTCGAAATTCACAATTCGCTCTATTTAGTGAATCCGATTCGTTGAGCGCATTACAAATATCATAATTCGCTAATTCATACGGAGTATTGTTTTTCTTAATATACCAAACGAATAAGACATTAATTTTGGCAAAATACTTATTTGATGAACTAATCCCCATTTCAGATTATTTATTATAACCTCCGCCATCGCCCTTAATCACAATTATCCTTTCTACCATCAAAACCTAAAAACCTCATATTTCATGTTGAAAGTCAAAATGAAATTAAAGCTAAATCTAAAAACTTATGAATATGAGTAAGTGTTTTTTTTTTTTTTTTTTAAATAATCGTAATTATCTCGCGTATACTTCACCAGTTCACCACCATTTTTTCAGCAGTGGTCATCAGACACAAAACTCCATCAAAACGGTCATTTTCTAGTGAAAATAAGGTCAATATAATCTATGGGTGGATGAATTTCATCCTTAATGCAAGGGAAATTTTCAAGTTTCTCTAAAATGGGATCTTTAAAGAATTCAACTCTACAATCCCATTTATTTACAAAGTTATGATGAAAACATCTACATCCCTCTTACTCTAAAAATCATCACAAATTTCATTTCTCTTTATCCACTTCCATGTGCTCTTATCATTCTTTTACGGAATTACTTTTTCATAACGAAGCTTTACTCAATCCTAACGATTCTTTTTCAAAATTTCCATTTATGCTCTTGATTTATACAATCTCTCTAATTAATCCTTCTAATACATACCTTTGATCTCTACCAAAAAAATCTGATTAATCCATCAACCTCTTGTGAATTCAACTATGAATCTTAATTCTCCAATTAATGATGGGGTAATATCGCTTTAAGTTTTAAGTTTTGTCTTTTTTAATCAATTTATTATAAAGTTCATCAATTGGGGTTTGGTGATTGATTTAATTTTAGAGATTTTTTTAGGGTTTGGTGATTGATTTTAAATTTAGGGATTTTTTTAGGGTTTATGGATCTTGTTTTTTGATATTACATTGATTGATTGATCGATTAAAGAAGTGTTTTAAGATTTGTATTGAATTGCATCCAAGAATGTCGAAGATAACTTTGGAAATTAAGAAGAGAAAAAATGTTGATGTTCAATTTTGTTAGAGAGAAATTCAGATCACTTTTGAGAATGAGAAAGAAATGACAAGGGCAAATTAGTAATGTGTCGTTAGGATTGAGTAAAAACTCGTTAGGAAAAAGCACGACCCTTCTTTTATCTCCAATTTAAGAGAATCCACTCTTTTGAAATACTTCCCGCGTAAACAACACATAATCGGCCCTATAATTGAGAATGATATGCATGTATTTGTAAGTCTTGTGGAAGCAGCCCCAAAAAAAAAAGCGAGAAGTCTTCTGAAACAGGATGGTGTTTGTTTTTCAGTTGATTTGATACTTTCACATTTCAGGTTTCCATGTACTTACCATACCCTTTTTCTATATTTACTGTTATGTCAGAGGAGAAGAGTTCACTTAACGTTAGAGCTACCATGGAGTGCTGACAGAGCCATTCAGCAATTTGGACGGACCCATCGCTCCAACCAAGCTTCTGCTCCTGAATACAGGTGGGTGATCTTCAGCTGTTGTTCACGTTGTGTTCATTAGCTATAGGCTAAGATATTAATGGCTTTAAAAAATCTCAAAAGCATGTTCAAAAGGTACAATTCCAATTTCACTTTTTTTTTTGTTTATCAAAATTGTGCTTGAATTCTATATTTGTAGAAGTTAGGAGAAAACTGATGCTGCTATAAAAGGAACTCTCATCCAATTTCACTTCCCCCCATCAAAAGTATACTTACAAAAGCCTTAATAGTACTGACCGGATATCAAGGTCTCTCCTAATCCGGCTATCTCCAGATAAATGTTCACTCACTTCTTCAGTTCTTCCCCCAATATCCTCTCTTTACCACAACATGGGGTTTTTACAGGAGATGCCTTAATCTGTTACTTGTGCTTTTACTCTCAATAGTTCAATATGTAAATCTAGTGCCTTCTTTTTTCACTTTTATTGCTTGCTGCTTTTATTGGGGGTCTAATAGGGAATTCCGTGAGAAAAGGAGTCATGTGGTTATGCTGCAACACTTTTCCTTCTCATTTTTGTCGCACCGGACATGTGACTGCTTTTTCCAACTGAAACCTACTCTTTACTTTGCCCATGGTGCGTATGAATTTCGGGAATATAGGACCATAAAAGGAAGGGATTGGAACCTCTCATAGGGTAGTCTTTTACTTCTAATCGACTGCTTCCCTTGGGAAACATGGCCGGTATGAATTGGTTTTGGGGGGTAGAGGATGTGATTGTAATTTGTCTCTTCTTGGCTGTTGCGTGAGCCTCCATCCTGAATAACTGGGAACCGTTGATCGATAACAAATTGCTTGTTGAAAAACTTCTCTATCTGAAAGTCTGCGTGCTAAGCTAGCCAAAGACTGATTTGCGAGATAGAAAAACAGTGGAATTGAAATGGATTCAACTTTTTAAAAGAGTAAGAAGGGAATTGAGTCAAATATCCTTGTCTGTAGTTCCAGAGGATTCTCTTTTGTCTTGCAAACCCAAGGCCGTCTTTACGTCACTCTCATCAGCAACTTTCGAAGACTGACTGTTCTGTTTTTGAGGGTAAGTTGAGTGATGTTTTCACAAGTGATCAGGTGGCTTCAACCAAACCTACAGTCCAAACAGTCAATCTCCTCCTAAAGCATCAGGGATTCCAAACGCTGTCTTCAGTGTTGGAGCTACCTCTCAATACACTCCTTGGTATTGTTAATATGCACAATAAACAGAATTCCACCTGGATCATCTTAGAACATGGTATTACGTTTCAAATTGGTGAAAAGTCTTCGATCATAATAGGGATCTATTTTGTGTTCGAAAGTTGTTTGTTTAGCACCTCCCTCTCAATTGTTTTTAAGAGTTGACTTATGTGTTTTCCTCCTTATTACAGACTGCTTTTTACAAATCTTGGTGGTGAACGACGTTTTGCATCTATTGTGGCAAAGAGACTAGAATCTCTCGGAGCATTAACACAAGGGGACCGCAGGTATGTATAGTTTCTGTTCTAATTTTTTTTATTGAACTGCTCATCGTCTTATACTATTGTTCGTCTTTCAGGGCAGGACCTTCTTTAAGCGCCTTTAACTATGATAGTGCTTATGGGAAAAAAGCTTTGATGGTGATGTATAGAGGAATCATGGAGCTGGTACTGATTTCATAACTGTTTGTGAGATTAAGATGTTCCTATGTTATGCTCGATTTTTTTTAATCATACTTGTTCTTTGTTCTCTGGATATATTAGGGTTCATTGCCAGTTGTGCCCCCTGGGTGTTCGTCTGAAAATCCGGAATCAATCCAGGAGTTTATTTCCAAGGCAAAAGCTGCGCTTGTATCTGTTGGCATTGTTAGGGAATCTACTATGGGTAATCTCTTGTTGTCAGTTTTTTTGTATGTTTTTATGCCACCTGCTCAAATTGGCTGTGACCCATTGTTCACTTTGCTAGTTATATGTATATGCGAATAAGGAAAGTATTGAAAACAACACCGAATCAACTTAACGCTTCCCTAATAAAACAATTCGACCCTTATTTTAGTGTAGGGTTGTCCCGAATTTCCGAATTTTCTACTGCGACAAGACGATGTTCATCTGAATTTGCCTAGAAAACAGAGATGTAAATATGAAGTATTTTGTGCAGATTGTGCTTGATGTTCTGGATTTTCTTCAACCATATATGTCAATATATAGGGTTGAAAACCAGGGTTGTCTTTTTCTGAAGAGTTGCGACTCTTCAAAAGTTTTCCCACCAAAATCTGCTTAAACTGATTTTGGCAAGACCTCCGCCAGAGGGTACCGTATGAACCCGATACCGTAAATTTGCAAATACTTATATATAAGTATACACTCCGTACTTCCCAAACTTATATTATATTACATTGAATTTACCCATCCGTGAACCAAACTTGAGTACGCTAAAATGAACCGGTATTTACACTTAAATCACCGACAATATGATCATCAGTGACAGTCTAAAGTTAGGTAGTTTATCTAAAAGGTAATGTCATTGCTACCTGCAGTCATATATCCCTCCATCCCAGTCATTTCTATGCTTTTGTGGAATACATGTGAGTTACATTTGAATCAAATGTATAAAATTTATTGGAATGGAGCGGGTATTTCTATGGCTTTTTGTAATAAGAAATAGTTTGTATATATTGTACTACAATTATCAGGTAGTT
The DNA here is from genome assembly GCA_958450325.1 of Agrostemma githago. Classification (NCBI taxonomy): domain Eukaryota; kingdom Viridiplantae; phylum Streptophyta; class Magnoliopsida; order Caryophyllales; family Caryophyllaceae; genus Agrostemma; species Agrostemma githago. The sequence goes on along the minus strand of OY288260.1, from coordinate 43,585,512 downwards.
CATGACATTAATTTAATTTGGATTGTTGAATTTGCTAGCAGGAGTTTACAAAGAGAAAGAAGATGTCAATGTTCTTTTGTTTTGTTATGTGTTGTTCTCTGCTGTTTTTTTTTTCTATTTCTTTTTACTCTTTGACCATTTTTATTTTTTTCAGCCAATGGCAAAGAATCTGGAAGAATATCTGGTCGTATAATTGACTCAGACATGCATGATGTTGGCCGTTTTCTCAATCGGCTGTTGGGATTGCCTCCTGAGATCCAGAATAGGTATTTTTTTTCGTTTCGTTACATTACCATTCTTAGCTGATGAGGTTATTGATCATAAATTGAAAATCTTTCAATTGCAGGCTGTTCGAATTATTTACCAGCGTTCTTGATGTGATTATTCAGACTGCACGAACCGAGGGAAATTTAGACTCTGGGATTGTTGACATAAAAGCCAACATTGTTGAATTACAAGGAAAACCAAAGGTTTGTGCTTGTCCATTTGTTTGCAGGAGAATTTAGTTTATTCCAACTGGTGTTTGACGATGAAAGATTGTTTCTCAATGAGTCATAATAAATGGGTAAATCGGTAACTTATACCTCAAATAAGTTTCATTTTCAAATTTTATACCTCACATATTTTTTTTTTCAAAACTTATACCTACTTACCCAAGTTATCTCGTAATTGATACCTTAATCCATATTCCGTCTACAACTAACGGATTCCGTCGTACTTTAGTTTAAGTTGCAAAGTTTGTTTACTTACTCCAACCATCTATGTTCTTCCCACTATATATTACTCCGTAATTTAGGTGGTATAAAATAATCAAATGGGGAGTTCTTAGACTGCTAGAGGAAGTATTTTTTTTACCAATTATACGCTTCTTTCACTACCATTTCATTCTCATTTTCGGTTCCTTTTAAATCAATATGAGCAAATTATCCTAAAATCACCCCACATTTAAGTAAATGAAGTGCTGTATTTAGCTAGTTGGAGAGGGGGATCGGATTTGGGCGGAGAAGTATGGTATGAGCCCAGCACCGTCGACGTGGGACACTACCACCCCCCATACTGCACCTGGAAAGGCGTGAGCTGTGACAACAGCAACCACGTCACCTCCATCAACCTCCAGTCCTCCTCCCTCTCCGGCAAACTCCCTCACTCAACTCACCCTCCCTCTCCCTCCGGCCAAATACCATCTTTTCATGGAAAGGGTTCTTCATCCAAATAATTAATGCTGACATGGGATCTTGCTTGTTAGGCCAATGAATCCCTTGATGTTTTAATTAATTTGGAATGTTTTGAGGTATTGGTAGCTAATTATAGTGATATGAATAATTAGATTGATCTTCAACCAACCAAACTAAATTTAGGGAAAAGTTTCAATTGAGTACTGTTATACAATCACAAAGAGGATTTCGAGATGTGGGTAGTTCATGAAGATTGATTGAAATAGAAAAATCAATTTAGGGTTTAATGTTTGTTGATTTCGGGAAAAGTTATCTAATTTAATTTTTGAGCTATTTATAAAGTTGCCTTCAAATGTTACTTAAACAAGGGCAAAACAGTCCGTTAGTAATAATCTGTTAGTTTTTAGACGGAATGTGGATTAAGGTATCGATTACAAAATAAATTGGATAAGTAGGTATAAGTTTTGAAAAAATATTATGTAAGGTATAAAGTTTGAAAAAGAGAGTTATTTGAGGTATAAGTTATCGATTTAATTTTTTTTTTGAAAAATTGGTTTGAACGACCCTTACTCAACCATTAGAGTGATACCGACATTTTAGTTGACTGTTTTAATTTGCTAAAATCAATAAATTTGCATTACCCTTAAATCATTAAATAATGAAAGGCAAAAACTAGAAAGGTAAAAAGTGGCAAGTTGCCTTATATTCAGGCAAAGTGGATGAGTTAATATAGTGGACCAACTCACGTATGTTAGTCTTTTTTTGGCTTTTCAAAGTGAATAGTCATCCGTTATAGGAAATATAGGCTGGATTGTTTTGAATAAACCAAAAATGATTAAATAGCGAGTTCAACCAATAAAGGGAGTCTATGTATGACGTTTTTCTACTACCGTATGCGAAAAATTAGCTACTTTGGCTAATTTGAGAGGAAGTAAAGTAATTTAAATATTATTTTATTTACAAGAATGCATTGTCTTGTATTCATGTTGCAGTACTTTAGTTCTTTCGTAGTTGTATTGTTTCTTATCAATGAGATGAATTCTAATCTGGTATAACAAATTTTAATTCACATGTTTCTTGATTGTTTCCCTAGACGGTACATGTTGACTACATGTCTGGTGCACCCACTGTATTGTTCACATATACTCTGGATCGTGGCATAACATGGGAGGTGCGTTTATGCCATGAAAATATTTTATTTTTTATTTTTTGGTGACTCTTTCTCGCATCTTATCTATGTATGTTGTATGCAGTTTGCTTCAAATTTGTTAAATGAAAAGCAAAAAGCAAATCCTGGTTCAACGCATGACGAATTTTACGAATCCAAGAGGGAATGGCTTGGAAGGCGTCATTATCTTCTCGCTTTTGAAGGGTATGTGCCTTTCAGTGTCAAACTTGTACTGCCTTAGTATGTCAAAGTAATAACAATAATTCTAATGCATGATGCATCTGACTCCCAAGTCCCAACCATGGCAGCAAGAAATCTGTCTTAGCTATCATTGAATGATTTAATCACAGTTTTGTTACAAATGAAGAAACTCTAGCACAAACTTCTATTGCCCTAATATGTCAAAACAATAACAATAATTCTAATGCACGATGCATCTGTCTCCCAACCATGGCATCAAGAAATCAGTCTTAGTTATCATTGTATGATTTAATCACAGTTTTTTTGCATGCACCCTACTAGTTTGCTGACTCCTTATCAATGAATCTGGATAATTGTTTGGGCCTGTTTGTTCTAGTGGTCCAATTGTGTACTGACAGAATCAAACTTCACCTGCCAGAAAGGTCTTTGGTGTCTAATTCTTGTTTTAACTTTTTGAGATAGATGAGGAGGGGGTGGGATGGTGCAAGTGTATACTTTAAATCAAGAGATGCCAAATTGCCAACACTACTAAATGGAATTACATTAATTCAAATATCTAGGAGTTAAGAAAGTATAACAGACCTGTTTGCTGGGATCAATGAAATCTGCTTCCTTTTTTGTTTGGGCCCTGTAAAGTATCTGTGGAACTGATAAATGGAAGTGTAGCTTGAATGCTTGTATTCACATGTCAGTTGAATGGTCCTTACATATTTTCTTATGCTGTATATTTTTGCTCTCTTGTCCAGCTCTACCTCTGGCATGTTTAAGATAGTCCGTCCAGCTGTTGGGGAGGCAATAAGGTGAAAATATAATGTGTATCTGTTCTCTTGAAATATTGTGCGTATGCAAGTATATTATAATTGCATCTGGTTCTCATCATACAGAGAAATGCCTTTAAGTGAACTTAAAAGTAAGTATAGAAAGATGTCATCTCTGGAGAAAGCTCGCAGTGGCTGGGAAGATGAATTTGAAGTTTCATCAAAACAGGTGAACTATTAATTGTTCAATTGTTATATAGTATAATCATTAAAATAGAATCTAAATATATTGTCGTTTTGAAAACATTCGAGAGCAAACTTTTTACAAATTTTGAATCCTTTTCATTATAGTTTGGTGCTAGCATATTGTTTGATTCTGCAGTTGGAGCCAGTCCTGACAGTTTTACCGCTTGATTTTGATTTTTAATCGTTTGAATGATTTCTGTGTACCCCATTTGCATTTACAATAGGGCCAATATGAATTATGAAATGTTTATGTTTCAACATTTGATGGTTTGCAGTGCATGCATGGTCCAAAATGCAAGGTTGGTAGCACCTGCACCGTTGGTAGACGAATCCAAGAAATAAATGTTTTGGGTGGTCTTATTCTTCCGATTTGGAATGTAATTGAGAAAGCCCTATCGAAACAGGTATATCTCGATTTTATTTTTTGATGTTGAAATCTGCTACCAAATTCTTTATACCCGTAAGTAGACATAATACGAATACGAATACGAATACTTGGCTCCTTAACATGTGCCCCTGGGGTACATGTTAGAAAAACCGGGTTCTTGGATATAATATCCTCAATGATACTGTTAGTCTGGTACTATATTTGACGTTGGTTTTTTTTTCTGTATTATGAAATGAACTTTTGCATCCATTTTCTTCATGAAACCGAGACTGTATCACAATTCAGCTTCTTATCTAGATCAATTATGTGGGTTGAGGCTAGCAAACATGGCATTTATCCCAATTAAACCTCAAGTGTCCTAAAGGTTCTATAACAACATTTCTGATCTGCTAATTTGTGAATGTTAGCGGATTAGTTCACGTAGTTGAGCGAATCAGTTAGCAAATGGATTGAATCTTATTGTAATTTTGTAGCTTGCTCAAGTGAATTTGTTAAATCTGATTGAAATATTCGTGCTATCCTGTATTCCTGTGGCTTCGGTACTTTTGATAAGTCCAATAACAAGATATTTGTAGCAGTATACCTTTCCATATACGAGGGCTGTTTTGTAATTTAGATTTTAATCACACAGCTCAGCTGACAATTCGGTGGGCCAGGCTGGTCCTCGTGTTATGAGGACTTAGGCGGCATGGCCCAAGCACGGACGGCGAGCCATCATGCTATGCCCGACCCCATATCTCTGCGGTGGCATGGCCACCATCGTGCTGTGCTGACCCATCGTGCCTTGACAGTTTTCCCCTTTTTTGCCGTGCTGGCCCATCGTGCCGAAGCACAAGCCTTTTCATTTTTGGCGTCGTGGCCCACCCCTCAGCCCGCCGTGCCATGCTGCGTCGGCAACCGGGCTGCTCGATAGGGCTGTACCCGATTTACTAGCTATACATACAGCGAGCCCTTCATATCACAGTTACTCCTTCCCTCCATCTTTATTCTTAATATATAGGGTAGAAGTACAAGAATTAAGGGAGGTTAAGAATATGTGCTGGAAAATGAGGTTTGGGAGAAGATTTGGATTTAGATGTCATATTAGCCACAAAAACTAAACAAAAGAAAGATTATAAGTAGGAAGCTTAAAAATAGGCAACCCGATGAGGAAAGTAAGAAAATTAATAGCGGATGGAGGAGGGAGTATATGTTTAGGACTCTAGTTAAATGCAATTTTTTTAGTAATAATGCATAGAATGGTTTGGCTAACTTTTGAATGGAAATTGAAGATGTCAAGCTGGTTTAGTAACTAACTTGAGTTAGTTAGTTAGTTAGTTAGTCCCCACAAGTTCTTATGGTTGATATATCTGTTACATAAGTCAACTACGAGTAATATATATAGAAACATTGTACATTAAGAATGTAATCTGCATACATTCATTTCTCTCCCAATCTTTCCTCCCTTTATAATCTCACACATCATTTCTACTGAAACAATGGAGATGAAGATAAATTTCATAGGAGCTTTAATGTTGCTTCGACTATGCTACATCTTGAACGTTCTCATATGCTAGGTTTGGAATAAAGTACGAACAGTCCATTGCCTGACTTTGACTTTTTACTTTAACTGTGTGTTGACATATTACACTCTTACATGCTCCTTATCCACTTTAGGCAAAACATGGAAAATTTTCTTCGAATTAGACTTCTGTGCCTGACTCTTTCAACAAAGTGTGAGTAACATGTCTACAGTCCATACCTAGGTCTAATATAGACTGGTATGCTGTCTTTTATCCAGTGGTATTCATGATGTGTTTGTATCATGTTTGAGTGAAACACATTTTGCGGTAGGAGCTTAGCAACTAGTGTTGCAAAAATGGGTTTATTGTGGGATGGTGATCTCATCGAAAGTTCAAAGTCACAGACCTTATTCATAGCAATCAATCACTTTCTGACATCTTAAAGTGTTTTAAGACCATACTATACTTATTCAAGCTTGCTATTTTAAAATGTTTTCTTGCTTTCGCTTGTGCAAATAAATTTACAGGCCCGTCAAAGCCACAGACGGATTCGGATTGTTCGTGTTGAGACGACAACGGCCGATAAGCAAAGTATTGTTGGGTTATTGATACCGAATGCTGCCGTTGAAGATGTACTTCAAGGTCCTCTCTCTCTCTCTCAAGTCTCAATGTGCGATTGCGTTGATTTCAATCTACTTTTAGACTGTATGTCGGGACAACGTTACCCCATCGCTATGAACCAAAGAAAATGTCAAGTGTGCTTTAGCAAAACACACTCAGAATATGATGCCCCAGTTTTCATTATTATTGATGGCCAAAAGGGTTAGGATGGATACATTCATGAATAATTTTAGATTGTTTGTGCTACATGATTGATTATTCTAGAACCTATCTTAATTCTAAAGTAGAGGCATGTAATTTAGAATTCCAAGTAACTTGAATTGATTGTTAAAGTCGTTAACAAATGCTTATTTGATGACAGGCTTGGCCTGGGTACAAGATATTGACGATTGAGTATATCGGAGAGGCGTTTTCCCTCAGCTCCAAGTGGAACAAATGTACAAGTCAAAGTTGTTGGCTAGTCGGAATTACACCAAAGGCTCCTCCAGGGTTCAGCCGCCTGGTTGGGATTTCATAGTAGTCGTATATAGGAGAGCCATTTTGTTTCCTTTTTCTCCTTCTGAATCTAAATGGGTACACCACCATTTTCCGGTCCTTGTATGGAACGGTATCATTCTTGTAAATCGCCCTTGTAATTATAGGATGCCCTCAAAGAGTAGTCTATCTGATAAACTAATCTCAGGCGATGTTAATTGATAATTTTTAATTAGTTATAACAAAATCTTCAGTTATTTCGTACAAGTAGTTTATAGTGAATTTGAATTTTCACGGGATGTATCTTATCTCTCTTTTTAGGAACCAATTCACATCGTGTAATATGATGAAAAAGAGGTTTTCGAGGAGATTGGATTGACTTTATTCAAATCCAAATAACCCTCAAAATACACAGGCCCATAGTATTTGTTATGGAGTTTGTTCGACGTAATTATATAACCATTTTATTTTGGGACTCAAAATGCCAAAAAAATGTGGATAATAACTTTCAAAATCGGTCGTTTTTAGCTTTTTTTTGTCGAAATGAAAATCGTTCTAAGTCACGAATGTTTTTTTGATATAAACTTGTTGATTGGAATAAAATGCCTAATAATGATTATTATTTAGAACCCTCGAACATGATATAAAATGGAATACAGAACTTGTTTCGATGGATTCCGACAAGTTTCAAAACACTATTTTAAGGCTTTAAAAAGATTTATTTAAACCCAAATGACCCTCAACATACACGGGCACATAGTATTTGTTATGGAGTTTGTTCGTCGCAATTATAGAACCATTTTATTTCGAGACCCAAAACGCCAAAAAAAACGCGGATAATAACCTTCAAAATCGGTCGTTTTTACCTTTTTTTATCGAAATGAAAGTTGTTCTAAAATGCGAATATTTTTTACGGAAACTTGTTGATAGGAATAAAATGCCGAATAATGATTATTAGAAGCCTCGAACCCAGTATAAAATGGAATATAGAACTTGTTTCGACGGATTCCGACACGTTTCAAAAACACTATTTTAGGGCTTTAAAAATACTTTATTAAAAACCAAATGACCCTCAAAATACACAGGCGCATAGTATTTGTTATGAAGTTTGTTCGATGCAATTATATAACCATTTTATTTCGGGACGCAATGTTATGAAGGAGGACGAGTTTGACTTTTGTGGAAACATGAAAAGGTGAACTTGTCGATTTTGGAGTATAGTAATCAAAGCATCCACGTTAAAGTTTCAACGAGCTCGGGGAAAGATTATTTGCTAACCTTGGTGTATGCTTTTAATTCTACTTTGGGGAGAGTTGAGCTTTGGCGGAGACTAGAATCCTATGCTTCGAGGGAACCTTGGATGATATTGGGCGACTTTAATTGCGTTATTGATGCTCGAGAGCGGCTTGGTGGTGTATCTGAGGATGACGCTATGAGTTAGTTTCGGGATTGTATTGCTAATTGTGAATTACGTAAGTGATATTAAGGCTAGTGAGTCTTGGTTCACTTGGAATAATAAACATAAAGTGGCGGAAACGAGAGTCTATAGTCGTATAGACCGATGTTTGGTGAATGATGACATGGTGAGACTTTACCCGAATGGATTTGCTAATTTCTTGCCCGAGGGAACCTTCGACCATTGCCCATGTATTGTGCAACTAGGTGATCCGCTGGCAAGAAGAAATCGTAGTTTCAAGTATATGAATATGTGGAGTAAGTCTCCTGATTTTAAGACTTGTGTCTTGGCAGCCTGGGGTGCAACAATCAGGGGGACTGCAATGTTCCAGATCGTGAATAAATTACGTAGCTTAAAGAAGCCGCTGAAAGAGCTGAACGCAAGCTGTTTTGCTGATATAGAAAACAGGTGTTTGCAGGCGGAAATCAGATTGGCAGAAGTGCAGACATGCCTGCGCACGGACAGAAATGCGGGTCTGATGCAGGAGGAATCAGCTCTAAATGATTAGGTCCGGGTTTTGCAGAAGGCTCGGGGTGAATTTTGGAGCCAGAAATCGAAGCAAAAATGGGTCAAAGAAGGGGATGTGAACTCGGCTTATTTTCATGGTATCTTGAGAGCTCGTAGAGCTCATAATGCCACTTCGAGAAAGGGGAGGAGCTGTGGTCGAACTCTAATTCTGGAAAAAGTCAGGGCTTTTTCGGAAATAAGATAGCCCGGATATCCCCCCTCTTTTTCAAAACGGCAAAATTTCGAACATTTTTCTTCTTCTCTTTTTGTACCCCGTGAGTGATGCTTATCTGGGTCGTGTTATAAATGCCTTAGCGGACTGAGTAGATAACTATTATAGGTTCTGAAAGAATCTTCGCGTCGAGAATTTTTTTAATCGTTATTTCCGTACCCCTTGCAGCTAGTCGAGATAGGCCGTGACCAACTCTAAGGTTCTTCGCTTTGCATCGAGCATCAGAGGATTCTTTATCCCGATAGAGAAATCTTATTAAATTTATTGACGTAGAGGGGAGTGACTGTGCAAATAAGGCTGACATCGAGGGGGCATTCCTTCGCTATTACAAGTCCCTCTTAGGAGAATCGAGAAGTGTCGAACCTATCAATGTGGGCATTGTTCGTAGGGGGAAATTGTGCACCAAGGAGCATAAGAGTAGGCTAGGGGCGACTGTGACTGAGGAGGAGATTAAGAAGTCGTTGTTTAGTATTCCACGTGATAAAGCGCCGGGTCCGGATGGCTTTTCGAGTCAATTCTTTATTGATTCGTGGGATATTATTGGAGGTGATATTGTGAAAGCTATCCAGGATTTCTTTATCTCAGATAAGCTTCTGAAACAACTGAACTGTGCTAATATTACCTTGATTCCCAAGGTGAATAGACCTCAGTCTGTGAAAGAGTTCAGACCGATTGCGTGTTGCAATGTCTTGTATAAATGCATTGGTAAAATCATTTGTTCGAGACTAGCTAGAGTTTTGCCTCAAATAATATCCCCTATGCAAGGGGGTTTATTGAGGGGCGAAGCATTGTGGAAAATGTGCTGATTTGTCAAGATTTAGTCCGTATGTATCAGAGGCGGCGTATTTCACCTCGGTGCTTATTTAAAGTTGACATCCATAAGGCCTATGATAGTGTGGAATGGTGTTTTGTTGATCAAATGATGCAAGCTTTAGATTTTCCTGATCATTTTCGTGGGTTAGTAATGGAGTGTGTTGAGTCAGTCTCATTTTCTCTTTGTGCTAACGGGCATAATTTCGGTTTTTTCCGGGGGAAAAGGGGATTGAGACAAGGTGATCCAACGTCTCCGTTGCTGTTCACAATTTGTATGAAGTATTTTTCTCGTATTTTGACTCATGGCAAGTTGGATAAGAATTTTAAATATCATCCAAAATGTGGACCGATGAAGCTTACCCATCTCCTATTCGCCGACGACTTACTCCTTTTTTGCAAAGGGGAGAAGGAGTCGATGGAACTCTTGTGGAGGGCTTTTGCCACGTTTAGCAGAGCCCCGGGCTTGTGTATAAGCGTGGGTAAGTCGCATGCCTACTTTGCAGGAGTTGATGAAGATAGGAAGGCGTCTATCTTGCAGTTCTCCGGCTGTGTGGAAGGTACGATGCCTTTTCGTTATCTTGGTTTGCCAATCCAAAGTACACGATTAGGTAAGAATGATTGTGAAAAATTGCTGGCTCGGATTATATCGAGGATTTCTAGTATTGGTGCCCGTAAGCTGTCTTATGCGGGAAGGTTGACGTTGGTTCATGCTGTTTATCTCAGCTGCATAATTATTGGGCTATGGTGTTCATTATTCTGAAATATGTTATGGCTCGAATTAGTTCTTTATGTCGCAATTTCCTTTGGGATGGTGGTGTGGAAGGTACTAATAGGGCCCTTGTGAGTTGGGAGAAAATTTGTTATCCCAAAGAGGAAGAAGGTTTGGGTCTTAGGGATCTAACGTTATGGAACGAGGCAGCTGTGGCGAAGCTAGCTTCGTGGATATTTGATCAACTTGACCGCTTGTGGGTTTGGTGGGTGAATAACATTTATCTGAAGGGGCGTGCCTGGAGTGATTATCAGCCCAATACTGATGTCACTTGGGCATGGAGGAAGATATGTCATGCGAAGGAGAAAATTAAAAATATGTATGTGAATGGATTGTGACATGATTCGCGGAATTGTTATTTGATTGCGATGGCGTACGAGGCTTTGCGGACTCCTAATTCGCGGGTTCCGTGGTCGCGTCTGGTTTGGAGTGGTTGGAGCATCTCTAAGCATAGCTTTATAGCTTGGCTCATGTTTAGGGGGTTTTAAACACCAGGAAGAAATTATTGAGGTTTGGAGTTGCAGATTCCGACCTTTGCTATTTGTGCGAAGCGCAGGAGGAGAGCTTGGATCATCTATTTTTTGGGTGTTCTTGAAGTTCTCGTGTTATGGAAATGCTGAGTGATTGGGTGAAGAAGAGGTTGCTGTGTAGAGGAGGGCTGCTTTGGGCGTGCAATTTGAGGGGATCGAAGTTGCAATGCAACATCCTTCGAGTTATGATTAATGCCACGATATATCATGTTTGGAGACAGCGGAACTTGTGTATAATTGAAGGAATGGTACAGCAGCCACAGTGTGCTGTTAAGATGATTAAGATGGATGTCAGGAATAGAATCATGTGTAAGATTAAATATCCATTACTTGCTAAAGACGCTATATGGCTACATAATTTGATGTAGTCATACCTTGTAAATTGGTTACACGGCATATATATATATATATATATATATATATATATATATATATATATATATATATATATATATACACACACTTACCCTTTCCAAAAAAAAAACCTTCAAATTCGGTCGTTTTTACTTTTTTTTTATCGAAATGAAAGTTCTAAAACGCGAATATTTTATCGGAAACTTGTTGATATGAATAAAATGCCTAATAATGATTATTAAAAACTTCGAACACGATATAAAATGGAATATAGAAGTTTCGACGGATTCCGACACGTTTCAAAACACTATCTTAAGGATTTAAAAAATACTTTATTTAAATCCAAATGACCCTCAAATTACACGGGCACATAGTATTTGTTATGGAGTTTGTTCGACGCAATCATAGAACCAATTTATTTCGAGACCCAAAACGTCAAAAAAACGCGGATAATAACCTTCAAAATCAGTCGTTTTTAGCTTTTTTTTATCGAAATGAAAGTTGTTCTAAAAAACGAATATTTTTTACTTAAACTTGTTGATAGGAATAAAATGCCGAATAATGATTATTAGAAGCCTCGAACACGATATAAAATGGAATATAGAACTTGTTTCGACGGATTCCGACACGTTTCAAAACACTATCTTAAGGTTTTAAAAAGACTTTATTTAAATCCAAATGACTCTCAAAATACACGGGCGCACAGTATTTGTTATGGAGTTTGTTCGACGCAATTATATAACCATTTTATTTCCGGACCCAAAATGCCAAAAAAACCCGGATAATAACCATCAAAATTGGTCGTTTTTAGCTTTTTTTTATCGAAATGAAAGTTGTTCTAAATCGCGAATCTTTTTTGATAAAAACTTGTTGATAGTAATAAAATGCCTAATAATGATTATTAGATCCCTCGAACATGATATAAAATGAAATATAGAATTTATTTCGACGGATTCCGACACGTTTCAAAACACTATCTTAAGGTTTTGAAAAGACTTTATTTTAATCCAAATGACCCTCAAAATACACGGGCGCATAGTTTTTGTTATGGAGTTTGTTCGACGCAATTATAGAACCATTTTATTTCTAGAACCAAAACGCCAAAAAAACGTGGGTAATAACCTTCAAAAAAAAAAAATAAAAAAAAAACCCTTTCGTTTGATCTGGAGATTTCCGGCTGAGGTGATTTCCGGTGACAGTTACGGCGCGGACAACTCCCTGACAGCGACTAGGCTGTCCGGCGTCGATTTCCTTTTCCGTTCCAATGAGGCAGAAGGCGAGGGCGGTCCCGAAAGGATCTAAAGCAATGAAACCAGTGTCTCGAAAAGCGAAAGAGGATCTCTTACGTAAGGTTGTGAAGAACTCGAATTTGGATGCAAACCGATCCCATGCGGAGGATAGTTCGTCGAATTCGACGAATTCAAAAGTGCAAGACATCCCGGGGTTGAACTATGTGTCTGACCCTGAGGACGATGAAGTGTCAGAATATGTACCCGAATCGATTAACGAAATCGAGATGAACGGGAGTGGGTGGAAACAGAGAGAGGGGAAGAAAATCGTTGATATGGAAGAGGATGCAGAACTATTGCGATTTTCAGAGGATGACATGGATGATGAAATCGATTACTGGAGCTCCGCAGTCTACTGCTTTATTATGGGTGCGAACCCACCTTGGGAAGTGGTAGAAGGGTTTGTGAAGAGAATTTGGAAGGAACACGGAATTGACAAGATTTCTTTCCTACCTAATGGAATATTCATAGTCCGGTTCAAGGACAAGGATGCAAAGGTAAAAATTCTTGATCATGGCTTCTATATGTTCGATAATAAACCTTTGATTGTGAAAGAATGGACCCCCGATGCAAAATTGGATAAAGATGATGTTCAGGAAGTGCCTATTTGGATTCAATTACACAACCTGCCCTTGAAATTTTGGGGTCGTTGTTTGCCCCGAATTGCTTCCATTATAGGTCCGTACGTCAAGTCGGACTTGGCTACGGAAGAGCGTACTAGACTAGGGTATGCTAGAGTCATGGTTATGGCTAAGGTGGGGCAAAAATTTAAGAATTCGATCAAATTCTTGGTTGAGAAGGATAATGTGGTCGAGATCTTTGTCAAATATGAGTGGAAACCTATTTGGTGTGCTAAGTGCAAGGGGTATGGGCATGAGACTAGTGAGTGTAGGAAGGATGAGCTGAAGAAAGCGAGACAAGATGCAAAACAGAAAAAGGCTGAGGGGTTGGAGCGGGGAGGCTGGCTGCACCGCGGCTCACTTTGGGTACTAGGGCTACGGTCCCACCTCAATCGAAGGTTGGGCACGTGAGAACTGTACCTCTTAGGCCTGCAGGTATCGTGTCTAAGGGCCCGAGAAACATTCTTGAGGTAGAAAATGGGGTTTCTTTCGCTGATATGGTCATCGGGTCCCCGAGAAAAGAGAAGGACGTTGGAAATGAAGGGGTTGGGATGAAGTTAGTGATCCATGGAAGTACATAATATTGGTTGCTGGAACGTACGCGTCATGTGTAATATAAATAAGCAGTGTGCAATTAGTGAATTCATTAGAAAGCAGCAGGTAGATGTGTTCGGTTTACTTGAGACTAAGATAAAAAATAAAGCGTATGCCAAAGTTCATCAGAATATCTTTCATGAATGGAGCATTACGACGAATAACCATTATTATCACGATGGAGGTCGAGTTTGGCTTCTATGGAAACATACGAGGGTTAACTTGACGATTTTGGAGTATAGCAATCAAAGCATACATGTGAGGGTGACCACGAATTCGGGGAAGGAGTATTTGCTTACGGTTGTGTATGCATTTAACGCCACTTCGGAGAGAGTTGACCTCTGGCGTAGGCTTGAATCCTATGCGTCGATGGGGCCGTGGATAATATTGGGTGACCTTAATTGTGTAATCGAAGCTAGAGAACGCCTTGGAGGTATCTCGGTGGATGAGGATATGATCCAATTCCGGGAGTGCTTATCCAACTGTGAGGTGAGTGACTTTAAGGCTAGTGGATCATGGTTCACGTGGAATAATAAGCACAAAATTGCTGAAACGCGGGTGTATAGCCGCATCGACCGTTGTTTAGTGAATGACGAGATGGGTCGTGTATTCTCGAATGGATTTGCGAATTTTTTGCCGGAGGGTGCGTTTGACCACTCCCCTTGCATAGTTCAGCTTGAGCAGCCCCCGGCACGAAAGAATCGCGGATTCAAGTATATGAATATGTGGAGTAATGCACCTGAGTTTAAGGACCTTGTATCGAAGGCTTGGGGCGAGATGATAACGGGTACTGAGATGTTTAAGGTGGTGTCGAAGCTGCGAAGCTTGAAGAGACCGCTGAAAGAGTTGAATAGTAGATGCTATTTTGACATCGAGAATCGCTGCAAGCAGGAGGAGATGAAGCTGGAAGAGTTGCAGATCCGGCTGCGAACTGAAAGCAGTAGTTCGGTTCTGCAGGTTGAAAGTATGCAAAATGAACTGGTGCGCAACCTGCAGTCTGCCAGATCAGAATATTGGAATCAAAAAGCGAAGCAACGATGGGTCAAAGACGGGGATGTAAACTCAGCATTCTTTCATGGCATATTGAGGGCGAGACGAGCTCATAATGCCATTGTCAAGATCGTGGATGCGGATGGAAACGATTGCATTAATAAGGCTGAAATAGAGGCGGGCTTCTTGCGTTACTATGAATCGCTTTTGGGAGATTCTCGATGTGTGGAGCCAATTAATCCGGGCATTGTTATAAGGGGCAAATTATGCACCGATGAACATAGAAATTGGCTGAATGCGATTGTGACCGAGGATGAGGTCAAGAGAGCGATGTTTAGCATTACTCGAGATAAAGCACCGGGTCCGGATGGATTCTCGAGTCAATTTTTTATTGATTCGTGGGACATTATCGGAGAAGACATTGTGAAAGCCGTCCAAGATTTTTTTATCTCGGGTAAGCTTCTGAAACAGATAAATTGTGCTAATATCACGTTAATCCCTAAGGTAAATAGGCCGCAAAATGTTAAAGAATACCGTCCGATTGCATGTTGTGATGTCTTGTATAAATGTATTACCAAAATTGTTTGTGCTAGATTAGGCCGTGTTTTGCCTCATATTATATCGCCTACCCAAGGGGGATTTATTGAGGGGAGAAGTATTGTTGAGAATGTGCTTATATGTTAGGATCTAGTCAAGTTATACAGGAGGAAGCATATATCGCCTCGATGCTTGTTTAAGGTTGATATTCATAAGGCGTATGACAGTGTTGAATGGAGTTTTGTGGATCAAATGCTAAGTGCGCTTGAGTTTCCTGAACATTTTCGCAGGCTGATTATGGAATGTGTTACGTCGGTCTCGTATTCGCTTTGTGAAAATGGGGATACGTTCGGGTTTTTCAGAGGGAAAAGGGGACTGAGACAAGGTGACCCTATGTCTCCGTTACTTTTTACGATCTGCATGGAATACTTTTCTCGAGTTCTGACTCATGGCGAGATGGATAGGAATTTCAAATACCATCCTAAATGTGGCCCGATGAAGCTTACTCATTTGCTCTTTGCTGATGATTTGCTTTTATTTTACAAAGGGGAGAAGGAGTCGATGGAATTCCTGTGGCGGGCCTTTGCCTCTTTTAGCAGAGCGTCGGACTGAGTATTAGTGTTGGTAAATCTCACGCTTATTTTGCAGGAGTTGTTGAGGACAGGAAAGCTGCGATTTTACAATTCTCCGGATGTGTGGAAGGTACGTTGCCGTTTCGGTATCTTGGCTTACCTATCCAAAGTACTTGCTTAGGAAAGAATGATTGTGAAAAACTGTTGTCTCGCATTGTCTCGAGAATTTCTAGTATCGGTGCTCGGAAACTCTCCTATGCGGGGAGGTTGACTTTGGTTCAGGCTGTGTTATCTCAGCTTCATAATTATTGGGCTATGGTTTTTATTATCCCAAAATATGTAATGGCTCGGATTAGTGCTCTTTGTCGCGATTTTTTATGGGATGGTGGTGTGGAAGGGACTAAACGGGCATTAGTAAGTTGGGAAAAAAATTTGTTGTCCTAAGAAGGAAGGAGGGCTGGGCCTTAGAGACCTCATCACTTGGAACGAGGCTGCTGTTGCAAAATTAGCGTCGTGGGTGTTTGATCAACCGGACCGTTTATGGGTCAGGTGGGTTAATAGCATCTACCTGAAGGGGACCGTGTGGTGTGACTATCAACCGAACACTGATGTCACATGGGCGTGGAAGAAGATTTGTCAGGCGAAGGATAAAATTAAATCTATGTATGCGAATGGAGTGTGGCATGGGTCGATGCTTCGCTATTCTATTTCGAAGGCCTACGAGGAGATTAGAGTTCCTAGACCGAATGTACCGTGGGCTCGGGTTGTGTGGAGTGCTTGGAGCATCCCTAAGCATAGCTTTATTGCTTGGCTTGTGTTTAGGGGAGCTTTAAACACGAGGAAGAAACTTTTGAGGATTGGAGTTGCTGATTCCGATCGCTGCTATCTGTGTGAAGCACAGGAGGAGAGCTTGGAACACCTATTTTTTAGGTGTGTTTGGAGTTCCCGTGTGATTGATCTTTTGAGTGATTGGGTGAAGAAACGATTAAGAAGAGATTTGAACGACGGACATCGGTTGAGAGGAACGAAGCTACAGTGCAACATTTTGCGCGCGATTTTCAATGCGTCAATCTACCATATTTGGCGTCAACGAAATGTCTGCAGAATGGAGGGAGTTGTACAACAACCAATTTGTGCTGCTAAGTTGATTAAGATGGATGTCAGACTTATAATCATGTGTAAAATTAAAAATCCTATTAGTGCGAAAGATGCTAGATGGCTACATATTTTGATGTAGTCATACCTTTGTAAATTGATTTAAACATCATTTATATATATACTTACCCTTTACCAAAAAAAAAAAAAACCTTCAAAAAAATCGGTTGTTTTTAGCTTTTTTTTTTATCTAAATGAAAGTTGTTCTAAAACGCGAATATTTTTTACCGAAACTTGTTGATAGGAATAAAATGCCAAATAATGATTATTAGAACCCTCGAACACAATATAAAATTGAATATAGAACTTATTTCGACGGATTCCGTCACGTTTCAAAACACTATCTTAAGGTTTTAAAAAGACTTTATTTAAATCCAAATGACCCTCAAATTACACGGGCACATAATATTTGTTATGCAGTTTGTTCGACGCAATTATAGAACCATTTTATTTCGAGACCCAAAACGCCAAAAAAACGCGAATAATAACCTTCAAAATCGGTCGTTTTTAGCTTTTTTTTATAGAAATAAAAGTTGTTCTAAAACGTGAATATTTTTTACGGAAACTTATTGATAGGAATAAAATGCCGAATAATGATTATTAGAAGCCTCGAACACGATATAAAATGGAATACAGAACTTGTTTCGACGGATTCCAACACGTTTCAAAACACTATCTTAAGGTTTTAAAAAGACTTTATTTAAATCCAAATGACCCTCAAAATACACGGGCGCATAGTATTTATTATGGAGTTTGTTCGACGCTATTATATAACTGTTTTGGTAAAAATTTATCGGGTTATGATTTAAGTTGCGGGTTAAAGCGATCGGACTTCACAAACTAATGAGATGAATCGAATCTAGCGAGTGAAAAACAACAAAAGAAAGCAAAGAGACACAAGAATTGGTGACGCGGAAACCCAATGTGGGAAAAACCGCGGGGGGAGGCGGAATCCCGCCAAGATTCTACTATGAATGGAAAGGAACGGAATGCGAATACAAGTACAAGTATTTAGATCGTAGATAATTATTATATATTCTGCTAGTACTCTTGCTTGGGGTTGATATTTGTTTAAGATAGGTTGAATGATCCCTCTCGTTGTATTCTTGGTGCTTATATTCTTCTCTTTTCCCCTAGCCGTTACCTCAACTTCCCTCCTCCTGTTTCTTCTGGATTTTCTCCTCTTCTGGTGGATCTCCCTTAGGATTTAGGGAAGTGGTTCATTGACTTGGCCTTTCAGTTGGGACATGGGTTTATTCCTTGTAGTGGGCTGCACTTTGGCTTGGTTCGGCCCATTCACTTGTTCTACTCCATACTCTTGCTTTGGCCCATTGTTGTATCTCATCTCGGGTTTTGGTTGACTTGCTGACTTCGGTTTGTAATGACTCATGACTTTCTCGATGTTGACTTTCGACTGTTGTGTATTGTCTTGCGACTTTTCGTCTTCGATCCTTTGATTTTTTGACCTTGACTTTGACTCGAGGAGTGCCACGTCATTTTCCGAGGGTGCGAATTTTATCCCAAACAAATGCCCCCAAATTTCCGACTAAGCTCATATTAGGCGGGATTTCTGCTTGTGTTCGTCATGAGTGATTCTGGCGACGATCGATTTTTAGAGTGTTTGTCTTTTGATCTTCTACTTCCGCTTCCCAACTCATCTCTCTCTCTCTCTCTCTCCTCATAATTACCTATTCTTCCCCCTCATTATTACTTACTCTTCCCCGTACTACTCCTTCCTCCCTACTTCAATTACTTTCTCTTTCACTTCAATCACTTTCACCTTCTCACAATTTTCAAACTCCCTTCAAAATTCAAAAAGAAATTCCGATTCCCTTCACTTCGCCGTCTGCCGCTGATGTGGTGTTGATTTCCTCTCCCTTGCCTCAACTTTCCAGGTGACTATCTCCTTTCTTTGTTATTTTCATCTCTCTCCATGGCTCCCAAATCGAGCCGTTGCCAATCTTCGACTGTTTCCCCGTCTTCTCCGTCGCCATCTCCGGCGATTTTCTCTTCCTCTTCCATTCTCGACCCCAAACATTCTTGCGATTCCCGATTCACTAGCGAGCACCTTCCCTTTATAAGGGAAATCTTCGGGTTCGGAGAGGAGGTAAAAATCCATGTCCCTCCTCCATGTCAGAAAGCGGACTCTATACGGTCGGGATGGGTTTGCATGTACGCCTATTCTTTCTTCCTGGGTCTGCGATTTCCTTTCCCCTCATTGGTTCAAGCTTTTCTGAAATACTATAAGTTTGCTCCGTGTCAGTTGGCGCCCCATACATGGCGGGTGTTATTATCCTTCTGTGTTTTAGACCAGCGTCATCAGAGGGGTTTTTCTCTTGGTGATGTATGCGCCCTATTCCAGGCGAGATCCCTGGGATATGGCCAGGTAACGATGCGTGTGAAAGATAAGAACAACCCTGGTATAATTTTTCCGGCCAATCCTCCGGATGTCGATTGGTTTAGAGATTTTATATTTGTGAAGGTTGACTCCACCCCTCCCCTTTCTCATGATTACCTTTTCTCCGAGTGGGGATCCACTAAAGGTATTTGTCATGCCCTTAGTCTTTAGGTTTTCTTACGCACTCACTATTCTCACTGGTTCTGTATTGCAGCTCTGAAGCAGCCTACTGGTGTGGCGACAACCCTCGACTTTGCTGCACAACTTTTCAGTTTAAGCCCTGAACAGCGATCCTTCAATAACCTTTTCCGCCCTTCAGAGAACGGTGCCTGTCCTCCCTTTGTTGCAGACATGTCTTCAGGTGAGGGTTGATCTGTTGAACTGGTTGGGATGTGCTTAGCCTTTCTTTTGACATAGGATTTATTTTGTGTTTTGGTTCTCTGTAGATAACCCAAAACCTTCGATGACTCTGGACCGGGTCAGGGCTGTTAGGAGGAAGAGCATGGCTACTCGCTCGTCCTCCCAGAAGCGATCTGGCTCTTCCCCTGCTCCTTCCACTGGTTCCAAGAGGAAACGTAGCCTGTCTCCTCCTGCAAAGGTTGACCTTACAGATAAATCTTCTATGATTGACCTACCTGATTATCCCTCGGATTCTGCCCCGTAGTCTGCCGGCGGTGCTCTTTCTGACCTGGTGCTCACATTCCCAAGGGATTTTGGGACCATCAGGCATCTGACAGACTTGAATCCCTTGGACCAGCTCCTCTTCCCAGGCTCTGAAGCTATGTTGGCTGGGGAATCTCCCGTCCAAGTGGCAGCTCACATCACTGCTCATACCTTTGAGGTAGTCCTTCTCTTAATTTATGGATTCTTCTGATCTTGGGTATGTTATTGATTGTTTGTGATGTTGGCCAGACTCTGCAAATGGTTTTGCATTTGCGGGGGGATGTGTCCCGCCTTAGGGACCTGGGGAGTCAGCTTCAGACTGACAAGGCTCGTTTGTTGGGTGAGGTCGATCAAGCTAGGGAGGAGGTTACTAGGCTGAAGGAGGAATTGGGCCAAGCCAACAAGCTGCTTGCTGAGGAGAAGGGGCGCAGTGCGGCTGTGGAGGGGATGAAGGCCGAGATGTCTCAGATCCAGGAGGTCAATTCCAATCTGCCGAAGAAGGTTGCAGAGTTGAAGAGGATCCTGATGGATGCTCTAAGCTGGTCGGCCCTGAGTGCTGAGATCCAGATGGTCAGAGCCTACTCTGAGGGAAAGCATGGGAAATGGAATCTGGCTGCTTTGGAAGGTCGGATGAGGGAAGAATTTCCTGAGGGCTTCAACTTGGATATCCTCTCTGGGGGTGAGGAGGAAGTGGTGAAGGAATCAGTCTCCTCTCCCCTACTGCTCAGGAGACATTTGACCAGGCTGGCGCTGCCACTGATGCTCCTATTGAGGTGGAACCCTTCGCCTCCCTTCCTCCAGAAGACAAAGCTTAGGCCGTTGGGTCTTTTTCTGATTACCTTTTGAATTTCCTGCCGTGCGTGGCATATGAAAAATACTTTGTTAATTTTAAACCTCGTTTCGGATTTTACCTTTGCCGCCCAAGGGGGCAAAGTGTTTTGGATACACTGCTCTAGTTTTAATGGTACTTATTTGCATGTTTTGTAGTATTGCCATGTTTGACTGTTTGTTTGTTTTTTATTGTTGTACCTTCTGTTGTATGCATGTCTTGTGTTTGTATGGTCGACCCTTGATAAATGGTGGCCTGAGATTTAGTTCGCCCACTCAGTCGGAGGTGCCACGCTTTGCGTGGGTGCAAAGTGGCGCAGGAGACTGTAATGCCCTGGTTGTAGGCACTTAGCACAAGACGCACGCCTTCTGTAGGAATGATACATTCCACCAGATTATTTATCAATATTAGTTAAAAAAGAAGTTGACCAAATCTGGTAAAGATGTTACGTTTGGAAGTATTGTGGAAAAAACTACATTTCCAAAAATATGTGAAGGAGGAAAATCCAATTTTCGAGGTATAAAAAAGGAATCGAATTTTTGCAAACATATAAAAAGGAAAATTCATTTTTGGACCTACTAAACAAGGAGCCAAATTTTGTAATCATGTGAAAATGTGTGAAAATTTTAAAATTAAGTTTGAGAACACATGAGAAAGGATTTTAAATTTGAGGGCATGTGAAAACTAAATCTTGAAAGCATATGAAAGGAGTTTCGAAATTTGAAGACATGCAAAGATCAAATTCAATCTTGATGCTCTATAATTTTGCAATTAGGAAAATAGATTGAAGGATAAAGCAGAGTTAAAACAATGAAAGAAAGATATTGAACCTGGGTTCTGGTGGAGGTGTATTCGGCAAATCAGATGCTTTGTTTCTGGCGACATTGGTTTGTTCTTCTGGCGACCCTGGCCTGTACCTCTGGTGACTTTATTTAGAGGAAATACTTCTTCAAGTGTATTATATTCCAGGGTTTCTGGATGATTTCTCCTTCCATGGTCATAAGTCGATAGACTCCATTTCCAACCACCTTCTTCACCTGGTAGGGTCCCTCCCAATTGTAGGCAAATTTCCCTGCCTGCTGGTTTCTGGTGTTCTGGAAGACTTTCCTGTGGACTAGGTCTCCTTCCTGCAGGACCATGATCTTGACATTCTTGTTGTAACTTCTGGCGACTGTCTGCCTGTAGGAGGCCATCCTGATCTGGGCATCAGTTCTGAGCTCGTCTACAGTATCCAAGCTATTCGCCATTTCCACCTGATTCCTTTCCTTCGTTATGCAACCATACCTGTGAGTGGGCACTCTCACCTCTGAAGGAATGACTGCCTCAGCACCAAAGACCAAACTAAAAGGCGTCTGCCCCGTAGCTATCTTGGGTGTGGTTCTATCGGACCATAGCACCAGGGGAAGCTCTTCTGCCCATCTGCCCCCTGCTTCCTCCAGCCTTCTCTTCAGGTTGTCTATCACAATTTTGTTGCTTGACTCCGCCTGTCCATTAGACTGAGGATTTCTTGGGGTAGACTTACTTAGCGTGATATTCCACCTGGTGCAGTAGGCCTCCATCTTGTTGCCAATAAACTAGGATTCATTGTCGCAGATAATTTCTGAAGGAATGCCAAACCTGCGGATAATATTGCGTTTAATAAAGGATATAACCTGCTTCTCAGTCACCTGAGGGAATGCTTCTGCTTCTATCCACTTGGAGAAGTAGTCAGTCATGGCTAGCATAAAAACTTTGTTTCCTGGGGATCTTGGTAATTTGCCAACAATATCCATCCCCCACTTCATGAAGAGTTAGGGAGAAATTACTGGGTGCAATGGTTCTGCTGGCTGGTGGTTGACTGGTGCATGTCTCTGGCAGGCGTCACATTTCTTAACATATTCCTTGGCATCCTTGCGCATTGTCGGCCAGTAGTAACCCTGGCGGAGTGCTTTGTTGGATAGACTCCTGCCCCCTGCATGATTTCCACATTCACCACTGTGGAGGTCATGCATAACCATTTCTGCCTCCTCCTGACTCAGGCACCTCAGATATGGCCTAGCGTTTGATCTCTTGAATATGACACCATCAATGAGGGTGTACCTGGACGCTTTCATCCTAAAACTCCGGGCTTCCTTCTTGTCTGTCGGCAGAATATCATTTTGCAGCCATTCTTTGTAGGGTTTTCTCCAGTCAGAGATTTCCTCTTGCCCAGTTGTGGTGCTGCAGATTAATGCTTCCTGTAACCACTGCAATCCCCGATCTGGTGAATTTTCCCTTTCCCTTGGCACTTCGTGTTCCTGTGTGCCTTTCCAAATTGCTGGCTCCAATTCGTAGGCGATGGGTATGGTGGACACTATGCCTGGCTTGAAGGTTGCCCCCAGGGTTGCTAGGGCGTCTGCTTCCACATTTTGGTCCCTCAGGATTAAGAATGCTATGAACCTAAGGGAGAGATCCTTTGCCACTTTGAGGTAGGCCATCATCTTGGAGTCCTTTGCCGCATACGAGCCATTCGCATGGTTGACTATCAGCTGGGAATCGCTGTACACTTCCAGGCGCTTGATTTTGAGGTCTAGAGCCAGCTGGAGACCTAAAATTAGAGCTTCATATTCTGCCTCATTGTTTGTTGTCCGGAACTCACACCGTACTACTTGGACTATGAGATCCTCCTGAGGAAACTTGAGGACTAATCCTGCTCCAAATCCTCGCATGTTGGAGGCGCCATCCATATTTAGCTTCCATACCTGTTCGCCTTTGTCTTCCTCCAGGAGGAGGATGTCTTTTTCTGCCTGAGTCTGCAGCTCTGGGCTGAAGTCGGATATGAAGTCTGCTAATGCCTGGGACTTTATCGCTGTTCTGGGGACAAACCTTAAGTCGAAGCCACTCAAGTGCATAGACCATTTAGCCATTCTTCCTGACAACTCAGGTTTTCTCATAATAGCTTTTAGCGGGTAATTCGTTATTACAGAAATAGCATGTGATTCAAAATAAGGTCGCAGTTTATATGATGCTGTAACAAGTGCAAGTACGAGTTTTTCAAGGGACGTGTACCTGGTCTCTGCAGGAAGCAGAGACTTACTGACATAATAGACGGGGTGTTGTGCTCCTTCATGCTCTCGTACCAGCACGCACGGCACTTACTGCCACCTCAGTCACTGATAAGTATAGGAGAAGCGGTTCTCCAGGCTCTGGCTTTGACAGGAGTGGTGGAGTACTCAGGTAGTGCTTCAGCTCGTTAAATGCTTTCTCGTGCTCCTCCGTCCAATCGAACCTTTGAGCTCTCTTTAGGACATCATAGAACAGCCGACATCTGTCTGAGGACCTGGAGATAAACCTATTCAAAGCGGCAATTCTTCCAGTCAACCGTTGCACGTCTTTTGGCTTCTGTGGGAACTTCAGCTGGAGAATGGCTTTGATCTGCTCTGTGCTGGCCTTGATTCCCCTCTAGGTGACCATGTACCCCAGAAATTTCCCACATGACACTCCAAATGTGCATTTTGATGGATTTAGCTTCATCTTGTACTCCCTCAAAGTGTTGAAAGCGTCCTCCAAGTGCGCCGTGTGCTGTGAAGCGTGCTTGGATTTGACGACCATGTCGTCAATATATACTTCCATGGTGTTGCCAATTTGCCTCTTGAACATCATATTAACCAGTCTCTGGTAGGTGGATCCTGCATTCTTCAGACCAAAAGGCATTACATTGTAACAATAAATACCTCTCTCAAACCTGAATGCGGTTTTCTCCTGATCTGCTCGGTGCATCTTGATTTGGTTGTATCCACTCCACGCGTCGAGGAAAGTTAGCATTTCGTGACCTGCTGTGGCATCCACCATGGCATCTATGTGTGGCAGGGGGAATGGGTCTTTCAGACATGCTTTGTTCAAATCGGTAAAATCGACGCACACCCTCCATTTGCCATTCTTCTTTGGAACTACCACCACGTTGGACAACCAATCTGGGTACTTCACTTCCCTGATTTTTCCAGCAGCCAGCAGGTTGTTCACCTCCTGGTTTATGACTTGATTTCTCTCTGGGGCAAACTTCCTTCTCTTCTGCTGGATTGGTTTATAGCTTGGATCTACGCTTAACCTGTGGGTTATGATGCTTGGATCTATACCTACCATATCATCATGGGACCAACCAAAACAATCCATGTTAGTTTTTAATAATTCAATGAGGTTTTGGTGGATATTACCTGTACATTCTGATCCGATTAGCACTTTTCGTTCTGGATGTAGTTTGTCTAAGTTGACTTCATCTATCTCCGCCTGAGGTGGCTCAACGTACTCTTGCAGAGGCAGATGAAGGCTCTGTAGTTGCTATGCTGGAGGACTCGCTGTCTTCTTGAGCGCTATCCTGTAGCAATCCTTGGCCTCCCTTTGGTCTCCACTGATCTTTTGCACTCCCCAGGGTGTATGGAACTTTAAGCACTGGTGGTAGGTGGAGGTAATCCCCTTCATTTCATTGATCCAAGGTCTTCCCAAGATTACGTTGTAAGTGGAGGGTCCATCATTGACTAAGTACCGTACTTGCTTGTTCACTCCTCCCCCGTAGGTGGGGATTGTGATTTCCCCCAGGGAATACTTGGTTTCCCCACTAAAACCTATTAAGGGAACTGCCTTCTTGCTCAAGTCCTCCTCGCTAAACCCCATGTTCTGTAGGGTCTCCAGCATAATGAGGTTAACCGAACTCCCGGTATCCACCAGTATTTTCCTCACGGTACAATTTCCTATGGAGAGTGTGATGATCATGGTGTCGTGGTGGGATTCTGGAGAAGGTTCAGCATCAGTTTCATCAAAGGTGACGGTTGGGAGATCTTGGCAACTGATTCTGCAGGAGTGCTCTGGTCTGTCTCCTCTGGACTGGGAAGCGTGCCTTTTGGCTGCTGACAGCCCGCACAATTCTGATCCTCCTGTAATCACATTGACGATTCTGGTACATAATGGAGGAGGAGAAGACAACACTTGGTCTGCTGCATTTATTCTGCTTGAGCTTCTAGGCACAAGGTGATTCAGGTTCCCTTGATCGTACTGGAACTTCACCTCTTTCCTGAGAAGGACACATTCATCAGTGTTATGCCCAATGTCATCATGGAACTCGCACCTCTTGCTGGCATCCCTCCGATCGTTTTCATATTCCTGTCTCCTGGGCCACCTGACTCTTCGCCCCAACTCCTTCAGGGCTTTGAGCACACTAGTAAGGTTGGTGGAGAATCCGTACTCGCTTACTCTAGGAGGCAGCTCCGGGTTTTCCTTCCAATCTTTTTCTTCAGAGACTTTGTTCACATTCCTGGCGTAGGGCTTTGACCTCTCACCCCTCTTTTCTACTGGTGCCTTTCTGGAGACGTGCTCCAAACCATATGCAGCTCTTCTGGGGCCTGAGTCTTCCTCCAGCCTGATGGCTGCCATTGCCTTGGTTTGCACATCCTCAAACGTGCGCAAGGATACTTTGTGAGATTCTTATAAAGGTCTAAATCCTGGAGGAGCCCTTGGCGGAAGGCTTCTATGGCAGTGGCTATGTCACATCTGGGGATAGTTAATTTCTTCCTGTTGAACCTGTTGAGGAAGTCACGCGTGGATTCCTCGAATTTCTGCACCACTCGATACAGGTCACTGGTCTGCTTCTCCGGCTTTCTGCTGCTGGCAAACTGCTGGTTGAAGGCATTAACCAGATCGGCAAAGGAGGTGATGCTTCTGTTGGGCAAACCAACGAACCAATGAAGGGCTGCTCCTGATAGAGTGGAGCCAAACTCCTTGCACATGCAAGCTTCCTTCAGGGGCCCCATAGCGGTTACCACCATCATCTTCTACTTGTACTGGTTGATGTGGTCTAGGGGGTCTGCGGTGCCATCATAGAGCGTCATGGCTGGTGGCACAAACCCCTTGGGCACAGCAACGCAGGCTAGATCGTCAGTGAAGGGTGAATCTGCGTAGCTGTCTCCGGCTGCTCTTTCCAGGGGGCGTGGCATCCCAGGAATTTTGTTGATCAGGTCCCTCAGCTCTTTCAGTTCCTGGTACTGCTGATCTGCCGTGCTGATTGTTCCTGCAAGAGGGTTAGAAGCAGGAGGAAAAAGGCTGAAAGGTGTACTCCCTGTCTGGGGTCCTCCAAGGTGTTGATTGCTTGGAGGAGAAGGTGGTGGAAGAGATGCGACTACTGCAGATCCGGATTGCCACTCTGGTGCCTGCTGAAACGGGGTCCTGGGCGGCCAAGTTGCTCCAGGGTAAGGACTGTTGTTAGCGGCCATTGGGTTGATTGGAACTCCTGGCTGCCATCCAGGTGTTTGTTGACTGGGATTAGGCGTTGCCCCCATTCCTCCAGGAAACCGACTGGTGGACAGGGTGTTCATTCCTGGCGAGTTTGCTGGTTGTCATCCTGACACCTGGTGAACAGGGGTACCTGCAAGAGACAACAGATTAGTTTCCCGGTTGTCGGTGCCAAAGAAGGGATTACCTGTGATGTAGGATCTGTCGGGTGTGGGGCCATGGGTCAGGTAGCCTAGCCCTCGAGGCACAACGGCTTGGCTGGGTGGTGCCAGTTCTAGATCCAGCCTGGTGACCAATTCCTGAGGGAGTGTCCTGGAGGTCTGCCCAGTAGTAACAGGTTCTTTGCTGATGCTAGGCTCTCCCTCAGGCATTAGGGGCGGAATTTTTGACGATGGTTGAACTGGTACGGATGGTGGTTTTGACGTTGTCATCATCTGGGCCCTGATGTCCAGATTGTCCTTCTGCAGGGTCTTCACCGCCTGACGCAAAGCATTGATCCTCAGGAGTAATTCCTTCAGGGGGTCTGGTGGTGTTGGGGCTTCAAAAAAGTCTCCTAATAACCCCCCATGGCTCGATGCTTTGGATGAGGCACCCTCCTTGCTAGTCTTGAAGAGACCAGACATTCTCGACCTCGTAGGCACTTGAGGCGGTGATGGCGGGGATTTGCCGTGGATCCCCACCGTCAAATAATAACCGGCTACACCTAACACGTAGATAGGGTAAGTCGAGTCGAATCCACGGGGACGGTAAGAGGCGTCTAGACTAAGGTCGCCCAAAAACAAGACTTGGTCAACGAACTAAGCTAATCTAGAATGATAAGGAGGGAGGAAGACTAAGACTATGACTAAGGTGACGGAGGAAACTAATAAGGAAACGGGCTAGGATTAGGTCGGGTTCAAGGGGTAATGGAATGGTCAAGGAAGAGCTAAAGTGAAGGGGTAGTCGAGTGATCTAGGTGTAGTCCGGGCTCTCGCTACGTAGACCGACCTAGAGGTTCTTGATAGAACCCACCTTAGCGACACACATGACAAACAGGGTTACTAGCGTGCTATCATAGCCTAGGTCACATCCGGGCTCTCGCTACGTAGACCGACCTAGAGGTCGTCCTCACCGGGCTCTCGCAACGTAGTGAGGGACAAACCCACAAGCAAACTATCACCCACAAGAGAAAAGGCAAGAAAAACAAACATATGCATCTACATGTCATTCACGCATTTCAACAAACATGTACCATGCATCTAACCAAGAGGAAACCCAAAACTTCCACCAACATCTCCAACAAACCCTTAATCATCCATTAAACACCCAAATCACCCTACTAACCCTAGCAAGAGTCTACTCAAACATAACTATGCTAAAACTAACACTAACAAGAGGAACCAAAACAAGAATCAAAACAAACATAAAGAAACTAGTGAAAACTATGAACTATAAACATAACAATGAACAAAGATTGAAACTTGGATGATTAAACAAGATTAAGAGAAGGGAAAATAAGATTATACCTACTAACAAGATGAATGGAAGAATGAAAACTTGCATAAAAGAGAAAACCCAAATACATCAACCAAGGTTGTCAATCTTGGATGGATCTTGAAGAATTCCCTTAATACAAGTGCTAAACTAAGATTACCAACTAATTACCGACTAATCTACTCTAATCTAAGCTAATCTAACCTAAATTAGTCTAGGGTTTTGTGGGAAGTGAAGAACCTTCAAAGGAATACAAGAGGAAGGGTATATATAGGGTTACAATGAGTAAGGAGAAGAAAAGAGTTGACACGGGCCTGAACTGGGCTCATCTCGGTCGGGATGAGATGGTCCCGATTGCGATGAGGTGGTCCTGGTCGGGATGAACTCATCCCGGTCGGGATGGACCCAAGAAAGCAGCAGCTCAATTCGTGCACCTCAACCGGGACCGGTTGAGGCCATCCCGACCCGGTTGAGTCTTGTAGGCCTCCTTTAAGCTCTTTTTGGTCCCTCCTTACCTCTCATGGGTTTCTCATCGATTCTCGGGACTCGGGATTGGGTCTCGCAGGCTCAGGATTGGGTCCCAAGGTCTCGGGGTCGAATCCAAGGCATTGAGTGATCGTTCCTTCGCTTCGTTGGCTCCAAAAAGTGTATGTATTGAGTCGGAATCGCTCCAACTCTCCACGAATGGTCTCGGGAACCTGAAACGAACTAGAGGAAGCATAAGTAGCCCATAAACCGCTCCCAAGGAGCGATTCCACAAGGAAAATGGGACCAAAACACAACAAAATAAGCACTACAAACTACACTTATCAGGCGGTTTCGTGGCTACCGGCACGTGTCCTGCTGTCAGGCTGGTGGGGATTGCTTGGGTGAGTGGCGTGAAAGGCAGGACCTATCGACCCCAAGGGAGGTGTCCCTCCAACGGGCTGGGTCGAAGCTTCCTGGCTGCTGGAAAGGTTTTGACCGGATCCGGACATGATGGTATGCAAGTCGTCTCGCTGTAAGATTTGGCTAGCAAACGATCACTTTGCCCCGCGGTGGGCGCCAAATTGTTTTGGTAAAAATTTACCGGGTTATGATGTAAGTTGCGGGTTAAAGCGATCGGACTAGCACTTCACAAACTAATGAGATGAATCGAATCTAGCGAGTGAAAAACAACGAAAGAAAGCAAAGAGACACAAGAATTGGTGACGCGGAAACCCAATGTGGGAAAAACCGCGGGGGGAGTCGGAATCCCGCCAAGATTCTACTATGAATGGAAAGGAACGGAAAGCGAATACAAGTACAAGTATTTAGATCGTTGATAATTATTATATATTCTGCTAGTACTCTTGCTTAGGGTTGATATTTGTTTAAGAAAGGTTGAATGATCCCTCTCGTTGTATTCTTGGTGCTTATATTCTTCTCTTTTCCCCTAGCCGTTACCTCAACTTCCCTCCTCTTGTTTCTCCTGGATTTTCTCCTCTTCTGGTGGATCTCCCCTAGGATTTAGGGAAGTGGTTCATTGACTTGGCCTTTCAGTTGGGACGTGGGTTATTCCTTGTAGTGGGCTGCACTTTGGCTTGGTTCGACCTATTTACTTGTTCTACTCCATACTCTTGCTTTGGCCCATTGTTGTATCTCATCTCGGGTTTTGGTTGACATGCTGACTTCGGTTTGTAATGACTCATGACTTTCTCGATGTTGACTTTCGACTTTTGTGTATTGTCTTGCGACTTTTCGTCTTCAATCCTTTGATTTTTTGACCTTGACTTTGACTCGAGGAGTGCCACGTCATTTTCCGAGGGTGCGAATTTTATCCCAGACAATAACCATTTTATTTCGGGACCCAAAATGCCAAAAAAACGTGGATAATAACCTTCAAAATCGTTCGTTTTTAGCTCTTTTTTTTTATCGAAATGAAAGTTGTTCTAAATCGCGAATGTTTTTTTGATAAAAACTTGTTGATAGGAATAAAATGCCTAAAAATGATTATTAGAACCCTCGAACACGATATAAAATGGAATATATAACTTGTTTCGACAGATTCCGACACTTTTCAAAACACTATTTTAAGGCTTTAAAAAAACTTTATTTAAACCCAAATGACCCTCAAAATATACGGGCGCATAGTATTTGTTATGGAGTTTGTTCGACGCAATTATATAACCATTTTATTTTGGGACCCAAAATGCCAAAAAAACATGAATAATAACCTTCAAATTTGGTCGTTTTTAGCTTCTTTTTTTTTATCGAAATGAAAGTTGTTCTAAAACGCGAACATTTTTTATGGAAACTTGTTGATAGGAATAAAATGCCGAATAATAATTATTAGAAGCCTCGAACACGATATAAAATGGAATATAGTACTTGTTTCGACGGATTCCGACACGTTTCAAAACACTATCTTAAGGCTTTAAGAAGACTTTATTTAAATCCAAATGACCCTCAAATTACACGGGCGCATAGTATTTGTTATGGAGTTTGTTCGACGCAATTATAGAACCATTTTATTTCGAGACCTAAAACTCAAAAAAACGCGGATAATAATTAACCTTCAAAATCAGGCGTTTTTTGCTTTTTTTTTAATCGAAATGAAAGTTGTTCTAAAACACGAATATTTTTTACGGAAACTTGTTGATAGGAATAAAATGCCAAATAATGATTATTAGAAGCCTCGAACACGATATAAAACGGAATATAGAACTTGTTTCGACGGATTCCGACACGTTTCAAAACACTATTTTAAGGCTTTAAAAAGACTTTATTTAAACCCAAACGACCCTAAAAATACACGGGCGCATAGTATTTGTTATGGAGTTTGTTCGACGCAATTATATAACCATTTTATTTCGGGACCCAAAATGCAAAAAAAAAATGTGGATAATAACCTTCAAATTCGGTCATTTTAGTTTTATTTTATCGAGATGAAAGTTGTTCTAAATCACGAATGTTTTTTTTGATAAAAACTTGTTGATTGGAATAAAATGCCTAATAATGATTATTAGAACTCTCAAACACAATATAAAATGGAATATAGAACTTGTTTCGACGGATTCCGACACGTTTCAAAACACTATCTTAAGGTTTTAAAAAGACTTTATTCAAATCCAAATGACCCTCAAAATACGCGGGCGCATAGTATTTGTATGGAGTTTGTTCAACGCAATTAAATAACCATTTCGGGACCCAAAACGCCAAAAAAACGCAGATAATAAACTTCAAAAATCGGCCGTTTTTAGCATTTTTTTATCGAAAAGAAAGTTGTTCTAAATCCCGAATGTTTTTTGATAAAAACTTTTTGATAGGAATAAAATGCCTTATAATGATTATTAAAACCCTCGAACACGATATAAAATGGAATATAAAACTTGTTTCGACGGATTCCGATACGTTTCAAAACACTATCTTAAGGTTTTAGAAAGACTTTATTTAAATCCAAATGACCCTCAAAATAAACGGGTGCATAATATTTTTTATGGAGTTTGTTCGACGCAATTAAAAAACCATTTTATTTCGGGATCCAAAATGCCAAAAAAAAAACGTGGATAATAATCTTCAAAATTTGTAGTTTTTAGCTTTTTATTTTATCGAAATGAAAGTTGTTCTCAATCGCGAATGTTTTTCGATAAAAACTTGTTGATAGGAATAAAATGCCTAATAATGATTATTAGAACCCTCGAACACGATATAAAATGGAATATAAAACTTGTTTCGACGGATTTCGACACGTTTCAAAACACTATTTTAAGGCTTTAAAAAGACTTTATTTAAACCCAGATGACCCTCAAAATACACGGGCGCATTGTATTTGTTATGGAGTTTGTTCGACGCAATTATATAACCATTTTATTTTGGGATCCAAAATGCCAAAAAAAACGTGGATAATAACCTTCAAATTCGGTCGTTTTTAGCTTCTTTTTTTTCGAAATGAAAGTTGTTCTAATATGCGAATATTTTTTATGGAAACTTGTTGAAAGGAATAAAAAGCCTAATAATGATTATTAGAACTCTCGAACACGATATAAAATGGAATATAGAACTTGTTTCGACGGATTCCGTCACGTTTCAAAACACTATCTTAAGGCTTTAAAAAGGCTTTATTTAAACCCAAATGACCCTCAAAATACACGGGCGCATAGTATTTGTTATGGAGTTTGTTCGACGCAATTATATAACCATTTTATTTCGGGACCCAAAATGCCAAAAAAAATGTGGATAATAACCTTCAAATTCGGTCGTTTTTAGTTTTTTTTTTTATCGAAATGAAAGTTGTTCTAAAACGCGAATTTTTTTACGGAAACTTGTTGATAGGAATAAAATGCCTAATAATGATTATTAGAAATCTCGAACACGATATGAAATGGAATATAGAACTTGTTTCGACGAATTCTGACACGTTTCAAAACACTATCTTAAGGCTTTAAAAAGACTTTATTTATATCCAAATGACCCTCAAATTATACGGGCGCATAATATTTGTTATGGAGTTTGTTCGACGCAATCATAGAACCAATTAATTTATTTCGAGACCCAAAACACCAAAAAACGCTGATAATAACCTTCAAAATCAGTCGTTTTTAGTTTTTTTTTATCGAAATGAAAGTTGTTCTAAAATGCGAATATTTTTACTTAAACTTGTTGATAGGAATAAAATGCCGAATAATGATTATTAGAAGCCTCGAACACGATATAAAATAGAATATAGAACTTGTTTTGATCGATTCTAACACGTTTCAAAACACTATTTTAAGGCTTTAAAAAGACTTTATTTAAACCCAAATGACCCTTAAAAGACACGGGCACATAGTATTTGTTATGGAGTTTGTTCAACGCAATTATAGAACCAATTTATTTTGGGAACCAATACGCCAAAAAACGTGGATAATAACTGATGCGCGTATTTTATATACACTTTTCATGCCTTTTATGCGCGCATCCCGTGTTTATTGAATAGTGTGGACATGACATAGGTCCACCCCGATGCGGCCACGCGCGGGTTTGGGGAGGCGAATGAATCTCCATATGAGATGGTCAAATTGAAATTTAAATCGAAGTAGGAGTCGCCACCGAATTTTGTGGTTATTCGGAACCGTTCGAGCCCACTCTATGTCGTAGTGGGCCGTATACAAAATACGGCCCATTTCCGATGTCAGAGTTTATTGGGCTCGTCCCTTTGCATTATGACACCGATACCTACCGACATTATCGGATACCGTGTATTGAATGACTCTCGTTGCCAATGGATTCGGACATCCGGAAACCATGGTTCTGAGTAAGGGGTGAGGGTACGTGTTGGGAAGTTCACTGAGAACACCCAACCCCGCCCGCACTTAGCGGCCTTTACTAAGATATCTTTCGTTTTTGGTGTACACGGGTTAGTTCGACGGTTGAATGATATGCAAACATTATTTTCCTAAGCATGTGAGAAAAATAAATAAGTGGGTTGCTAAGTCGTTTAATGCATATTAAACTAATAACGTCAAAGTTATTTTAGCATGTGAAGTTCGTTTTAGTCTAATAAAACGATAAAAACAAATAAATTGCTACAAACACGAGAAAACGAGTTAGTAACGATTGAATAAATTGAATAAAGACGTGAATAAAAAATATGCATGATTTTGAAAAAGATTTATGACACGCGAAAAATACTTGTCGAAATATGAAAATATACCGAAAAAAACCGCTGTTTTATGTGAGAAAACGATGCTGGAAAAATCGGGAAAAAACGAAAAAAGGCTGCGGCTTACAGCAGCCCGCGCGACTCGCCCGGGAGGGGCGCGACTCGCGCGGGTGGCTGTCTCGGATTCGATTTTCGAAAATTATTAATTTTGATGAATCGCGTACAAATATGGATTAATTTATACTCGATTTATATTTTCGATATTCGTCGTATTCGATATTCGATTATGAAATCGATATCGAATAGTCGGAATGATTTTAGAAAAGGTTTTGAAAAAAGTTTGTTTTGAACGAAAAGTAAAAAAAAGAATTTTGAACGAAAAAGATGTTAATTATCTCCGCGCTAAAATCGTTGTATTTTGTTTAAACAGATGTAACGATTTTTTTAGCATCAACGAGATTTAATTAATTTAGTTCTTGTTAGATATGATATTTGATTAGAGAATCAATATCGTATTTTAAGAACGTTATACGAAAATAGTTTTTTTTAGTATCGATTATTAGAAATAAAAATATGTGACGAACGACCCATATTAATAATACGAAACGACCGACGACCCGTAAAAAAAAAGTGACGGACGAAAAAAGGAAAAAAGACGCGAGAGAGAGAGAGAGAAGGGAGAAGAATCAGGTTTGATTTACACCCTCAACCTACATGCTTTACTTTCTCGGTATAGAGCTCGTCGGACGGTGGCTTAGGCAAGGGAGCGTCGAGATGATGTGGGTGAGTTTAGGATGGTGCGATTTTATGTGTGTGAGGTGTCGGGTTCGGCCGGATGGGGCGGTTTCGTCGGTACTTCGAGACTTCTTCGGGATTATGTCGGGATTTGTTTTGTACTATTTTTCGCTAGATGAGTTTATGACTAATTGATGTGTATTTTTGTTGGTCCAAATCTGTTTTTTGTTTTGAATGTGAGGTCCTATTTATAGGAGTCGAGGTAGTCTTGCTTGTGTGACAAGAAATACCGGTTTTGATAGGAAACACGAGAGTTCGAAAGGGAACGAAAGTCTCGTTTCTTGGTGGAGAAGCCAAGTATCTCGGCTGTCATGAAGAGTTGGCCGAGTGTTTTGGCTGTTTGGGATGTCTTGGCCGAGTATCTGGAGCTCGGTCGGTGTCTGATTCGGTTTCCGGATAGAATTCCTACTTGAGATCGAATTCTATCCTTAAACGGATTTGTTTAATATTTATTGAAGCTGATTTTTTGTAGGATTGGAGTCCGAATCAGCCGTGTGAGGTGTCACGGATGACTCACGTGTCTCAAGAATATTTTTGACCGGGTTTTGACTCGGTCGTAAAAAGATAGTTTTACCCCTGGTGTCGGAATCGACCCAAATTAGTCTCATTTGACTCGAAACAACCCATTGGACCTGGATTTGAGGTTGGTTTTGTAAGATATGTACTCCGTAATAAGCCTAAACCAAATGTCCATGATTTCGAGCCCATATCCGAGTCATTAAAGCATGTTTGCGTCCTATCATCATCGGGTGTTTGGCGGGACCTACTATAGACACCTGGCGGTCAAAATGTGGGTGTCTACAGAGCCCCCACTCTGACCGAGGCTTGGACAAGGCGAAAGTCAGAGTAGCTACCAGGCCAATCGAGGATTAAGACCTGACAGACTTTCGATCGGGTCGTTTAGAGTCCATTAGACTTGCGTGAAGGGCTCGCCAGCCATAAGATAGAAATCATACCTGGATAGACGTCAATAATGTTGCGGCGACTTTTCTTAAAAAGTCTTGGGTATGTCTGTTTACAGACACATCCATCTTGGAATGGCGCGGGAGCCTCCATTGGAAGCTGTGGGTATACCGCTTACTGATAATCCCACCTCGAAATAGCACGAGAGCCTCCATTAGAAGCTGCGGGTGTACCGCTTACTGATACATCCCATCTTAGAATTGCGCGGGAGTTTGCCTTGGAGGCTATGGGTGTGTTTGTTTACAAACACGTCCCATCTTTGAATTATGCGGGTGCCTTCATTGGAGGCTATGGGTGTACCTGTTTACAGACACGTCCCATCTTTGAATTATGCGGGTGCCTTCATTGGAGGCTATGGGTGTACCTGTTTACAGACACGTCCCATCTTAGAATTGCGCGGGAGCCTCCATTGGAAGCTGCGGATGTACCGCTTACTGATACATCCGATTCTTCAGTAAAAATGTTGCTTGAATTTTCACTGAGACTTTGAGAATTCTTCGGGAGTCTTGGGATACCTGTCTGTTTTGCATGCAACATTCAGATAAAACATTGACTCACGCTGGGGAAGAAGATGATTTTTTTGATTGATTTTTGGAAAGAAAATGCTGAAAATTTTTGAAAATTTTTGGAAATGCTGAAAATTTTTGAATTTTTTTTGGAAATTAGAATGCTTGGGATGACTTGATTCCCGATTAGATTCTGACACGGACTTCTAAAATCCTCTGGTTAGGCCTGTATGCCTAGATGAAGTGTGATAAAAATTCCTATTCCCGGGGTGACTAGGAAAGGGATTTTCTCAAATAGCTAAGTTTTGCAAATTTTAAAATAAGAATTTGGAGAGAGACATGCCGACAGACTCGACTCTGGACGTGACCGGACGAGTTGGCAGACACGACTGGACTCTCTAAGGGTTGGACCGTGACTCGGTAGGGGATGGGCCACCTAAGATGACAAGACTCTTAAGTTGCGCTATTCCGTAGCCTAGGCAAGTGGCAACATGGTCGAATCCTCAGAGTGAGATTGTTTCCGTACGACAGGGCTTTGTGGTAGCAATGCCGTAGACTGGTGTTCTTTTGAATTTTTTTTTTGGTTTCGGGGCATGTTCCCAAAGTAGGTGTTGTCTCGAGTCTCTGGCAGATTCTTGTCTTCGACTGGGCCGAGTACTAGGACACACTATAGAAAGGATGCTAGGTTTTGAAAGTCTTTGGATTATGTGAGTGGATGGAGAACTTCTGCCTAAAAGAAGCCCCCGGGACGACAAAGCTAGCTGCTGAGAACATGACCGTGTCGTGATCGGAATGATGATGCTTTTTTGAATTTGTTGAATGGTTGTGCCTTTGTTGAAAGGCACGTGTAGTGAAATCAAACCAAGTCGTAGTTCAGTGTTGAAAAATGTATTATGGTGCCTAGTTTATTAGGGCTTTGTGTGTAACTAGCCATAGCAATGGTGTAGGCTAGGTGCGTTCTCAATGATGTCTTGATCAAAGGGCTAGAATGGTTAGGATGTTGATCCTGTGACTGTGAGCGTTCTCCGGGGTAGCCCCCAGAGGTGGTGTGAACTATTTGGGCATGTTCTATGCCGACTGCAAGTTGAATTCCCGTGTTTGGGCTGGTAACTGGTTTAGATGTTTTTGGAAATGTGGTGCTAGGAAGTAAGTAGCCTTGATGATTCGAAATCTGGAGCTCAATTTTGTGGACCTAAGGCTTCGAGGGTAAGGTATTGTAATGTGGTAGGAAAGAGGGAAGTCGAGTAATAATGACTCGAACTTCGATCGGGGTAGGTTTGATAATGCGGGATCTGATTTCCATGTCTGGCCCTAATGGTTAGGGTATCCTATGGAGCTTGAATCCTCAAAAATCCGAGTTGTCTCTAGCCTAGGTCTCGGGAAGGTCTTGAGGGTTGTAATGTGGGAAGGCTAAATGTGGTGTTAGCTGACCAGCTTGATTGTCACTTTCCTATTGGATGATAAGGGTTTTGATATTTTTTGTTGATTGACCTTTTAGCCCCGATCATGGGGATGGACCGTATCTGGTCGGGGGATGTTGATAATTCTTTTTTGATCATGGCCAGCTTTTTTGTTTTGGCCTTTTGTTTTTTTTTTTGGACTTTTTGATTTTTTTTTGTCCAGTTTTTCCGTTTGTCGGTCAGACTAAACACATAAGGTAGGGATTGGTTAGTCTTATTGGATGGGTGTTTATGGTGGGAAATGGGCTTGCCTCCCGTCTTGAACCCAAACTAGGAGACTACCTAGATTTGTCATAGGATTTGATACCGCTCCTGCTAAAGGTAGTTATGTGGCTTTCTATGTCAGACATGGAACAAGTTAAAGGAAAACACTGGCTCGGTTTCCTGCAGTCATTATAGATGTGCCCACAATAGTCACGTGCATGTGCTCACAGTGTATGATGATGTTCATCATGTTCTCGGAAACACATAAGGAAAGTATATATGGGAAATAGAATATTGAAAGATGACAGAATGCAAATGAATCTGACTCTGATTTGGAAATGAGGATGTAGGGTATCCTAGACTCGAACTCAGACTTAGACTCAAATCAAATCCGGACTTTCGGACGCTCGGTTGATTGTTTTTTTTTGGTAAGGTCTTCGACAGGTGCCACGACTCGCCTAAACTCGGCTTTGCGCAAATGCAAGAGAGGGAGTCAAACTAGACACGGCCCGGGATGACGGGATGACTAAGACTCTTGGACTGGGATACCCGAACGTTGGCCTAGACGAGGTAATGACCCTGGCTTGGACTCGAATATGAGACTCAAGCTGTACGAGGATAAGTCCGAAAATGGGGCGACCGTGTTTGACCGCGTCGCGTGCTTGGACCAACCGTGGTGACCTAACCCTAGATGACTCGAGTGTTCGTAGCATAGGTTCGACTCGGAGAAGGCATCATAAGGACGCCGGTGTAGGATGGACGTGGGGTGCCCTTAGGATGACCGTGGTTGACTGCTCGGGTGGAGGACAGCCCCCGAGTGAGACTAAAGACTCTGGTAAGACTCAGATGGTGTGACATCTAAGTGGCTCGAACGTGGGATACGTGAGACAACACGTGTAAGACCTGATCCTTAGAGCAACCGTGATTGACCGCTCTGCAGAAGGGTAGCCCCCGAGTGGGGGTGAAGACCGACTCCTAGACGGGTGACTTGTGGACGGTGGGCCTTCCTTAGGATTTGGCAAAATGGGCCTAGTCCTGTGTGAAGAAAGATCTACGTGTGAGCTATTCCCCAGACTTTGGACTCGATTGTGTAAGTGGGCTTCCCTTTGTAGGAGTTTGTCCTACGTAGGTGG